>OX578134.1:9597256-10299756 GCA_951213105.1 Amaurobius ferox
GTATTTCCGATAATAGATGGGTTCCTCTTTCATATTTGGATAGATAAATATCCGCCAATATTGATGAGCATGCACCACCCATGGGTATGCCTTTGACCTGTTTGTAGAAATGCATGCCGTCATATAGTATGTTTTCATTTAAAACCAACTCAATCAAATCCAAATATCTTCTGAGAGTTATATATGGTTTTAAATTATACTCTTCATGTAATTCTTTCAAGATCATTTGTAGGTTTGTTAAATCGATGTTATTAAACAGATCCCTGAAATCGTAGCTTCTGAAGTTTAAATCTTTATGGCAAAATTTCAGTCGGTCTATCAATTCTTGTCCGTTTTTTAACATTATGGAGTTTTGCTTCTTAATATCAGTCATAACATATTGGAGTAATTTCAGAAGTTTTTTATTTGCATGTTCCAGGTATGATCCGCATCCCACTGTTACAGTACGGAACTTGACTGGCTTTTTGTGTAACTTGGGAATGAGGATCAAGTATGGAAATTTTACTGATTTAATATCCATACCAATTCTTTTATACAGTGCTTTTATTCTATTAGTGATGATTGATTCGTTGCTAGGAATTAATGTATACATGGCACAATCCTTATAGCATTGTGTTAAAGTATCGACATAGAAATTTTTACACGTGAATGCAAAATTCGATACGATTTTGTCGGTGTATGTCAATACGAATTCTTCATTAAAATGTTTGATTGAAAACGGAAATTGAGAACTCCCAGAATCCTTGTTTCTTCTCGGGTAGAATTGGCAAAAAGCACTGTAAAAGGCATATTTCCATGCGTTAAAAGTTTGTACAGGTATACTGTGTTTGACAGCCATCTTGTATATGAAGGTTTCCAGATCGTAATTAAATTCATTATAAATATCATTATATTCTTGTATTCGGTACTTAGTACCAAGTTGTAATAAGTTTTTGAGTTTATTATCTTTTATAAAATCTAAGTTTCCAGTAATTATATGCTTGTGGTAGGGATCACAATGTATATTTTTATGACATTGACAGGATTCAATATTAAATGAAGACACGGTTTTACATAATTTATTGTAGTTGAATAATCTTCTTCCGTTGGTTCTTACAAAGCGATAGGATATCTTAATATTTAGATTAGGCAAAGGAAGACGTTCTTCTATATTATGTAATATTTGGTTGAATGGAATATTTTCGAACATTTTATTCTTAAATGTTGTGATAAAAAATTCTTTTGATTTGTTAATTTGATATTTTGGTTCAAGTGCTACATTATATTTTGCGGCTCTGAGTTTAATTAAATCCAGAATGATGTCTATATTAGTGTTTGTATCTTCTGTATTGCAGTTATTTTCACTTAAATTGAAATTTATAATAAAATTCCATATACGTTGTAAGTATTTGATTTTGATACTGTTGGCTATATTCTTGATCCATCCGAATTTCACCGTTATTTCTGTCTTTATGAAGTCTGAGATTTTTTCTTCTGTTTTGTTATAATTAAATTGTTGCTTTTTATTTCCTCTTTGGTGTCTATAAGTTTTCTTAGGTATTGAATTTTCTAAGAGAGGGTATGCTTTACTATTCCTGCATCTTTCTTTATTGCAATTTTCCTTGAATAATAAAGTATTCAGACCATATGGATATGCAGAATTATATTGCTTTATATGGGTGTTTTCCCACCACAAGCGTTCAGAAAGGTCTGGTACTATATCAATAATAGTTACCATAATATTGCTGAAGGGGTGTACTTGAAAATGTCGTACTTCTAAGTTATTATTGGTGGATAGCTGTTGGATTTTGCCCACTTGACTTCGGTGCAGATTTATACGGATATTCAGGGAATTCTGCGTCTGTCCTATATATTTCGCCTGACAGGCAAGGCATGATATGCAATATACCACATTAAAAGTTTTGCAAAAGATTTTTATATTGTCCTTTTTTGTAGAAATTTGGTGTGGATTGGCTACGGGACAAAGCTTACATCGCTTAGAATTGCATTTCTTGAACTTGAAGTTCTTCATATGGTGGTAGTGTTGATAAAAGTCGTTAAAAAAAGATGATCTATTATAGATCGTGTCATTTATTACAAAAGAATTTACATTTTTTATGTTTGTCACAGCTTTATCATGGACAATTGTACAAGGCTTATAAACACTGCTCATCACTTGCTTCAATATAAAGATTAGGGTAACTGTATTTCGATAACACATATACCCTGATAATGTGTCACCGGGCATATATTCAGCATGGAATATATATTCAGCACCCTCTGAACAACATACTAAAATTTCATTTTGATTAAGTCATTTTTACGGCAGTTATCGTGCTAACGGACAGACAGACAGACAGAATGAACAAAGTCATAAACACTTTTCAACTTTGTTGTAAAGTGTTAAAAATAGAACGTAACATATCACTACAATGGAAAGGGGGATGGGAAGAATATTAGGATACAAAAATCACAATTAAAATGTATATATAAATATAAATAAAAATGAAAAAGGAAACATGGCAAAAATGAGAAAAGGCAATAATAATTAGCTGAAGATAAAATATTAAGAAATAGAGAACAATCAATTGAAACTACACATAAAATGGCGGTTAGTTCGAAATTGCATTATCATCAGGACAGCCATACAATTCGAATTAAAACCGATAGAATAGCCAGTTTCTGACAATGGCGATAGTATTTAACTATAGACACCATTGGAACTGTCTACTGGCTAGCGGAAGGAGAAAAAACTAATAAATATATATGTATATATATATATATATATATATATATATATATATATATATATATATATATATATATATATATATATATATATATATATATATACATATATATATATGTATATATGTATATATACGTATATATATATTATATATATATATATATATATGTATATATTTATATATATATATATACATATATATATGCATATATATATATATGCATATATATATTCATATATATATATGCATATATATATATATATATATGCATATATATATATATATATATATATATATATATATGTATATATATATATATAAATATATATATATATATATATATATATATATATATATATATATATATGTATATATATATATGTATATATATATATATATATATATATATATATATATATATATATATATATATATATATATGTATATATATATATATATATGTATATATATATATATATATGTATATATATATATATATATATATATATATATATATGTATATATATATATATATATATGTATATATTTATATATATATATATACATATATATATGCATATATATATATATGCATATATATATGCATATATATATGCATATATATATATATATATATACATATATGCATATATATATGTATATATATATATGTATATATATATATACATATATATATATATATATATATATATATATATATATATATATATATATATATATATATATATATATCAATATATATATATATATATATATATCAGCCTTCAATAGTGTTTTAGTAATAAAAACATATTGTAATCTAAATGTTCTTGCATATAATAACCAGTTTCAGTTTAGTTAGCCGTTTAATTTGTGTTTATATTTATTTTTTATCTCTGCAGTCATAAAATGATTAATTTCCATTCAACGTTTTTATATTCATTAGTAATTTTGTATTGTTACTTAAATTATTCTATAAGTTGCTTCGATTTTAATTTTTTTTCTGTATAACTCAAGTATTTTATGAATTTTAGATTTTAATATAATTGTTACTGTAGATTTAGAAATAATTTAATTTAGAATATGTAGCGTTCTTAAATAATTATACCTGTATTTATGATGATTGATAAATATATTGTTAAAATACGTTTTGCTACTAAATCGACCTCAAAATTTGTTTCAAAACTGCGAAACATTGGTGTTCTAACAGTGCAGAAGAGAAAATAACTTGCTGTGTGTGCCACGTTAATTACAGTTTTCTGTTGTAGTTATCTTTTTTGATGGAATTCTTCAAATTACTTGGACCAAATATAAACTATTAGTTTAGTAAACTTTAATATTTAAAACTGTTTGTTAAATTTTCTCTTTAGAAAGATATATAGACGTCCAATACCAGAATACTAAAAATATGTAACTTAACCATCTCTCCTCCATTGTCAAGTATAAAGAATGTTTCACTAAAAGTGTCTGAGAGGACTATTAATATAACTATTGGACGATATATATTTATATATCTTAGAATTTAAGTGAAATATGAATAAAATTAATAAACAGAGATAAATTTCGCCATGAAGTTAATTTTCCCGATAATTATATTTTCATAAGAATGCAAAATGTAATTTTTTATACATCGCAAAATTAAAGCAAATGTCAGTTAGTAATATTTTTGCTGTGCTTTATTAGGACAATAGAGATTTACTCGGAAAACTCATTGGGATTTTCCATTTTTATTAGATTTTTTTTTTCTGTTGAAAGGGACAGAAACACAAAAATTACTTAAAATTAAATGGTATCAAATTTCAATTGGCGGTTCTCCCTTTTAAAGAATATTTGTTGATGTTCCCTATATTTACGTTCATAAGATGTAAACTATTCTCATTTTTAGTTCAGGTAAAATGGAATAGTCAATTATTTCATTTATCGATATAGCAGCGAATGTTTCATGAAAATATATCGGGTAAATGTATTTTCCCTAAGCATAACATAAATGTAACTAATCACATTTTTCCCTTGGAGGACAGTACAAAAAATTACATTTTACATTTTATTCAAGTAATAGTTTTCGGGAGTGCAGATATCATAACTAAACTATACACTTTCTGTTGATATTTTTTCACATTTCACTTTACTTCTACAGATAACCATCAATTTCATATTCCAGTCGAACGCGCTTCGTGAAATACTCGATATAAAGTCTGATATAGAAAGTCTCCACTGAGTAAGTTGTTGATTTGTTCTTAACTTTGCTGTTTAAAGGGATAGTAGTTAGATTTTTGAAAGAATGCCCAACATGCAACTGTACTCCAGAATAATATTGCAACTTAACTCCAACACCTATCTCAAGCCACTACTTTAAAACCAGTAATTTAACAGACAAATACTATTTTTGTTATAGAAACAGGAAACACGGACGCTTATTTCAATCAAATTTCAAAACAGTACTATCAGAAACCAATATAATGTCCAAAATATTCAATTTTGCATTTTTCCATAGAAAAACATGGCTTCTTAAAATTACTACCAAATCCTGATAGCGCGTTCTGGATGCCAATAGAGGTTAGTTAAAAAAAGCTTTTTACAGAGTTTACTATGATATTATGCTTACAGATACGATATATTTTTCAATCGTTACGAAACGATTGGTATGATTTGCAAAAATTTCCCTTCAATATCTACAAATAATAAATAAATATTTAAGCAGAACTGAAAAGCACGCTTTGAGGTGTTCCAGGATTTAGAGGGAACTATTTTTGTACAAGAAATTACCTCGCATTGTTATAGATGATAAAACATATTTGTCAATAGTGATAAAAGATATTTTTTAATAATGATAAAATATATTTGTCAATAACGATAATAAATATTCATCAATAACGATATGTTGTAAAATATATCATTTAAACGGCTTCAAAATAATCTTCTATGAAAATACTTCACTAGTAAAATAATAAAAAGTTTATAAAAAATAATACCAATTACTATTTATTAAGTTGATTTAGCTTTTAGTTACTAGTTATTACTAGATGAATGCATCAATTATTAATTATTAGTAATAGTTATTAGTTACAGCTATTAGTTTATTAATTGCAGTTATTAGTTATTACACATAGCTATAAATCAATTAGTCATAACTATGAGATGTTTGCTACTTATTAATTCACGATTTTCCTTTTGCTAGTGCACTATATGTATTTATCCTGCTTAAGGAGGCTATTTTTGATTCTTGAAACCGTTTATTTCGTTCAACAGACTTTTTTCATTATTAACAGAGTATTTCTATGGTTTTGACAGTCGTTTGTCTGCTAGACCATTAAACAGCGAGGTCTCCAGTATTTCTCTACTGATGAATTAAAAATCACTAGTGCAGGGGACTCGTCTAAGTATTTTTAAAACATAGGCTGTCCCAGGTTACATAATGATAGTAATATAGAGCATTTTTATTGTACAGAGTATTTTTATTGTAAATTATATATTAGTTTAAAATATCTTTATAAATGGAAGGCAAACTCATTGAGATTTATTGTAAGTCCAACTGCTCAAGACATTATATGACATAAAAGAATACTTTTACCTTTTATAAATAATCTTGACTCAGATTATAAGGAATGGTATGCAAAATTTTAACATTTGAAATATGGACTTGCTCTAATGTATAGACACAGAGAAATGGCATAATAAATAATAGGAATATTTTCAAATGCCGCGGCAATAAATTTTGTATTCTTTATATGAACGGTTTTTTTTGTAAACAAAAATTCTTGTATTACTATAAAAATACTATATTTTGCTTTTTTTAATCCCGAAAATTTTCAAATTATACTAAAAAATTTTAAATGATACAATCTTTTTAGACAAACGCCTGTTGATGTGGTTGCCTGTTCTTTTTTGGATATTGTTTTTACCTCCGTAATAATTGACTTTATGCTGTGCTTTCTACTCGAGTTTCAACTATTAAAATGAAGTTATTGTTTAAGATGTTCGACTTAGATGGAGAATCAAAAGGAAATATTGAATTTTTCATCTTTATTTAAATAAATGATGTTTTTAAAGGAAACCAGTTTGAGTTTGTTGTGCTTACAACTCAAATTTTTGCATAAGTAAAAATCACTTTGTGCAATTAATGATGAAAACCTGAGCAATTCTTTGAACACAAATATAATAATAATGCATCATACACATACAGCTATGTAAAGGATACGCTGTGTAAAATGGGGTTTTAGTGGTACCGAATATGGCACCAATTGTCATAAAGGTTTTTCTACTTTGGAGTTAATATGTTCACAAACAATATGTTATTAAACCATGAAATTAATGCGCAATAATGTGAAATTAACTCTTACTGTGTAATAAATGTTCTTATGAAATTAATATGCAAATATCCGAAGCAAGTATAGTGGATTTAGTAACAATATGAAATTAAAGTTCCTTCAAGGCAATATATACCAAACCGCCACTTACCTCTGCGTTGTGATAAGATTTTAAATCTACCCAAGTAAATTCATCCCTGTCCTGTGAAACACATGATGGTTAGTCGCGGAAGCTATAGGATATAAAATAGAACACACACAATAAGTTTGTGGACAATATGACATCTTTAAATCTCTTAAAATAATATTTTTATTCGGTGATAATATGCTTCATAAGTATAAGATAGACAGACTTAATTATATTTCCAACAATGCTTTCTGAGCATTAATTAAATATGCAGTTCCTATAATAACAATAATAAAATCAGTAGACTCGAATGCAAATTTTCATATACTATTAAATTCCAAATATATCATTATTAATAATTCACAAACATTATTTTTTTATTTATTAAATTTTAATCATTTATTATTTAGTGTTAGAGTTATCGATAATAAGTTGATGTTTACCTATTCCTCCAGAGCATCATTCATAATTGGCGTAATTAATAATATTCCAGCAGACTATACTTAGTAGAAAATGACTCATCATTGGAGCAAAGTGAAATTTTGAATTCCTGCATCCGTTTTATAAAGCTGGCATGCAGGGAGTCTTTAAGACAATATATTCCGGGAACTTTCCTTGATAGGAAAGCTTTCAATTTTCTAAGACGATTCTAAGACCGGACGGTATGGATTTCCTCCTGAAAGAATAAATAGAACTTTAGGACACATTATCAAGAGAACTTCCGGGACAAACAGGAGCAATCTTCTTCTGGATTAGATTCACGACATCTCTAGTCCGTGAGCCTACAACAAATCCAGGCATTTAGGCTTTTCGCCAATTACTTTGTCTGTTCTTTTTGCGACAGATCCACCAGCATCTTCTTGGCTCTCAATCTTCAAGAAAAAGGCCAGACATCTACCGTTACAATCGCTAATATCACTCCTTAAAATCTCATTTCATTGGCCATCAAATCTCCGCATTAATAACGTTTCGCTTCTTGCAGCATTCACACGCCAGAACCAGATAAAGAAACCGCCGGAATAATCAACCAAAGCAAGAAAACGAATGCTCGGCGAACAAAACTCGGAAAACCCATGTTTCTCTATGTAAACAAGCCGTTAATCTGAAAAATGGTTCAAAAAACGTTATTTTTGAGCTGCGCAAAGAAATGTCGATACGACAGCTGTATCACCTTCGTCAGTGTTAAAGAACCGACGAATCAGAAGTCAAAATGACGAAGGGCACTAATATCGTCGTAGTGGGTGTGGTTTATTTGCACTAGGCTCGGTGCATTCTATTTAGTATCCTATTTAGTATCATTCTCTGAAATCATCATCATTTTTTACATTACTTTAGTGACCACCATGGGGGCTTCAAAATATTTACTTTACAATTTTATTTGGCCTTTTGTACACATTTACGATAGGTTTGACAGTTTATTGGATCGGCATAGATATAAAATAACTTGAACAAAATTAGTAGTTCGTGAGGAGAATGAAAAATAATATAATTATTTCGAATTCTGTTTATCTACCACTTTTCTGCATATAGATTTTTGCATATAGGTGCGTATAGATGGCGTTGCCCTTTTCCTCCACGGCCCAGCTCTGCAGTGGTTATGGAATCGAGTGGTGGTTATTATGGAATCGTTGCATCTGTAGTAGTTATAGAATCGTCCCTGTAATAATTACAGAATCGTTGATGTTCTGTGATTGTAATTAAGATGTGTGTGTGCAAATCCCGCTTGATGCTTACTTTCTAGCCCACATTTACACCTGAACCTGAATTGCATCAAAAACATAATTTTGTTCGTAACATATTATGCCACATTCCTAAACTTTTACATTTGTTATATTAAAGAAACTATTGTATAATATTTGTGGTCTTTGATCATGTCTATATGTTTCTACATAGTCTCTAATGTGAATTTTCCCATTACCAGGATTTAAAATGTAATCCCTTTGGCCCTTAATACCCTTAAATAGAATTATGCTTACAGAAACAATATAATTTTTGTTTCTATAATTGCATTGGTTTAATATACTTATGTCCTAAAGTTAAGTATACTTGCTGTTTACGTGAAAATTTAAGGGCATCCACATCGGAATGGAAGGAAACGCTGTATGCGGGTGCAATGGGGTTATAGGAGAAGAAAACAATGCAAAACAAGGATAATAACGACTTATATTATCCAAAGAAATAGTTTGAGAGAAAAAGGGTCACAATACGAGTGTCAACCTTAGTGAAACAGAATGGTTAAAACATTGTGATACTGCAGTTTAATAGGGTGTGTGGGAACCTCGGGTAGCCACGCATGCTGCACAACGATTTCCTCTACTTTCGATGAGAGTTTGGATGAGTTGTGTGCTCAAAGAGTTCCACGCCTTACAGAGAACAGTTTTCAATCTCAGAACGGAGCTAGGTGAATAGTGGATGGCTGCAAGTTGTCTACTGTGCATATCCCACACATACTGTATTGGATTCAGATCAGGATAGTTGGCAGACCACTGCATGTGTTGGATATCTTCAGTTTGAAGGAAGTCGTCGACCAAGGCCGCACGGTGAGGAGGCGCGTTACAATCCATGAATATGAAATCAGTACCAACAGCACCTCGAAACAGTCAAACGGTAGGCTCAATGACTTCGTCTCTGTATCTCTGACCGGTAACCGACCCCGTGTCAAAGATGCGGAGGTCTGTGCGGCCATCCATCGTGATGCCTGTCCAAACCATGACTCTCCCAAACGGAAAACGATGACTTTCCGTGATGTTTCCCGGATAAAAACGCGTTCCACGTTCTCTCCAGATCGTGGAACGACGAGAAAGTTTGCAAGCTAAACCTGGACTCGTCACTGAACAGGACATTGCCCCACTGTTGTTCACTCCGCTGCCGGTGTTCTAAACTCCACTGTAAACTCTGACGTTTCTGTGCAGACGTCAGAGGGATGCAAACTGCTGATCGTATCGTAAAAAGACAAGCGTGTCTGAGTCTCCTGTAAACAATTTGTCTCGACACAGTGAAGTGACTCCTGTGGTGGCTGTCAAGGCTGAACCCAGTTGTCTGGCAGAACGTTTCCTCTGACGTCGTGCAGGTATTCCCAAATATCGGTCTAGTCGAACGGTTACCCTTGTTCTACCTGGTGCTGGTCGTCGGGTAACATCTCCAGTGGCTTGGAACTTCT
Source organism: Amaurobius ferox (assembly GCA_951213105.1). Classification (NCBI taxonomy): domain Eukaryota; kingdom Metazoa; phylum Arthropoda; class Arachnida; order Araneae; family Amaurobiidae; genus Amaurobius; species Amaurobius ferox. The sequence goes on from OX578134.1 coordinate 9,607,580, forward strand.
TCCACAGTCTGGAGATAACACACTGAGGCACATTGAGAATTCGAGACGCTTATGTTTGGGATCGAACGAATTCCAGCATACCGATAAATCGTTCCTTCAGAAACATGTCCAGTTGGCAGCTTTGTGACATCTTTTGACCTCTTTGATTATTAGCAACGGTCGGTATTACAGCAATTGCAAAATTCTGTCTCAACTGGTCATGTCACTCGAGACCTTTGTATAGTCGTTCCGACGTGCGCCGGTGCTTTGAGCATTTCGACTTCGAATAAACTGGTTTGTATATGCACAAGGGTTTACCTTTGTCCCACGATTATCCACAACTGATTGTGAACCATTGTATCCGTAATAACTCCTAATTTTTCGCATTTTACGATATGCTTAAATTTTGGACATGAATGTACATTCCGAACTACTAACTCTTGGGGGAAAATTCATATAGAAAGTCTACATTCAAGTAATGAAAATGATGAACGAATCGCAGAAATTTAAATGATCATCTTTATGAATAGAAGAAAAATACTTTTACCAAAATACAGTCAAATCGTATATAAGTGCATAAATAGCAATATTGAACATAAACATTTTTACTGATTCTCCGTATTTATTTTATACATGAACTTTAGAGTTTGCTTTCATTAGTTTGTAACAGAGGACTTTGTAGTAGAAAACTTTGTAGTAGTAAGTTTGTAGTAAAAAATTGATAAAAAATTGAGTAATTCAATAATCTGATAAAGACAAAATGAAAAGATTATATTTACCTTTGTAAAGATAATTTATTTCAACAATAACATTTAAACAATGTATATACAATGAATATACAATGTATATACAATGTATATACATATATATATATTTCAATAAGTATAAAGGCAATTTGAGCAGCGTATTTAATTATATACGCTTAGTTTGATCAATGTATATCGGTCAAACCAATCGTGGTTTAAAATTTTGTATAAAAAACATGAAAACTATGTCAAAAATATGAATTTAATAAGTATTCAATTGCTCAACATTTGTATCATTTTGAGTTCATTTAGCAAGGATCATACAAAAATGTACGTCAATCTATTATCTTGACTTCTTTAAATCTTCCATATTCAGAAAGATTCTAATAATTTAACTAAAGATTCTAATTATTTAATTCTAATTTTTTAATAATAACTTGTTCAGTACTCAGTTTTTGTCTTCGGTCTGGCAGAGTGTTCTATAATTTTTCCATTTTCTATGTTCCATTTTTTAACCTTTGGGACTCTCATATGTGGTCTTGGCCTATTTCTTCTATTTACGCCCATTTTGTCATTGTGACATCAAGTTTGTTGGTCCTCTTGCATTGACGAACGGAATCCAGTATTCTCAAAAGAGCTGTATATTGCATTATTATTTTATTTGAGCTGAAATACGTTGCTCAATTGCTTGTTGCTGACATACGATGCTCAATTGTACCTTGTTGAAATACATTATTTTTTTTTAAAGTAGAATATGTCACTAAAGCTAAATGAGGTTATAGAGAAAAGGAAATGTTTTTGAACGAATTTATTTCTCTACATAGAACAAAAAGACTTATTTGAATAGTTTTTCACCACAAAACAGTTTTTATGTACGCATATGAGGGGTTCAATAAAAGTTTTGCATTTACTGATAATTATGTATTGAAAATTTTTACCTAAAAATCAAAGAACTGTGCAACATAGTATGAAGCAATATTAAATGTTGTATTGGAAAATTCTACTATAGAATCAAACAATCGAAACAGCATATCTATATTTAAATCCTGAGATGTGATACAAAATTAAATATACTGAATGGAAAATGTTTTTCAATCGACCTTTTAATCCTATGAAATTGCTTCAGACTATTTTCTTTTAATTTTGCACTTTCGTTCTTTCGCTGATTCAGTGAAAATTCATCATGTTCCTATTTACTATCAATTAGGGTATTCTTTGGTACAAAATTGAATGTAGTCAGCGTAAAGCAGAATTCTTGCTAAAAAGGTTTCCTCGTTATTTTGTAACCGTAGGCTAAACTTATCTCTGAATTCTCTTAAAAAAGAAAAAAATATATATGTCCATGAAACAAATCAATTTACAACTTTCAATCTTCGTAAGAGCAGAAAAAGGTATTATATGTTCTTAGACTGTATGTTAGTAAGACTCCAATACAAAGAGTTTCGAAATACTATTTATCTTAAGTACAAAAATCGTTTAAAAAATTTGATTAAAAATTTTATCGTGCTCATTTTTTTACCAATTTCAAAGAACCCAAAGTAAAATATATACATTTAAAGAAGCAGAAAAGTGAAATAAAAAATATTAATATTTATTTTACGCTATAAGGGGTTGTTGATTGTTGATACCCAGACCGTCCGACCTACCAGAAAGGTGTAAGGTAACTGTTTGGACGGTCGGGAAGTGCCACCCAATTTAGACCGGAACCCAGTGGGGGAGGCATCCACAGGGACCGTACCCTCCTTCCCCTACCACCAACCTCTCGGAAGGACTTTCGGACCCACATGTTTAACGTGATCGTACTCCGCATGAACACGGCGGCAGTTTTGGCAGTGGCTGGAATCGAACCCGGGCCTACCGAGTGCAACTCCAGCGCGCTAACCAATGGGCTACCGCGCCCTACGCTATAAGGGGTGTAATTGTTGTTTGTGCGAATACGAAATCGTTATACATGGTGTACATAAAGTTGTTTATAACTGTACAAAATAATAATAGGAGCATACATTGACATACAGTTAGAAACATACACCAACTCACCAAGTTTTTATGTCATATATGGAATAGTCCACCAAGTCTTTTCCAGGTGGCAGATGGAGCAGCAGATAGAAATGAAATTTATACACGAAAAAAAACATTGTGTAGCACTGTTGAGACCATATTAGACACTAGGCCATTGTACGGGGATAAGGGGGATTTTTTTTTCATTTCTGTGGTGCACCCACTATTAGGTTGTTTTAATTAGCACAATATGAGTGTATACCAAATTTGATCATGTCTTTACCACGTCAAACATGACTAACTATTTTAACTAATAAAGCATTATTTTCCTACAGTAAAATAATGACAAAAAAGTAGTAATACATATTTCTCCTGTAATACAGATTGTCAGATTTTGGTATTTGCTATCCAACAAAAGGCGCAGACAAGTGAAGCCAATTTCAACAGCCTTGGTATGGAAATTTATGGCCCTAATCTATATAAATAAAAATGAAAATCTGTCTGTCTGTCTGTCTGTCTGTCTGTCTGTCTGTTTGTCACACCATCACGGGAGAACGGCTGAACCGAATTTGATGAAATTTTGTGGGTAGCCCAGAAATAGCCCCACTTAAAATTATATCCGTGTTTTGAGTTTTTACGACCAGTGGTTCTTGAGATATTAGTAAAAAACAAAATTTTCGTTTGTCTCATCATCACGGAAAAACGGCTGAACCGAATTTAATGAAATTTGGTGAATAGCCTTGAAATATCCCCCCATAAATTTTGTCCAAGTTTCGAGTTTCTAAGACCTGGGGTTGTCGAGATATTAATGGAAAACGGAACTTTTTCCTAGGAGTTCTACTCCCTAACTCCGAGGTTTATCCAAACGAAAAGCTTGAAAATCGTTTGAAAGTGAATTAAAATTTAATCTCTGAATTTGATGGGAGATTTTTTGCGTTAATTAGTCACTTTCTGAAAACATGAATTGTTTGAAACATGATATAAAGGGGAAATCTATCTCCATGGTTCATGGTTTATTTAAAACAAGCTTTTACGGAACAATGAGAAGTATAGAGAAATCAAAATCGTTATTTAATTTCGCAGTTTATGTTATAAGACATGACATATTTAACATGTTATAAGATTCTATCTTATATCATGTTACTCAGAAACGCAATTAAATTAAATCTGTCTGTTAATTTTAATAATTATTTTTTCGATTTGAATCATAAATAAATGGATATAAAAATATATTTTAGAAAAGAACGATTTGATTTTTCTTATAGCATTTTTGACTGGATAATATCAATTACGGTCTTCAGGTTTAAAAATTATTCTTATTTATATTTTCGGGGATTATTGATTCAAGGATTATTGATATTTTTAAGTTATTATGCAATTATTTTATTATGACAAAAATTGTTTAAACTCATATATTGTATGTTGTACGAATCTTCTACAAATACACGTGTATATCTTTTAATCTACGAGAATATAAGTAGTACAGGTATATTGACATATGTTTTGATATATATTGGCATATATTGGAATCAATTACGACCTTCTGGTATAAAGAGTACGGATATTATTGATGTTTTCAATTTATTACGTCATCTCTTTTATTTTGGCAAATATTTTTGAGACGCATATTGTAATACGGGTAATCTTCCACTAACACATTGGCATATTTTCTAATCTGCGCCAATATAATTAGTACGGGGTTGCATATATTCATTCAATTCCTATTTTTTCTTCTGTAAATTTGCTTACAAATGGGGGCCGGATGTTTTATTCTTCAGATCTGATCGTGAAGATAATTTTGCATAGTGAGAACATATATTCTTAAACTCCTCTTTAGGAGCAATAAATTTAATATTTTAACAGAATTTGCACATGATTGCGAACTATAAGTTTCTTTAAATTATACACTCCGTACGAATAACGGGTGTCCTGTTAGTGGTTAATAAATTTTAACATTTTAGGAGGATATATCATGTTGCTCGGCATCGCAATTAAATTAAATGTGTTTGTTAATGTTTTTATTATTTTTTTTTCGACTTAAATAATAAATAAATGGATATAAAAGTATATCTTATGAATGGACGGTTTGATTTTTCTTTTAATTATATTAATTGCTGACTGCGTACATCAATTTCATTTATTTTGGCAAAGAGTTTTCAAGCTTATATCGTATTTAGCTACTAAACTCATATATTGTGTTTAGCCAATAAATTCATATAGCCGATTGTTGAAACAGAAAAAGAGTAGAGCGGGTATATCTTCTAATACAATTGTAAGGTTTTCATTTAGTATATTGAAACGGGATAAGAATGTTTTATTCAGATCTGCAAATTCAAAGCTACGAATTTGGAGGGATATCGCTAATTTGACAACTTTTCTTAAACTTTGCCAAATTGACGGAAATGTCGCCAAATTGATATAAACGACACACAAACAGCTACCATAAACCTTCGGGTTGGTCGTGTGGCTTGGGTCTTCTACATATCAATGTTTTTTTTGTTTTTTTTTGTTAGAAGAGAGTACTGAAATGATGTTTGGTTAGCATTTATCTGTCAGACCAACCATCCTACTTAGTAATACATTTAGCGAATTTTTAAAATGTCACCAAATTGATAAAAATGTTTTCAAATCTATAAAAATATCTTGAAATTGATAAAATTGCCCTACATAAATGATATTAATTGTTTTTTGTTAGGGGATAGTATTGTGATGATATTTCGTCAATTTGTCGCAAAGTGGAACTGTCAGTTCTACAGTCCCACTTGGCGATAAATTTGGCGATTTTTTAAAATGTCGCTAATTTGACGAAACTGTCGCCAAATGTTCCATAGAAATATAACTATTTAGACGATATTGTTTCTACCAATTTATTTGAAGCAAATGATATCATGTCGCTTAGCAACGTATTTAAATCCAATGTGTTTATGCGGCAGACGATTTTTATTAAATCCTTTCCGATTTGAATAATGAAGATATGTATATAAAATAAATGTCATTGCCATTTCATTTTGGACTGGATAATATCAATTATACTCTTCAGGTTTAAACATTATTATTATTGATATTTTTCGGAATTATTGATTCAGTGATTATTGATATTTTTAAGTTATTACGCCATTGTTTTATTGCGGCAAAAATTGCTGACACACGCATATTGTACGTTGTACGAGTAATCTTCTAGGAATGCACGGGTATATCTTCTAACCTACGAGAATATAAGTAGTACAGGTATATTGGCATATATTTTGACATATATTGGCATATATATTGGAATCAAGTACAGTCTTCTGGTATGAAGATTAAGGGGATTAATTATATATTCAATTTATTACGTCGTCTGTTGTATTTTACCAAAAAACATTTGAGACTCATATTGCAAAATGGGTAATCTTCTACTAATAATCGGACATTATAAGTAGTACGTGTATATCTTCCCATATAATTTTAGCACTTTAATTTTGACATATATTGGAATAAATGACTGTCTTCAGATTTAAAGATTACGGGTTTATTGGTATTTTCAATTTATACATGTAATCTACTAATACAGGTTATATTTTCTAATATTCGCGTATATAATTAGTGCGGGTCCCATACAATTTTAACGCTTTTATTTTGCATATATTGATTCAATTCCATATTTTTTTTTTATATTTGCTTACATAAGGGGTCCAAGATGTTTTATTCTTCAGATATGTCCATGAAGATAATTTTATATAGCGAGAACAGAGATTCTTAAACTTCTTTTTAGGAGCATTATATTAAATATTTTAACAGAATATTTTGATTAAACATGTCATTTAGTATACTATAAGAATTTGCGCATGATTATGAATTTCAAGTTTCTTTATATTATATACTCCGTACGAAGAACGGGTATGCTGCTAGTAAATATATATTACCCAAATTACAAGCGTGACTTGGGATATAAACAATGCTTACGGCCAGGACATAAAACTAATTTCATTTGATCCAGGGAAACCGATCGAAAAACGATTCAAAGTCAAATTGAAGAATAGTCAATGAAAATATGAGGGCGGTCTTTACCTGGGGCCAAAAGATGCTGATTCTAGCAAAGAATAAATAGATCAACGGGTGAAATGTCTTGTAGATCAAAAAATATGTGATTGTCAGAGTCGATCAACGACAGGGCAGATGATTCTGAGAGCAGATGACCTGATAATATCAGCGAAAGGGAAGTTCTTTTCGTTAGTGAGAAATAGGATGAGCTATGGCAGAAGTGCAATTCCAGTGCAAAGTGTGCAGAGTCATTCCACAAGGCCCTGAAAATGTGGACCAACAAACCAAAGTCAGAAATCCAAGGTATGTGCTTTTCTTAGAAATGCGGGGTCGAGAGGTTAATATATTTGAATATTTTAAATAATATATGGGTCTCACACGAGTGCTTCCCCTCCTTGAGTAATTTTGCAGTAAGCTTGTTAGCAATTTTAGTAATGGTCATAATTTGTGTTAATCAATGTTAATTTTTAAAGTTAAAAATGTTTATATTAATGAGTAATGTATTGATTTATAGATTATGGTATGTGGTATAGATTATAAATAAAATTAAAAACATATATGTCTGGATGTGTGTGTATGTGTGTGTGTCTCATCATCGCCAGAAAACGACTGCACCAAATTTATGGCATTTTGTAAGTAGCCGTGACATAGCTCCAATTAACATTTAGGTTCTGGTTTTAGTTTCAAGGACCAGGGATTGTAAAGATATTATTAAAAAATGAAACTCTCACAGGAGTTCTCTCTATCTTATGATTATTCCAAGCAAAATAGGTTGGAAATCTTTGTTTCAAAATATGAAGGTAAAAAAAAATTATATTTTCATGTTTGATGGTAGTTTATTGCCCTTATCATTTGCTCATGGAAGTAGCTGGTTTAAAACAATCAGGTATGGAAATTCTATCTCCAAGATTTATTTTGTACCGGTTTTTATTCAACATTGAAAAGTATGACGAAATCAAAAGAGTTATTTAATCACCAGCATTTTAGGTAGTGGATTATTTCCTCATGTTGCTCAGTAATGCAATTAAATCAAATATACGGCATATATACAGCAGACGATGTTTATTAAATGATTTTACCCATATAAATAATAAATAAATGTGCATAAAATATATCTTATGAGCGGTATTGTATTCGTGTAAATACCAAGGGGGTTCTCTCCTGCTCTCTGCATCAACTCTCATTCTATGGCGCTCGCTGAGCTTGCTTTACGAGCTCTTTCGTACCGCATGCTAAGCATTCGTGATACGCCCTCGGTTGACTGTCCCCTTTCCTCTGCACTCACCAATCCCAGATCTGCCTTGTCTATACGCTTTACCGCTTGTACTTAATACAGTGACAACATTTCTTGACCTTATATATATATATATATATATATGTGTGTATATATATATATATATATATATATATATATGTATATAAATTTATATATACATATAAATATATATATATATATATATATATATATATATATATATATATATATATATATATATATATATATATATATATATATATATATATATATATATATATATATATATATATATATATATATATATATATATATATATATATATATATATATATATATATATATATATATATATATAGAGAGAGAGAGAGAGAGTGTCCCATTAGCATTGACCTCGGCTTTTATTCTTTAAATAATGATCTTAGATATATATAATAAATTACAAAGTTGCGTAAAAAAAGGTGCAGAATTTTATGAAATCGATAAAAATAATCAGGGGATTAAATTTGAAAAAATACAAAATTTAAATTTGTATACGGCCTCCATACAAAAACATTTCCAATGAGTAAAATGGGCCCCATACACTAATAATTTATTAAAACTACTGAAGTAAGTGTTTGGAGCAAATATATGTGTTATTTGCATAGATTATACAAATATATATGTCACATGCCAAACATTACAAATACATATATTACAAATATATGTGTTTCATACCAAATTAGTTCGAAACTCTTCATTCGTTTGTGAGATATCGCATATACAGACTCACAGAAAAGAAGCATTTAACGTTTTATATGTCATGCGAAAAATTGATATGACATCAAATTTTATTTTAATGTAAATAACATTTCAGCTCAAAATGTTCCATATCTTATATAGATATCATATAATCTATATATGCATATTTATATAAAAACTTTTAAATATCAAAAGATATACATTTTAAACGTCTACGATTCCCTTAAATCAATATCATATATACTGAACTGAATCGGCTGACTAAGTAAGTGAATGACAGGGTGATGCATCAAAAGTATCGAACACTTTCACCATTGTTAAAATCTTGGATTGGTATTGGATTCGTTTTTTCCTTCCAGACTAAGGAAAAACATCTAAAATTTCGAAAATTCGAATGGAGGATGACTGTATAAAAGTATAATAAAAAAGAAAACCAAAACCATTTTGCTTAATTATCGAGCACTTTCATTTTAGCTAGAATCTTGGTTTTTTTCTCATTCGATTTATCCCAGCTTCCAAGTTTTCAAAATATATAATATTCTGACATTCAAATTAAAGATGATGATGTAAAGGAATAATTAACAAATTCAACATCATTTTTTCCAAATTACCAATGATTTTCACTGCAGAAAAAATATCGGTTATAGCCTCATTCGATCCATTTTAAATTTTAGAATAGCGAAAAAATAAAGAAAAATCGAAAATTCGAATTGGGGGATGACTGTACAAAGAAATTTAGAGGAAAACTTACTTTGCCTCTAAATGTATGATATTTCAATTTTATGCTCGCATTTCAAACGATCCATTCTTAACAATAATTACGTATGTAAATCTCTCATGTTGTGATCCTTAGCAATTGGGAACCCTTGGGGGAAACAGGTAGTTAAACATAGTTATAAATTAAAGTAAACTATTATTTAATTTCAAATGCACGTTTAAAATGCGTCTTTCTAAGATGTTTCAACTTCTGATAATTTGAATCTGTATTTTCAGTTGAATACAAACACGAAATTAACTTCTCCAGTATTGATGTTACGAATCTCTGAAATTTAATCTCACGCCCAAATACTTTGTTTAAATTTGAAACGGAGTACTCGCTTTGTTTGAATTATTCAAGTTTTCTCTATCTGTTTCAATTAGCCTATTGTCGCGTAACAGAACTAAATCTGGATAAGGTGAGGAATGGAACTCGTGAATTCCGTCACCAATTCCTAATAAAATCCCAATTCTAATACATAACGGGTTTGTAATAATTACTTTTATTGAATTAGTACAAATTTAAATACTTGGCTATACGTTAGGAAAATAATTCAATTTTTACTTTCAGTCCGCTAAGCTAGATGAATGTATGCTTATACTGATTGTGACTCGTACCACTTATCTTTATAGATATGCTTTTAGCAGTTGATGTGTGCTTTTAACAATTGATGTATGCTTTTAGTAGTTATAAAGTAACATTTTTACTTTAATGAATGTTTAACCCATATAATTTAAACTATGTAGAGATTTATGAAAAGTATGGTGATCAGGATTTTATCACAAGTCAAATTCTCATTGAACACAAAATCGGTGTGGCCTTCAAATACCAGTAATGACTTTTGTCTGTATATAGATATGCGTACAGGTGTGTGGGACTTTATCAAATCGTTGACCCTTCTTAACTTTTACATTTTGGCTCAAAACGTCCCCTATATTTCAACCCTGGAATGGCAGAAAAACAGAAAACTCCAGCCCTCTCTATAAATATCAGTTTTTGTGTGAAGTTCGTCCTTCCTTTTAATACCCATTCTAAGTAGGGATAACAATTCTTATACATAAAGTGCAAAAGCATTTCAATGGGGGTACAATAGGTGCACATTTCCCAGTCCAGAAAGAGAGGGGAAACATTGGTACATGTACTGGAGGCGTTTGCTATAAATAGATTTCAATTGTTATAAATGTTGTATAGCCGTAGTTAACAGGTTAATATCAAAACCGACGATTTGGAACACCTTTGGGTGGCAAATTTCATATATTATGTAGATGGTTAATATCAAAAACGGCGATCTGGAACAACTTTGGGTTGCAAATTTCATATATTATGTAGATAGAAACACAAAACATAAATTTCAAAAACTGTATGTCGTTTACGAAACGGAATTTTGCAATAATCGTTGGGAATTTAAAATCTCTAAAACTACCTAAACAATTTGGATCTAATTAGGGCGGTATACTGCGATTATAGTTTAGGTATGAATGAAGTAAAACATTTCAAAAAACATATATACTTTTGGTGTAAAACACGATTTTGTCGAAATCAGCGACTCTCTATAATCTCAAACACTAAAAGGGATGAAGACAAATTTTGGGGGATACAAGGGATTCATGCGCAGTAGGTGAGATGTGGGATGAAAGTGGAGCTACAGTGATAGAAAGACAACACCTAAAGCCATGTGTCGAGTCCTAGGTGGAGGTGGTTTTGATAAATTTAATAATCCAATGGCAGTGTCCCCTCATCCCGCTTCCCTTTCATACTGTATCTCCTCTACTGCGTATATTGTGTACATGTGAATGCAGAAAATAAATTTAAAAAAAATGTATATAGTGTAGCTCAAAGGTCGATACCCACTGTGTATATCTTTGTTCACTCATACTCCTATCTTATATATATGTAGTCTACATGTTTGGAGGAAGAATGCTCATTTGCTGCGCGTGCAATATCACGGGCTTTGCCTAGGTAATAATGTATCCTATTAACACTGCTTATGTATGATGGAGCTATCTTATATATATGTAGTCTACATGTTTAGAGGTAGAATGCTCATTTGCTGCGCGTGCAATATCACGGGCTTTGCCTAGGTAATAATGTATCCTATTAACACTGCTTATGTATGATGGAGCAATCGTATATATATGTAGTCTACATGTTTAGAGGTAGAATGATCATTTGCTGCGCGTGCAATATCACGGGCTTTGCCTAGGTAATAATGTATCCTATTAACACTGCTTATGTATGATGGAGCTATCTTATGCATATGTAGTCTACATGTTTAGAGGTAGAATGCTCATTTGCTGCGCGTGCAATATCACGGGCTTTGCCTAGGTAATAATGTATCCTAGTAACACTGCTTATGTATGATGGAGAATTTTGAAAAACATTGGAGATATGGGAAATGTATCTAAAAATTAGTAAAATTGACAATCTGCTGCGTCATTCTATACAGATTCAATTGAAAGTAAATAATTTAAATTATGCAGTATAGAATAAATTAGTAATAAATTAATAAAGCTATCAAAACCGTTACTAATTTGCTGGTGGTAAAAATATTTTCGATGCTATTGTTTTAATTAAGCGTTTTCCTCAAAACATCTATTTTGCAGGATCTCCTATAGATGATGATGACTGATATATAAACATCAAATTCCGGAGGATGTAGGGATTTATTAAAGAGTTTCGCTAACGGTTTTTGGTTCACTTCTTGCTCAAAATATTTCCTTAAACACCTATTTTTATAGATTTGCTATAGATAGAGCTTAGGTGTAGACAAATATGGATTCAGCACCGAATTTCAGAGGATATAGAGGGTTTTCTCTGATGATAGTCATTTTTGGTGGCGAAATCACTTCCACTTTTTTCCGAAAATATGTATAATTGTGCAAAACAGAATGCAGTTGCTTAAAATTCCGTCATAAATGAAGTGTATACAACGTTTTCCACCTTATGTAGGCTCATCAAAAATGTCTCGTTTTGTGTTGTGTTTCACCCGATTTTAGTTTAGTATTCTCAAGTTACTCTGTAGAAAAATATTGCTTCTTTTAAATTTTTTAAATCAAAATGTTACGCAAAAAACGTATTTAAAGACTTCCTGACCACATTTTAAACACTTGGAGATAATTATATATGTGCGTTTGCATGTTTGCATGTATGTGCATAAATGTACCTATCAGATGTGGGCAGGATAGTTCAAGTACGAAGACATGCACTGCTATAAAATGCATGTGTGGATTCATTATGAAAAACGCAATTAAGTATTTTTTTTAATCATGATTAGAACTCAAATTCTACGAAATTCAATACTTTCACAATATTATTTCTTATGGGAAAATATAATTCGCATAACAATTGTAAAAGTACAGTCTACTGTGCAAAATGGTACCTTGAACCTGGCTAATGATGTAAATGATAGTAACGTTCTAGCTTTGGAGGTACTTCACTTGTACTGCTGAAACATATGTTCAGTGTACGACTTTGTTACGACTGCTGTACCAGTGTTTTTAACCCTCTTTTTGATTGTTCGATTACAATGGCTCTCTTTTTAATAGGCTATCATTCCAAGTATCTTTACAACCAGCCACTATGGCACCACAACTGTACCAGCATTTTTCTTCTCCCTTTTCCTGGACAGACATGCACCTATTGTCCCCTGTTGAATTGCTCTGTGCACAGTTATTGTAAAAATATTAATCCCTGCTTAACATGGGTTTCAGAAGGGGAACGGGGTACACGCAAAATACAAGGTATTTATAGGGAGGGTGGAATTTTCAGTTATTTTGCCGTTCTGAATTTGAAATTGTCGATTCTAAATGTTAAGGTTCAAATACTGATATAATAAGAATTGTAACTTGTACGTAAACACAACAAATAAGAGGCAACAGAAGCATTGCACCTGCTGCAGTATATGCAATGCTTCTGCCAGCGATTTACCAAACGCTGGTAGAATTTGATATTCGCACGTTATTCTTTAAACGGCATTTCCGTTTTCGACGAACGCGAACGACTACAGGTCACTGACACGTACTTTCTGGAAAAACCTGCTTCTTCCTTTTCACACCTCACGTCACGTGTACGGAAAATTTCGCCACTACGCCACGGTAAAATATTTTCCCTCTCCTCCAATCAGGGTTGGAGATATCAGCACAGTCTCCCAACTTTTCGATCCTACCTTGTATATCTCATACACTAAATTTTAAATTGTAAAATGGTTGGTAATACCATATTTAGTATATTTACCTAACATGCTTCCATAAATGTACAAAATTTCAACTTTATGTAAGCATTAGTTTTTGCAATACGATATGGAAAGTCTGCAGCGACTCTAAATGTGTTTAACAGCGAAGTCGGGTATTTTTAATATAGAGAAATAAATGATTTCAATGCAATTTAAGAATAAGAGAGGAAGAGATAAAGATATATAGATAGATAGAAAGAGAGAGAAATGTGTTCCTTAATAACATTAATGCATAAATATATTCGCAACGTCAATCATCCATTCAAATCTCCCACGAAACTTCCATGTAAAATTATTTCGGGAATTAATGGAATATGTCCAGACTCTACTTGAGAAATTTATAAAGAGCTCTGCTAAATATCAGAGCAACATTCTTGAAATGCAAATGTCATGCATGGGGAAAAGCAGGACCCCCTTTTCACGGCAAATCAAACCAACAAACACGAATTCAAAACGATAAAACGACCAATACAAATGCTCCTCATTGCGGAGCTCTTGTAGCCATGGGCTACATAAAAATGAAGTATTGGATATGACATTAATCTAGAATTTTGTTTTCCTGTAGATTTATAAGCAAGCTCAAATTATAGATGATGTACTTTTACAAAACAGATACTGTCGACAAAGTTACTAAAGATCACAACAAACAAGAAAAATGGAGTTACGTTTTATATAGTATAAAGCAAGAAAACAAATACTATTTTAGCACCAATAAGCAACTATCACTGACTGTGACCGTCAGAAACGTAATTAAATACATTTTTTGAAACACGCCTGTAAGGATTTTGTTGCTAGTGCTTTGAATTCAAACTAAACATAAGTACTTTTGCTCTAAAAATCTGTTATACAGATTTCCCAGAGTATCAAACACAGAAATTCAGCCCATTCAGTATTTACCGTGAGCTCAAATGTGTTTATTATTTGTACATAAACTTCGTAGCAGCGAAAATTCAATTTCAGACACAGTTGGAAAATCGTGTGAATGTATACGTGCTAATTGTGGCAATAGAAATAGAAAGTGGTATTACATATTCGATTTCTCATTACTTTCGTATATGAACAACTGGTGCTCGCAATAGCTGAACAAGGTAGGCAAATAGTTGCTCTTAGTCGAAAATCAGTACTGATTTTGGCAACAGCAGCATCTGAGAGATCTACCCTTCTACGTCGCCCGAAGGTAAACTTGACATTTTATTACTTTCCACTGGCTGATTGGTAAGAGTATCTTGGACCGAGTTTGTCCTAATTTTTGTTTTTAACTTATTTTTATTTATTTATTTATTTTTGCATCACATGGTTTCAGACATGGCTCGCTCCCTGATATTTTTACAGATTGGAGGGCACACTCTGTATTATTGTTCATAATTTCAGTAAAATATAATTGTATTTTCTGCGACAAAGAAATATATTTAATTGCTGGCATCTAACTTTAATTGCCTCGAATTCCTTTTCTTACACTTTGGGTGGTCACTGGATTCTCTTTTACTCTTGCTTTTAATATCTGTAACAATCGGCCAAAGAAAGTTTCCTCGTTGCAGCTTTTATTTAACAAGTAAATATTCTGTATACTATAGAGCAGTAATCATACTCACAACGTTACCAGTGTTCAGTAATGCATAAAAATAATGAAAAGTAACTTTAATGTAACTATTTTGTTCATCAATGTTATTTATTATCAATGTTATTTATGCTATCCATTATCGATGTTAATTATGCTATCCATTATCAATATTTTTCAAAAATAGGCATAGAAATATGTAGTTTTGATACGAATTATATATTCAAAGTTACCACTCTTATAGAAAATAATATATTGAAACCATATTATTAATTACATTAACTTAGTAACCATTTATCTTTACATCATTAAACGATATTAAAGCCCCAAATATTTTATCTAATTATATTACATTGAAAAGCACCGCTACATCAAAATATCTGAAAATATAGTTAAACGAATTTTTAACGGTGGAAATGTCAGACCCGATGTAATTAAGTTATTAACTTGAAGCTGGCAACACAATTAGATATATTTACAAAAGCACGTCCTTCCAGTATTAAAGGGCAGCTCCTTTAATAATGTTAACTCAGAAAGTTCTTTGTCACTTTAATCACCCTTACAAACACTGCGCTTAGCTTTGAAGAAGAATGGTTGCCGGAGTTAGTTGACTTTGCCTTGCTTTAATATCTTGCCAGTTTCTCATTGAGAAAATCAAAGAACGCTGCTAATTAACTGAACAACATTTCATAAATGCTAGTGCAGTATGTGAAGTAGCGTATAAGCTGCATTTATGAAAGGAAAATTTGTATACTTTGAACAGCGAAAATGTATATTATTCTAATAATTCCTAATAGAACTTCATCGTTATTTTCTTGTGTCTACTAGATAACTGTTTTTAATCAAATAGTTTAATGATATTATATTGTTGAAATTGGGTGATACGTTCAATATCTACTCTATTAAAGCACAGGTATGTTTATACAACTATATATGTCCCATCTTATTTCTAAGGATCAATTGCCCCAGGAACTCGCAGTTATTGTTTACTTAAATATAGTTAATAATCTGAAAACTTGCTGCAAACTGTAGAAAATTTGAGAAATTTATTAGATTTTTGAATATTTTCAGAAAATATCTATAAAAAAGAGGAAATCGATGCCATTTCAAAAAGTATATCCTCCGTCAATTTTTGAGGTATGATATTATATTTTTAAACTAAAGCCAAGTGGGCTTTGATGAGAGCTGTAGAGCCAAATTTTCTAAAAGTCCGCGATAATTCCTTATGCTTATTTTAAAGAACACAAAAAATCGAGATCCGTGACGTTCATTTTTAACTTAACGTATACAAGCTAGATGCTATCCTAAATGTTTATAAGATATAAATTGCATCTTTATCTAGTTAAAAAAACAATTTTTTATTTATACAAATCAAACAATTTTTATTATCTTTTAAACTTCATTTGGTCAATTTTGGCAATTCAATTAAGAAGTTAATTTACTGACATTTCTCGCATATTTTTCGCTCAAAACACACATTAATCTGCCTTCCTTTTCTACCGTCAAGACAAATACTCAATGTTGAGTGATTTAAGTAATGGACCTTATTTGGTATGCCTTTTTAAGCCTACTGATCATGTTATAGGTGTGATAAAATATTGAAAAAATCGAGTATTTATTCCTATCGGCTATACATTCTGCAGGAGAACAACTGATTTTATTGCCCTTTGATGTCACATGCTCCAGCGCGGTGGATATTCAAATATTTGCATATTTGGTAAAAAATGACACGTTTCCATTCAAATCGTGCCCATTGGGTTGTCAGTTTTCTAATATTGGATCTTACTTACCCTTTTTCTCTGGGTTTTGATTTATATTAGCACATGTTGCTGCTCCAACTAACTTGCACTCTCTACTCTCATTTAGGGCTATCACACCTGCTGCACTGGTGGACTTGGCTTACTTAAATTGATTGAGCGACATATGCACACGCTAAGCGGGTGCTTATAGATTAAGGTCATTTGCCAAAATGTCGATTAGTGGATGCAGTGCAACGTTCCTACACAGAGAGCCAAATACGCTTATTTAAGGTGCAAAACACTCACTACGCGGGTGTACCCTGCTCGCTAGATAGAACTAAGCAAGTTATGTGCCTTAGTTGCAGTCACGTTCTTTGTTTATTTATTCAAAAATAGGATTGCTAAAATGTGACCGATACCTACGGTGACCAACGCAAGTATTTAAATTTTTCACGTAATAGTATCGACACCACACATTTTGACTTCATGACGACTAAAAAAATTGAACCCTCAACTTCTGAATTTTAACCTTACCGCCCTACAGTATGAACAACTCAGGTTAAGGCGGCAATCTTAAATTATCCTTTAGCTCGGTTAAGGAATAAAACTGCAGACCTCAATAAATGCATTTTTTTCTCCTTTTCACATATTCATATATATAATTTAGGCTATTTTTATCGTATACCATAGTGTGGAGACCAAAAGACATTTAGGCTGTGAAATGTACAAAGATTCATGATATCTACCAAGCCAGACAAAGAGCACAGACTCGTAGGCACAAGTTTTCAACACCCCTGGGCTAGTGGTCAGGTTGGCCATAAATAAGGGCGCGCTTCAATTATAGGTATGGTCGAACCAGAAAAGTTACTGGAGGCCAAAACTGAAGCCAACAGGTTGATTGAAAAATTATTAAACGAGGAAATGTTTCTGCATCGCCCTGAGGTCAACCAATGAGATATGTTGGGCGTATCTGGACCCCAAGCACAAACGATGTGGCAACCGGCAGGAGGTTCAAAATATAAGAGTCCGCATTCAGATAGTGAAGATGCATTCATGAAGTTACGCATGCACACACTGATGATGCAGTCAACATTCAGATAAGAATGAAAATGTTCAGATGTTGAGAAATGAGGATAAGTCTTCAAGATAGGCATTCAGTCATGAATCTCTGTATCAGTGGTGTGCTTCACAGAGTTGAGGCAACAATCGCCGAAGAGGCGTTCGTGGACAAATAATCCAGAATGCCAGAATGTACAAATTAGCGAGATTTTGTTTAAGTGCAACACCAAAAGACAACAATAAAAATCCAACATTCAGTTGAGCGTCTAAAGACAATAATAGAGGTATCTACAAATCTGCTGTTATAAAAGGTCATACTAATTTAGGCTAATAAGTGCTTGGTCTCACAGATCCAATTTCCTACTTAAATATATGTGTACCATTACTGTAATTTGATCATAATTACAATATGTTAAATAAACTATGTTTATTTTAATGGTTATTTTAATAAGTTAAAATGTGCGAATTTAATTGTGTAATATTATGTTAATATATTTATATTTTAGGAACTCGCAGAAAGAAATAGTGGCGATTTTTAATGCTGCACGATGCAATGTACGGCTTTTCGATTACGACATTTGTTAATTCTGGGTAAGTTCGTAATTATCAACTCCAGTGATAAGTGTCCTTCATTTATGTACACCACACATAGTTATAAATATCGTTCAGGAGCGAATAGATTTGAATCTCGAGACCAAGATTTTCGGGGGCATTAAACATAATTCAAATATAATAATTTAAAGAAATAACAAGGGTGAAAACACTTTTCACGTACCTAACCATTTAAAATCTTACCCTTCTTTATTATCGTGCATTTTTCTTTTGGATTACTTATTTTCCGTTTTTTTCTAATGTACCTAATGTTTCTTATGTATTATACATTTATAACAATTATCATTTGGATCTGCTTTTGTCTCTTGATGTGGTTCTGTGTAATATGTAAATTTGTGCTATGTATAAATTTCTTATGTAATGGTGCTCTTTTTGATATCCTCTAATTATGAGCATTTGATGCCCGAAACCGCTGAAGGTTTTATCATTTATATGTTACATTCGAAATATGGAAATAAAATGTTTATTGTTTTAGTGTTTGCAACTGTTTATCTCTCGGACATGTAGTATTATATGTTCATTAGTTAATTTTTTGCCTGAAATTATATATCTATTATATAATATGTTTTATCTTCCATATAAGTTATATGAAACATTTTACATAAAATAAATTAAATATTGAATGCCTTTAAGCAAATATTCTTAGAATTAACATTCTGAACATGCTTATAGTTAACGCTGAAAACACTATTTTCTTTATTCTCAATTATAAGAGTATCATTACATAAAAAACATTATCATTCACAGATTCAATTGTTCTAATATATTGATTTCCAAAGTGGGATATGCGTACATCAGGTGCTACGCGAGTCGATACGTGGAGATAGATACCCATAGAACATTTGATAGTTGAATTTTGCACTTTTTTCGAAGACACATTTTATATTGACAGAAAAAAAAACATTATAATAATCTGAGACTAGCAAATATTGAATTGTATTTGTAAATTAGAAAATCATTATCAAAACAGCGTTGTGGTTATTTAATTATTATTTTATCAAAACATCTGTTTAGATAAAAAATATTACGCTATTCTAATACAAAGTCTTCGTATTAGAAGCGACCCCTGTTTATTGCAAATTAAAAAAAAATATCGCATCAATTTTTCACATAGACATAGGCGACCAGAAAACTTGAACTACTACTTCAACATTTATGTTTAATTATATTATACTCTACAGCAACACCCTTATTCAAAATGTCTGACAATATAGTTGCGCAGCTTCTTTAACTAAGAAATAGTTAGACACTATACTATATATATTATTAAAATCTGTTAGATCATATTTAGTTACTAACTTGAAGCTGGTAGTAAAGTTAGAAATATTTACAAAAATACGTCTTTTGACATTATAGGGTAACTTTCTTTATGATGTTAACACGTAACCTTGTTTGTCACTTTAATCATCCTCTAAACTTTCCGTTTGGATTTTCAAGGGAATGGTTTAGCATTTAGAATAATTTTGATATTCTTCATTCAGTGTATTGCAATATTCTCTTTGAGAAAATAGAATGCTTTTAATTATTTGAGGAGTGTTGCAGTATTACGAATGCTATAATTTTCAATGGAATCAATTTCTAGGGGTAAAATAAATATGTCTTTAAATCATACAGAGCACATGGGTAATCCACGGCTGGCTTTTCAAATGTAGCCAATGCTTTTCAAATGTAGCAATTTAATATGATATTTCACGGTCCGCAAGATACAGTTTATGGAACGGTATGTTTTTTAATATTTTGTGCTTGTTATTAGTCGGTGGCAAATTTTTTTTAGTTAATGGCAAAGCTTTCGATACTATTGTTTTTTGGAAAACAATTGCATGAAACATCTATTTCTCATGAATCTGCTATAGACGGTGTTCAGAAGATGACTGATTTAAATTTAGTATTATATTCCAGAGGAGAATGAAGCTTTACTGGAGATTTTCACTTACGATTATTTTTCCATTTCCAGTTCGAAAAATCTGCATTTTATTTGAAAGTTTTATTTCTCAAAATTTGCTATAAATAGAGTTTAAATTATAGCTAATGTGAATTCAGTATCAAATTCTAGAGGAGATAGATATGTCCACTAATCATTTTCACTTGCGGTTTCATTTCCACTGCTGATTAAAATTTTCAACATAATTATATATTTATCTGTATTGGTTATAGATAGAACTTACATAAAGTCTGGTATACATTTAGCATAGACTCACCAAGGTTTTCCATTTTCGGTTCTGAAGAGTTAGCTTCCTGTTAAAAAATTTACATTTTCCTTGAAATATATATTTCTCGGACTTTGATATGGATATAGCTTAGGTGGTGACTGACAAGAATTCTGCATCATGTTTCGAAGGAGAATATGGAGCTTACAAATAATTTCCATTTTGGGTTCTTTATCCGTTTTCGATTCAAATATTCCTCTTGAAAGATCTACTACTCAGAATTGTCTATATAAAGACCGCTTAAATGATGGTTGAAGTTGATTCAGAATTAAATACCTAAGGAAATTGGGGTTTACTAAAGATGTCCACTTCCTGTTATAAAATGTTCTTAAAATATCTATTTCTAAGGATTGGATATAGATAGAGTTTAAATGATGACTGATCTGTATTTTTTATTATTATTATATATGTATATTATATATATGTTTAATAATAATATATATAAATATATAATATGTATATTATTATTTATTATTATATTATAAATTATTATATTTTTTTAATTAATTAATAAATTATTATATTAAATTATTATTATATTATTATTATTATTATATTATATTAATTATTATATATTTTTATTTATATTATTAATTATATTAATTATATAAATATATTATATATATATATTTATATTATAATTATATTAATAATTATATTAATAATATTAATTATTATATTAAATTATTATATTATTATTATTATTATTATATTATATTAATTATTATATTATATTAATTATTATATTAAATTATTATATTAAATATTTAATAAATTATTATATTAAATTATAAATTATATATGTATAATAATAATATGTATAAAATAAATTATATATGTATATCAAATGATTCAGCATCAAATTTCATATGGGTATGGTGATTAACTATGTATTTCCATTTCCGGATCTGGGGATAGCAGTCTAGATTTATCCAAATATTTATGTTGCTGTATGGAATAAGTTTTCAAAAGAAAAAATATATGGTAATATGTGCCGTCAAAGTGCACATCAGTTGCACCATATGAAAGGTGTTTCATAAGTTTATTGCTACTTATTGTTTTAACATTATAAATTTAATTTGTTTGTTGTATACTTATTTATGATTGGCTTGATTCATTAAAAAACAATTCAGATGAATTTAGATACAGTTGCAAAGGCAGTAATATCAATTTTATATATTTCCCAGATGGTCGAAAATAAGATTTATCGTTTATTACATATCTTACATAATTAAAGATGTCTAGTCTATGTGTGTTTATCGTCTTTATGTGAACATGTGAGCTTCGGATAGCAAAGAAATTCGATACGTAAATAGCTGATCTACTGGTAAAACATACAATCGCGATTTTTTTATTATCAATTCAAATTGGGTTTTTTTAAAGTTCAAGTATGGTTTTAAGCAATATTCGTATCACTCGGTTTCATAGCAATCGAAAATATTATCACAAATATTTGTTTCAACATCATCTAAAAGTTCGAAAATTGTACTTTTTATTGATATGTTAATCGAATCCCTTGGGATGGTTTTTGAAATGCATTCATTCATTTTTAAATGCATGGAAATATGCATTTTTTAATTTATTTGATTCCAATTCTGGCTTATCTAAAAATTGAAGATACCAAGATTCCATGCTTTTGTGAACATTTCGGGCGTATATCTTTGCATTCTAATAATAGAAAAATGTTTGGTTATTATATTATTTGATTGTCTGTGAATTGTCAAGCAAATGCATAAAAACTGAAATTTTAGATTTTTCTGATGTAGTGGCTTCATTTCCTTCGCGTTCCTCATCACTATGCAATGGGCTGGGAGTTGCTACCAGAAAAAAGTGTTTCTTCTCATGCGTGATAGCAAAACATACGATTTTGTAATTGTGTTATCTATATCTGAATTATGCACTGTAGTGGGCACTTTTCTGGAACTTAGGCAACACCAAGTAATGCATTCAAGTACTAAATATTTCTCCTATATATTTGTGTATGTTTTATTGAAAACTAATTGGTATAGCACATGGCTATTACCACAGGATACCATGACATTACTTCTTTCATAAGGAAAGAATGTCAAGCAAGATCCACAACGAAAAGTCTTAGTAATCGAATTATACATTCACATTTGGAGCTGGCAACACGTAAAACTATTTCAAAAGACTAAACTAATAGAAAATATTGTTTCTTTTTTCATAATTTATTTCTTATATGTCAATTTTCAATTTTTGAAGTAATTTACATTCAAACCTATGTGCATGAAGGATACATGGATCAACACATTAGAATTAGAATACGTTTTATCTGAAGACACTGAACTGTAATCCGCAGAATAATGCATGAAAAAAGCAAAGACATAGTGAAGACGAAAGTAAATCTCGTAGCCACAAACGTAAAGCCGTGGAAATTATATGGATAAAAATATGTTCTGATTGATGAAACTATTTGCCGAGTTTCAGCTACCTACTTGTTCTGAGAGTTTCAGAAAAGCGTCCTCAATTTCAAACAGTTTATCAGGAGTTAAAATTGAATGCATTTCACTTCGCTCTTTGTCTTGGAACTTATCAGCTTCTCAAAAACGTTTTTCTTGCCACATATTTCTTGATTATTTTGGGAATTTAAAGCAGGAGTATTTCTTATAAAACATTTCAATGAAGAAACATTCCACGAACACCTCTAGAGAAATAGTGTTCTAAAATAACAAATTATTTTATTTTGGAAAACACTATGTTCTTGAATGAATCAAAAATAGCTGTGTCATATAGTGGCTACCGTATTGAAAACAGCAAACGATATTTCATACATATATTTGAAGGTATATTACTGCCATCTAATTGAAATTTCATTTAAGCAATTTAAATTTTTCGCTACATTCTTGATCGTCTTTTACTACATAATTTAAAAATAACTAATCAATAATAAATTTATAACTATAATTTTTGAAAAATAATTAATAAAACCAATAATTAATTACCAATTTTCAGACTAATAAAATAATTTAGAGAGTATGTATATTTGAATAAATGATTGTGGAGTAAACTTTAGGATTGGGCTGTAATAAGATTATCTTGGAGATCTATACTTCGTTAAAAGTAGTATCAATATTAGTTACTGTAATACATTTTGCTGAGCCGTCAACGGTGTTTGCTGACTAATCCAAAACAGACAGATCCAGTCCTAAGTTTTCAGCTGCCCTCATTACGATGTAATAACCTTTAAAACGAAACATAAAGTTTATATCAATTATTTTTAGCATACACTACGTCCTTGGTTAATTAAAAATGTTTATCATATTTGAGAAAATTGAAATATGACTTTAATATACTCTGTAAAGTATATTTTGTTCCAATTTTCCTTGCACTTAAATCACATATAAAATTTTAGGATCCGGATTCTACAGTTTTACAGTGTTTCTTTGCATAATTTCAATTTTGAGTTCAAAGGCTGTAGTAAATCAAAAATCAATAAACCAAAGTTTTTATTTTTCCTATGCACATAGTATTATACATGACGGGGTCGAAAATTTAAATTCGAGTGTTCAACGGTAGAGCATGTTTCAAGCATCTCTGAACTTGAATCGAACGTTTTTCAGGAGTTGTCTTTACGTGTTTGTTGTGGAAGCGATATGTCAAGAACGAATTCGTTTCGAACGAAATTTGGAGCAAAAATATACAATCAGTGAATATTTAATCGAATACAAATTTTAAACGTAATCGAATACAAATGCTTATTAAAAATTATTGACAGAAATTTTAGAGCGCTAGCGGGAACCAGTGTCGAGATATTGCACATTTCTCAAATAAATTTATAAAAAAATCACAAATAAAAAAAAATTTAATTATTGTGAAATATGTGGACTTGTCATATGTAATATTATACGTTGAATTTGTTAACATCAAACACGTGGATCTTATTTGCTACCTTGATGATATTTCATCTTCGTTTGACAAAACTATTGTCAAAATCGCAAAACCAGCTAGCTCAAAGTTACTGAAAATGACTCCAAATTAATGAATTAATCAAATTAATTCAAATATTTTAGTAAGGGACTATATTGCATTTTGCGGTCACTATTAATATTCATAATTGTCAATTTAGAGTTGCGATATATAAGTTAATTGAGTATTAGTTTTACATAATGTAATCCAAAAAAACATCAAATGACAAATTTAATGTTAAAAACATTGTGCTGTGAATTCTGCATACAATTTTTTCACAGTGAAAGAAGTAATATCACTGCATTATATAGAGAAAGTGATGTACTGTCCACATCAGATTTTTTATTACTTCAGCCGATAATAAAATATACTTATATCTCTTTTATCAATCGAAGAGCATGACGTTTTACCAGACAGGATGAATTTTTAATTTAGTGCAATATTTCTCTATCTATTTTTATGAGGGTATCGCTGAAGACCATCGACAATAAGAGCTTGTAATTTTGTTCCAATATCTCAACGGTAGAGCGTCGTCTTGTCAGTTCGAATATCTAGGTTTCGATTCGCGGTTAGGGCAACAAGGTTCTTTACAATGGCGGCCGAACAAATTAACCCTGTATGTTAGTGCAAAGATATCGGTGGTCTGAAGACCCCAAACCGTGCAACTCACATAGTCGGTATAGAGTAGCTGGCTGCAAGGCCGAGAAAGGATACCTCCTGCACTCAGGAGGCACCCAAGGTCTACCATCCGGACAAACGAACTTTTAGATATCGGTGGTCTAAAAGTGTCCCCAGTACGACTAATGCGGATTCGCTGAACTCTGAAATATTGAAGGCCGATTTCAAATTGAGAGGATAACGACCACGCAGGATACTAACCTGGGTAAAAATGTTAGTAGTAGGAGGCTAACCTGTGTTAAAAATAGCAGGATGTGGTCAGTCAGATTGTCAGTTGCCCGCCAATCTGACATTAGAGGGTGGTGAATGCAGAGTTCACATCGACAATAAGAGCTTGCAATTTCGTCCCAGTATCTCAAAGGTAGAGCGTCGTCTGGCCAGTTCGATGATCTAGAGTTCGATTCTTGGTTGGGGCAGCAATATTTCATACAACCTTCCGAAGAAATACCCGTGCTCTAAAGTCTCTAACAATTACCAGTTTAATAATAATTAACTATTACATGCTTATTAAAGACTTTGCAAGAAAGATAACCTATTGAAGACAAAGCTATAATAGACAGGGTTTCAATATTTATTTAGAAAAAGTGGCTGAAATGGAGATTGCGGTACTTAAACTCGATAAGGAAAAGCTCTTCTACAACTCTTAAATTACACTCTCATAAAAATGGGAAAAGAAATATTGCTCTAAAGTAAAAACAATTTCACTCTGGAAAAATACCTGATTCTTTGTGATAGAGAGAAACGAGGTCTGTAAATACCATCGTATATATTGGGTGTATATTTGTGTCACTTAACTGAAAAACGTTCTACTATTTCAATTTGTTGGTGCGTTATAAAATTAAAAAAATTATGTGAGCGAATTTTTTGATCACAATATAACATATATTATGCGGACATTTCAACCAATCATTCAACTATTCGTCCTTCCTTACTCTTTCATATTTCAATTTAGAAATTACTGCCGCATTTACTGTTATTTAAGTGATATACATTCACGTCAGAAACTGCAAATACAATGCTTGTAAGGATTGCTTGATTTTAAGGAAGTAATGATTTACAATTTCTCTGCCAAACCTCGAAAGGAGGGATCAATTTTTCACAAACATTCGCGTCCAGACGTGCGGCATTTCCACGGTGGAGGAGAGGTGGGCGAGGTGATGATGTCACTGTTCTGACGAGTTTCTGACGTCACGGTTCTGACGAGGTTGTGTCAGATACGCATAGCGAAATCGAATGGAACATTCGATATTTGTGCCTGCCAAATAATGAATGTACGTCATTAAACTAAAACAAATCATCCATTTTATTTGAATAAATTATTCATCCATTTTATTGGAATAAATTATTATTTTCGAAATAAATTACTTTTCATTTTAAATTTCAATTTGCTTGAAATGCATATATTAATTTTTTAAAAACGTCTTTTTTTTAAACTCAACCCAAACATTTCAGTTTGTTGTGTTAGCAGTTTCTTTGGATCCGTATGAAGATCGTTTATCCGTATCGTTATCGTTTATCCTTATCAAGATAAGAATTTATTTTACTTCATTATTGTTCTTTTAAGAACATAAAATTGTCTTTCTCTTTCTATAACATTACGTATTAAGTGTATTTACAAGTTTATAGTATATTTTATTTATATTGCTTTAAAATTGTTATGATTTAAACAGGGACTATATATTGTTCTGATTTAACAGGCTTTCGACTTCTTTTCTAAAATTGTATTTAGATATTTATTTAATTTGTAAATATATTCTATTCAGTTTAGAGTTTAATTTTACAGTGGACTATTGATATTATGAGTGTTTTAATTTTTGTTTCGTGTCTTTATTAAAAACAAAAAAGCTTTTAATATATACAAACTTAAATTATGAAGGTTTATGTTTTTGGAATACATTATTTTTTATCTTAAAATTTAATTATCAGTGTTAACGTCATTAAACTGAAATAAACTTTGTTAACTCCACGAGGTTATGGTTCCAGCGAGTTTGCCACTGTCGGAATTTTCAAGGGTAGCAAACAGGCTGATCGCCGAAGGAGGCTAGTGCTTCATATTTGAGCCATACCATGTTGAAAATTATAGGGCATCCCTTAAAATTGATGAAGTGTGCTCGGTCTACAAAATGAGTCTAAATTCCTGGATAACTCAAACTTTATTCAAAAGCAGCAATGATAGTAAACAGGAACAAGATACGGTTAATCAATATTTAGTTATGCCCTAAAGTCACATAATAATAGTTAAATACAATAGAATACTCGAGTATTGCCAGCACTAAATGCTCAACTAATTTCCAAATAAAAGAATGTTGTTGTAAAAACAATATTCGCATTATTGCCACGTCATCCTGGTGTTTCTAATGAAGAGATGCATAAGAAACACGAAACTAGTCTTAAGTAAGAAACACCCTTTGTGCATACCATATACACAGTACGATTAGTACCATGTACACAGAAATGGACGTAAATATTATGTCAACATCGAGTATTATTACATCGATACATATTTTCTCTTTTGAAGAATAACTTTAACTTACATTAGTTCCATTTATTTACACATGAAATATACTTACTGTTATTTTATATTATGAATGTGTTTTGGCGATCTTGCCGTGATTTTACTAAATGTATCTTTGATTAAACATGAACAAGATAATGTATAATAATAACATAATTGATAAGTAACTGTGAGACCACATATTTTATTCAAATAGGATTATGACCTTTCATATATATTAATAAGCACATACCTTCTTGATGCTTCTAGACTTTTGTGGGTTATTAGTTGTTGAACCACCTTTCATGAATTTATGATTTATGACTTAATATCGTCATAACATGTTTGACATCGTCACAACATATTTAGGTTTGGTCGTGTGGTCTGGGTTTTCGACACCATATTTGAAGTCTATTCTCCCACTATTGAGCACTTTGATCCATGCTCGGGTCTCGTGTGTTGCACCTTTTCTATGCACCTGTGCCGCACTTAATGCATATGTTCGCATTTTGTCTGTGGGTCACGGATCATCAGAGCATCTTACTTTTCTCAACTAATCTGTTCATCTATCTCTCTGTTGTACTTAATGCATATCTCTGAACCCCGTCTTATCCTGCACTCTTTATTCTCATTTAAATATTCCATATATATTCATCTTTGATATTACATAAATGTGTCCGTACGCCGAACTCCAAAAATGTAAACTCGTAAAGCTGAATTTCTAAATTTTTCAGAATGACATAATATCTACAGATATCATGTCATACAGATATATGCAAATATAGCACCACCATACAGGTATGGTGGTGCTATACTTGCCAAAATAAAACGTAAAGAATAACTTATATTTTTTTTTTCAGATTTAAAATAGATCAGAACAATAGAATTTTTGTTCTGCAAACACTGCTCTTGTAAAGGTTAAAATAAATTCAGTAATAACTTCGATACTCATAATTGTCTGACTGTATTCCATTCCATTTACTCAAATTTCTCATAGGTTTCATGGAACAGAAAATAATATTTGTCATTAAGAATGTTATTTCTGTACTATTCTACAAATAATAAACAAGGAATATATTGCAGACAATAATGAACTAAGGATATAACTGAGGCGAGATCTTTTTTGTTTATAGATCGTAAAGAAAAAAAGAAACGTATTGGAAGGCATATGTATTGGTACTTTACTTAAAGCAATCATACTAGCTTTGATGAATAAAAATATTGTATAAGCCTGCACAACTTATGTCTATTTAAAATATCCTAAAATTTACTTAAATTAAAAAAGTGATTGTGAGTTATATAAATATCGCGATAATTTTAACATTTATATTTTATACACCTAATTATGCTCTACATACATAATTAAATATGTCTGCAAAAAATATGTACGGATGTCCAATACGGCAACAATTGCCCATTTTTCTCAAAAATAATTCTTGTTTATTAAATAATAAAATAAAAATGTTTTAGCTGATGTTTACAACCTTCGAATTGGATTTTTTGAGCAAAGATTTCAAACTAGATGCATATTTACAGCCTTTAACCAGGATAATGGCTGGTTTATGAGAATCTAAAAGCCATAAAACGATTTGTTTGGAAACCTATGAACCTTGTAGCGTTCATAAATTCTCCTGTGTACAATGTCTGTATTTGCGATTCAAGAAAATCATTTGTTAATAAAGTTCTTGATACGTCAGATTTTGAATTTCGTAAAACCAAGTAACCGAAATGTACTAACTGTTACTATCCAGTAAAGAAATTTCTCAGAATTTTTTTTTTACAGTGTAGAGAACATTTCGAAAACAAAATAACTAAATTTTACTAACCTTTACTTACGTAGCCGACGGCCGTACCGTGCTGAAAACACCGGTTCTCGTTAGATCACAGAAATCAAGCAGCATCGGGCGCGGTTAGTACTTGGGTGGGTCACCACCTGGGAACACCGCTTGCTGTTGGCACCCCCACTGGGTTCCGGTCTAAATTGGGTGGCACTTCCCGGCCGTCCAAACGGTTACCTTACACCTTTCTGGTAGGTCGGACGGTCTGGGTTTCAGCAACAACAATAACCTTTACTTACAGTGTAGATAAAATATTGTGATGTGTTAAAATCATATTTTTTATTGTAGACTGATTTACACTTTGAAACATGCCTGAATTTTAAGAAATCCTGATGGATGACTGTATGGGTTATTAGAAATTCGATACGTAAAATACTGTGTATAATATATATAATATACATATAAACAAAAATATTTGAAATATGATAAAAATTTAAAAATACTTAATTAAACCTTAAAAAATAACCTAATTATTTATTTACAATTTAAAGAAATTTTGATATTGTATACATTTTTTTTGGTCAAAATCACTTTTGAAAATACGGTTAATTACAAACTCCACAATGAAGTTCCGCAGACGTTTGAAAAATACCACTTTATATTACAGTTTGGTGATTTAATAAACTCACTTATATTTCAATTATTGAGCTTATTCGAATATTAGAGCAGTGATATGTAAAAATACAATTGCTGTCGTAGTGAAAATATTTATGTTTGGTTATTTTGCCTACTATGTTGTATGATTATTGAATACTTACAATCAATAATAGTTATACTATACTAGCTTCATGGTAATTACTCTGGTTGCAAAGCATCAAACATAAAAATGATCGTTAATTTAATTTGAACCCCATTCTTATTTTGATTTTGTGTGTGAAAATATTCGAAACTTTAAAATTTCAAATCTTGTTCAAGTTTAAAATCATTAGTTATAATTTACTAGTGACATAATCGTAACGAATTTCATTAGAATAGTTCCATTTAATCTAGTTATATTCTTTCAACATAAACATGGACAATGTACATATACGTGTGTACAAAAAACACACTAAAACATTTAATGTGAATTCAGAAATGCTTGATAGAAAAATCTATATCTTTCTTAGCATAAAAATCTTAGCACAAAAACCATCTTGAAAACTCGAATGTGTATTTTCGACCTCGACCCGATAGTTTCTTCTTTTCTACTACTCAAGATAAGTAATATGGCATCTTATGTAATATCTTAAATAAATAAAATAAGTATTATTAGAAGAAAACGCTTTGGAAGTCATTCCAGTAACTTTTATTTTGCATCTTAGGACGATGTGTATTAGACTTAGATATAATAGAATTTACTCTGCATTTATTTAAAAAATAATTAACGAATTAATCCTATAAACAATAATTTAATCCCTTCCATATAAGTTTATTTCTTTTCTCGTGGGATTCATTAAACGAAGAAGCGTGGATTACATCGTTAAAAAGTACATTTAATTTCGGGCGCTATGAGCTGCCCCGTAAATAATAAATAAGAAATACATCGCTGTCAACATTAATCCGAAGATAAAACAGAAGCGTGATTCCCGTTGTTTATAGATCGTAAAGCAGTAAAGAAGCGTGTTCGGAAGCAATATGTGATCTTGTGTTTCGCATAGAAAATGGAATAAATGTAGCAATTTGATTGCATTGTATAAAACACTAAAAGGAATTACCAGGCGTTGCCCGGATCGTAAATATGTGCCTGATGCCTAAATAATATAGAAAACTGTAACACGATACTCAATTTCCAAATCGTCTGTCTTGAAAAAATGCCAATTTGGTTTAATTTCAAATAATTATCCATGTTAATTTGTGCAATTAAATTCAATTTAATGAAATGTAAAAGAAAGAAAAAGAAAAAGAATTTGTGTCTGTAGGGAAAGTTATGTGCTGCAAACATCAGATATTTTGCAATTAGTTCCTACGCATCTGCCAAATAGTGAAATGTGATATATATTTATAATCTTCCATATACGCGTCCCTATTGTCAATTCCTGCTAATTATTCCAATGGCTTATAAATTCAAATTCCTTTATCACTTTTTTAGTCGAGTTCTTTATCCTAGGTTTTCAAATTTGCAGAGTCCACATCAACTATAAGAGCTTACAGTTTCGTCCCAGTAGCTCAATGGTAGATCGTCGGCTGGTTAGTATGAATATCCAGGGTTCGAATCCCGATTGGGGCAGCAAATTCTTTACAATGGCACCCGAACAAATCAACCCTCTATGTTAGTGCAAAGATGTAGTGGCCCTAGTACGACTAGCAAGGATTCAGTGGACTCTGGCATATTGAGAGCCGATTTCAAATGGGGAGGACAGCAACCATGAAGGAAGCTAATCTGTCGGGTAAGCATAAAGGTAGAAATCTAAGGCAAAAATAGCAGGAGGTGTTTAGTCAAACTGGCATTTGCCCTCCAATCTGACATTAGATGGTGAAGAATGGGACAGTAGAGGGTGAAGAATGGCGGAGCGTCAGCTGACCAATACGATGATCCGTGGTTCTATTCCGGTTGGGTCAGCAAGGTCCTTTACAAATAATTATCTAGAGGCGCTGCAACCACTTTTATTCGATCGGGCATGGTGACTTGATTATAGATATATCTAACCTGTACATTCACTAATGAAACTTCCCATTAAGTTATCGATGTGCGTGTAAGTTCTTTCCCAGGAACAGTTCATAATACTCTATTGCCCAGCAATTATGAAAATTATTTCATTTTTTATGTATTTATATGTACTCTAAATAAGATAAAATATTTTACGTATTAGCGATATATCAAAACTTATCCTTGTTTCTATTACGCAATTTTTCAAATTGAAATATTATCAGGTACCTGCTCAAATTCCAAATATCTACAAATTACAATCTTTTATCGAACAAAATGTAATGCGCTTACTTCTGCAGGTTACAAGGAATACTGCTTTCTTAAAGTATCTCATTATTTCTTAACCCGCGGCAAAATGTAAGATTTTCAATTTTGCTTTGTCTCTCTCTCTCTCTCTCTCTCTCTCTCTCTCTCTCTATCTCCCCTCTCTCTCAGAATAAGACAATACAAAGAAAATTGTGTAGCTTTGTTCTATTTAGTCCTGCAGAGGAATAGTTTTACAAGTTATTATTTCGAAAATACAAAACCACAGTCTCAGGAAAGAGTGTATTGTATCTTTCAGATTCAATACCTGAAACTAGTCATATTTTATAGAGTTAATTTTTTTTTAATGTCGAGTAAACTAAACATAAACTGAAATATATTCAATTTATTTATTTGTTAATAATAAATAAAAGAATCATTTTAAATATTATTTTGTCCGATGTAGTGTTTGGCTATTTATATCAATTTAATTTCTTTACAAACATAATGGATTGTATATAGATTGTATAAAGAAATTCAAATTCAAATTCAAATTTTCTGACGAATTAACACGTTTTAATTACAGAACACGAAATAATCGTTTTAATGAAGATATATATATATATATATATATATATATATATATATATATATATGTATGTAATCTTACACCACTACCATATGTGAAGGTGTTCAAAATAAGTCTGATTTAAAATAAATATTATTGATTTACCTTGTGACAGGATGTTTACTAAGCATTTCCATTTGCGATAATTTCACTTCAGACTCAATTTTTACTTTCCTTATATACATAATGTGTAAGGAAAGTATTGTGACGGGGTCGAAAATTCAAATTCGAGTTTTCGACGGGAGTGCACGTTTCAAGCATCCCTGATCACGAATCAAACATTTTTGAAGTGATGTCTGTGTGTGTGTGTGAAAGTATGTGTGTGTGTGTGTGTGTGTGTGTGAAAGTATGTGTGTGTGTGTGTGTGTGTGTGTGTGTGTGTGTGTGTCAGTGAGTCTGTGGAGACGATAACTGACGAACGAATAGACCGATTCGAACGAAATTTGGTACAAAAATCACAATCCGTAAACACTGGAAGTCTGTTGTTTTTATACGCAATCGAATGTTCAGAACCATCCTAAATTTTCGTCAAAAAATCAAAACCGCTAAAAAAGTTACGCAAATAGACATTTCTTATGTAACTTTTCATTAGAAAACGATTGACATAAATTTTAGAACGCTAACAAGCTCGTTCCATTCATGTAAAAATATACTTTGAGTAATACTTTTGTATTTGAACTCCAGAAGTCATTTATCTGCTGTAAGAATAACTTATCTCTCCGTCCATAACGCTTGGCGAGATTTTGGCGACGAATTTGACGGAATGTCGCCAACTTGGCGACGTTTTTAGTTGTTGCCAAATTAACAAAAATCTCGCCAAATTGATAAAAATGACGCTACATCAATGAAAATGACTACTAATTGAAGAAAATTCAATATCTTTGAAAGAATATAAGTATCTATTATAGAAATAATATTTTTCTTAACTGTAAAAGTAGTAAATTCATTGCATTATATAAGGAAAGTCATGTGTTGCTCACATCAGATTTCATGTGTTGCTCACATCAGAACAACTAGGATTTGTTATAGATCTGTGTCACATCAGAACAACTGAGGATTTGTTATAGATTGATCTTATATGATAACTGATGGATTCAGAGTTAAATTCTAAAAAAGGCAAGGGGTGGAAGATATTAAAATGTTCCACTTTCGGTTTGAAAATTCTGATTTTTCGATAAACATACATTTCTAAGGACGCTATGAATAGAGTCTGGATGACGATTATTCAGCATCAAGTTTTTTAGAGGTGCGGCGATTCGCGATTTCTTCAAATTCATGATTTCTACGTACGTTGCTTTTTCACTTATGGCTCAAAAATTTCCTTGACGCAAGATTTTTATTAGAATCGGCTATATATAAAGCTTAGACGGTTATATGGAAGATATATGGATGCAGCTATAAATTTTGACGAGGGTTTGGGTGTTAACTAAGGATTTCGACTTCCGGTTTTAAAGATATCATTTAAATTAAATAATTACAATTTCATTGCAATATTTATTTCTCATGATTTTTTATAGATAGATCTTAGGTGGTAACTCATATAGATTCAGCATCAAATAACGGAGGGAATAAGGCGGAGCATTAAGGATTTCCATTTCCTATTCTAGAAATTACACTTCAGTCTTTTTTTTTTCGAAGAAAATGTGTATGATCGTATGAAATAAATGTACGAAATAGTATAAAAATTCTGAAAAGCTCCTTTGAGAATGACGTGTACATACGACTTGCAACAGTATAAAGGCTCCTTCATAAATCTCATGTATTATTTCCAGTTTCTTAAAATGCTTATGACACTAAGAACTTCCATTTTTAAAGGACATCAAACTGACATTTTAGCAATAATTACATTAATATAAAAAAGTATTAGGTTATTCCGATATCAAATTAGATACTCAGTACTGCTGAAATGATTCACCCAACTTTATTTTGAAGACAGGTTATGTCTGTGATATAAATATAGAACATTCAGTAACACAAAATAATAGGTTCATTATCATTTTATATTAACATTTCTGAGTTTTATAAAGTTTGAAACAGTTAATTAATTTTAATAATAGTTTCAACACACATGTCTGGGTAATAACAGGTGTAATAACATTCTGCTTTTTAAACTGAAAACATGTATTTGTTTCTTATTTTTTTAAACGAAATCAGTTGATTTGGTCTTGAAGGTCCAGCAATTTTGTTCTCTACCGCAAAAATTTCTTACAGTTTAAGTGGATTTTAATTTTCATCCATATCCTATATCAATAATTATTTTAGCACTTTTCAACATATGAATTTGGTCATTCTCTCTGCCTGTCTGTTCGTTCGCTCGATAACTACCGTAAAAATAAATTTATCAAAATGAAATTTTAGTATGTTATTGAGACGGTCTATGAAACATATGAGAATGTAAATGAATAATATTAACCAATTAGTTTTGTATTGAACACGGGTTTAAAAAATGGAATACATTGAACCTTATGGGACCTAATTATTCAAACATATTTTAAGTGAAGTTAAAATTCACAAATATTTAATTTATCCCATAAAATATATAAAAAAACTTTCAGAAAAATATTTTCGGTATTTTTTTTGTTAAATTAAAATAATAAATACACCGATATAATATGCAGAAATCACGTGATCCACTTCAAAATAAAATATGTCATCCATCATTTTCTCCCAGAGTAAAAATCGGGATTTTAAAAGTACTTTTACATTTATATTTATTTTTGCATCCTTCCTAAAACCGGTTTAGTTTTGCGTATTTTCTGTGCATCTACTATACTCTAAGCCAACGCAATTACAATATTTTTAGTTTAAATCAGCATCAAACTTTGGTTATTTCTACAACGAATCCTAATTTTAAGGGATACAGATTGTAAACAAGTGATTGCAAGATGAGCTGTATAAGAATTGCAGAATTTTTTCACGCAAAATTATTTAATTCTGGAGTCTGGAATAAAAGTGTATGAATGAAATATTCACTGCTTTTACGTAGAGAGCCATTCGATTTATATTTCGATGGTGTCATTTGAATAAAGCTCATTTTTTTCGATGACGTTTTAAGTTTTCAAGTAAAAGTAATTAATGAAATTCTGTGATAATTAAAGAAAATCGCCACTGAATGTATCGCATTTTAGAGATTGCATTTTAGTTGGAATGTGTTTCATAATCAATGCTTTATGCATGATCGATATTTCTTTTTCTTTTTCTTTTTACTGATATTTACATGTTATGGAATAGTTAAATATATGTTTTTAATGTAGAAATACTGAGATAATTTTTATTCATGTAAAAAATTGTTCTCAGACATATTTTAATGAAGACCCTTCAATTTCTTTACTCCAGGTTTTACTTATTAAAACTGCTCAATTGACATAGATGATGGACAGCATTAAATGCGAACTAAAATGATTTCAGGAAAACTAGAGCAGTGTAAATGAGCTCGAATAACACAATAATGCAACACATAGCTGTTGAGCGGAAGAGAACCAACAAACTCAAAGTTCAAAAGAGGAAAGAAAGAATAATACCCCCTGCTCTTTTGATACCAATATATATTTTAGGACCTTCTGAACACGTTTTGACTATTTGTAGATTGATGTTCGTTTATCTGCTTGTCTGTAGTCGATAATTTGTGTACACGATATTTTCTACAACTTTTAATAGATTTTCTCGAACATTTTATCCGTTTTTTTAACGAGAATTCTATAACCAAATAGCATTTGTTTTTAATTCGAGCAAAATTCTATATTTTCTTAACATGGTAGCATAGAACACATTTTGAGATAATAATGTATAAAGGAGATTATTTATTGCTCACTGATTAAGAGGATTAACAGTTTGAATCATTGTACTGAAAACTAGTCGTGATTCAATTTATGTGTGTGTCATAATTAGCCCTCTGGGGAATCAAGTTAAAACCCCACGGGGTAGTCCTTCCGAGAGGTTGGTGGTAAGTGAAGGAGGGTACGGTCCCTGTGGATGCCTCCCCCACTGGGTTGGGTGGCACTTCCCGGCCGTCCAAACAGTTACCTTACAACTTTCTGGTAGGTCGAACGGTCTGGGCCTCAACAACAACAACAACCCCTCGGGGTACATTGTTACACTTGGCAATAATAGATATATTTTTCATACCTCTTTAAAAGGAAATGAAATGTACTACAATTGTGATAATTTGGATCAACGATATATATTTTTCAAACTTTGTTCTGCAAATTCTGAAAAAAAAAGAGGAAAAAAAATCAAAAGCTACATAAAAATCGATTCTCGCCTGAAAAGCTCGAGTTGAGTTACACTCCAGTTAATTTAATTATGTAAATAATATACGTAATTTAAAATGCAGGTACATTGATTATTAATCTTAAATAAAAACTTAAGGAGAAAATTTAACATTCTTAATCATAGTACACTTTTTCTTAAAGGAAATATTTCGTTATTTTCATTTTTGAAATTGTAATAACGAATTTTCGCTCAAGAGCTTTTGGAAATATTATATATGTTAAAATAAACGGCATTCTTAGAATAAATACTCAGTAATACGTTTTAATATTCGTATTGCATTTTTGAAAATTATAACAAGAAAAAATTCAAGTCTTTCTTCATGGGTCAGTTGTCACGATTTTGTTCCATAATTGCATTTCCAACAATTTTGCATATTATTAAGCTCTTTACACTGTAATTGCAATATTTTAAAATTTTATAATTTAATATGTTATTCTTTATGTATAACTAAAATATCATTTTCTGTTTCAGAGAGAATTATTTTTATGTGGTACTACTACTCTCAAGGAGAATATGATTATGGAGACAAAAATAGCGAATTTACAATTGCATAAAATTACATTAAAATTGATAATATTTTTATTAGTTTTTCTTCACTGGGTTGAAATTAAATTTAAAATAGCAGGAATTTATTTTTTCATTTCCTTAATGTATGAAATGTAAAATGTCCCTTTAAAGTTTTAATAATTTTATATTCTTATATTTCGCTATTATTATAATGATATGTATCATTATTTCTTTTGTATTTCTATACTTAAAAGCAATAAAAATCGTTTATTATTTTCATATTTTATTACACGACAAAATTTAATGGACAGATAATTAAAATTCCGTTAAATTTATATTAGCGAATTCTTGGGCATCAAAATACAAAACTTTTACAGAAAGAGTCTTTCATAGTGAATGAAACACACGGAAATAATATTGACAGATTTTTGCATATGACTGCATATGAAAACGGAACATATTTGATTATGCTTAATACTTTATTAAACATTTTTTGTAGTTATTTTTTTATTTTCTTTAAAGAACGTGCAAAATCTAAAAAGCAGTTCATGCCAGCATTTTGAAGCTTATATCATTCGTTTTCTAATGAAATATAAAGTGCAAAATAATTGTTCATTTAATAATATTAAAGGCTCTGGTATTATGCATATGTTTTAAAAATTAATTGAAAATCCATGTAATCCATGATCGATTTGTGCCATCGTACTAAAATTTATATAACTTTTTTGAAGTAAAATTTATATTGGAAAAGATCATTTATTTAACTCTATTGAAAATTCTGATTTTTTAAAGTTTCTTTAAAAAATTCATTCGAAAATTAGGGAAGGGCTTCCAAACCGTTAATTGCGTTTAAAATTAATGAATCCAGTATTCAGTGACAGTAACAATTGTACTAAATTAATTTTGAAACGATACATTTGTTCATGTGAAATTACGTCCACAGTCTCACGGACACACAATAATATTCACGCATATACTAAAATACATATACACTACTATCCATACACATAAATATATATATACACTTACACACATACATCACCTCAAAACGTTCAATTCGAATTCATGGATACTTGAAATGTGCTCTATGAGATATTACGTTCACAGTCTCACGGACACACAATAATATTCATACATATACTAAAATTCATATACACTAATATTCATACACATAAATATATATATATACACTTACACACATACATCACCTCAAAACGTTCGATTCGAATTCATGGATAGTTGAAACGTGCTCTTCCGTCGAAGACTCGAATTTAAATTTTCAACTCCGTCACAGTACTTTTCCTGTAGACTATAATGTGAATGTAGAGAACCAGATGTTGCCACAGTAAGAATATTGGGAAATCAGCAGAACGTGTAATAAATATCTTAATTCAAAATCATGTTGCCCAGAAAAAATCAAAACTACATAAAAGTAGAAATTTAAAAAATGATATATTGCAATTGGGGATGAGACATTTTGTTATTTAAGAAATAAAATACCTGAATGGACAGTTTTCATGTTTTCACAATCTTGAGCTGACAAACGGTCTTGTGATTTTAACTGTGTAAATCTGAATTTGTAATAAAGAAGAAAATGTTATTTCTTTTTTTCACTAACATAAATACAATTTTAGCAGTTTAAATAAAAAATATTGCCTAAATGAGTAAAAATTTACATTTGTAGAAATAGGTGGCATTGATCGAATGAAAAAAAAAGTGGCAGATATATTGCAAGTGAGGCTGAAATCTCAAAAATCTGTTCAAATGATTATTTTAGCAGTCCTGCACCCCCCCACTCACACCACCACCACCATGAAAAAAATGCAGAAATCACATCAGTGGGCCGTCGAAGCTTTCAATATACTTTACACTTCAACAGTACAGGTTAATAATCTAAAAAAAATTGATAAAATAACAGCGAATTAAAGTATTTGTGAAATTTTTCTGATTTGCAATTTTTCTACTTTTGACATCAGCCGAGATTGCATCTACTTGGGCGTAATAGCAAAAAACCCGCCATATACAAAAAAGCAAAAAACCCGCCATATACAAAAAAGCAAAAAAAAAAGGACTTTGGAGATTGCGCACATGCATGTATCCTGGTGTAAAAAATAATTTTATATCACATTTCAATCTTGATGATCTAGATAACATTTTTGTAAATTGTCTAAATGTCACATACATTATCTACAAA
This sequence comes from Amaurobius ferox, assembly GCA_951213105.1. NCBI lineage: Eukaryota > Metazoa > Arthropoda > Arachnida > Araneae > Amaurobiidae > Amaurobius > Amaurobius ferox. The sequence continues at coordinate 9,647,889 of OX578134.1, forward strand.
AACTGCTGTTAGTGGTAAAAGAAAGTTTTTATAAGGAGTACATATTTTATTACAAAGTTTTGTTAGAAAATATTCCATAATGAATTTGCGTACTGTTAGCATGGGCATTGTGATGGCGGGGATGTCCGCTTTGCTTTTGCATTTTGAATGACTGCAGTCTATAAGGCATTTATGATTGCCAACAACAAATGCTAGAAAAGTTACTTTAACGTTGAAATCTTCAACAAATGAACTCAGTCAGACGGTCGCCAGTGTTTAACATTTAGTTCAAATAAATTTATGTGGGTGCAATAAAAAAAATCCCCACACACATTGAATTTGATTCATGTGATCCTTGGGACCTCAAACATTTATGTCCAGTGCATCTACGACCTGTGACATCTTCATTTTGCCAGATCATCAGCCACGGGGCCCAACGGGGAGCTAGTAAAACAAGTCAAGTTTTCGTACAATAAATCTGAAGAGAATTGGGAATGATTTGATAAAAAGTTCTAGAATAAAAATGGTCGTCCGTGAGTAAAAATTTGATGACGGAAGTCGAAGAGGAATTTTAAAATAAAGGTCGACACATAGACTCCACGACAAATGCTGTGGGCCCAAATATGATCTGACGTAACAGGTACTCATTTTGCTTGCATGAGGAATCCGAGTATGTATATCCGAGTATATCAGTTTAGTGTAAGTTACACTCCGTCATCACACCCGCCTCCAAATTAAATTGAAAATTAATACGAACTGTAAAATTGCTAATGAAAATCTGAATAATAATTTTAATAACTTCAAATGATAATTTTAATAAATATAAGTTTGAGAAGCAATGTGTTATCATATTAGAGTGCTGCATTTTCCTGTTTATCTTTAAAAATAATGTTTATTCACAAATTAATACCGCACGCTACAAATAGGTGGGTTAATCATCGGACGCATGATATTACACACACTAACTCCAGCCTAATTAATTAATTAATTCTAATTAACTATTACTTTTTCATCACAGGCATATGTGTCTATGACTTAAATTTTTTACTGTTCGTAATAAAGGAAATATTTATTAAGGAGTCTAAGCTTTGTTTTTCTGTTAGAAAGTATTCCATGAAGATTTTTACCGGATAGCATGGGCTTATCTGTCTATGACCTAAAAACGTAATGTTTATTCTGAAGGAAAATTCAGTTATGGATTTGTTCAAAATTTGCATTTTGCTAAATAGCTATAAATGGTTGTAATGTAATTGTACATTTTAAGATGTCGTACGATAATTATACTTTATTCTGGGATTGAATGGTATTCTATATATATTAATTGTATAATGTATTTTTGTCCTTCCAAACCCTCCAGAAGCCCTCTTACAAATCTAAATCTTTGCATAATTATAGTATCGGCCGCGGAACGGAACATAATGGAGTTGGATTTTAAACTCTCATCCTTATGTGGGCGAGAAAATTATTTTCTCGAAGACTTTTTTAGACTCCTCAGAAGCTTCCACGATTCCTTAGTCTACTGAATATTTGCACTTTTATAGGATAGGTCACAGGAAGGGCATAACAGAGCCAGGTTTTTGAACAGAGCCAGGTTTTTGATTCCTTGGATAGCGGAGGAACTGGGAGATATTCGAAATCTATTTCAATATTCAGCTGAAACCCCATTGGTGACATTGAAGGCTGAATTTTTGCACAGTAGTATCAACCACAAGACAAAATGTAACATAGTCGTATTTTCTATGTTTTCTCTGGTGACGGACGGAATGCGAAGGGTCAAAAATTCTTCTAAATTATGCAGAAGTCCCCACTCTGTGACTTGAAAGGCTATATCTTCTCACATTTATAATGCTGACCGCGGAACAAATCGTAATTTTGATTTCATCACCCAGGGTGATAACAATATAAGGAATCAATTAGTAGTACAGTGAAAATACGGTTTGCAATGGACAAAATTGCAACAAAAATGTTTTTGGTACCTAAATGTAGATAAAAATGAGCTGAATAACGTATCTAAACTTAACCAAAATCGCGCTATGGAAAATCCTATTTTGTGAGGGGTCACAAGGCAGTTGTTTGTAATGACTTTTTGCATAGTGTTTACTAAAGTCGGGGCTCGGGTATATCTTTTGAACAAAGATAGCTAGAGTTATCGTAGTTAGGTATACGTGGAGCAAAATGACCAAGCTCTATCGAATGAGATTGATTGTAATTCCCCTAGTGGCCAAATTTGGAACTTACAAAAATTATTTTTTTAATCGTCCAATGACACTTATTTTGTCAATTACAAAGTTGGTCCCCTATAAAAATCACGCACAAAGACATGAACTGCGTTACTGTATCTTTAAAATTGACTGAGATGTCCTATGTTGAAAAATGTCAAAACATCACATGCATGTACACTAGTTTTTTACGATTCTTGAACGATTTTTTGACGTTTTTCCGGGATAGCATATTTTATTCAATTTTATAACGTCTTTGGGCTTGATTTGTCTAGGGGAACAATTTTGTAACTGACAAAAATAAGTGTCATTGGACCATTTAAAAAATAATTTTTATAGTAAGTTTCAAATTTACATTTTGTCGAGTCGGTGTATGTGTGTGTGTTGGTTGGGACAGGGGGATTTTAAATACAATTTTTGGACTTTCTGGTGTTAAAATGTGTAATTAATCATTTATAGTTTGCAGTTATCTTTTCATTCAGTATCTACACACGTTTTACTTGTCACAATTAACCGCAAAACTCTTCTTAATCTCAATCTTTCGAATCTTCTGCAGACTCACGGTTGAAACAGGCAATTCCCATACATTCGCCGCAAGATAACGTACATGGTAATTCATGCTTTCGATATGTACATCGCACTGTCTTGCTCCAGTAGTAGAGTTACACTGAATGATACTCAAAATTTTGGAGGAGCTGTTTTTTTATCTGTCATGGTTGGTACGTATATCTTTCCTGCAAGATGTCATTCCCATTCTTTTGGTTTCATTTCGGATACACCTTGTCATTCCATTATTAGAAGGTAAACTCTGAAGTAATGGAATTGTGCTGCGCCACGTGTTGGCGGATGTCTATGAGGTTTAACAAAAGTTGACGATGAAGCAACTTTAGTCACAAACACTCTGTGCCTTAAATATGACAACGATTCTGTTAATCTGCCCTTATAAACACGTGGAAGAGCTTGTTCCTCCACTGTTATCACATCTTCTTTTGAAGTACCAGATTTACACACTTGCTTGCTGGATCTGCTTATCGTAATAAGCAAGTGACAAGGCAACTTGCTTTCCAACTCCGTAAATAGTTGATGTTGTTCCACAGCCAAGGACAACGTTAATGAACAAAATGTTGTCACATAGGCTCCAGGGCTGCTGCTTATATTTGTTGATATGCCAGACCTATCTCGGTCTTAAAATAAAAGGGACGGATGTTCGCTTGGCAATAATGTAGTAGTAATATCAGCAAATATGTATCATTCCCTACCAGACAGGTGTCTTGAAACAGAGCTTTTGATACAGCAGTAGTAACAATCAGACATCTGCATCAGCAGACGCATATGAAACTGAAATGATGCATACTACAAGTGCTCCAGGTTCATACACCAATCTTTTGGTAAAATTGTTGGCAACTCTTTGTATGACAAAACGATGCTTTTACGTTACTGATATGAATGAAAAGCAATTGTTCTTACTTCTTTTAGAAGATCTGCTGAAACTTCCAACCTGAGGAATGTATACCTTTTTATCTTTGGCGCAGGTGTCACAGCGGCAATGACTCCCATCCCATGGAAGGCACCACGACCATCAAGAGTACAAATGTCGTGATCTACATTAACTACAACATATTGAATTATTCCACCACAATCAACTTTTTCTATGAGTTGTCTTGAGAGACAGCAGCAGATTTTTCAAATTGAGCACTTATTTGTAAGATGAATAGAAACCAAGGAAGTTTACGTTTCAAGCGTGAGCAAAAGTGATGGTGCATTTGAATGGCTAACCCTATTAATATTAAAATTACTAAGTCAGAACACTTATTTGATATCGTCAGTTAACTTTGCTAATTATGATTATTATTGTAAAGTGCATAAAACACACTAAAACAGAATTAGGCAAGTCTACCCTACACGGTGTTTCACCGATTGTGCCCTGGAACGAAGATAACATATAGCAATCAATTTTAAAGTTACAGTAACAAAGTTGATGTCTTTGTGCATTTTGCTGAGGAATAACTTTATAATTGTCATAAATAGGTGTCAATGGTTGATTTACAAATATAATTTTGATAAATACCGAATTTCGCTACTAGGGACTCTGCACTCAACCGCATCTGATGGAGCATATTCATTTTACTATACCTAACTTGCATACCCGCATATATCTGCGTTCCGTATAAAATTAATCCTATATAATATATATATATATATATATATATATATATATATATATATAATCCCTTCGGACACAACTGGTGAAACACACTGTATACCGTAACCATAAACATCCAACTACCGACCCCCAAAATTCGAATTTCCATGAGGCGATTTGGAATATATTACTCAGCTCATTCTTATCTATATTTTGGTACCAAAAGCATTTTCGTTGCAATTTTGTCCGCGTTCCCTACTGTTTTTTCTTAAAGTGACTGTACTATAGTATTTCGAAACCATAAAGAAGCACTTCAAAGATGACCCAAATAATTGAAAATTAGCATACTTTTAGTGGGTACCTCTTTCAGTGAGTGACGAGAGAAGAATAAACCACCATACGGTTTGGTTGCGTGTTGTTACATTGTGTGGCTCACTCATAATATAACGTACAAGAAAAGACTGCAGGTTTAAAACTCAACCATTTAATAACAAGAAACTTTAACATAACAAGAAAGTACATATGCCTTACATTGCTTGGCTTATGAATGCCATAGCGTAACTCATATAATTAGCAGCATGCATACTAGAGTTGAGTTTACAAACTTGCGAGACTAACGAGATTCGCAAATCTAACGAGACTGATGTCGTGGCGATTGCAGCATCTTAAATACTTTGCCACAAACATGCGCATTACATCAGTGGTGGGTCAAGCAGAAACTGCGCAGTTCCGCAGCAACGGATGCACCACATAATTATGGTGTCAACCATCTGACAAAAATGAACAGAACAAGTTTTTAGATTTTTTCCTTCAAGGTCAGCCATAATGAGGGGATCAAATAGTCCTTTCAACCTTTCCCAAACTCCTCGTCAGTGACTTACAAGATTCAATCTTTGTACAACATAGTACCGACCACGTAACAGAATATAATGTATCAGGATTTTCGATTTCTTCTTCAGAGTCTGGAAAAATGAGGATTAACAAAGCTTTCCAGCCCCAAAAGAAGTTCCCTCTGGTGACCTAGAAAACTGAAATTTTCATATATATATATATATATATATATATATATATATATCATCGACCATGGTACAGAATATAAAGAAGGCAATCATTTTCTATATCTTAGTCAGTGGAAAAACGGGATAAAATAATTTGGAAAGAAATACAGCCAGGGATCAAATTCAGCAAATAAGAAATGCTGTATGTTTTAACAAGATTGCAAATAAAATAAAATATATAATAAGTGAATTACAATGAAAAAAAAATTAATAGCATTTTGAGTTTTTCTTGTTACCGAAAAACTTCAATTTTGAGTTTTTCTGTGGGATCGATTAAAAACCATTATATGTAAGAAAATGTATTTCACTTAGTACATAAACTCAAGGAAAACAAATAAGAAAATAAGTATTTCACTACCCAACCTTTATTTTTTCATTTGTAAAAGTTTTTGCACAATTCGCATAAAAAAATATACAAATAAGTCAAAACCCCTATAATTCAACGATCCCGAAACCAACTTTACTTCTAATATTTAAAACGACTCTCTAGAATTAAAAAACCCTACAAATTATCTAGAAAACCTTATAGAATTATTTATGATTTTATAGGGATAAAAAACCCTACAAAAAATCTCTAGAATTAATAAAAACTACAATTAAGAAACGAGACAATTAATGAAATCAGCAAAGGTTAAATACATCTACACGGGAAATCCATATAACTGAAAGAAGGTTTAAATTCCAATACAAATTTCCTGCCGCGGAGAGACATTTAGAGATATGTCTCTCTTGAACAATATGTCAGAACAAGGTACTCATCGTTCACTTAAACAGAAATAAATACATTTAGTCATTCATACATTTAGTTGAGTAATATATAATGAAAATAAAAAAATCTGATGTAGGGAACACATGACTTTCCCTGCAGACGTGAATTCATTATTTCTATATTTCTTTTAAAACGCACTAAATTGAGTTTAATTGTACAAAATAACACAAAATTTTCATTTGTAATTCAATTTCTGCTTTTATTTGGTAATCGGAGATTTTTCCAATAACAAAATTGCAAAAAATTTCAAATATCTCGAGAACGGTTAGTCATAGAGTAATAGAATTGTTCTTATTATTTCCCTCGTCAAAAATTACGTATAAAACAAACATTTAATTGATACATTTGAACATATGTAGCCCTTTATTTAGATATTGGCGATTTTTGCGGACTATCTCGCATAAAAGGGCAGGTTGTTCTTTTCCGAATCGTACCAAAATCTAATCAGCACCAGAGTATCCCACAAGTGATTTATCTGCCAAATTTGGTGAAATTTGGTCAATTAGTATTTCAGCTAGAGTGGAAACATGAGATTTTTTAAGGCCATTTCCAAAAAAAAGCGGGTTCTTTTTTTCCCGAATTATACCAAAAACTAATCAGCACCAGGGTCACGTTCAAGAGTCTTACCTACCAAATTTTATGAAATTCGGTCCATTTGTTTTGGAGTTAACTCGAGTTGCGATTTTCGGCTTGATTCCAATACTTCCCCTATATATTACCATGTATTGCAGGGAAAGTTAAAATAAAAGTAAGTTGGTCGTAAAATATTTGGGTACATTCTGACTACCGTTCCTCACCTGACACTTCGTCACTGATACTAGGAATATTTATTGAATGTTTCTAATACAGACGTATTAACTCGTAACGTAAGTTCTCACGTATTTGTGTTATCATAAAAGAGTACGAGGTAAAATGAAAATCTAAAATTAGAAACCAATATCCAGATAAAGTATACTTTATCTTTTATAGGCTGTATTGATTTTTAAACTAGTCTGGTATATTACACACGTTAACTGTAAAATTGCAATAAACTTTCCGACACAACCTGTCCATTGTAAAAGTCGAACTGAAATCGAACACTCAACCATGATATTACTGACATAAACGGAAAATTCCTTAAATATTGATTACAGTTACTGCGTTTTCCTTGCAGAAAACGGAGACTATAAAAGAAAGTTTATCTGTCTCGTGTTATTCGTTTTCTTGCAGTCATAAAAGTTTATATTTTTAGATGTACATTAGAATTTAATTTTTATGTTGAAAAGATAAAAGTAAAATAATTTTTGTGAGATGGAATGTTGATGTATCGCTCTTCATCAGAATTTGCTTAAACTTTAAAAATACTCTTTAACAAAAGAAAGATATAGTAACAAAAGAATATATTTTAAACTAGCAGTATACCCGTTCTTCGTACGAAATACAGAATACATAAAAAAAAATTAAAATTTACAGTTATGTAAAAATTCCTATAGTATTATAAATTACATAGTTTTTTTAAACATTCTATTAAAGTATTTAATTTAATTTTTCTAAAAATAGAATAAGAATTTATGATCACGTTATACGAAATTATCTTTACAGGTAGATCTGAAGGATAAAACATCCTGATCTCGTTTGTAAACACATTTACAAGAAATATGAAATTGGATCAATGTATGCCAAAATGAAAGAACTAAAAATAGTATTAAAATATATACACGTGCTATCATTAACCTGTTACAACAATCGGCGAAACACGATATAAGGTAAAGAAAACTTAAACAATGTATTTAAGCACAAATAAGACAAAATGCAGCATACAGCTGTTTCATACGCTGGACCCCTTCGTTAGTGCATAAGAAACAACAGACCCGAAGTTAAAAAGATGAAATTGGAGCAAATAGGAGATACGAACAGGGGAGGGGGATATATATCCAGGAACTTGATTAGGAGCTTACCTGAGAGAACCAATCACGAATCAGAATGAACAAGAATGGACGAGAATCTCGACAAGACGAGTAAAGTTGGGATAATCCTGTCGTGTTTTCACGCATGAAAATCTTTATCGTTATAAGAGTTATTTATCGTTATGGATTGGCCGCACTGTTTTTTAATCTACTTTCTGATTGGCTCTCTCAGGTGATCTCTTAATCCAGACCTTTATATAAACTCCTTTGTTTCCTCTATTTGTGTCCATTCCGTCCTTTTGACCTTCTGACTTGTAAAAAGACTTGGTCAAAATGTAAGGTAACAGTTTGGATAGACTAGTTAGTGCCTCGAATTTAGATCAGAACCCAAAGAGGTGGATAGCAACCGCAAATATATTATATACCATTCTTCCCCTGTCCCATCATCTCTCGAATGGACTTTCGAACATACAGATTTATCTCCGGGTAGACGTGAATATACCCTATTTTAAAATATCTAGAAAAACCGATGTAACTTGGTACATTCCTCATTAAACTACAAAATTCTAGATGTTTAAATAACTTGCTATGTCTCCAAGGTTATGTTATTTATCATTTAAATAAAAATAATGATTGAATCTAAATATTGCTTTTCTTTGTGAAGGGCATGACAAATGAGAGAAAAGCAAATATTAGTGTGTATAAACTCATGCATTACCCGCATCACATTTGTGCTACGCGTTGTGTTTTAAGCTATATTAAAAGATAGCGTGTTTTATGCTGTGTTATAAGTTGTTTTATACTGTTTTATAACAGTTGTTTTATGCTGTGTTATAAGTTGTTTTATACTGTTTTATAACAGTTGTTTTATGCTGTGTTAAAAGTCTTCCTTTTAAGCGACACATTTCCTAAAACAACTTTTCTTAAAATTCCACGGAAAAGCCCAAATTATTGTCAAACATTTTTTAATCTTGAACGGTAAGCATTTATTTTGATAAAGAAGGTCTAGAGGTTTCACCTAACATCATGTAACCCGCCAGTTTGACAGTAAAATGTTAAGAATAACTAATGGATTTTGATGTTGACTCTGATACCAGGAACTTGTAAACAGCTTAAATTAATGCCGTCGTTGTCATATATGTATTTTCTAACGAGTTAGGAACATAATTTTAGGAAGACTCATAAACGCTATTGATATTAAAAAAATATGTTTTGGAATATATTTACGCTTGCATAAATTGATGCTCTAAAATACATAACATTACTACATAATGTAACTTATTATAAATTCTATAATATCCTAAATAATACATTCTTAAAATTAAATAAAATACGTTCTTAAAAAACATTAGTAATTCTTACTGTGTTGAACAAAAAACTCCCAATAGTTTTTATTTCTAAAATAACTAATATTCATGATTTAAACCTAAGCCGTGTAACTGCTTATATGTAGAGTAAATAAATCAATGAAACAGAAAATTAACTATACATATTTACATGCTGAATTCCTTGATACATTCAATAAATTACATTCGTTATCGTAGTTAATTAAAAAACTTTTTTCTAGTGTCTTCTTCTTTGTAACATTTTATATCATCATATTCTACATTTATTTATTTTGAGACTTATAATGGTTATTCAGGTAATAAATATAACTAAAATAAGTAATATATTTTTATGAATTTTTTTATTTAATAAAAAAGTACTTTGTCAAATAATTATAAAAATTGTAAAGCTTATACGAATAACACATACCTTTTAATATATTTTTTGTTGTGTTTATACATGTTTGCCGTCTTAATTATATTTTATTCATATTAATTACATTTATATTTTCTTCAAAAGCATGAAATATTGCAATGGAAAATCTTTATACAAGGGTCATGGAGTATCTCATCATGCTACAATTTTGACATTATTAATTAAATTAAAATTTATTAGATTAAAGAAGAAACGAAATTGCAGTTAAAGAAATATAATCAAGAAACAAGAGATCTTATACATTTATCATGCATTACATGGTCATGTATATTAATCCTTATAATTAATATACAGACCCCTCGTCCTACACACCGATATTTTAATCTTTTATTCTTGTACCGAGAGCTGAAAAACAAAAATTATAATTAGCATGATATAATAGAAATCAGTAAAAGAAACTGGATTGAATTTTTATAAGTAATTCATTTTAATAATTAAATATTTTTAATAAATGTTGATTAAAACAATTGAAAGATATATTTTCAATTTGCTGCATTTATATTACATTTTACTGCAATGTTTCAGATTTATTTAGACTTCCTTGACCATAATGAAAACAGCATATATCAATGTCCAGCAAAATGGAGCTATCACAATGCCAAGTTAATAAAATCCTTGTCAATCGAATGAAGTAAAACAAAATTCCAGCACAATATTTTACAGACATCAAACATTTAAAATTGAGGTTATTAAGGTCACTAAGTTGTCTTAAGGTCCAGCCATTACATGCTTTTTAAGGATGGGTTTGAGAAGGATTCTTTCACGCAAATGCTTTATTCATATTGGTTCTGAACTTTTTTCATATTGGAAGATCTTTGCTTACACAAATACACACTTCCTAGATTCCGTCCGTCCAAATGGTTGCTCAAGCCCTCAGGGCGAGCCGGACGGTCTGGGTCTTCAACACTTCCTAGGTTATCTGCAAAACATTTTAAAGTTGCATACTTTATTTTCGATGAAATCTCAATGAGTATAGATAAACTCTGAAACCTTAGTTTATATTAAACCCACATTAATATAAGCAGGTTGTATAAACAAGAAGTGTTTGTACTGAAAATGTCTTTAATAGTAGACATATTACAATATTTAAAATTTTCAATCCTTCTTAATTGGTTATAAAGGGACATTTTACTTTTATACCACGACTTTTAAATGTTTACTTATTTTCTGCATTAGATATAATTAGGCATATAAGTTTTGTTATATTAATATCTAAGAATCTGTGATTGGTTTTCGTGATGTACTATTTCTGAAACAATATCAAATCATGTAACAATATCAAATCATGTATTCAATAAACTTTACTGGTATCAAGTAAAAATTAATCAATATTTATGTCCTCATTATATCTTTCCCATTGATGATGCTGTGTTAGAATGGATCGATAGATATCATTAGATCGATAGATATCATTTGATCGATAGATATCATCAGTGTACTGCAAATTCAATCAGTGTTTACATGCAGTCATATCAAAAATGTGTAATATATATGTACCACGTTTATATTTGCTTATATTTCGAGTCATAATTCGAAGCATGTTAACACGGATTTGTTTATAAATTTATAGCGTATAGAACGTAGACATGAGTAAAATAATTTATAAAATTCGGTATTTATTTAAATATATAATTCGAAAAAATTGTGCATGCATAACATTTTATAGACACATAATCCCTCAAAACTGCTGCAATCATAACACAATAAATTAAAAGTTCGAAAAATTCAGCATACATGCAAAAATAAACTAGCCAATATGTTTGAAACCAAAATGCCGCCATCTTCTTTAAGACGGCAACCTCACTGACTAAAGTCAGGCCAGAAACTGAGAAAAGCATACAGGGCTGAAGTTTGTAGAAATAAGTTGCCTTCGCCGCGGGAAGAAATAAAAGGGGAAAACCCACAAAACAACTGTTAGAAAACTACGAACACACAAAACCACGGTGGTGGCAAAAGAACGCATAACAGAACAAATAAAAACAACTAAAGAATGAAAACCTGCTAAAATCATTGGAGTTGGAAATACTGGTGACGGAAGATCGAAAATACCCAATTCAAAAATAGAGTTAGAAGAAAAAGTGATCTTAGAATATTAAGCAATTGTAGGCTTGGATACCTTTCATTTAGTAACATAATTTATGTGTTCTTAATACGAAGTTTTGTATATATGTATTCTTTTTTTGTTTGTTTTTTGTTTAAATGTTTGCAAAACATATAAGAATGTGCTATTTTAAGCAATTTAAAACGAGTTACACATATTAATTAATATTTAATATTATAATAATTAAATTGCAATTTCACCCTCTTTAAATTATTTGCATAACACAAAATAAAGGAGTTGACATTTCTTAAAGTAGCATTGCCAGTTCTTTAAACGCATAAATGTCAGAGACTGGTGTAATTTGTTTTCTGAACTTAGGTCTGGCAGCACAATTAGAGCGGAATTTGCAAAAGCCTCTCCTTCCGGTATTAAAAGACGCCTTCTTTAATGAGGTTAACGCGGAACGATGTTTGTCACTTAATCATTCTCCTAAACACACTGTGTAGCTTTTAAACAGAATGGATTACAGTGTTGGTGGTTGTTTTAATATCCGTCTAGTTTTCCTTCTGCTAAGTAAAAGAACTGCTTAGAATCAGAATAAAAATATCTTTGAAAATGAAACACGGTTTCTTCAATGACATATAAAAAGTAAACCTAGCATATAATTGATGTTTATACTTGAAATACACGTCACATATCTGTCTCACTTCATACTGGGTATTCCTCATTTATTCAGCTTCATCCTTAAATTAACAAATAACAGAAAGCTGAAATTATACACTTTATTTTTATCTAATAACTTTCTTTGCACCGATTTTAAAGTCTCTGTCTTATTGCAAAATCAGTTTTATTATAATTTCACATTTTGAACGTTTTGTTGGGGAGCATCCCCCTCCCCCCTACAGAAATTTTTAAAAACGCGATTTTTTTAAACGCGAAAACGTTTTTTTTATTTTTCTACACGGTTGACCTATGTATCAAATTTCAATTTAATCAACTCATTTGAAATAAATCATTACTCTGTAATTCCGTCATTCGAACATTTTTTGTGCATTGGTAAATATTGGAAAATTGAAATTGTATACTTTCTTCCTTTGAAATTATCTACCCTCACACACAATTTATAATCTATATCTGATCGCGAAGTATATTTTATATCCTTCCAGCTGTAGTAATTTTTGGTGTGAAGAACCCCACTCCCCACCCTTTTCCAAACATTTTTGAAAATTCTAGTTTCTCCCAGTGCATTTTATTGAATAATTGTCCTGTGTTAAACATTTTAAGTTTTTATCTCACTTAAAAGAAGACGTTTATATCATTCATTCGGCAAATTGAACAATCTAGTGTGTGTCAAATCTTAAAGTTGCAACTATTGAAAAACTAAAGTTGCGCACGTTATTTTTTTCGAATTATGTACCCATTCATCAAATTTTATTTCTCTATCGCTTTACGAAGTTTGCTTTTCTATCGTTTCCCCTTTCGAACGATTTGATGTGGAGTATACCTTCTACAGAACATTTTTGAAAAATTTGATTTTTCAGAAGGTTTTATTGCTGAACTATTAACCCGTGTACTAAAATGCAAGACTGTATCAAACTTAAACAGGCGTTCTTAATTTATTTGGCAATTTGAACATTTTAGCGTCCAACACCCCTAAAGTACCGATTTATGGAAAACTAAAATTGTGCATTTTCTTCTTTTCCAACTATATCTACCATTACATCAAATTTAAAGTCTCTGTCTCATCCCAAAGTATGTTTTCTAGCATTTTAACCTTGTGGAGCACTCACCTCCTTAAATGAAATTTTTGAAAAACCGTGTCTTTGGCATTTTTTTAAATGGCCTATATTTTTTGTTAAATGGTCCATATACCAAATTTCAAGCCCCTATCACATTTTAAAGGATGCGTTTCTCATGCATTTGGCAAATCGAACAATTTGGTGTGCGGAACCCCCTAAAGTAACAAATAATGTAAAACTTCAATTACACACATTTTGTTTTTCAAACCATCTATCTACACATACACCAAATTAAAGACTCTGCCCTACTGCGAAGCATGCTTTTCTATCATTACATTTTTCGAACTTTTTATATGGGGTGTACCCACTCCCTATAATGAACATGTTTGAAAAATTACATTCTTCTTAGGATAATTGAAACATATACCAAATATCAAACCCATTTTCCATTTTAAGGGATTCATTTCTTATTTATTTAAAAAATCGAACATTTTGGTGTGCGGCAATCACTATTATAGAAACATTGGAAAATAAAATTCTACGCTTTTTCCTTCCAAACTATCTACCCATACATCAATATAGAAATCGTTAATTCATTCCAAAGCATGTTTTTTTATCAATCCACCTTTCAAACGTTTTTCTTTGGAGCAACCTCTTAAAGGAATATTTTTCAAGAACTCTATTCGTCGTGGGTATTTTCATCAAATAATTAGCCCATATAGCAAATTTCAAGCCTCAATCAAATTTTAAAGGAGTCATTTTTAATTTATTCGTCAACACAAACATTTTGGCGTTCCAGAAAATATTGGAAATTTAAAATTGCACACTTTCTGTCTTCCGAACGATTTATCCATTCACCAAATTTGAAGTCCCTATCTCATCGCAAAACATGCTTTTTATCATTTAACTTTTTGAACGTTTTGTTGTAGATTACCACCTCTACAGAGCATTTTCGGGAAGTGCGATTTTTCCAGGAATTTTTATCGAACTATCCACCCGAGTCTCTATCTATTTGGAAAGTGTTTAAAAAAGGCGCGACAGACGGACGGAGTTTACACAATTAATAAATAATAATTGTTTACTCTAAATTCGATTATTACCTCATTCCACTATTGTTTACTCTAAAATCGACTTACTCTAAGTTCGTTCTTTATGGATACGATGTTGTTTATGTTTCTCGTTAGCATTTTGAGATAAATATTTGGCATTATCAATATAACCATCTGCTACTGTTTTGTTTTGTTTTGATTACTGTTTTATTTTGATTGGAATGTAGAATAAAATATTTATTTTGAAAATGGCCCCTTAAATTGATAGATGGCTCGAAGTTTACCTAAATTTACTTCCCGAGGAATAATATTCGTATCAAAAAATTGTAAATAGGTGTAAAAATCGGCTCCATTTCGCCAGCCCCCCCACCTCGGAATTTCAAAATTTCAATGATGCCATTCGTTTGTACTACGTTTGTACCGGATTGTACCGTCAAAATTTTCGTTTGTACCACTTCCGGAACGAGGTTATTCCCATTTCAAAGTGGGGGGGCTGGCGAAACGGCAGCCCCCCCACCTCGGAATTTCAAAATTTCAATGATGCCATTCGTTTGTACTACGTTTGTACCGGATTGTACCGTCAAAATTTTCGTTTGTACCACTTCCGGAACGGGGTTATTCTCATTTCAAAGTGGGGGGGCTGGCGAAACGGCAGCCCCCCCACCTCGGAATTTCAAAATTTCGTCGATGCCATTCGTTTGTACTACGTTTGTACCGGTTTGTACCGTAAAAATTTTCGTTTGTACCACTTCCGGTACGGCGTAATTTTAATTTTAAAATGGGTGACCTTGAGCTCCGACAAACCCAACCTCGAAATTTCAAAATTTCGTCGATGCCATTCGTTTGTATTACGTTTGTACCGGTTTGTACCGTAAAAATTTTCGTTTGTACCACTTCCGGTACGGCGTAATTTTAATTTAAAAGTGGGTGACCTTGAGCTCCGGCAGCCCCCCCACGTCGGAATTTCAAAATTTCGTCGATGCCATTCGTTTGTACTACGTTTGTACTGGTTTGTACCGTAAAAATTTTCGTTTGTACCACTTCCGGTACGGCATAATTTTCATTTAAATGTGGGTGACCTTGAGCTCCGGCAACCCCCCACTTCGAAATTTCAAAATTTCGTCGATGCCATTCGTTTGTATTACGTTTGTACCGGTTTGTACCGTAAAAATTTTCGTTTGTACCACTTCCGGTACGGCGTAATTTTTATTTAAAAGTGAGTGACCTTCAGCTCCAGCAACCCCCCACCTCGAAATTTCAAAATTTCGTCGATGCCGTTCGTTTGTACTACGTTTGTACCGGTTTGTACCGAAAAAATTTTCGTTTGTACCACTTCCGGTACGGCGTAATTTTTATTTAAAAATCGGTCACCTTGAGCTTCGGCAACCCCCCCACCTCGAAATTTCAAAATTTCGTCGATGCCATTCGTTTGTACTACATTTGTACTGGTTTGTACCGTAAAAATTTTCGTTTGTACCACTTCCGGTATGGCGTAATTTCTATTTAAAAGTTGGTGACCTTGAGCTCCGGTAACCCCCCACCTCGAAATTTCAAAATTTCGTCGATGCCATTCGTTTGTATAACGTTTGTACTGGTTTGTACCGTAAAAATTTTCAATTGTACCACTTCCGGTACGGCGTAATTTTTATTTAAAAGTCGGTCACCTTGAGTTTCGGCAAGCCCCCACCTCGAAATTTCAGAATTTAGTTGATGATTCCATTCATTTGTGGGACGTTTGTACCGGATTGTACCAAAAAATGTTCGTTTGTACCACTTCCGGTACGGCGTTATTCTCATTTCAAAGTGAGGGGGGAGAAACATCAGCCCCCACCTAAGAATTTGAAAATTTCGTCAATGCCATTCGTTTGTACTACGTTTGTACCGGATTGTACTACCGTAAAAATATTCGTTTGTACCACTTCCGGTACGGTGTTGTTCTCATTTCAAAGTGGGCTTGCTTTAGAAACGGCAGCCCCGTTCACCTAGGAATTTCAAAATTTCGTCGATGCCATTGGTTTGTACTACGTTTGTACCAAATGGTACCGTAAAAATTTTCATTTGTACCACTTCCGGTACAGCGTAATTTTTATATAAATGTGGGTGTCCTTGAGCATCGGCAACCCCCCACCTCGTAATTTTAAAATTTCGTCGATGCCATTGGTTTGTACTACGTTTGTACCGGATTGTATCGCAAAAATTTTCGTGTGTACTACTTCCGGTACGGCGTAATATTCATTTCAAAGTGGAGGCTGGAAAAATGGCAGCTTTGACCTCGGAATTTTCATATTTCAGTGACGTCGTTCGCATGTACTTCATTTGCATGGAATGTACCGCTAAAATTTTCATTTATACCGTTTCCTATATATAGTTGTTCCCATTTCAAAGTGGGAGACTCCATTTCGCCCCTTCTCAGTTCCGAATTTCCAATATGCATCAAATAATTAAAGAACATGCTTTTATGACAATAAAATTTATATATGTATTAAAACATACAAATACAAATAAATATATTTTTACAAATCAGCACATTTATTCAGTACATTATTCAAATATTTTGCTTAAGCCGACGCAGTGGTCGAGTGGTCAAGGCGAGTGTTTCCACAGCAATCGCTCGACCGCCGCGTTGTGGGTTCGAGTCCCACGTAAAACATGGATGTTTGTGTTGCGGGCGTAGTGTGTTCCGCCCCCCCTCTGGTGCGCCTGGGGCAACGTCTTAGGACGGCTAAATGGTTCACGTTCTGGCCGCTGACGAAAGGCGAATGACGAAAGTCAAGTGCCTGGCCATTAATATATATATATATATATATTTATTTATTTATTTATTTATTTATTTATTCAATTAACGTGGCAACTACAGATGAAATCCAGTTACAGTAGCCACACAAGAAATTAAAAAGTACAGAACATAGGATACAAGAATACTAATTAGTAAACATATCAAGCGCATTGAAACAGGCTTTTTTAAAACAGGCAGGGGTCAAGTTAAATATATCAATATCAGCACAATAAGTATTATATAGATCAACAAATTTATAGATAGAATAGCATTTAATATAGTTGCACTTAACAATAGTATTGTGAAAAAGAGTTTTTTTCCTGGTATTATTGACAGGTATGTGGAATTCCAGGCAAGAAAGTAAAGTAGGGCAATCAATAGTATTATTTAAAACCTTATAATAAAACAAAAGGCAGGACCAGTTTCTTCTTTTTTTAAGAGACATTAAACTATATTTCCGTCTGAGTTCCCTTGTATGCATATCATAAGGATAATAGCCAGTCAATCTGTAATCAATAGTACGTAAAAGTTTATTTTGCACGATTTCTATCCGTTGAGAATGTAGATTGTAAACAGGGTCCCAAATCATTGCACAATATTCCAAGATTGGTTTAACAAGAGTATTATAAATACAAATAATCGTATCAGAACTGGCAAAAACACGAGATCGTCTTAAGGTGAAACCAAGTCTTTGGTAGGCCCTTTTAATAATATTATCGATATGTCTCTGAAAGTTAAAAGTATCATCGAAAGTGACACCTAAATCAATAATATGAGTACATCGAGATAGAGATGAATTATTTAAAATATAATTGTAATTAAGAATATTATGGATCCTAGCAATGCTCATAACATAGCATTTAGAAATATTTAAATGAAGTTTATTTAGTACAGACCAGTTATACCGTTCATCTAGATCTCTCTGCAGCAGTTCACAATCAGTTAATGAGTTGATTTTCATATAAAGTTTCAAATCGTCTGCAAACATAAGACATTTAGCTGTTTTAAAAATCCGGGGAATTTCATTAATAAAAATTAAAAAAAGGAGTGGGCCCAGATTAGAACCCTGAGGAACACCAGAGGAATTACTGTATAGTCTAGAGTTTACACCACAGTACTTTACAGAATACAGTCTATCTGAAATATAAGAGTATAACCAAGTCGACAAATGAACACTAAAACCGCAAGTAATCAGTTTACGGGTTAATAACCCCAGATCGATGTGATCAAAAGCTTTACTAAAGTCAGTATAAATTACATCAAGTTGTCTCTTGGTTTTAATAGCATCAACAATGTCACTGGTAAGGCAAGCTAAATTAGTTACAGTTGATCGTCTTGGCATAAACCCATGCTGGTACGGAGAAATCCATTGCTTAATTTGGGAAAAGATCCTTTCATGCATAACACATTCAAAAACTTTTGAAAAAGGGGAAAGAATGGTAATAGGCCTGTAGTTCGAAATATCATGCTTGTTGTTCTTTTTATGTACAGGAATAACTTGACCATATTTCCAGACATTGGGAAAAGCCATAGTTTTAATCGAAATATTAAACAAAATAAGCAAAGGGTAAGTTAGAGAGTCAGCACAACCTTTGATAATGAAAGAAGGAACATCATCACAGCTTAAAGACTGGCTGGATTTTAACTTCTTTAAGGCTTTGACAACATCATTTTCAGTAATATATGTAACCTTAATTAAGTCAATGTTATTGAGTTCACAATACTTGGTTAGCAGTTCAAAATCAACAGGTTGGCTACTTTGGATATAAACAGATTCAAAGAAATCAGCAAAGCAGTTTGCAATATCATTAACAGTAGAATAATCAGTATTATTATAACTCATTGTTGAGCTCCCATGACTACCAGGCGAATCACCTTTACAAAAATTCCAGAAAGCCTTAGGGTTCTTATTGAGTTCTTGTTCCATGATAGCAACATGATTGGTAAAATCAGTTTTGATTCCATCTTTCACAGATTTGCGTAGTCTATGAAATTCCTGAAGATCACTTATATCACCACCTCTAATAGATTTTTTACGATATTTTTTTTTTAATTTTATATTATGGATTGTGCTAGAAGAATACCACGATTTATATCTCCGCTTAGTAGGAATATATTTTGGTATACATAAGTCAAATATCCCATAGACACAGTCATAAAAACTCGATATAGCATCATTAACATTTGTATATGTATTTAGAAAGTTCCAGTCTGTATTATAAAAGTAGTCATATAGCATAGGATAGTTGGCCTTTCTAAAGTTATATTTCATATTATTATTAATTCGATGATTTCTACTCACCTTCTTAATCAATATAGTTCCCTCCAGAGCAGGATGGTATGGATCCTCTTTAACGAAACTGAAGGTAGAATGTTCAATAATAATCTGTTTATAGTTAGTCAAGACAAGATCAAGAATTTTGCCATATTTATTACAAACAGTGTTTAATTGATCAAGATTTAGGAACTGCATAAAGTTAGAAATAGCATACTCAACTTGAGTGTGGCCAGATAGGGTACCAGTATTGGAATGGTTGAAATTTACAGAAGAAAGATTAAAGTCTCCAAATAGATATATATATATATATATATATATATATATATATTTTGCTTAACATATATTTATACAAATATTCAACTCAATTTACATTTATATAAATATTTAGTTTAATTTACATTTTCACAAATATTTAACTCAATTGACATTTATATAAATATTTAGCTCAATTTGCACTTATACAAAGTAGCACTTATACATACTAATACGAATATGTAGCACATGTACATTGAAAAATTTGAAGATATATTTCGGTACTTGTGAGTATTTAAAATAGGTTTCAGGAAATAAAGTATTTAAAATATTGATTAATTAAAAAATGTTATGTACCCAACACAATTGAGTATAATATAGTTTTAAAAGTAAAGTAGGAATTAGCTATCATGGATGTGAGAATTTGGTTGCAAATCATTTTAATTGCATTCATTTAATTTTATTTATATAAAAATTAGCGAAATTATTTTGCAGAAGTACTGCTTTTACTGTCCTGCATATTAGTTTCCCTATAGAGTATAGGGAACTTATTTAACTGGGGCAAGTTTTCAACGGAAGAACACGTTTCAAGCATCCTAGAACAAGAACCGAACGTTTATGAAGTCATTTCTGTATGTGTTAGCACGTGTGAATACACGCTAATATACTGTTACGACGTATTCTCTGGAATCGTGGGTGTGCGTCCAGGATACAAGAAAGAATCCAAATTTCTGGATAACTAACACGTTTATAAGCACAACATAAACAGGAATAAGATACAGCAAATGGTTCGATAACTATCTCACAAGATTACTAAACAACTGCTAGGTACAGTAAAATAGCAATTAAATACTCAGTTAATTTCACAAAACAGCGGATGCTATCCTGAAGACAATGACTTATCTCATAATTTCAATGTAGCTCGTATCACGTCAACTGCTCTCCAATTGAGCGATGACTCTTTTTATATATTCTCAGTAGAAACTGCCAGAAGGGGCTCATATCTCGTAGAATACTCGTCATTTTAAGAAGGTTCTCGAACATTCGAAATGTCGCCAATAAAACACCAAATCTGGCAACCATAGCTCGACAGTCCTGAAATGGCATCCCTAGACCCACAGCATAGGGATGGCTGCCTGTACGGTGTTTCACTTCTGGTTCTCAAAAGTGCTTCCACTGAAGGCTTCATGATCGGGACAGTACATAGTGTATGTGTGTGCCTGTGAGTCGGCGGAGGTGTCACACGCGAATGAAGAGTTTTGAATATAATTTGGTACGATTATTGACCTCAGTGTATACTGGATTCCAATTGATTTTAAATGTAATCGAAAGTTTGGAAGACCCCCCCCCCCCGCCTCCCCCATATTTTGAACGAAAGCTTGAAAAAATCATTAACCAGAACTTTCAATAATGATAAAAAAAAAAAAATCATTTCAGACGTAATTGATAGACAAATGATAGAAACTTTAGAATGTTAGAATGAACCATTCTCGAGATACTACACAAGTTTCGAATAAATTTTTGAAAAAATTATTAAAGCAAATTAAGAATCTGAATGCTGTTAAATGTTTAATTATTTCATACATAATATCCACTTAGAAAACGATTGACATACCACATACGACATTTCGAGATATTGCACATTTTTCATGTAAATTTATTCAAAACATAATGTTAAATTAAACAAGAAAGATCAATCATGCATAAGCATTGATTATGAAACACTTTCCAACTGAAATGTAATTTCATTTAAAAATTTCTGAAATGTGATACATTTAGTGGTGATATCTTTTACATTATCACAGTACTACAGTAATTTATTATACTTTTATGTATTTCATTTTTAATGTATTTCATTTTTTCAACCCGGGTTCAATGCAAAACTAATTGGGTGATATTATTCATTTATATTCCCATAGGTCCCACAGACCGTCTGAACAACATACTAAAATTTCATTTTGATTAAGTCATTTTTACTGCAGTTATCGTGCGAACGAACAGACAGAAGGAACAAAGTCATAAACACTTTTCAACTATGCTATAAAGTGTTAATAAGGAAGAATTTCAAAATGTACATTATATAACAAAATTATACAACAAAAATAATAATGGGAATAAATAATATACTATAATTTATGACATAAAAGTCCTATAAAGTTCTTCTGAACAATATTGCCATATACTCTAAATACATAATAATACAAGAAAGATCAATCATGCATAAGCATTGATTATGAAACACTTTCCAACTGAAATGCAATTTCATTTAAAAATCTCTAAAATGTGATACATTCAGTGGTGATATCCTTTACATTATACAGTACATTACACAGTACTACAGTAATTTATTACACTTAAATATTTAAAACTGTATCGAAATATAAATCATCTGATTCTTTATGCAAAATCAATGAATATTTCATTCATATAACTTGTATTCCAGACTCCAGAGCTAAATAATTTTGTGTGAAAAAAATTCAGCAATTCTTATGTAATTCATCTTACAATCGCTTGAGATATTTGCATTCTGCATATGTTAAAATTAGGCTTCGTTGAAGAAATAATAAAATTTTAGGGATCATTTAAAATCACAACTATTGTAATTGCATAGGCACGGAATTTAGGTACACAGATAATACACAGATAATATATGTGTGTATGTGTATGTACTCAAAGTATTGGAATCGTGCCGAAGATCGGAACTCGAATTTTCAAAGGATCTACACGTTTTGGGACTTCTAGAACACGAAAAAACTATTTTTAGGAAGACGTCTGTGTGTGTAAGGTTGTATCTGTGTATGTTTCTGTGTGTCTGTGTGGATATTACATCCACTCTAATTGAAAAACTAATAGACCGATTTTCATACAATTTGGTAGGTATGTTTTTTGTGGGAAATCCTGATGTTCATTAGATTATAGTACGATTCGTAATAAAAGAATCTGCCTTCTTTGCGAAATGGCCGCAGAAATTGCCTTTATCCACTCTAGCTAAAAACTAATGGAAAAAATTTAACAAAATTTGGTGCATAATATTTCAATAACCTACAAGTGATTTATATACCAAATTTAACAAAATTTTGTATATAAATCATTTGTAGGTTATTCTACTACGATTCGGGAAAAAGGAACTGGCTAATTTTGCGAAATGGCCCGCAAAAATCGTTATATATAAAAATATAAGACTACGTGTGTTCAATTATATCAATTAAATTCCTATTTTATACGTGATTTTTGACAACAAAAAGAATAAGACTAACCCCATTACTCTAGGACTAGCCGTTCCTGAGATATTCTAGTTTTTTCGCGTTTTCGCTACGCCACCTTTGACAATAAGTCCAGCTATCAAATGAGAACCAAATTTAAGTTTAACGTGTAAATTCAATGTCATTTAAAATACTTATGGTTGTTATTTTATGCAGATAAACTCAAATTATTATTGAATAAATAAAGAGAACGAATATGAGTCTGCAGGGAAAGACATGGGCTGTCCACATCAGAATTTTTAACAATATTACAACAATGATTTATAGAAGTGAACGGGGATTATTTTCAGGCCATTTCGAAAAAAATGTATGATCTATATTTAAAGATCCATTAAATTTTTGTCGAATAAAATGTTCAACAAATTTAAGCTGTGTACCAAATTTTAACTCTCTAGGACAGAGGTCGCCAAAGTGGTCTATATAGACCCCCAGGGGTCTATTTAACAAAAGCGGGGGTCGATCTGAGCCAGGGGGTCGATTGGGGGTCGAAGAAAAAACAGTTCTTAATACGAAAATCACACATACGTAATCGCGATGATCGTAAAATTTGTGAATTTTTTTATAATTGACTTAATATCAGTTTCTTTATAGAACATAAATTAATCAACGAATATTTATTCGGGTGAAACAAGTATTGACGTACCAGCGCGCAGTGGCACGAACTCTGCACTTCTGGTTTATTAGTCATACTCATATGTTGAATCTCCACTGTTAAGCTGTTTGATGCCGGCAGATGGCGTTGCTTGTCCGTCGGCTAGCTAATTTTCAATGTTTATGTTCAGCGTGAGCGAGCGGAAATAGCTGTGAAAAATGTGTGTTCTATTGTTCTATGTTCTGTGTGTGTTGTATCAACAGTAATAAAGTGTGTGTTTATTTGTCCATTGGGAATATTGGATCTTTCTGAGATGATACAACAGTGGGGTAAGTACCCCTTTCAAGAATTTTCATTTGAGTTTATTTTGAAGACAGAAGAGAACGCAATTCCAGTGTTACGTATTTTTTGACGTATTACAATTGTATATTATACTAATTTATTTTTAATTTATTTATAGAACCCTAATTGAAAAATGGCAGCTTCAGTGTCTAAAAAGAAATGTCGGTATTATTCATTGGATTATTTGAAATTTGGATTTATTTGCTCATCGGTAAATGAAACGATTCCTATGTGTCTTCTATGCGAAAAAACTTTTGGAAACGACTACATGAAACCGTCAAAAATGAAAGATCATCTTGATAGGGTTCACTCACATAAAAAAAATAAAGAACTTGAATTTTTCAAAAAACTTAAAGAAAAATTCACATGTCGGCTAACTATAAGAAGTTTTATGAAGCAATCTACTGAAGTTGAAACTGAAGGAGGATTAATAGCTTCGTACAAGATTTCGCTTAATATAGCAAAGAGGGGGAAACCACACACAATCGCTGAAGAAATTATTATTCCTGCAATTAAAGACGTCATTGAGGATGTAATGAAAAAAGACTCCGTTAATGTTTTAAAGTCATTGCCATTAAGTGCAAATTCTGTAAAACGGCGTATCGACGAAATGGCTAAAGAAATAGAAAATACGGTAGTTTCAGAGCTAAAAAATTGCAAGTTCTCTATTCAACTTGATGAATCTGTTTTTGGCGTTTCTGCTATTCTTATGGCGTACGTTAGATATTTCAGTAAAATTAAAGGACAAGTCATTGATGAATTTTTATTTGCTAAATATCTTGAAACTGATGGAAAAGGAGAGACAATTTTTAGATGTTTACAAGAATATTTAAATAAATATGATATTCCGCTTGAAAATATAATAGCGGTAGCCACAGATGGGGCACCTGCTATGGTAGGGCGTTACAGAGGTTTTGCTACATTTCTCAAAGAAAAAGTGCCCGGTATACGTACTATTCATTGTGTGTTGCATAGAAACAACTTAGTAGCAAAATATCTGAGTCCAGAGTTACATGAAGCCTTACAGTTTTGTATTAAATGTATCAATCAAATTAAAGCTCAACCTCTTAAATCAAGATTATTTTCCAAACTTTGTCAAGAAAACGACGAGTTATTTAACCAATTACTTCTGCACACCGAAGTTAGATGGTTGTCTAGAGGTGTATGCTTGCAAAGGCTAGTTGAGTTATTTGACTCCACGACCGAATTTCTCAGCGAAATAAACCCTGTTCTGAGTGATGAACTCCAAAACAATAAGAACCATATATTTTATTTAGCAGACTTGTTTGGAAAATTTAATGATGTCCAAACAAAGCTGCAAGGAAAAGATGTTACAATTATTCAAGCTCGAACAATACTGTTAGGCTTCCAAGTAAAATTAAATGCATTTAGATCTTCATTGCTACGTAAGGATTATCAGTATTTTACAAATCTGCGACAATTAGAAATAAAAGAAGAAGACTTGGAAATATATACAGGTCATCTTCAAAAATTGAGCGACGATTTTAAACTGCGCTTTGTTGATTTGGAAAACATTGACATCCCTGATTGGATTATTGTGCCATTTTCTGCTCAAATTGAAAACGTGGACATCAACCTGCAAGATGAGCTTGCTGAATTATTATCGGATCTTGAAGCAAAGACGCTTCTTAGAAATTTAACAATAAGCAAATTTTGGACAAATATAAATATAATGCAAAAATATGTAAAACTTTGTGAAATAGCTCAACCGTTTATGCTAGCATTTCCAAGTTCCTATATGGTTGAAGCCGGTTTCAGTCACGTAAATTCAATCTTAACCAAGTACAGAAATAAATTAAATGTGGAGCTTCGAGGGGATTTAAGATTAAAATTGACTAATTTTGAACCAAATATAGCGAACCTTGCAAAAATACACCAGGCACACCCATCTCATTGATTAAGAAGCAATAAATCTGTAGTTACTTTACTTATTATTTCTACTTATTTATAATTACTCATTATTTAATAAATATTAAGATTTTTTAAATTATATAGGGGTCGATGATCAAAAAAGTTTGGTTTTTTAAATTATATAGGGGTCGATGATCAAAAAAGTTTGGCGACCCCTGCTCTAGGACGTATGAAAGTGCATTAAAAATGCCATCCAATAAGTATATCATGAAGAGTTATATAAAATTTAAAAAAAATGAAAAATTGTTATCTACAAAATTTATTTTAAAATGTGAAGCCTCTCCCATATGCACTACGTTTAAACAAATGGAAAGATATTTATTATATAATATATCTCTCTTTTCTTTCTGGAAGATATCCCAAAGTCAGAATTTAATTGAATTTGTTTTTTTCCCTATATTAAATAATTTTTAATTAAAAAACTACTTAACATATTTTACTGAATTTTTTTTATATATTCTATGGGATAATGTGAATATTTCCTAAAAATTTCGAAGCAATTCGTGAATTTTAAATTTACTTAAAAAATGTTTGAAAAATTAGGTCCCATAGGGTTCAATGTATTTCATTTTTTCAACCCGGGTTCAATAAAAAACTAATTGGGTGATATTATTTATTTATATTCCTATAGGGCCTACAGACCGTCTAAACAACATACTAAAATTTCATTTTGATAAAGTCATTTTTACGGCAGTTATCGTGCTAACGGACAGACAGACAGACAGACAGAATGAACAAAGTCATAAACACTTTTCAACTTTGTTGTAAAGTGTTAAAAAAAGGGAAGAAAGTATCGCCACATATAACACTTAGTAACAGTGTAGTAACACCTTCCACATACAATATTATGCAACATTATTCATATAAATCTAGATCATTCCATTCACTGGAAAAAATACATTTTGACAGTGATAGTAATTTGACGCCTATGAATTCGCCAATAGTAATTTATTTCATGTAATTGATATTAAACAAATGTTGATGTCATTTCATGATATTGTAATTAAGTAAACGTGAATATGAGAAGGTCATTCGTTTGGACTAGTAATTTGCCCAAAGCACCTAATTTCAATTGACGTCGTATTATTTTAATGCCAAAAACATTGTTCTGTGGACCTTGTACACCATTGTTTCGCCGTGAAAGAAGTAGAATCATTGCATTATGTAGGAAAAGTCATGTTCTGCCCACATCAGATTTTTTAATCCATTCTGAGCCAGCTGATAATTAATTTGCACAAGCAGCTTGCTAGACAATTCTATGAAACCAAACATTGCAAATTTTCTTATTATTAGGCCAATTAGCAATTGCACACCAGGGTATCACCGAAAAAAGTTTAAATATGAATTGCAATTACTGCTTACAGAAAATCCGCCAAGAAAGAAGGAAGGCCGCCACTCTGACGTCGCAACCTTTCAGTGGACTAATCCCATATCCTCGAATGAGTATCAATTTAGTACTTATGAAATTTCAGAAAATGTAACATTGAGTAATTAGATTGCATGCTATTGAAGAATTATCTCATTGTATACAAAAAATATAAAATAATAATATTATAACTTCTATCAGCATAAAGTTGTACAATGTAGCATTAGTAATATACTAACGTAATATTTTGAACTTTTTTTTTAAAATTAAAGTACCTGTACAAGCAAGTATTTCTTTAATTCTCTATACTTTCACTCGAAATGTCTTCGAAACTAAAGATCGATATAAATAGTAGGCGACAAAAGTATGTATTAGAAAATTAAGTTTCTAATAGATTCCTTTTGAAGTTTGCCGCAAAAGGCAACACTCCTCTAGCAGGATGACCATACTTATCTCATACCTAATAGAAATATATTTCCTTGAATTCCTTTAAATTAAAAACACTTGTCAGAAACGTAAGGATTTCCCTCAAAATCTAAACTGCTGATTAATTTTAAATGCAGAAATAATGAAAAAATAGACCAAATTACTAATTAATACTCATAACAAACTAAGATTAATAATTAAAAGCAATTAAAAGAGTTCAAAACATAAAACAATAAGAAGTTATCTTGTTGAACACCAATGTTTGTCACAGAAATGTCAGTTTTATACTGGAACGTGGTGGTGTCCATGTACACAACTAGTTTCAAAAATTATAATATTCCATTAGTAAATAGTCCCCCTTCTCAAATTTAATGTCTTGCATATTTTCTATAAAGCTATAAAAATAATTTTATTACCTATGTAATTGTACAAATAAATATATGATATATGAATATCACTAGAAACATGGTATGATTAATAAAAACAATATGATATTTCTTAATGACAGATTAATTGATTTGCATAATTTTGAATCCAGGTGAATTTGAATTACAAAGTACAAGATCTTATTGGCATTAATAATCACCTAATGACATTTTGCCTTACAGAAAAGACTATGATGGAAAATTAAACTGTAACATTAAGAAGATATATCATGTAAGCTTAAGATGTACAGCATGTAAGCTTAGATGTACGGCATGTAAGCTTAAGAATTGGTACAAACGAAAATTTTTATGGTATAATATCCGGTAATTATCCGGTTCAAACGTAGTCCAAACGCATGGCATCGACGAAATTTTGAAATTCCGAGGTGGGAGGATTACCGATGCTCAAGGCCACTCACTTTTAAATAAAAATTACGCCGTACCGGAATTGATACAAACGAAAACTTTCACGGTACAATCCAGTACAAACATAGTACAAACGAATGGAATCAACGAAATTTTGAAATTTCGAGGTGGGGATTGCCGATGCTCAAGGTCACAGACTTTTAAATAAAAATTACGCCGTACCGGAAATGGTACAAACGAAAATTTTCACTATACAATCCGGTACAAACGTCCTACAAACGAATGCAATCATGAACTAAATTCTGAAATTTCGAGGTGGGGGGCTTGCCGAAGCTCAAGGTAACCGACTTTTAAATAAAAATTACGCCGTACCGGAAGTGGTACAAACGAAAATTTTTACGGTACAAACGAATGGCATTAACGAAATTCTGAAATTTCGAGGTGGGGGATTGCCGAAGCTCAAGGTGACCGACATTTAATTAAAAATTACGCCGTACCGGAAGTGGTACATACGAAAATTTTTACGGTACAAACCGGTACAAACGTAGTACAAACGAACGGCATCGACGAAATTTTGAAATTTCGAGGTGGGGTGTTGCTGGAGCTGAAGGTCACCCACTTTTAAATAAAAATTACGCCGTACCGGAAGTGGTACAAACGAAAATTTTTACGGTACAAACCGGTACAAACGTAATATAAACGAATGGCATCGACGAAATTTTGAAATTTCGAGGTGGGAAGTTACCGGAGCTCAAGGTCATCCACTTTTAAATAAAAATTACGCCGTACCGGAAGTGGTACAAACGAAAATTTTTACGGTACAAACCAGTACAAATGTAGTACAAACGAATGGCATCGACGAAATTTTGAAATTTCGAGGTGGGGGGTTGCCGAATCTCAAGGTGACCGATTTTTAAATAAAAATTACGCCGTACCGGAAGTGGTACAAACGAAAATTTTTACGGTACAAACCGGTACAAACTTAGTACAAACGAATGGCATTGACGAAATTTTCAAATTCTTAGGAGGAGGCTGATGTTTCTCTCCTCTCACTTTGAAATGAGAATAACGCCGTACCGGAAGTGGTACAAACGAACATTTTTTGGTACAATCCGGTACAAATGTCCCACAAACGAATGGAATCATCAATTAAATTCTGAAATTTCGAGGTGGGGACTTGCCGAAACTCAAGGTGACCCACTTTTAAATAAAAATTACGCCGTACCGGAAGTGGTACAAACGAAAATTTTTTCGGTACAAACCGGTACAAACATAATACAAACGAATGGCATCGACGAAATTTTGAAATTTCGAAGTGGGGGGTTGCCGGAGCTCAAGGTCACCAACTTTTAAATAGAAATTACGCCATACCGGAAGTGGTACAAACGAAAATTTTTACGGTACAAACCAGTACAAATGTAGTACAAACGAATGGCATCGACGAAATTTTGAAATTTCGAGGTGGGGGGGTTGCCGAAGCTCAAGGTGACCGATTTTTAAATAAAAATTACGCCGTACCGGAAGTGGTACAAACGAAAATTTTTTCGGTACAAACCGGTACGAACGTAGTACAAACGAACGGCATCGACGAAATTTTGAAATTTCGAGGTGGGGGGTTGCTGGAGCTGAAGGTCACTCACTTTTAAATAAAAATTACGCCGTACCGGAAGTGGTACAAACGAAAATTTTTACGGTACAAACCGGTACAAACGTAATACAAACGAATGGCATCGACGAAATTTTGAAATTTCGAAGTGGGGGGTTGCCGGAGCTCAAGGTCACCCACATTTAAATGAAAATTATGCCGTACCGGAAGTGGTACAAACAAAAATTTTTACGGTACAAACCAGTACAAACGTAGTACAAACGAATGGCATCGACGAAATTTTGAAATTCCGACGTGGGGGGGCTGCCGGAGCTCAAGGTCACCCACTTTTAAATTAAAATTACGCCGTACCGGAAGTGGTACAAACGAAAATTTTTACGGTACAAACCGGTACAAACGTAATACAAACGAATGGCATCGACGAAATTTTGAAATTTCGAGGTTGGGTTTGTCGGAGCTCAAGGTCACCCATTTTAAAATTAAAATTACGCCGTACCGGAAGTGGTACAAACGAAAATTTTTACGGTACAAACGTAGTACAAACGAATGGCATCGACGAAATTTTGAAATTCCGAGGTGGGGGGGCTGCCGTTTCGCCAGCCCCCCCACTTTGAAATGAGAATAACCCCGTTCCGGAAGTGGTACAAACGAAAATTTTGACGGTACAATCCGGTACAAACGTAGTACAAACGAATGGCATCATTGAAATTTTGAAATTCCGAGGTGGGGGGGCTGCCGTTTCGCCAGCCCCCCCACTTTGAAATGGGAATAACCCCGTTCCGGAAGTGGTACAAACGAAAATTTTGACGGTACAATCCGGTACAAACGTAGTACAAACGAATGGCATCATTGAAATTTTGAAATTCCGAGGTGGGGGGGCTGGCTAAATGGAGCTGTAAAAATCGAGGTTATTGCATTTCAAAGAAAGATATTTTAATATATTAAATTTGAAATGGAAAAGTGTCTAGCTGAAAGTAATAATGAAAAAATGGCTTAAATCCTATCCTAAGACTGTTCGAAAGCGAGTAAATGTCAACGAAGTGAAGTCTCAGATCCTAAAATAAAATCCACCGACTTAAAGATCCTTTGCTTTGAAACTGGGAATGTCAACCGGCACTGTAAATGAAATTATTCATAAACATTTGAAGTTAAAAAAGACGTTTAAATCTAAAGTCCATCTTCTTTTGCCAAAGAGTATTGCATAAAAAAAAATTATAGAAAATCATATGAAAATCATCTAGCTCCTTGCTGCCGATAAATGGAAATCTGTTGTAACTCTGTATGAGACATGGGTTTATTTAAGTGACTGTAATAAAAAAGAGCAATTTTCTATTGCTAAACTGGCGAAAGCGACCGCACGAAATGGCTTCGCCAATGTACAGAACAGTCCCCAAAGGGATTCTTGATAGTTGCAGGATTTTGTTACAACGGTAAATTAAAACTCAAAAAAGTCTCAAGAACTAATTTTTGAAGAAGAAATGCCAGCCTTATATGGAAAGGCCATCAATAAAGTTGAGCTTCATATGGACAAAGTCTCTAGTCACACGTCTATATCAACTGTCGCATATTTAGTAAAGAAAGATTCAGAAAGAGGAAAAAGAAATGTTTCCCATTTAATGAAATACCTGCAAAATCTCGCTTCTCCTATGGACGCTTCTTCTACTTTTGCGCTTTCAGGTTGTTAAAACAAACCATAGGAAAACGGTATATAAGAACACTGAACGATCTTTAGAAAACGACCCAAGAGGAGTGGGCTAAATTTGACACGACGATGCTAAGAAAAAGTTTACTTTCACAGAAAATTTGAGATAAAGCTATAGTCAAGAATCAAGGCTATCAGATAAAAGCAAATCGCCGCAAGAAATACGCCCTTTATGCTTAAAAATTAATTATCAAAATGGTTTTCATGAAGTCGATCATTTCAATCGTTTTCATATATATATATATATATATATATATATATATAGTTAGCACATACGAACTTAAAGTAAAGAAGTTTTTAGGAATTTGAACACTTTAAAAAACACAAAAACACACATTAAAATTAAAAGAAAAAATGTTATCGTCTAAAAATCTTCTTCCTTTCTTTGAAGTATGATAGCAAATTAGTAAGATCCAAAGGTAACATTTGAAAGAGAAAAGTTCAGCGAATTTTGTGGATTATCTATCTCGCATTAGCTACGCTTCCACCAAATGAAATTGGCAGTTACAGGGTAAAAAAAGGAATGAGTGGCTCATTTATCATTGCGGGCGTCAACGTAAAAATTACACTCTATGCCATATCATTAGTTTATCACTCTCGAAAAACTTTCAGTGTTTAAAAAAATGAAATCGACGAATAGTGGCATAGTGTATGTAATGAAGGTAATTAGAACTTTGAAGTCTTTCTCAATATATCATTTATCATAGCTAAGATATATGGTTGTTTAATTGCCTCACTTTAAGTAATTTTTTTTTACTGAAAACAATTATGCCAAATTATGAAAGAAAGATATTAATGTCATTTAAATCTCTATAAATACAGCAATAAAATAAACTTAAATGTTTTCTGCTTACAGTTTTGAAGTCTAATTTCATCAAACATGGTGTATATTGTTAGGCGTGATCTGTCTTCGAAAATTTACATAATAATTGGATGTTCTCTTTTTGTCTTTTCACACCCTCCAAAAGTCCCTCCACTAATCTAGAAGGCACA
Organism: Amaurobius ferox; assembly: GCA_951213105.1. Lineage (NCBI taxonomy): Eukaryota > Metazoa > Arthropoda > Arachnida > Araneae > Amaurobiidae > Amaurobius > Amaurobius ferox. Next base: position 9,680,852 of record OX578134.1, read on the forward strand.
AAATGTTGTCACAAATATAGTATCCACCATGGGACAGAACCTAATGAAACCGAATTTTGTATTCACATCCATAGGACGGATTTGTTTTTTCGAAAAGTCTCACCAAACCCATGAAAAACTCTTCGCTGAAGTAGAAGGCGGAATATTTGCAAACTTATTCTATCCTGTATGGGACAGAATGTAATAGAAAAATATTTCGATTTCGACCGAAGATAATGGGCAGTTTTCAAAAGAAGCATCTCATGATTTGAATCCTTTGAAAGTGCAGGGGTGTAAATTCAGTGTAATATCAATTAATTACCAGTGTCATTTTGGACAATTAAACTTTATTTAATGAATTATGAAAGAAAGAAAACATGAATGTGAGTCTATAGGGAAAGTCATGTGCTTCTCATCTCAGATTTTTTCATTTGAAAGCGAATGATATAATTTACAAAACGATAACTATTGCAAAACGATAACTAAATATCATCCTATTTCACATAATGCGAGTTTTGAATCTAAAAAGAACATCTTTAAATATTTATATATATTTCTTATTATCAACTTACTGAATGCTTTTAAAATACTTTTATCTTGCATAGAACACAATTTTAAGTTGTTACCATGATCTGTTTGTTCTCAGAATATTAAAATATTTACTTTTCCTTAAAAAGAACGATATCTCCCGCAAACATTAAACGAATTACATGAAATTTCGATTTCATATGTAGGTAACGACAAACCTATAGGTTTTAAGCAATATCTATCAGTAAGACAGATCTAATTGAAGTTATTATTTTCTCAGTATCAAAATCATTACTTTGCACGGAATGTCTTATAATCACATCAAACATTTTATTCCAATACTTAACCTCCATATTCATTCCAAATACATAATATCCACAGATGTAAGGCGTGCATCCATTAAAATGAACCCAATGTAAAGGCATCATCTAACTTCTTGAAACCCGCCCATATGACAATGAATCACGAAGAATGATTAATGTATGGTGATGTTGACACTGATTCCAGAATCATGTAAACATCTTGAATGATTGTATTTCCGCGGAATTCGTGATTTATTATATTTCTAAAGTGGTGGACAAAAATCAATATATAAGAAGAAAGACATAGATATATGGATCGAGACTGTTGTTCTTAGATGCAAGCTACGTAATTTTTCCTGGCGAAAAATAATTGGTAAATAATTTAATTACAAATACTAGAAGTAATATCTAAGATTGAAAATACTTCTATAGTAAAAGAAATATTTTAGCTATTATGTGTGTGTAAACGTGGCACATAAAGAACTCATTATGGCCAGAGTGAGAACTCATACTTTTATCAGAACTATCCCTAATATATAACTGGAGGAAAAAATTGTAAAAGTAAATTACATACAAGAAAATTAAAATACCGATCCATTATGCATAACGGAATCCAAATTTCATAATGTAATCCATTATGTCTAGCGTGATTCAAACTTATAAATACTATGGACAAACACAGTTCAGATTACTATAAATCAAATTCTGATATATTGTTTAACTGATATATTGCTAACTTAAAAAAATAATGCTTTAAATAATTTTAATAAAATCTTACAAAATGTAAGTATTTGAGAAGTTCACCGACCCCCAAATATACACTATACGGTCAAAAGTGTCAGCACACCCCTCCGGAGAAGTAGGCGTGGCTCCATATGTCCTAGAACGAGATAAAAGTTAGCACTGCAGTCTCGGACGGTCATACACGTACGTTAGAAAGACAAGGAATTTTTCAGCAACAGCATACATTTCAACGGGAAAAAATGTTTCCATCGAATTGCCGCAATTTTTTGGAACTCGACAATAAAAATTGGTCAATGTCTGAGCTCGAAACAACCAGAGAAAGACAAAAGTGGACGTCCTTTCGCTTCGCATTCCTTCTCCTCATTTACATTAAAGATGACGATGGCGACTGTAATACAATCCCATCGAAGCAGCTATTCAACTATACTACGTTAGAATCTGGAGATAGAAAAAATAATAGAACTTCTACTACATTACAGACACCTGTGGGATATGAAAATTCCAAAATATACGAAAAAACACCAAATAATGCTTCCAACAATGAAATCGACAGTATTAGAGATGAGAGGTCTAAAGTATGATTGACTGATGGAATCGTCAAAGTCCTGAGATGGAAAAAATAATGACAGAAGTTCTTCGAAATTACAGATATCTGTGGGGTATGAAAGATCCAAATTATACGAAAAAACAATAAAGAAAACTTCCTGGAATGAAATCGGCAGCATTAGAGAGAGGGGAGCTGTTGTAGAGGAGGGAGTTTAAAGTATGATTGACTGCCGGAAATGCCGAAGTTCGACGGTAAAAATTGTCCTATGTAATAACACCATAAGTCGGCTGAGCTGAGTGAGTTTGTACGCGACATGATAATTGGATGCCATCGTTACAGCACATCGTTTCGTTCCTCGATCAAGTGTGAGTGATGAGCTAGTAAAATGAACAGGTCTGGAATCTACAACTGCAGGGAAAATGTTATCAGTAAGTGGTATGCCGCAGACCATACATAGGCAACTCACATATAGGTAATAGTAGATCATAGGTATAGTAGATCATAGGTATAGTACATCATAGGTAACTCACATATCGCAGTCGTTGAACTCTAAAGAGGGTGGTGCTGAAGAATCTCAAGGATCCGATAGCAATGGTTACTGGGGATTTCTAAAATGCATCTGACGTGGTCTGTTGTACCAGGACTGTTCTTTGGTAGCTAAAAAAAATATGTTTCCACGGTCTGCTCACAAGCCCAACATCAGCACGGTCAATGACGTTGTTTGTAGTGCAGCAAAGCTCACCGCTATTGAACTATGGAGCTGTGGAAACAAGTACTTTGGACTAATGCAACCCGCTACACTGTCTGTCAGTCCTACTTTGTCTATCAGTCCTAAACTGTCTGTCAGTTCTACTGTCTGTCAATCCTACACTGTCTGTCAGTCCTACGGACGCGTTTGGGTTTGGGGGATGCCAGGTAAGCGCTTACTTCACGAGTGCATTGTGCCAACTGTAAAGTTTGGTGGCGATGGAATAATGGTTTGGAGCTGTTTTTTGAGGTTTGGCCTGATCCCCTTAGTTCTTATGACGGGAAACATGAACGCTGCGATATATATTGGTATAATTGACAATTCTGCACTTCCAACTCTATGGCAACATTTCGGGGAAGGACCATTTTTGTATCAACAGTATAAATGTTTTGCCCACTCAGCGAAGGCTGAGCTGACTTGGTTTGCAGAGATGGATGTTGAAAAATTACACTGACCTTCACAGTCCATTAGCCTTTGGGTTGGTCGTGTGGTCTGGGTTTTCTACTGACCTTCACAGATTCCCGATCTGTATCCTATTGAATATCTATGGAATGAATTGGAAAGCAGAATATGAGCCAAGCCAAATCGCTCATCTTCCATGGCCGGACTCACTACAGGTCTCATCGACGAATAAAATGCGATTATTGCTGAAATATGTCAAATGCTGGTGGAAAGTCTCCAAAGGAGAGAGAGTACAGGCTGTGGTTGATGCAAAATGTGGTCCAACTTTAGTATGTGCAATATTCCTCTCTGATTCCACAGAGGTAGGTGCCCTGATACCTTTGGCCATATAGTGTATAAACAGATGAATAACCAATTATGATAATGTGGCACTCTCAGTATTTGATGTCATACGCTAAGTGCAGTTCTCAGAATCCTTTTGCTTGTAACATTATTATTTGAGTATGTGATGCTAATGACCCGTTTAATTTCGATATAAACTTTCTGAATTTATGACTTCCAATGTGTGTTCATTTTCAATAAAGCAAAAATATGGGATTTTTTAAAATCTGAAGATGATAATATTTCTTTCAGTACAAAAATTATAAAATACTATCAAATTATAATGTATGTAGTAATAGCCATGCGATAAATCTAGGTAGTTATCGAAGTATGTTTTCAAGGATCAATCATTGGTAACAGCATAGATTGATACCTGTTGAAATGATGAGTTGATAACAATAAAATGTTGCCAAAGCCAGCTGTATATGTCAAATAAGAGAGCAATTTTTTATAATGCTTTTGGAATGCAAACTGTTAATGTTGTGCTTTCTGTCAGGAATAAGATGCAATATGAAAATATTTTGCCAAGTTTAAGTTTCCATATTTTTTTTAATTCCTTAAAGCAATGATATTAAAATATATATTGCAGAAAATTTTCTGCAAAACGAAAGGTTTTTATAGACAAGGGGCGAGATAGCCCAATAGTTAAGGCATGAGTTTATCGCACTATTTATGCGGTGTGTGAGCACATTAAATCTGAGGGTCCAAAAAGTCCTTCTGATGGGTTGGTGGCAGAGGTAGGATAGTACAGACTATGTGGCTATTGCTTTCAATAAGTGCCGGTTTGAATTTAATTCTATGTTCCGGTCACTGTTACGGCGGTTCAAGCAGATACCTTATATTTTCGGGTAGATGTAACGGTCTGGGTCGAAAGAAAAATCTGTTTTAGCAATATTTTGTTTCACTGTAATCCTGAGCGTTTAAAATTTTGTGAACGGTGAGTAAGGCTAAAACAATGATTAAAACCATTCATGACTTTATTATAAATTATTCTACCAGAAAACATTAAAATCCTTAGTTTAAGGATTTTATTCCCGGTACTTGCCCCATCACCTGCCTCGTGTTAAGGAGCAACACTGCCCGCGAAACCACGGTACGTGGAAGATCTAGGATAAACAATTCAGGATTTTCTTTCGAAACATATAATTTGAAGAACAAAACTTGAACGACGTAGCAAAGCACAAATAGAATAACAATGGCTCATACAGCTATTTCGAGTATACTATGAACCACTTCGTTAATGCTCGATATCAAACAAAACCAAAATAAGAATACGAAGTGTCCACAAATAGAAGAAACAGAGGGGTATGTATAAAGTAGTAGATTACAAATCCTCTTGAGAGACTATCAGAAAGCAGAATGAAGAGTGTACCACATCAAAACATAGAACTAACATACAAGATTAGGGTGCGCATTCTTGGCACACTTCAATTTTGCATGTTAGTCAAATGGATTTTTTTCGTTATTCTATCTGAATAGCTGTACTAAAGTGTACTATTCTCCTACGTTTATTCTATTTGTGCCAGTACTGAGAGAGGTTGATTACATATCGTCTGAACTCCAAGGGAAGTTTCCCAGAGCCGAGATGTTTCTTGATATTCAAACAACATTTGATAAATTTGGCATTTTGGCTTAGTTGTGGCAGTACTGAGAGTGGTTGAGTAAATATCGTCTGAAGTCCAAGGGAAGTCTCCCACAACCGAGATTTTATCTCACATTTAAACAGCGTTTGATAAATTTGTCATCGTGCTTTATTCTAGTTGTGTCAGTACTGAGAGTGGTTAAGTACATATCGTCTGGATTCCTAGGGAAGTTTCCCACAGCCGAGATGATTCTTGATATTTAAAAAACGCTTGATAAATTTAGCATCGTGGTTTCATTTACAAATTGATTAGACTTAGAATCATTGATGCAATTGTCAAACTTTTAATTTCATATCCAAGTGACAGACACTGCCACTTAAGAGTTAACGGTAAACTTTCCTCATCCAAGCTCATAAAAAGTAGTGTACTACAAGGATCCCTATTTGGCTACGTATTTTTAATATATACGTGAATGACATTCTCAGAACACAGAATACTGAGCTGGCACACTATGCAGATGACAGTGCGACACTCACTAAAACTACACGGTTCTCACTAATGCACAAACAATTCAATGCACAAATGATCATTTATACAGATTAATGTCCAGGGTGACGACCTGTGGGAAGGGGGAGGGTTAGTCCTTACTTGGCCATAAACCTCAACTGGCTAGACAAGTGCGCATTGACCTAAACCCCAATAAATGTCACTGGATTTACTCTCTTTTGATAGGGATACCTCTTTATATGCGTAATAAATCCCTATGAGGAAATATCAACCAAATACTACCGCCTTACCAGAAATTACGCATAAATGAATATCATCAAAATAACCAATTTTGCAACTGGCATTCTGTACCCTACATAGGAAATGGAAATTTAAGATATAAAAATAAAATTTTACTTTATAACTCTTTTACTTTACACTCCATCGTCGCCATTGTGGGGTAAATACCTGTAAAACTCAATTAAACCCCATAAAAACAAAGCAAAATAGAACTTTTTATATGATTAGGAAAGCCCTTTAGGTCTTTAAGAAACTCGGTTAAAATATTGTAGAATTTAAATCAGGAGACTTTAAATAAGAAAATACCTGTTAAACATTTTTGAAACTAACAGCTATTCCTAATGAATTACTCTTTAACTTACGTGTTTATGATAACCTAAAAGTTGAATCTGTGTAAGAAACCTCATGCAATTCTAAAATTGGAGTAACTGAAAATCAGAGTAGAAACTAATTTTACTTAATCTTTAAACTAATATGTAATTAAGACTTTTAATAATTATATTATTCTACATCCACCTCTTAAACTCCTTATTTTACTTAAGGTATTTTATATATGCACTAACCCCCTAAACCATCAAACTGAAATGTGTACCAAAATGATACACTAGACGTTTAAAGTCAAATAATATTGTGAAATAAATATTTTGACAGCCCCAATGTGGCCACTGAAGTTATGTTAAAAATGATGACTTCAAAGACTGATACTAAAGATTAAAACAGCTTTGCCCTGGTCCTCTGCAATAAAAGGACACCCAACGACATTATTTGTGTCAATTTCGTTTATATTTTTACTTCGTGGTTATTGGTTGTCCAATGAAAAGATCTATTGAAATGACGCTATCTATTTGTGCTTAAATATGTATGTTCTGCAAGTTTTCCTTATTTTTGTACAAAGGGTTTCTTACTTATTGAGTTGTTTTAAAATTTAACGTAAAGAGTTTCATAATCGTCCTGAAAATGAAGCAAAAATGCAAAATGTAAAAATGCAAAATGTAAGGAATCTCTCAGATTTCCCTTATATTTATAAAATACCGTTAGCTTGCATGAACTTTTATAAAGTAAAACGTAATATATGTATTTATGTGTGTATATTTAAAACATTTTAAATTATAAAAATTAAATTAGCGTTATGAACTGATTTCAAAAAGATTTTTACTGAAATTTATCGAATGTCTCAAATAAAGCCATGTGTGTATGTTCTAATAGTTTTGAATCTTTTACAGGATTATTCTTATAAATTTAATTGATAGGCAAATTTAAAATATTGTTCTTTCTTAATGCTACAATTAAAAAATATTTACAATTATAATATGAATTTTCCTTCTATTTACATCTATAGTGAAAAAATCACATTAGGAGGAAACTTATATCATTAAGTGCCTTGAATCCATTTAAAATAAGTAAAAACAACCTGATAATTTGTTTAGAGTTAATTAAGATAATATTTTTTTCTAAATTATCTTCAAAACATTAAAAATGCTACTATTCTACAACAGAAATTGCGTGCCGTAAAATGGTTACAGTAATAATAAGTAAATATAGTTAAAATAAATAACTTATTTGTAATTTTTAATGAGAAACACAAAAACATGTCCTCAATTATTTTAAACAAAGTTTGAAGCTTTGCCGAAAGCAATATTTATTCTTTATGAGTTTGCACATATGTTTTTGTTATTATACATGAACTTTTTTACTTCTACAATTGTTAAAACATATTTTATCGCGTTATTGCTTTTTGGTATTGGAAAATAAATAAATTGTGATTCATAAATTATTTTTCCATTGTGTAAAAATGTGATAACAACTTCTAGACTAAGCAATTTGTGCAGTAGTCTAAATATAAATTTTTTTATAAAATGTATGTACAATAGAATAAGGTCAAGCACCTTTACTGTTTATTACAATAATTATCACCTACCGCCGCAAAATTACCTTCACGTAAAGGTCCTCGTTATTAAATTAATTGAAAACAACATGTTTGTGTATTAGAAAGTTTTGGAGGTAAAACATGCCTACATCTCTAGGAAAAAAAAGACGCAACAGTTACTCTAGAAAAGCAAAAAAACTTCTGCTAACAGAAAATGTCCTGACACCATCAAAAATAGAGTTGCCAAAACATGAACTAGAAAACTGAAATCAGCAATATAAAATAACATGTAAAATACAGCTATGATTTTTTGTAAATAACGATTTTTCCATTTGATGAACTTAGATCTGTTAGTTTCCGACAATACTGTTTCTTTCTGTATATATTTACAATTATGTATATATACATACTAGTAGCTGAATGTATATATACATACTGTAGCTGAATGAATGCCCTGTTACTGAATGATTGGTTGATGTTACTGTAGTGAATGAATGGTTGACATTATTGAGCTGAATGAATGGTTTGTTTTCCTCTGCTGTTTGTTCATTCTATGCATTCTTTGTTTGCTTGTTTGATACTTTCAGATTTATATTTCGCAATATATTTCTTTCTGAATTACGCCAAGTTCTGAATTATATTCTGATTTACTTAACAAGCAACTGAAATCTCTTATTTAGAAGCTCGCAAATTCTGAATACAAACTCTTGTAATGGATTTATATGCTTCTGAGAATTTAAACACTTCTCAGTAGGGGAATATATATTCTTATATCAGCAATGGAGTATGTCATTTTCAATATACATTTTCACAGAATTTGTTACAAATACACATTGGAATCTTTTTTAAAATCATATACATTATATTTTTCAAAGCACAATTCACAACGAATACGTCAAATGCGAGAGCCTACACTAGCTGGCAGCTAAATGGATACGAAGTGAGATATTTGTTTAATTCACTGTCAGTTATGCTAGCTTGCATTCTTCCGCCTGTACTCCCCTGAGGCAAGACTGCTTATTATAGTTGTCCTTGTCTGAGTACCATGCTCCACGATGTATTTTGGTACGTCTCGGGCTCGCTACATGTAGCCACCACCAGTGAAAACGAGAAATTTAAAGATACTTGGTATTGAATAATGCCCTCGGGCCTCGGCTAGACAAGTCGATTTTCCCACGTAACGGCTGAATTGCTGGCGAATCGAATTTCGATTTACCCTTGGTTAGACACACACTCACACACATATACACACGCTCTTATCACCACAGCAGATGGCGCTTTGGACACTGGTGCGAGCAATCATCATGATGCAAGTAACTATCAGGGCGCAAGTAATCAATGGCGACATCAGCTACAAGCAGGTGTACTGGCTGCTTGTTGCTGATGTCGCTAGCTCCGAGTTTATACAATGTAAATTGTGCATAAGCACAGTTTTCTAAGGGAATCATATAGTTATTACGTTTTAAACTGGGTATAGTAATTAATCTCATTTATCGGGAAAAGTGCGATGTCCGGATTATGTACCGGTATTTTATGAGTACCATTGATGACTACACGGAGGAATATGTTTTATATAATTTTATACACGGTATGTCATATGGCAGGCTTGATTGTCAGTTATGTTTAATTTAAGATAAAAGTATTTTATTGAAAGTACATCGTATCCGCATCATCGCCTTTATATTAATTCCTCCTTTTGGGCTTTTAAATTCTATTAATGCTTTGTAATATTAATTTCACAGAATCCATTAACGATTTACATTATCTTAAACTTCTGAAACAATTTCAAAGCGTGTCTTCAATAAAGTTCAAGAGTGTCAACTAATAATTAATCAATAATTATTTAGCCTCATTAAATATGAATCTTTGGCAGTACAGTATTAGATTGGGTATTAGAGGGAATTCATCAATAACTTTCTATACATTGCTGTAGGTTAAACACATCAAAATGTGTTAATATATGATATAGTTGCATATTATGTCACTGTTGACAACTTTTCTACTGATCTTCAATCAAAGATATCGCAATGATATATAAAACACAATACATATTTGCAATAACCAAGACTATTTTAGTTTATGATCTTTGTTTATCAAGAAAATTATGTTACTGAAATAACTTGCAATTGTACAGAACTTTGGAAAGTTATTTTAAGATTATCATATATTCGTATACACTCAACTATGTATCGCGTAGTGGACGAGCATCCATGTGTTCGTTTTATATAGTCTACAAAATTTAATTTTTCCTATATTTAATTAACACACAATTTTCTCTAAAAATATATTTTTAATTCGAACTCATCACCATTTTTCATTTAATTGTATCATCAATTTTTATTGTCCCTTCCATATATAATATACATGTAGAGAAAATATTGTAATGGGCTCAAAAATTAAAAACTTGGAAATTTTAATAGAATTCTACATTTTGTGTTAATGAGAATATAAATAAAAAGTTTCAAACATGCAGTTTTATTTTTCTTTTGTGTATGTGTACAGCAATTTATTGAAAAGAACTCAGATATACTATTATTAGCGGAGCGTGTGTATGTGTCAATTTATTAAAAATTGTATTATCTTTAAAGCACGTGACCGAATAATTTTCAGCATAGGAATTTTTGAATAACGTAAGTGTAATTAAGAAGGTGTAAAATTATGGCTTAACCTTTTGCTTACGGATGGAACAGCGTCAAACCCAAACGTAAAACCTCTCAAAAAGACAGATATTTGGCATACCTTATCCCAAACAGTTCGACCCCCCTTTGCAGACATTGACGTCCTTGGACGTCCAAGGCATTGGTCGTCCCAAAGTTTGCCTGCATTGTCGTCCAAGGACGCCAATGTCTGCAAAGAGGGATAGAACTGTTTGGGATAGGGTATGTCAAATACCTGTTTTTTTGAGAGGTTCTACGTTTGGGATGGACGCTGTCCCACCCGTAAGCAAAATGTAAGATTCAGTCTCTAGTTTTTGAAACAGAGTTAGATCGTGGTGCAGAGAATTTAGTTGATGCTCTGAACAGAAATGCTTACTAACGGAGTGATTATGGACATTTTCAAGTAGATTCCCAGCATATCTAACGTTGAGGTCTGGCTTGCCCAAAACACTGATGAGCAGGATTTGAAACGAATGCGGGAATAGTTATTGCAGTAAATAAAAGAAATGCTGCTGTTGAAGAAATCCGAATATCAGCTTTAAGCTCACTGGGGTTTCAAAAATCATAGATTGTACTACTGTATATTTAAAACAAGATTATTCCACAGTTTCTGATGTGTTATGGTTTAAAATGTGACGTTGCAATGGAATTATGCCAATTTGAGCAGCAAAAAAGTAACTTAAAAAGTAAGTGTAGGTTAAATAATTTTGCGTGCATTAAATCAAAACGTAAAACTTAAGAATTAAAATAAGGCCTCTTTCGGTTAAGCATTTTTAACGAATAACTTGAATTATAATAACAGAGATACTACTATAGTTCTACATTAAATTTGATAAAAGATGAAATTACTTTGTTTTCTGATGTAAATCGTGGTAAAAGTAGACTTAACCTGTAGTTGGTCGTTCTACAAGCATTTATTTGATGTTCCGCAAATAAAAAGTGCCACAATTTTTAATTAAGTGCCACCGTCTCTCTAGATGACTTTTAGAATCTTCTAAACCATCTTTTATCAGTTATGATAATTATTATCTGGTCTTGGTCTTTAAATAGTCTGATATTTGTAACCGTATGCTTTCTGTAAGCATCTCTTTCATCAAATGACCACTGGCGTGTGACTCACGTGACAAATTTTCTCATCAAGTTACTACTAGCTTTTATATATTGCAGTTTTCTAAATAACGTAATGACACGAAAACGTTTTTCGTCTAATTTTATTTATATACTTTGATTTCGTTTTTAACAGCGAATTTTGAACACGTATGCTTTTATTCACTTAAAAGCAAAAATATATTTTATTACGCAAAAAATCTGGAATTTTGAGTTAGGAGCGGCGTTTAATGCAGTTAGCACTAAAAAAATTGATGAAGAATCAAAATTGAAAATAAATATTCCATTTCACCTAATGGAACGTGCGACCACTTGCGTTGTTCAGATTCTAGTGATCAACGACGTATTGAGCCAGATGGAAACGTATATATATATGAAAATCGAGAAAATCCAAGATAACTCTAATATCCCATTTATAACAGAATACTTATGTGTGACAATAACTATATTAATAATGACATATAAATAAATTTGTACCTTTCAGTTTGTGATTTTACACATGTTAGACTAAATTTGCATAAGAGATTTTATTCAATAATAAATGTCTAAATTTTTGTATAATACAGTGCATCGTATTACTTATTAGATATAAATTGCTGCATTTTAAATTACAAAACGATAGAAATCTATTAAAGGAAATGAAAAAAGAATATGAATTTATCACAGACGTATTTATTAATATATTCGCAAATAAAAAACTGTAATTTCATAAGATTTTCAATGTGATTTTTGACACCAAAAAGAATAAGACTAACTCTATTACTCTAGGACTAGCTGTTCTTGAGATATTTTAGTTTTTTCGCGTTTTTGCTACGCCACCTTTGACAATAAGTCCAGCTATCAAATGAGAATCAAATTTAAGTTTAACGTGCAAATTAAATGTCATTTAAAATACTTATGGCTGTTATTTTGTGCAGATAAACTGAAATTATTGTTGAAGAAATAAAGGGAACGTGAATATGAGTCTGTAGGGAAAGACATGTGCTGCCCACATCAGAATTTTTAACAACATTGCAACAATGATTTATAGAAGTGAACGGGGATTATTTGCAGGCTATTTCGAAAAAAATGTAGGATCTATATTTAAAGATCCACCATTTTTGTAGAATAAAATGTTCTACAAATTTAAGCTGTGTACCAAATTTTAACTCTGTAGGACGTAGGAAGGTGCATTAAAAATGCCATCAAATAAGTATATCATGAAGAGTTATATAAAATAAAAAAAAATATTGAAAAAATGTTATCTATCAAACTTATTTAAAAATGTGAAGCCTCTCTCATATACAAATAGTTAAACTCTTGGAAAGATATTTATTATATAATATATCTCTTTTTTTTTCTGGAGGATATCCCAAAAGTCAGAATTTAATTGAATTTGTTTTTCTCCCTTTATTAAATAATTTTTAATTAAAAAACTACCTAACATATTTTACTGAAATTTTTTTATATATTTTGGGAGACAATGTGAATATTTCCTAAAAATTTCGAAGTAATTTGTGAATTTTAAATTTGCTTAAAAAATGTTTGAAGAATTAGGTCCCATAGGGTTCAATGTATTTCATTTTTTCAACCCGGGTTCAATAAAAAACTAATTGGGTGATATTATTTATTTATATTCCCATAGGTCCTACAGACCGTATGAAAAACATACTAAAATCTCATGTTGATAAAGTCATTTTTACGGCAGTTATCGTCCTAACGGACAGACAGACAGCAGAATGAACAAAGTCATAAACACTTTTCAACTATGTTGCAAAATGTTAATAATATATATATATATATATATATATATATATATATATATATTATCATTTTATATAATTAACACTTTACAACGTAGTTAAAAAGTGTTTATAACTTTGTTCATTCTGTCTGTCTGTCTCTCTGTCTGTCTGTTAGCACGATAACTGCCGTAAAAATGACTTTATCAAAATAAAATTTTAGTATGCTTTTTAGACGGTCTGTGGGACCTATGGTAATAGAAATAAATCCTATCACCCAATTAGATTTTATTGAACCCGGGTTGAAGAAATGAAATACACTGAACCCTATGGGACCTAATTCTTCAAACATTTTTTAAGCATATTTAAAATTCACAAATTGCTTCGAAATTTTTAGGAAATATTCACATTGTCCCCTAAAATTTATAAAAAAATTTTCAGTAAAATATGTTAGGTAGTTTTTTAATTAAAAATTATTTAATATAGAGAGAAAAACGAATTCAATTAAATTCTGACTTTTGCGATATCCTTCAGAAAGAAAAGATAGGTATATTATATAATAAATATCTTTCCAAGTGTGTTATTATTTATTATATATGAGAGGCTTCACATTTTAAAATAAATTTGGTAGATAAAATTTGTCAAATTTTATATAGCTATTTATGATATACTTATTTGATGGCGTTTTTAATGTCCTAGAGAAATAAAATTTGGCACACAGATTAAATTTTTAGAACATTTTATTCTACAACAATTTGGTGGATCTTTAAATATAGATCCTACATTTTTTTCGAAATGGACTGCAAATAATCCCCGTTCACTTCTATAAATCGTTGTTGTAATATTGTTAAAAATTCTGATGTAGACAGCACATGTCTTTCCTTGCAGACTCATAGTCTCTCACGTTCTCTTTATTTCTTCAATAATAATTTGAGTTTATCTACACAAAATAACATCCATAAGTATTTTAAATAGCATTGAATTTGCACGTTAAATTTAAATTTGGTTCTCATTTGATAGATGGACTTATTGTCAAAGGTGGGGTAGCGAAAACGCGAAAAAACTAAAATATCTCAAGAGCGGCTAGTCCTAGAGTAATGGGGTTAGTCTTATTCTTTTGCTGTCAAAAATCATGTATAAAATAGGAATTTAATTGATATAATTCAGCACAAGTAGTCTTTTATTTTTATATTTAACGATTTTTGCGGGCCATTTCGCAAAAACAGCCCGTTCCTTTTTCCCGAATCGTACTAGAATAACCTACACGTTATTTATATAACAAATTTTGTTAAATTTGGTATATAAATCACTGGTAGGTTATTGAAATATTATACACCAAATTGTGGCAAACTTGGTCCATTAGTTTTTAGCTAGAGAGGATAAAGGCAATTTCTGCCGGCCATTTCGCAAAGAAGGCGGATTCTTTTATTACGAATCGTACTATAATCAAATGAACATCAGGGTTTCCCACAAAAAACTTACCTACCAAATTTTATTAAATTCGGTTCATTATTTTTCAGAGTGGATGCAATATCCTCACAGACACACAGAAACACACACAGATACGCCCTTACACACACAGCCGTCTTCCTAAAAATAGTCTTTCGTGTTCTGGAAGTCCCAAAACGTGTAGATCCTTCGAAAATTCGAGTTCCGATCTTCGGCACGTTTCCAATACTTTGAATACATACATACGCACACACACATATATTATCTCTGTATCTGTATTATCTGTGTATCTAAATTCCGTGCCTACGCAATTACAATAGTTGTGATTTTAAATGATCCCCAAAGTTTTGTTATTTCTTCAACGAAGCCTAATTTTAACTTATGCAGAATGCAAATATCTCAAGCGATTGTAAGGTGAGTTACATAAGAATTGATGAATTTTTTTCGCACAAAATTATTTATCTCTGGAGTTTGGAATGCAAGTTATATGAATGAAATATTCATTGATTTTGCATAGAGAATCAGATGATTTATATTTTGATACAGTTTTAAATATTTAAGTATAATAAATTACTGTAGTACTGTGATAATGTAAAAGATATCACCACTGAATGTATCACATTTTAGAGATTTTTAAATGAAATTGCATTTCAGTTGGAAAGTGTTTCATAATCAAAGATTATGCATGATTGATCTTTCTTGTTATAAATGCCCTTGAAAGACGACAAGCCTTCCCATAGATGGATTCGGTTAAACATTTGCAAAATTTAATCCCGGTTAAACCAAAATTTTAAAGAATATATTAAAATTTTTGCCATATATCGTCTTTCAGCTGACCAGATATAGATTTTACTAACCAGTTCATTGAATCAACTGTCAGTTTACTTGATAATTATATAAACCTAATCCATGCGCAGAAATATGGGTATTTCAATGAAATTCAAAATTGCAGAAAATTAAGATGATTTAAATAGGTTGGATCAGTCTACTTCAAGGTGGACGTCACGGTGACTACATCGTTCGACAAGAATTTAAATGGAAGCCTATGATTAACTTAAATCATCACAGTTCTCGTGGAAGGTCGAGATTGCAGGATGTGAATATCAGGAATAAATTGATTTGTCACCCAATAAGTGTCAACACTGAGAGCAAGTAAGTGGAAGGGAATTTGTCACATAACTTTATACGCCCTGTATCATACGGCAGGCTTAACATCTAGTTTTAGTTTGTATAAATCTGGTATAAACTATTTTTATCTAAAAAAAATTACATATACATCAGCACCTTTATATTATTCGGCACTTTATGGTTCCTAAATCTTATGCTATATTAATGCTTTGTAATAATTCCACGGAATTCATTATCGATTTCCATTATGGGAAACTTCTGAAACAATTTCAAAGCATGTATTCAGTAAAATTCAGAAGTGTCAACTAAGAACTAATCAATATTTATTTAGCATCATTACATATACCTTTCGGTAGCACAATGATTATATTGGATATTAGATGGAATCCATTAATGAATTCTAAAGTAGTACATTGTTATTAAATATGCATATCGAGAAAGCAAAATGAATAAATGGGATGTTTATAGCTAAACAGTATGTCATTGAGGACCGTGATCGGCATATGCAAATCAATACTTATTGCCATAACCAGAATTATGATCTAATGATATTCGCAAATTCGGAGAATTGAGTTACTGAAATAAAAATCAACTATTCAAAATTGTGATATGTTATTATACAAAATAAGTATAACAAATAAGCATATTAAAATAAACATATTTTATAATACGATTTATTATAAAACCGTGTATTATAATAATCAGTTTATTTTATATTATCAATCAAACTTTTATTCTAAAACGGACCTAGCCCAAACAATGGATATGGCAACGGTAATAAATCATAAATAAAGTAATATATTTTAAAATTTTAAGCAGTAAACTGAGTACTTATACAGATGAATCGATGTGTATCATCGAAAACACTTTTTCTGAAATTAAAACAGATTAAGTTGGTTACGAGAAGATAAGTCTAGTGGTTGGTTCTCAAACAAATTGCATCATTTATAGATTTCCGTGACTTTTTTGGAGAAAAAGAAAAAGGACAGTGACATTAGTGTTTAATATCGATAAATACATTGACGAGGTTATTATGCAGTAGTGCACAAATATTATTCATTTAGGACTGTATTGTGTGGATTTATTCCGAAATAATGAGAAATATGTTACATTTTTATTTTATTAAATATACCATAATAAAGTGCTTCATAATTAGTTTGTTAAATTAAGTTTCGAAATGACATTGAGTAATGTGTATTGTCCCAAAAAAATGACTAGAAGGCTATAACACTTGAAATATCATTATAAGTGTTAATTCACTATGAACGAGATGCAACATTCAGGCTTTGATGCTATTTCAAAAGTTTGTTTTAAAAAAGTTTTGTGCTGCAATTTTTAGCACCACTATATCACCTATTTTAAGAAATGAAGCAAACAAGGAGAAATTGAAAGAGGTTAAAATTTTCATTCGACTTACAATATCAGCAAAAATTTGGCATGGAGAGTAGCGAGAGACAGAAAGAGAATGGGAGACAGAGATTGATCTTTAATATATAAACCATTTATATTTATTCTTAACTGGGCCATAAAATGCAGCAGGTGAATATTGTGCTTTTCAAAGTAATTAGTCCATACTTGACTGTGTAGAAAACCCAGACCACACGACCAACCCAAAGGCTAATGGTAGCTTTCTGTGTGGCCAGATACTTGACTGTGTATCGAACTGTACCAAAAATGTCTGATAGATTTACAAACTGTTTGGAAATCAAGTAGTATCATAAAATCAACGATTATAAATTTAAATTTATGGTATAAATTTCCAATTTTGAGAATCCCATAAAAAGTGAAACCTGTTTCAATAAGAATTTGTTTAACAGTGAAAGACCAATATTTGTCAAAGTCACCTATGATAGTCCAAAACGTCGGTTATAGCACAGTTTTGCAAAACGTGTATCAGGTGTTCTAAAATACTCATCCAAAATTTTAAAATACTTGTATAAATATTTTTAAAAATTGACAGTGCCCAGTTTCAAGTCGCGAAATACATCTCGAAGTAAATTTATTCTATTATCTGACAGTTAATAACGTGGATTTGAATATATAAATTATAAATATATCTGCGAGTTTGTTATACTTTAATGCATAACATATATTCTTAACAAAAATTATTCCAACATATATTATACCCACATTATCAAAAATTTTTACTAAAATAACTAACTTTTTATATTTTTCTACCATACATATAATTGTATAAGAATTTGCAATGGTTCGAAAAGTAAACGTTAGATTATAAATAGGTTTCCATATTTTGGGTAAATAAAAATTAATAGTTTCTAGCTTGGAGTTCGTGTTTGTGTTTATCTTTATGTGCTTCTCTTTGGTTCCCTCTCCCTTTCTCTCTCTCTCTCTCCCTCTGTGTGTGTGTGTCTATTTTATAAAAAATACATTGTAATGTAACTTTTAAAATCTCGAACCAATATACAAATAATGTTGATATAGATCAGAACACATTTTTAAATAGAAATAACAATTTATTTGATTTTCGATGATTTTGGGATTTTTTAATTCAAATAGCACCCTAATGATGAAAATACAATGGTGATATGTTTCATCATTGTTGGAATCTTCTCATTCTTTGTATAATGCCTGTATATTATTTCATCGGTAAATTTCCTATCATTAAAATTTAATTGAAACTACTTTTTTTTAAAATGTTTTCTATGTTCCACTTTGGTAACGTACAATAAGAAGTCCAGTGGCAAAGAAAGTACCACTACAAATTTCCGTAAATTTCAAGCTCACAAATATTTTCAAATATATAAAACTTGACAGTCAAATGGACTGAAAATATACTGAGATTGACAAAGATCAAATCTGAATTTAGAGGGCAATAATTTGATGGTGAAGTTTATCGATAGTTTAAGTTAATAGTGTTGTTCGGTTATCATTAGTGTTATTTTAATTGTCCCTCTTAGAATATGGCTCGTAAAGAAATGTTTTAGCAATAATGATAATTATTTTTTCTGTGTTTGAAAAAAACACAATTTTAAACTTTATTAAGTTACTTATATATCGATTTTACAAATAGTGCCGTGATTATGCTTTTAAGATGCACTCATAACATATGATGGAATATCGGGTGCCGATAATTTTTAATGTTACCGATTTTGTATCGGACTGGAATTTTATTTATGTTTATTGAAAAACCATATAAAAAGGCCATTTCTTGTACATTTTATATTTAATTTCATAAAATAGAAACTATATCTTTATGCAAACAAATTAAATAATATGCAATGGAGAAAATATCAGAATCGTAGACAAAAATATAATATATTAATTAAAATAGTCCATGAAACTGCCTTGAATAGTCCTTGAAAATGTGGTGTCAGAACTCAGTTAAAGCTTGGCCGAAACCTAAATTTTAAATCCCGGTCAGAGGCACATAATGCGCTAAGATAGCAAAAGGAAATGCTTTCTTCTCACATGAGATAATAACGTTGATTTTTAGTTTTCTATATCTTCATCAAACATTTGGAAAGGGCCTCCAAAATTCTATAAGTCATCAATTTTTTGGTACATTATAAAAAGGTGTTCAAGTCTTTTCGGCACAAAAACTTTCATTATTTAAATTTTGTTTAAATACGTATTGTGATTTATAAATTTAAGTGACAAAGCATGAAGAACAAGCATGTGTCTATTACTTGTCAAGTAAAGTATTTTTACACAAATCTATACAAAATTAACCTTGAATCAGCAATAATCTTAATAAATCCACATTGTTGTTATACCGGTCGTCCATCCTGTTGCTCCAAGTCCTCTGGACGAGCCGGACGGCCTGGGGCTTTCACATTGTTGTTATAGTACCGGAGCGCATTTGATGGGGTAATACAACACCATCAGGTTTTAAACTTTATAATTTAACTCGCCACATTTATTGTTGTAGAAGTGATGTAGGACTACCTTAAATGACGTGAAATATTACACTAAGGCGTATGCTCAGAGGAAAGAGAAAATATATATATCTCTATATCTGTTTATAGCGCTGCATGATATCTCAATTGTCACGCAAACTAAGGCGTATGCTTAGAAGGAACACAGGACCACTGGCGTCATAATCAATGAAAACCATTTCTAACAAAGTAGAATGTGCAGCAAACATCAAATCGAAACATATTTTTCGTCCAGCATATTGAAACACATATGTCAGACAACCTATATATGACTACCAGTTCGAGAGAAGAAAATCCCAAGGACGATATTAAACCTCAGTAGAAAATCTACCACCAACTAAAGTTTAGTCATTACCGAGTATTTCCTTATCAATGGGCAAAAATATATAGCCGGTATAAATAACTGGGTGACGATACTCATTCACACAAACATTTCCCCAATATAACGTGAGCCACTCATAAGATGTACAGTCCAGACGCTGCACAAGGTTCTGTGATTTTTAACGTCTTCGATTTTTATGTCATTTGAGTGGTATCAAAGTAAACATTTTGCATCAAGGGACCAAGGTATCCTTCAATATGTTTGCACATAACTATAGTATAATAGTGCTAAACTATAGTATAATGGTGGTTATTTTCAAGCAGAATTAAATTACCATTTCATTAAAATAATATTAGACAGCATTTCACTAATGCTCCAACTTTCGAGTGGTTTCTAAGATATTACAATGTTCTAAAGCTTAGACGACATTTGAGGGAACGTATATCATGGGAGGATTTTCGGGTATTTTGAAAATGTGCGGTTAAAATCAAATTAGGCATTAGACTTCGACAGATAGAATTAATATTTTTTGTTCAAATCAAAGAAAAGCGATAAGTGTAAATAGATCTTCAAATTCGTAGCTGTATTTTTTGGAAGTCCATCGCAGAAAGTGCACTGTATTCATTCAAATTCAATTCATCATGATAACTGGTTAACCTCATATAAAGGAAGAAGATTGCAAAACCATTTTACACATTTCAGATAGGACGATGATTTAGTAAGATACTAGCCGAATACCCGTTGAAAATCAACGGTCTCGCTAAATGCAACCCCTGAATAATGTAATTTTTTAAATAATTCGTGTTTCACATTTATTCGGGAAGTCGAATATTTTGGTGTGCAGAATCCCGTAAAGAAGAACATATTGAAAAATTTGAATGTGCACTTCTTCCTTTCAAACTATCTACTCGAACACCAATTTAACTTATCTACCTCATCCTGAACTATGTTAATTTATTATTTCGCCTTTCGAATGTTTTCTGCGGAGCAGACCCTTAAATGAACATTTCTGAAAAACTATGTTCATCTTGAGTTTTTTATCAGATGATTGGTTCATATACCAAACACCAAGCCTCTGTTATATTTAAAAGGAAGGGTGTCTATTTTATTCGGAAAATCGAACGTATTGGTGGGCGGCATCCTTTAAAATAGCAAATATTAGAAATTTGAAATTGCACCCTCTCTTTTTTTGCACTGTCTACCCGAGATCAAATTTGATGTCTCTATCCTATCGCGAAGCTTGTTTTCTATCACATCACCTTTCGAAATTTTTTCTGTGTAGCACTCCCTTAAATGGACATTTTTGAAAAAACGTATTCATCTTGATTTTATTTATCAATCTATGAACCCATATACTAAATTTCAAGCCTCTATCATATTATAAATGAGGCATTTTCCATTTCTTCGGCAAATCGAATATTTTAGTAAGCGGCATCCCCTTAAATAGCAAATGCTGGAAAACTGAAATTGCACATTTTCTACCTTTTCAACTATTTACTTGTACACCAAATTTGAAGTTTCTATCTCATTCGAAGCATGCTTTTTCTATCATTTCACATTTCGAATGCTTTTGTCTGCAGTAACCACCCCCTTAAATATACAATTTTGAAAAACTCCATTCTGATTGAGTTTACTGTCAGATGCCCATATACTGTAATAAGATAAAGTTGTCCTTATCAAAAATCACTATCTTCGGACTTATCATGATGCCTTCACTAAGGGTGGAGCATGTAAACTCCTGGTTCTCAAGCCGGAGAGACAAATACACAAAATATAAGTAAACACACTTATCTAATTTGACCAATTTATTTAACATTTAAGTTATAGATATCCATTTAAGTCTTGATTAATAATACTATTCATAAATCCATTATTATAATATATCTAGCACTGACAACATTTCATTAATAAACATTTTTACACACATAATATAATTGACATTTATTTTTAAACACTTTCTTTTAAGCTACCGAAACTCAAAATAGTTCTTTTAGTTCAAAATACAAGAACTCGTTATTACGACGTTGTCGTGACGGAATTCGTCACTTGTGTTTAAAGTGTAAAATTACATTATTTCTTAAACCTTTATATTTATACTTATTTAAATTGTGACCCGGACCCCTCATGTCATATGTATATATATTTTATCATTTTTAATGTATTTAATTCTGTGCAGAAATTGTGGCATTTTCCTTTCTTAAAATTATATTCTTTCACACACTCGAGGAACAGCGACCGTTAGCTCAAGGGCGCACTTGTTTGCTGGCGGAGACAGATGTCTTCGTTCTTTTTGTTCTGCTTTTTGGGTGATGCAACCTTGTGCTGAAATTCACGTTGTTAATGCACGTACCTCGAAGAAATTCCATTGGATGGGCTGGACCATGGATTATTTTTGAATGAAAATGATTTTGTATTTGTGGAAAGGTAAAAATGCGAACCTTCCGTGATTTTCAATTGGCCGGGCTCTAAATCCGCCCGGAGTGCTTAAAAGCGGTGTGAATTGTGATTCTGGGCTCTCTCCCAGAAAAACACCTTCGAACTCACCTTCGGCTCGGTACCTAATCCTAACGTTGGGTTACCGTAGTCGTGGGTTGGGAGAGTCGCCACTGCTTGACCGCACCTTTGCTGATGTCGGGCCTCGACGTTCGTGCTTGCCGCCGTTGACAGTCCGGGAACTTCCTGTTCCGGATGCCTGAAGACCGTTTGCTGTCAGAGTCCTTGATGAAGCTTGGGCCCTGTGCGGGCCGCTGCTTGTTTCTGCCTGCCGCCCTACCTGGGGTCGGGGAAAGATTCTCCCCGAGGGTTCGTTTGGTGGATGTTCGACATCGACCATTCTTGTGTCCTTACAGATATGGAGGTTAGCGCCCTTTTTGGTAAATGGAGGCTGTGGTGCCTTCCTCTGTCCTCGTGTCATCGGACTGGTTCTTCTGACGTATCAAGATCTTCTGAGCTAAATTGTTAAATTAAATTGACCTTCTAAAGCATCATTAAATTTGAATACAGTTAATATCTAAGCCTTAAGCTTTCCTCGAGTGTGCTTCCTCTCTTTTGACCATACCATATTAAATTGATATTAGAAAATGTGATATTTATATGTTATACTGTTGCTTAATGATATATAAAGAAATGAATATTTAATTCCGACAAAGAGCCGATGATTTTAGTGAAGTGTGGTCCAGTGGCAGTTGAGCTGAATGAGAATCAGCAGTTGTATTATGTGATAACTCCTGACCTTTTGGCATTTAATACATTGAGATTTAAACGAAATGAAGTGTATTTATTTGCGTTGAATTTAATTGTTTTCAGCTGCTGGTGAGACCTTCAAGGTAAAGGTATTTGTCTGTTTATTTTAGATTTTTTTTGGGTTTGTTTCTCCCTAAAGAAGAAAATATTAGGAAACTTAAGTTGTGCATTTCTTCCTTTCAAACTATCTACCTGTACGCCATATTAAATTTTATCTCATCCCGAAGCATTGCTATTTTATCATTTCTCCTTTCGAACGCTTAGCTTTGAAGCACACCCATAAATGAACATTTTGAAAAAATTTGTTTGTCTCGGGTTTTATTATCAGATGATAGGTCCCTATACCAAATACCAAGTCTCTATCACACGTAAAAGGAAGCGTGAGTCATTTATTCGAAAAATCGTCCATATTAGTGTGCGGCACCCCTCAAAGCAGCAAATATTGGAAATCTGAAATTTCACACTTTCTTACTTTCAAACTATCTACCCGTAGACCAAATTTGAAGCTCCCATCCTATCGCGAAGCATGTTTTTTCTATCACTTCACCTTTCGAACGTTTTTTTTTGTGTTAGCACCCCCTTAATGAACATTTTTGTCAAACCGTATTCATCTTTGTTTTTCATGAAATAGTTAGTCCATACACTAAATTTCAAGCCTCTATCACATTGTAAAGCAGGCGTTTTTCATTTGTTCGGCAAATCGAACATTTTAGTGAGCGGTACCCCCTACAATAGCAAATGTTGGAAAACGAAAATTGCACATCCCTCCTTTCCAAATTTTTAACCGTACACCAAATTTGAAGTCTCTATCTCATCGCAAAGCATTCTTTTTCTATCATTTCACCTTTCGAATGTTTTTGTGTGGAGTACCCACCCCCTCAAATATGCATTTTCCAAAAACTCTATTCTTCTTGTGTTTTCTATCAGATGATTCGCCCATATACCAAATATCAAGCCTCTATCTCGTTTTAAAAGGGGCGTTTCAACTTTATTCTGAAAATCGAACATTTTGGTGTGTGGCACCCCTAAAATAGAAAATATTGGTAAACTGAAATTGTAAACTTTCTTCCTTCCAAGCTATCTACCCTTACACCAAATTTGATATCCGTATCTCATCTCGAAGCATATTTTTCTTATGAATTTACCTTTCGAACGTTTTTCCCTGGGGCACCCCCATAAACGAACACTTTTGAAAAACTATATTCGTCTTGGGTGTTTTCATCACATGATTAGTCCATATACCAAATTTCAAGTCTCTGTCCAATTTAAAATGAGTCGCTTCTCATTTAATCGGCAAATCGAATATTTTGATGTGTGGCACCCCCTTAAGTAGAAAATATTGAAAATCTGAATTTGCACACTTTCTTTCTTTCGAACGATTTACCTATACACCAAATTTAAAGTCTCTATCTTATCGTGAAGCATGCTTTCCTATCATTTCACATTTCGAACGTTTTCGTGTAGAGCACCCCCCCCCCCCCTCTAGAGAACGTTTTCGAAAAATTCGATTTTTCCCGAGGGTTTTATCGAACGACCGAAATGTACCAAATTGCAAGTCCCTATCTATTCGGGAAGTGCCTGAAAAAGCGTTACAGAAAAAACAGACAGACAGACAGACTGACGGTCACTTGGCAAATAGTATATATAAATGCTAAAACTTAATAAGATACACAAAAAAATGCACAGATTTACAGATGCATTCTGTTTAATACAGTGTTCTACTCTAAACACTGTGAACAATTGTTTCCTTCTATTTACACTACCATCAACTATTAAATTCTGATAGGTCAAGTCTCGCAGGTCATTAAATTCTGGTTTGTCAAGTTTAGCAGGTCATAATTTTATGAAAGAATATTTTATTGTTTTTTATACCTTGTTTTCATAGGAATACATGTATATAAACTTCAAAGAAAAATGCATATTTCAAAGTTTTGTGGATATAGAATATATAGTATTTCTTAGAGTATGAATTTTACATTTTATCACAGTATTACAGATCATTTACTACTTTCACTACGTGTAAAACATTGGAGATATGCATTATTATGTAGTGAACATTTTATAATTCGGCATGTATTTTGACCACTTAATGTGCTAACATTAGTGGTCTATTCGGTATCTCTAACAGAAAGAAACGCGAATGTGCTAACAATAACTGAGGGATGATTGCACTAATTACCTTACTAACTGCCAGTCTCTAAAGGACAGTGTACAATAGTTGTGTTTGCAATTGCTTAAAAATGAATGCATGTATCATTAATTTCTTGTATCGACCAGTGTAGCAAACAAAACTCCATAGGTTAAGAATGTACCAAACACAGTAAAAATGAAAGAAATATCGAGATTGTAAACTTTGCATACAGTGAAAACTGTCTCTTTTTTCTGTAGTATCAGTTCTATACTTTGGACATCATACCGGTTTGGAAATTTTGTTGAAATATATTTCAAGTTCCTTTTAAACTTCTTGACTGATTCCTTTACATTTGTAGCTTCGATGCACACACCGAGAAAAAACAGCAAAAAATATCCACATAGACATAATCCTCTATTCAAAGCTTTTAAAATACTGTTTTTATTAAAAACTAATAGTTTGAAAATTCCAAAAAAAGAAGTATTTAAAACATATGCTAAAACAAAAAATATTGGCAATGACATTGTATTGTTCAAGTTGTTAGCAATATCGATTAGTTTATTGCAATTTTCTAAAATAATTTTTAATTTTACTCCAGATAAATTAGATTTTACTTTTCGTGATTGATTAACAAAAGATCTTTTAAGAATAAAACAAGCAAACATGTAGAGTAACATAAAAGTTGAAGGATAAACATAAGAAACTAACATCCAAGTAAATTGATTAAAACCATATAAATATTCAAAATTTTGCAGATTTAATGAGAAGAAATACCTTTTAATCAGCTCCTTTTGGATTTTATAATTGTTAAGATATTCCGAAATATATATCAATAAAAATACTGCTGTTACATAAAATACTGATATTATTCCCATATATCTCACTGACCTATAATCGCTCTCATTTAAACCTTCAGTCTTATCTAAGTAATTAAAAATTCGAAAAAATTTTCGCCGTGTCCAAAATATGGCTGCCATCATCATAA
This sequence comes from Amaurobius ferox, assembly GCA_951213105.1. Lineage (NCBI taxonomy): Eukaryota > Metazoa > Arthropoda > Arachnida > Araneae > Amaurobiidae > Amaurobius > Amaurobius ferox. Next base: position 9,707,358 of record OX578134.1, read on the forward strand.
CAATACATGTTCTATCAGTTATAAATCCAAAATTAAATTTTTTAAAGTATATAAAATTGGAAATTACTTTCAGAAATTCGATTACGTATATGATATTCCAAAAGTTTTCACGTAACTTATAAAATGATTGATTCCATTTGGCTTTACTTGTTTTATAATAAATTGAACTCGTTATTCCGAGAACCTGGGAGAAAACTATCAAAGGTGAAAGACATGATATAAGACAGCTACTTTTACTTTTTTTACAGCATATTCTTTTACATACACTATTATTACGCGATTCTGGGCATATATAATTTCTCTGGCATCTCTTGCATAAGTTGAAAATTCGCATATTCAAAGGGAATATTACAGTCTGTAATGGATGTAAAGATTTGGAAAATTTTAAGATATATAAGAAAAGTTAAATTTAAATCCTGTTAAGTTATATACAAAATAAATAATTTCATAGATGTGAAAAAATAAAATTCATCTGTGTTAGAGACTTTTAATCTCAATAGTATGCAAAAGCAATAAATATCTAAAACTTTTATCAACGAACTGCTGAATGTGAAACAGTTCCCACAACAAACTGGTATAAACATATATTTTCCACCGTTCAAACCACTCCTTGTCACTCCTCCACACTTGTCAACATTTTGGTATTGAAAATAACTCTGATGATATTAACAGCATTGACTGAGGTTTTCTATTGCTATTATTGATGTTTGATTAAATATTGATCTTTTTAACGAACAAACAAGCTGGAATCTTCATAAGAAGTTCAGGGTTGAGGCTTCTATAGACAATTCTTTAATAAATATTCAATAAAGCATGATACAAATTTTCAATCACTTTCAGTCTGTCACTTTCCATCTTAACTTAGTTAAATGGTCTAACAATAAATAATTCTTCTCACATTTTCAACTTGTGTGACTTAAGATATAAATTAACGATTGAAATTTAAACGCCAAATCTTTAGTTTTCATCTGATCGTATTATTATTCTGCGATTTTCAAGGACCTGTAAGAAAGTCACAGGAATGACACTGTCGGCGGTTAAAACTCACTTGTCCATGTTGTGCATGTACGAAATGAAGCACACACATCCTAACACTAGATCATATCGAAATAATAGTTTTATCTGTTCATAGATACAAACGCTGGCAATATAAATCTACTTTATTCTTAAAAACACATATCTTTGTGACTATTGGTATTCTATATATTATTTATAAAGGCCAATTAAAAAATGAATAATGATAATTAAATTGATGAAGATATACTGACTTCTTTATATTTGACAAAAAGTAGATAAACTCTTGGAAGTTTTATAGCATGTTGATCCAACATAAAAATCCATACCAAAAAGGTCCTATTAGAATGAAAGGAAAATAATGGTTTATCTTTTCTTTGTCATGGATGTAAGTTCATTTAAAAAGTGACACTAGTTGTAAGAAGAAGTAAATTGAATTACATATAGTGCTGAAAGAATTAAACTACTGTATTGCTCGTTGCTAAGGTTATTTGTTTGACTGATGGCAACACATAAAATAAAATGACGGCTATTTCGATACTTTTATTATCATTTGATAAACTGGCGAAATAAAATAACACGCAATATAATAGTATATACAAGACAACAATTGAAAAGGTGTGGGATTATTATTGGATACTTTATTAACTTTACAAGTACAAGGTCATTTTGCTAAGAAACAAATTTTCCTTTAGAATCAATCAATATGTCTACTTTATTTGAAGTTTTTGAATTATTTTATTATGATATTCTACTAACAAGAAAGCTGAATCATTCATAAAGCTTTGATTATGAAACACTTTCCAACTGAATAGCAATTTTATTTAAACATCTCTAAAATGTGATATATTCAGTGTTGATATATTTATAAACTATTATAGTACTACATTAATTCAATATACTTGAAAACTTAAAATGTCATTGAAAAAAACAATTTTAAATAAAAAAAATGAACTTTATTCAAATGACGCCATCGAAATATATATCGTCTGCCTTTCAATGAAAAATCAAAAGATATTTTATTCATATATCTTAATAGCAGTATATCTTTTTTTCGCACGGAATATATATACAAAGGAATTAAAACTTCAATTATGTGCACATTTCAATAATATATTAAATGACATTATTATTCTAAACATTTTATTAAAATATTTAATTTGATGATCTTTAAAAAATGTATAAGAATATATATATTCTCGCTATACAAAATTATCTTTAAAAGCAGATCTGAACGAAAAAGCATCCTGGTCCCGTATGTAAACAAATTTATAATAACTATAATTTAATTCCCCCAAAGCTACAAGGGTTTTCAGGGAAATTGAGCTTAATTTTGCAAAAGATTGAATTTTCAACAATTAGGTGTCATTTTCCTTAATTTAATATCATTTTATCAATTCGGCAGCATTTTCTTTAATTTGACAGCATGTTCAAATGTCGCCAAATTTGTCAGAAAGTGGGACAGTTGAACTAAGAGACAAACGCTACCAAAATATCATTACAAAACGCAATTAATTTCATTGATTTGGAGTCATTTTTATCAATTTGACAAAAGTTGTTTCAATTTGGCGATATTTTTGTTATTTTTTTGCGATATTTGAGTAATTTGGCCACATTTTAAAAAGTTGCAAAATCTGTTGTCAAGTAGGATGGTTAGACTGAAAGTCAAAAACATTATAATACTATCCGCTTCGAAACAGCATTACAATACTATCTGCTTTCAAAACGAAATTAATTTAAATAATTTGGCACCCTTTTTATCAATCTGGCGCCATTTTTATCAATTTGGCAACATTTTTAACGATCTGACATCATTTTCATCAATTTCGCAACATTAAAAAAATGTCGCCCAGTTGGCGATATTCCGCTAAATCTCTCACCAAGTGTAACAGAGACGGACGGACGGAATTATTTATACTTTCGTAGATTAAAAGATTATACCCATATACGAGGTGCTTTCAAGTTCTAAGGTCTCCAAATTTTTTCTGAGCAGTGGGAGTAAGCGGAAAGATGCCGTTAATTTAAAAATACACGGGGAATATTTCTGAATTTGCAATAAAGATGGCAGCACCATACAGTGTACACAGGTCGAATTACCGCCATTGCAATGAGCGTTATTTTGTATACTTAAAATGACGACGTTTACTGCTCAAGAACAACGTGTATTTTTTTCATCAGTTTTCTTCACTTGCGTGAAACGCCCATCGAAATTCATCGCTAATTTAGTGAGATATGCGGTGAAAGAGTTATAGATGTTAAAAATGTGCATTCGTGGGTGCGAAAGTTTACAGACGGTCCAGAGTTATGTGACAATGAAGCAAAGCAGCCTCGGCCACAAACCAACTGGACCGAAATCATGATTGTGCGAGTAGAGCAAGTTGTTATGGAAGACCGTCGATTAGGTGTGCATGATATCGCCTCTAAACATGGCATATCTGTAGGATCTGTGAAGTCCATTTTGCATGATTACCTGAAAATGCTGAAAGTTTCTTCAAGGTGGGTTCCAAGAATTCTGACAGAGGAACACAAGGCTGCGCGGGTGGCAATTTCTCAGGACATGTTGACAAGGCATGCTGTCATGTTCGGTGCTTTCTTTTCGTCAGTTGTAACAACGGATGAGCCGTGGATGCCATTTTTTTCCCGAAACGAAATCCCAGTCAGCGCAATAGAAGCACACCGATTCACTGCCACTGGAAAAACTTCGGATTACGGCTTCTGCTGAGATAGTTATGGCAGCCATGTTTTGGGACAGCGAAAGCTTAATCCTCAAGCATTGTGTTCCAAAGAGTACTACAGTGATGGCTAAATCATACGAGCATGTTTTGAGGACAAAGTTCCTTTCAGGATTGCATGACAAACGACCAGCAGCTTCAGGATTGCTGTTTCATCAGAACAACGCCGCTTGTCATCTGGCAATCCTAACTCAACAGTTTTTTCGTGTAAACAACTTTGAGGTGGTGTCTCATGCACCCTACTCACCTGACCTCGCTCCTAGCGATTTCTGGCTTTTTCCGAAGATGAGAAACGATCTCTATTGCTGCTCATTTTCCAAGCGAACTGCTGTTGCATAAGCGATTTTCCAGTAAGCAAAACGCAACCCTAAAGAAGTGTTCTCAGCAGCGATGGAATCATGGCAACGGCGTTGTGAAAAATATGTATGTCTAGACGGAGATTACGTAACAGAAGTTTCAACTTTCTTGGGTAAGTACTTTTTCAGAAAAAAATGTGGAGACCTTAGAACTTGAATGCACCTATTTGAAGATTTACCCATACTACAATATGTGGATTTTAAAAATGTTTCCCCGAAATAAAACAGATCGTGTAAGAATTTGAAAATATCAATAATCTCTATACACGTTAAAACCAAAGGCCGTAATCCAATCAAAATATAATTCCAGTAAATATATTTATATGTATTTTTTTATGATTTACATTGAAAAATATTTACTGCTGTAATAACTCAGTTTAATCCCGTTTCTTAGATTTACTGCTGTAATAACTCATTGAGCTTAATTCCGTTTCTTAGCAACATGATATTGTTTTCAAATATAAACCCATTGGGTTTAAATCAGTAGTTTAGCAACATTATATATTTTTTTTTCAAATAATTTAACGGAACAAGTATCGTTTGCATAATGCTACCTCAATGGAAGGTTTAATAGAGTTTTTAATTAATATCTCGATGACCCATAGTCTTAAAAACTGGAAACATGAATTAAATTTTATATGGGGCTAATCCAAGTCCAACTCAAAAATTTCATCCAATTCGGTGCAGCCGTTCTCTCAACGATGATGAGACAAATACACAAATAAACACATATATTTTCAATTTTATTTATATAGTTATTCCAGACTCCAGAGCTAAGTAAATGTCTGGAAATATGGTCAAGTTATTCCTGTACATAAAAAGAACAACAAGCATGATATTTCGAACCACAGGCCTATTACCATTCTTTCCCCTTTTTCAAAAGTTTTTGAATGTGTTATGCATGAAAGGATATTTTCCCAAATTAAACAATGGATTTTTCCGTACCAGCATGGGTTTATGCCTAGACGATCAACTGTAACTAATTTAGTTTGTCTTACCAGTGATATTGTTGATGCTATTAAAACCAAGAGACAACTTGATGTTATCTATACTGACTTAAGTAAAGCTTTTGATCACATCGACCTGGGATTATTAACCCGTAAACTGATTACTAGCGGTTTTAGTGTTGATTTGTCGACTTGGTTATACTCTTATATTTCAGATAGACTGTATTCTGTAAAGTACTGTGCTGTAAACTCTAGACTATACAGTAATTCCTCTGGTGTTCCTCAGGGTTCTTATCTGGGCCCACTCCTTTTTTTAATTTTTATTAATGAAATTCCCCGGATTTTTAAAACGGCTAAATGTCTTATGTTTGCAGACGATTTGAAGCTTTATATGAAAATCATTAACTGATTGGAACTGATGCAGAGAGATCTAGATGAACTGTATAACTTGTCTGTACTAAATAAACTCCATTTAAATATTTCTAAATGCTATGTTATGAGCATTGCTAGGATCCATAATATTCTTAATTGCAATTATATTTTAAATAATTCATGTCTATCTCGATGTACTCATATTATTGATTTAGGTGTCACTTTCGTGATACTTTTAATTTTCAGAGACATATCGATAATATTATTAAAAAAGCCTACCAAAGATTTGGTTTCACCTTAAGACGATCTCGTATTTTTGCGAGTTCTGATACGATTATTTGTATTTATAATACCCTTGTTGAACCAATTTTGGAATATTGTGCAATGATTTGGGACCCTGTTTACAATCTGCATTCTCAACGGATAGAAATCGTGCAAAATAAACTATTACGTACTATTGATTACAGATTGACTGGCTATTATCCTTATGATATGCATACAAGGGAACTCAAACAGAAATATAGTTTAATGTCTCTTAAAAAAAGAAGAAGCTGGTCCTGCCTCTTGTTTTATTATAAGGTTTTAAATAATACTATTGATTGCTCTATTTTACTTTTTTGCCTGGAATTTCACATACCTGTCAATAATACCAGGAAAAAAACTCTTTTTCACAATACTACTGTTAAACACAACTACATTAAATGCTATTCTATCTATAAATTTGTTGATCTATATAATACCTATTGAGATGAATTGATATTTTTAACTTGACTCCTGCCTGTTTTAAAAAAGCCTGTTTCAATGCGCTTCACATGTTTACTACTTAGTATTCTTGTATCCTATGTTCTGTACTTTTTAATTTCTTGTGTGACTACTGTAACTGGATTTCATCTGTAGTTGCCACGTAAATAAAATAAAATAAAATAAAATAAATTTCAGCAATACCTTCAGAACTCACATAACAAATGTTATGTGCATTCTGTATACGTTAAAATATTAAATTATGTATGCGTACTTTGTTTTAGAAATAATCAAAGTTCAAAGACTCTTTAAAATAAAAAATTTTGAAACACAGAAATTTAGATACACAGAAAATATACAAAACTAAAAAGGTTTGAGGACGGATTCTGCACTTAAACATTCCTAAAAAATCAAAATTTTGATACAGCAAAGGAAAATGGATGCCATATTTTATTTTGCAATTACTCGTGTAGTTTTTTCATATAACGTAGGTGTAATTATTATTTTAATTTTTATTTAAATCACTACTTGCATATTTTGCTGATTTTTTTTATATATTTTATGGGATAATTTGAATATTTCTTAAAATTTTCGAAGCAATTTGTGAATTTTAAGTCTGCTTAAGAAATGTTTGAAAAATTGGAACTCACAGGGTTTAATGTATTACATTTCTTCAACCCGGGTTCAATCCAGAACTAATTGAGGGATATTATTCTTTCACATTACTATAAGTCCCACAAACCATCTCAAGAACATAGAAAAATTTCATTTTGATAAGGTCATTTTTTCGGCAGTTATCATGCGAAATTACAGACAGACAGACAGAATGATAAAAGTCATAAACACTTTACAAATATGTTGAAAAGTTTTAAAACTATACCTGGTGTATACTTGGTATTAAAATTAATTGAATTCATTCATTAAGTTTTTGAAAGGCTTAGTCGCCCGATGCGCAAGCTCACGCTCGACTGCTCCTCATTCGTTATCGCATGTAACACGTCTCAAATAAACGCGTAAATATGCTACGTCCTCTTTTATATCAACTTATGTTAACTTCTTTTATACCATACATTTTAGTTCATAAAAAACAAAGTGAACAACTTGAAAATAAAAATTTCGTTAACGATATCAACCACTTGATTCATTGAGATATGAGACTTAAAATTAGGGGAAACTAGAATCTGCATCCGTCGTTTCCCGAACTTTAAAGCAGGTATCAATTGAATTAATTCATCAAGTTTATCGAAAGGCTTAGTTGGCCACTACGCGAGCTCACGGCTTAAATTATAAAACACACGCGAGCACATGCTTGGCCTAGATAAGCACCTAATCACGCTTTAAACCGCTGATCGAGTTCGTAATACGCCTTGGTCCTGGTGCTAAGAAAATCGACATCTTCGCCATAACCTACGCCCTAAATACGCCTTTTGCCCTTTGCGCTGGATTATATGCTCTATCGATATGCGCTAAATAAGCTCTTTTAATATGCACTAAATAGGCTATTTTGATACGCCCTAAATAAACTCTTTCGATTCGACACGCATATGCTCTTTTGATACGCCCTAAATGAGTTTTATGATAAACCCTAAATAAGTTATTTTGTTATGCCATAAATAAGCTATGTTACTACTCCATGAATAAGCTCCCTTGATCCATCCCAAATATGCCTTTTATCCTCTGGGTAGGTGTAATATGCATTAAATATGCTTTTTTTATACCCCTATATAAGCTCATTTGAATAACTACATAAGCTATATAAATTCATTCGATTAAAGTCAACACCGCGTTTTCTAAATAAAAATTTTTGAAAACTGATAATATTTTCGATTCCAGTACCAACTAAATAATTTGATTCTAGTATTCAAATAAGTCCCTAAGCAGACGATATCAGTTTCGCTGATGACGTCGCATTGAAATGCCAAATCTTGACCACATCCCAAGGCGCGTAAATGAACTGAACGGAAACCAGTTTTATCTGTCATCCCGTGCGGTGCTAGATTTTTTTTTTTAATTTATGAGGTTTTAGATGAAAATTCATAATTGATGACCGGAATAAGGCAGAGACATTATTTTTCGATTGGAGTTGTTGGTAATATTTTAAGAGATATCTGGTAAATTATGAAGATGGGATTGTCAATAATTTCTACATTGCTATATAATATTCGGAGACAATATATATATATATATATATCGTTGAGCGAAACACATTTGGAACCTCTGTGGATGCAAATATCCTTGAAAAGCTGGATCTATGGAGGTTCTATCCATTTTTCATATTTTCGGTTTACATCTTTTCTCTTATTTTTATTTTTGATATTTTAATATTTTGAGCCTCCAGATTTTGATAATCTTTTGATGTTTGAACTTGATTTGTATGTATCGCTCTTGAATGTTGATACATTCATGTATATTATTCATATTTTAAAATTAAGATCACTTTGCCTTATATGGTGGTAGCATTGTTTTCCTTATGTATGATACTTCTTTTCAAATCCTCTTTACTTTATTTTCCTCCGTATTGTTTTTGAACCAGGGTAGGACACTGATCATGTTTAAATTAGTCTTACTATTTTTATTTATTTATTTTTATCTTTTTTATTATTATATTATAGGGATGGTGCTGTTATCTTCTCTTATCGGCATTATGGCCGTGAATTTGCTTCTATGGTGATGTTAATATTACTTGAATTTTTTTTTTATTATTACATATTTCAAATATATATATATATATATATATATATATATATATATATATATATATATATATATATATATATATATATATATATATATATATATATTAAACATTTATGAAAATTAATCTGGCAATCGTATAAATGCTGTTGTTGTTGTTGTTGTCGTGTCCCTAACATTACATTTAAGGAAGAATGTGTGCACTGCTTCTGTTTAGTCTAATGACCCGGGGCACCCGAAGGTAGAAGTCTGACTTCTGCCCCAAATAAGACATTACAACATCCATGCCCGCAGGCGGGACTTGAACCCGCAATCTGGCAGCCGAGTCGTCACGAGGAAACGCCTGCCTCTTTGACCGCTCGGCCACCACATCGGCAATCGTATAAATGCCATTTAAAATTTGTTTGAGAAGTAAATTATGGTTCTTTTGGATGGTGTTAAGATGGAAACTTTACGATAATACATTTTCATTACTAAGGATCTGAATTGTGTGAGAATCACTCAAAATCATACTGAAACATAACATTTCTGAATTAATTAGAAAATTAAAAAAAATATATTTCCGCGTTTCTTTTTCCTGCCACGTCATTTGTAAGAAGCAGATTTTGATGCAGTCATAAATGGCAAATTTACTAAGAGTTCAATCCGCACTGGTCGTACTTCTTCACTGGCATATTGGAACTGTCTGTATCAAATCGCAAATCTAACTCCGTTTTTGTCCTTAACTGACATGAATTGATATTTGTTCATTCCGTTTTCCTTTCCCCCTTTGCATACTTTGGCCCATGGGCTAGCAGCACTCCCGTAGCTGCGTCTCCATTGGCTTGAGCGATCTGATGCGAGAAAGCAGTCATTGGCTGGAGATTACTGATTTTAAATACCAGCGGACTCTATATGGCCGTAACAATCAGATGCTTTCACAAAAAGCATATGACCTATTTTATTGTCAAGCATAAATTAATTATAACTTAATGTCAATTCTTGACGTCAGCCAGTCTGCCTGTATTGCAATATGGAAGTTTGGGTTTATTACTTGTGCTTTTATCTGACGTTTATTGGTACTCTATCATATCCTATTTTGGTACTTTATAGCATCCCGATATAAAATATTCTGCATTCGTGTAAATATATTAATATCTGGCATCGCAGGTTTGCATGGCTAATGGAGTTAGAACGGACCCCCCAAAATACCTCCTTCTTCAACCCAATGTTTCATGGCCGAAAAATACCGGTTTGCATTTAAACGGGGGTAGAGTATCTATCTTGATACCATCAGCAAGACAGCAATACCGAAGAACGGTCTTTCCAACAATCTTTGAACAAAATCCATACCCCCCCTCCCAATTATTATTTATTTGATTTTAATATATCGAAATTTATATTTTTTAGGTTACCTGATACTTCTTCGCCGCATCCCAAAAAGGAAGATCAGAAAAATTATTTAGTTTGGTTAAAAATGCTCTGTATATCGGGAGTCTAACAATGTTTTTAATAATTACTACATTGTTTTATCTTTGTAATATTTCAAGCAAACGCATAAAAATTGCAAATGCATGTCCCTTAATTAAATCTAGAATTTTCTCCCCAGTGGACTGCGCAGCGCATGCTCGTGTTCACGGTGTGATTTAGCTACGTCTTCTATTCTAGAGAAAATATAATTTCTTCTGCTTTTATTTATTTATTTATTTATTTTGCATTCCACGGTTGCGAGGCGCATACGTGGATATTTGGTTTGCAACATTTTTTTTCCAATAGCCAGGCATTGACCCTTTCATCTTCGCCTATACATCGGCCAGAACAGTGAATCTCTTAGCCGTCAAAGACGTTGCCCCAGCGCACCAGTGGGAGTGGGAACACATTGCGCCCAACAACACAAACATCCATGCCTTACGTGGAACTCGAACCCACAACGTGGCGGCCAATCAATAGCTAGAAACGCTCGCCTTGACCGTTCGGCCACCACGTGGACTGAAATGAGCCAACAGTACGCGGTGTTCCCAGATGGTCACCCACCCAAGTACTAACCGCGCCCGATGCTGCTTAACTTCGGTGGTCTAACGGGAACCGGTGTTTTCAGCACGGTATAGCCGTTGGCTCTATTTGGTTTGAAACAAAAGGGAGGAAATGTCTGAGAGGTTTGAGAGAAGAAGGTTATTTATAAATATTTAATTTAAGTAAGGATCTTTTATTCAGAACTCGAGCAACACCGATCAATTCGTCCCAGTAAGATATAAGTCCTTGATATCCATAGTCATGCTAAGTTAATTACAATGTATCTTATTTTGTATTTCAGTGCTTTTATTTAAGTACACAAAACATCAGAATTAAAACTTTTATCTTTAAATTCCAAATCTACTATACAATTAATTGAACAAAATTGAAATTGGCTATGTAATTAAATACGTTCTTCCAATCAACTTCTCGAAGAACTAATGATTTAATTTTCTACTGTTTACAATTCCTGTTTGATAACACAATCTAATTCCAAAACATTTCCTTTTTGCATTTAACTGGATTATGTAGAATTTGCATTGTTTACATAATTTATCGTTGTTGTCATTGTTGAGCTAAAGAAAATATTTTAATACCTGAATAAAATTAATTGGAGTATACCTCAATTCGACCAGAATCCATTTTTAAGTAGCTTATGAATATTTTGGCAATGTTTGCAAGAAAATATTTGAAAAATGTGTGTTGCTTGTCCAAATGGTCACAGTTATATCATGTCACACTTAATTTTGAAGGACTTTAAGAAATATTTCGATTGATACTAAGTTTGACAATGCACCCACTTGCTTAATGATGCAACGATCACAAAGTTGTTAAAACTGTTATTACATGATCATTAAGCTAAAAGTAACCCGTTTTATTTATAATTATGTCAAACCTTGTCATAAGCTGTCATGCTAAGTAAATATAAATTTTAAATGAAAGAACAGCTCGTAAATTTTCGCAAAGTTTTCGCACGAAATTCAGAATATTTTACGCAGTTCCAGATTTTTTGTTAACAAAACGGGATCTAAAGTATATTAAAAAGCTATTAATATTTATGGAAGCTATCATGTACAAAAGAAATCGATCACAGACAGACTGATGACGGAGGACAGTCTGGTAGACGAACACCATTTTATAAATTGTCCAAATGTGTTCAGAAAGTCCTGAATCTTATAATGTCGTCAAAATCTTCAAATCGAAAATTTCCGTGAAAACAATCTATAGTATGAGAAAGTAAAAGATACAATAAATATAGCCCTAATTACGGACATATCCTATAATTTAATTTTTATGACCCTGGATTAGTTTTTTTATCGGGATCTAAACACCACAGTACTTTGACATATAGTGATATACCTCGTTGTCCTGTTGCATAAAATTTAATATATCAATTTCTTAATAAACAAAATTCTACAAAAGCAATTTTTTATGTAAAGCAAATCAAATTGACGGTGAAAATTCAGCCATAAAAAAATTTACAAAGAATATATTTTTACAAAAGAAAAGTGTTCATTAAAATATTTATTTCTCAGAATCTGTAATAGATTAAGCTCAGATGATGACTGATTCACATTCATCATAAAATGCCCGAGGAGAATAGGTATTTATTACAGATTTCCCCATTCTGTTATTTTTCCATTTAAGGTTCAAAATAATAGTTTTGCTTAAAACATATATTTCTCAAGATTGCTTATAGATAGAGTTTCGATAATGCTATAGTTAGAGCTCAGCTAACTGATATGGATTCAGCATCAAGTTCCGAAAGAAATAAGTGGTTCACTAAGGATTTCCACTTACAGATCTGAAGAAGTTAATTCCATTCAAAACTTTGCTTTTATCTGTGCAATATCTGTGTCCTATAATTTTGTAATTCGTTTTTAAATAAGAAATTCTACAAAGAACAAATATATGTTTTTATTGGTAACATAGAGTAACATGGATTATGCTAATGGTTTTTATAATACATGGGTTTATACTAATCTTATTTGTACTGATTTTTAATGTTTTGTATTTTACCACTTGTTTACGATCACGACGGCCTTTCCGTTATGCATATTTGAGCATGTGATATCGTGCCCTCACCTAACTGTTCATGTCTCCTTACCGTACAGCATCGTTACTTTACCGAGCAGTTCAGTGTTACGTTTAATGTTTGAGATTTATTTTAGTACCGTCTACAATTCAGGAATTACAATTTGGCACCCATTCATAATTACGATATTACAGTACAGAACCTTGCTGTTCCATCGAATTACGGATATTCGTATTGGCCAACCGACGCTCTACCGTTGACCTACTGGCACGGAATTGTGTGCTTTTATCTTTGAAGTTGACTCTGCAAACTCTGAAACACGTTCCTTTATTTAAAAAGTAGATTATGTCACTAAAGGTAAATGGGGTTATAGAAGAATTTTTTTTCAAACGAATTTATTTCTGTACATAGAACAAAAACGATTATTTGATTATTTTTTACCATCAAAACATTTTTATGTGCACATAGCGGTGACTCAATGAGATTTTTGCAATTACTGATAATTATGTATTGGAAATTATTACCTAAAATTCAAACCACTATGCAACATAGTACGAATTAATATTAAATGTGGTATTGGAAAATACTAATTGAATCAAACAATCGAAGCAGCATATATTTGTTTAAACCCTAAGATGTGATACAGAATTAAATATACTGCATGGAAAATGTTTTTCCTTCGAACTTTTAATCCTATGAAATTGCGTCAGACTATTTTCTTTCAATTTTGCGCTTTCGTTTTTTCGACGATTAAGTGAAAATTTATCACGTTCCTATTTCCTATCAATTAGGGTATTCTATGTTACGAAATCGAATGTTTAGTCAGCGTAAAACAGAATTCTTGCTAAAAAGGTTTCCTCGTTATTTTGTAACCGTAGGCTGAACTTATCCCTGAATTCTCTTAAAAAATAAATATATATATATGTCCATGAAACAAAGTAATTTACAGCTTCCAATCTTTGTCAGAGCAAAAAAGGCATACTATGTCCCTAGACTGCATGTTAGTAAGACTCCAATGCAAATAGTTTTGAAATACTATTTACCTTAAGTACAAAAATCGTTTAAAACAATTTGATTAAACATTTTATCGTGCACATAAAAAAATTGTTTTACGCCCTTGCTTAATTGATTTCCTCTGAAATCCTCATAGAACAGTCATGGATTCTATAGACATTATTTTGGAACTTAAGATAAAAACAGGAAAAAAATAATTTGTTTATCAGTATTATTCTGGGGATAATACTATAAACTAAATTCAGCATCAAATTTATTTTATCTGTTGAAAGACATTACAAATTAACAAAAAGCATAGTCAACTAAGATTTTTTTAAAACATTTTAAATAATTGAAATAAAATTACTCGAAAAATTAGAAAAACATAAAATACAGCCACATTTAAAGAAGATGAGTCTGTGAATCTTGCACCTAGCTGAACATCTAGCTTTTTACTTCAAGTCACTTGTTATCTGAATGGCCTCTAGATAGACTCAATGCCTAAATGAGCTAAACCGGTATATGATCAAAATAATGATCAAATATGGACTAATATCTCTTCTTTCGTCCTTTTATAAGTGCCATCATAGAGGCCGCATACATGTGTTTGCAATTTTAATTTGAAACTAAAAACAAATTCGGAGAATCGCCCTCGAGTTTACAAGGTTTTTCCAGTATTTAGGGGAAACAAAGTCACCCTCAGGGATTGAAGGCTGTACCCAGCTACAAGTTGTATAAAATCTAGTGATGTCCTAAGTGTTTAAGCGTACGTATTTTCAGGCAAAACTATGCATTGCTTCAAAAAGACATAATTATGGGTGAAAAAGGATTTTATACGTTTAATATTTTAATACTATCTAAAAAATTAAATTTATGTTATTTATACTAAAGTGGCAGGAAATTGATTCAATTCCAACTGTTTTTAGAATTACGGCCACAAAAGTCATTCTTATTATACCTAGTACTTGCACTTTCAAATGGCTTCACTAATTTTGTCGCCCTGGGCAGTTTCTTACGTCGCCCACGCCTTAAGCAGGGCTTGTTGACACTACCGTCAGCTATTAAATTCTGAGCGGTCAAGTCTAGCAAGTCATTAAAATCTGGTTTGTTCAGTCTAGAAGGTCATAATTTTATGAAAGAATATTTTATTGCTTTTTATACCTTGGTTTCATTGGAATATATATGCATATAAACTAAAAGAAATATTAATATTTCAAAGTTTTGAAGGTATTGTATATATATATTTCTGCTTAGCCTACGAATTTTACATTTTACCACAGTATTATGGATCATTTACTACTTTCACTAAGTGTAAAATATTGGAAATATGCCTTATTTTGTAGCAAAAATGTCGTAATTAGACATATATTTTGACCACTTAATATCTCTACAGTTAAGTGATTCATTCTGTATCTCTATCAGAGTGAAATGCGTTTGTGATAACAATAACTGAAGGATGTATGGACGAATTGCCTTACTAGGTGCCAGTCTCTAAAGGACAGTATACAATGTTATGTTTGCATTTACTTTAAAATGCATACGTGCATCATTAATTTCTTGTATCAACCAGTGTAGCAAACAAAACTCCATAAGTTAAGAATGTACCAAATACAGTGAAAATGAAAGAAATATCGAGATTGTAAACTCCACACACAGTGAAAATTGTCTCTTTTTTCTGTAGTATCAGTTCTATACTTTGGACATCATACCGGTTTGGAAATTTTGTTGAAAGATACTTCAAGTTTCTTTTAACCTTCTTGACTGATTCCCTTGCATTTGCAGCTTCAATACACACACCGATAAAAAACAGAAAAAAATATCCACATAGAACTAGTCCTTCAGTCAAAGCTTTTGAAATGTTTCTTTCAAAAACAAATACTTTGAAAATTCCAAAGAAAGAAGTATTTAAAATATATGCTAAAACAAAAAACAAGGGCAAAGACATTGTTTTGTTCAAGTTGTTAGCAATGTCGATTAGTTTATTGCAATTGTCTAAAATAATGTGTAAGTTTACTCCAGTTAAATTATATTTTACTTTTCGTGATTGATTAACAAAAGTTTTTTTAAGAATAAAGCAAGTAAACATGTATAGTAACATAAACGTTGATGGATAAACATAAGAAACTACCATCCAAGTAAATTGATTAAAAACATATAAATATTCAAAATTTTGCAGATTTAATGAGAAAAAATACTTTTTAATCAGTTCCTCTTGGTTTTTATAATTGTTAAGATATTCCGAAATATATATCAATAAAAATATTGTTGTTACATAAAATACTGATATTATTCCCATATATCTCACTGATCTATAATCGCTCTCATTTAAACCTTCAGTCTTATCTAAGGAATTAAAAATTCGAATAAACTTTCGCCGTGTCAAAAATATGGCTGCTATCATCACAACAACACATGTTCTATCAGTTAAATACCCAAAATGAAATTGTTGAAAGTACATAAAATTGGAAATTACTTTCAGAATTTCGATTACGAATATGATATTCCAAAAGATTTCAGGTACCTTATAAAATGATAACTTCCATCTGGCTTTACTTGTCTTATCATAAATTAAAGTCGTTATTCCAAGAACCTGGGAGAAAACTATCAAAGGTGTAAGACAAGAAATAAGACAGTATTTTTTACTTTTTTTACAGCATATTCTTTTATATACACCGGTATTATTATGCGATACTGGGTATATATAATTTCTTTTGCATAAGTTGACACTTCGCATTTTTACAGTAGATATAACAATCAGTAATGGATGGGAAGTTTCTGAAGAATTTTAAATTTATAAAAAAAGTTATGGAAAATTAAATCCTGTTAATTTATATACAAAATAAAGTATTCCATGAATGTGAAAAACTGCAATTGATTTGTTTTAGGGTTTATTAATTTTAATAGGATGCCGAAGCAATAAATATCTGAAACTTTTATCAACGAACTGCTGAATGGAAACTGTTTTCACAACAAACTGGTATAAACAGCTTTTGTCAACCTTCAAACCACACCAGAATCAGTAATTAGAATCATAATTTATAGGCATCAGTTTATTACTCAGAGATATAAGTAGACATAGCTTCACCGTTGTCAACATTTTGGTATTAAAAATATCTCTTATGATGTTAACAGCAATAGTAGACATTGTTTGAGCTTTTTTAGTAACAATATTTTAATAAAAATATAATATGAAGCATAATTACAATTTTCAAACTTCACTCCAGTCTCTGTCAACTTAGTTAAGCTATAAGAAAATAAATTATTCGACTCCAAATTTCAACTCGTGTGACTTAAGGTAGAAATTAATAAAAAAATTAAAAAGTTTTTATCTGATCATATTATTATGACGCTGGTCTATAGGTCGGCGATTAAAACTCACTTGTACATGTTGTGCATGCACGACATACAGCACAAACATTTTAGCACTAAATCATATCGAAATAATAGTTTTATCTGGTCATAGATGCAAACGCTTGCAATATACAACTACTTCAGTCATAATAACACATAGCTTTGTGACTATGTCCTGGACAGATCTTTATATATTATTCTTAAAGGTCAAAAATTTTATAGCATATTGATCCAATAAGAAAGTCCATACCTAAAAGTCCTATTAGAACGAAAGGAAAATAACTCTTATGATATTAACAGCAATAGTGGATATTGACTGAGGGTCTTTTTTTTTGCTATTGTTGTTTGATTATTGTCAAGTGTTGATCATTTTAAAAAACAGACAAGATGGAGACTTTATAGGAAGTGCAGTGTTGCGGCTTGGATAGATCATTTTTTAATAAATATATAATAAATCATGATTAAGATTTTCAATTAAACTTCACTTCCAGTCTCGGTCAACTTAGTTAAAATTTCTAAAAATAAATAATTCTACACACATTTTCAACTTGTGTGACTTAAGGTAGAAAGTAATGAAAAATTATAACTTCTAATCTTTAGTTTTCATCTGATCGTATTATTATTCTGCAATTTTAAGGACCTTCGAAAAAGTCACAGGATTGACCCTGGTCTATAGGTCAGCTGTTAAAACTCACTTGTCCTAGTTGTACATGTACGACATGCAGCACACACATTCTAACACTAAATCTTATCAAAATAATGGTTTTTTCTGTTCATAGGTGGAGACTCTGGAATTATAAAACTACTTCAGTTCTAATAACACATATCTTTGACAACTTTTATAGCTCTCACTATATTATTTTTAAAGAACAATTAAACAATTGAATAATGTTAATTAACTTGATGAAGATACACTGACGTCTTTATATTTGACGAAAAGGAGATAAACTCTTGGAAGTTTTATAGCAAATTGGTCCAACAAAAAATTCTATACCAACGAAGTCCTAGCAGAATGAAATGTGAAAATAATGGTTAAACTATTTTTTGTTATGGAGGTAAGTTCGTTTAAAAAGTGACAACTGATCTAAGAAGCAATAAAGTCAATTGGATATAGTTCAAAGTATTTAAAAACCGTATTGTTCGTTGCCAAGGTTATTCGTTTGACTAATGGCAACACATAAAAGACAATGAAGGCTATTTCGACATTTTTATTATCATTTTATGAACTGGGGAACCACGTAATACGCAATGTAATTGTATATATTAGACAATAATTGAATAAATATGAAATTTATAATTGGATACTTTATTAACTTTGCATTGTCAATACAAGGTCATTTTGCTAAGAAACAAATTTTCGTTTAGATCTCAATCGATGTGTCTCATTTATTTTATTTTTTTTAATTACTTTCTTATTTATTCTACTAAAAGAAAGCTGAATAATGCATAAAGCATTGTTTATGAAACATTTTTCAACTGAAATGCAATTTTATTTAAACATCTTTAAAACGCAATAGATTCAGCGCTGACGTAGTATTTTAACTCTCACAGTACTACAGTAATTTATTATATTTAAAAATTTAAAACTTCATTGAAAAGACAATTTTGGTTAAACAAAAAAGACCGATCATACAAAAAGCATTCATTATGAAACAAACATTTTCCAACTGCAAAGCAATTTTATTTAAACATCTTTAAAATTATCTCAATACTACAATAATTTATTATATTGAAAATTTCATCGAAAACAAATGAACTTTATTCAAATAACGTCTTCGAAACATGAATCGCCTGGCTCTCTATATAAAAAGAGTGAATATTTCATTCATAAACTTTTTCCATTCATATCATTCAGCGGCGATATTTTTAAAAATATCAAAATACTACAATAATTTATTTTACTTAAAAACTTAAAATCATGGAGGTGAAAATACTTTCAACCTTTATACTTAAAACTCCACCGAAAAGCAATACTATAGAATCGTCTGCTTCTCTATGTAAAATCAATGAATGTTTCATTCACATCAGCTATATTGCAGACTCCAGAGCTAAATAATTTTGCAAGAAAGAAATTCAGCAATTCTTATACAACTCATCTTACAACTTGATGTGTTTATAATACGTGAAAATTAGGCTTCGTTGTAGAAATGATCAAAGTCGGGTTATCATTTAAACTAAAAACTATTGTAATTGTGTTGGCGCAGTACATAGATGTACGGATAAAAATAAAAAACAAAGTGGTTTTAGGACGGATGCAGGACTAAATATACATTAAAAAGAACTTTAAAAATTACGATTTTCACACAATATGGATGTCATATTTTATTTTGAAGTGGGCCACATTTTCTCTTGATATGATATGGGTGCAATTATTATTTTAATTTTTATTTAAAAACCTAATGAACATATTTTGCTGAAATTTTTTTATATATTTTGTGGGGTAATTTGAATATTTCCTAATTTTTTCGAAGCAATTTCTGAATTTTAAATTTGCTTAAAAAATGTTTGCATAATTAGATCCCGTAGGGTTCAATGTATTTCATATTTTCAATCCAGGTTAAATTCAAAACTAATTGGTTGATATTATTCATTTATATTCTCATATGCCCCACAGACTGTCTCAACAACATACTGAAATTTCATTTTGATAAAGTCATTCTTACGGCAGTTATTGTGAGAACGGACAGACAGACAAACAGAAGGACAGAATGAACAAAGTCATAAACACTTTTCAACAATGTTTTAAACTATTAAAAATGACTTTATTCAAATGACGTCATCGAAATATAAATCGTCTGCCTCTCAATGAAAAATCAATAAATACTTCATTCATATCACTTACTAGCAGTATACCCGTTCTTCGCGCGGAATATATACACTGTTCACAACTGAAACTGCTCGCAACACACTGAAGAAATTGGTGTATCCTTGTGAAATTTAAAGAATATAATTGTAGCATGGAGATGTGCAAATGATCAAAAAATCATGCCTGGAAAATGAAAACATAGAACTTTATTGACATTAAATCAATATGGAATAGGCCTACCACTAGCGGATGTGCAGGATTGATTACGAAGAGGCAACCCGCCAATAAGATTATCAATGGTTTTCTGAGGGATGGCATTCTGCACAGCATGCAATTGGGCTTGTAACTGAACATGGTTTGCTGGAATTGGGAGTTCTCTTAATCGGCGACGCATGATGTCCGAAATATGCTCAATTGGCGACAAATCCCTAAAATATGCTAATCAAAGCGAGATATCAAAACTTTGTAGACTACTCATAGTTACTCGGTCTGGCATTATCCTGCTGAAAACGCAATCCAGGCCTGGTTGACAGATATGGCTGTACCACAGGTCCCACATTGTCATAGACGTATCGTTGTAGCGTGAAACTGCCCGAAACCAGGACCAAAGGTGTTCGTCTACCAAATGTTATACCACCTCAAGGTACCGCTTAGGGAGGCTGTAGGGCGACTGATAGAAAACGCTTCCTCCTAAATCCTTCTAAATTAGTTAAAAAATGTTCAGGAGGACGTGGGACTTATATGAGCATCAACATATAGAAATCGAAATGTTTTGTGAAAACAATACTTTATCTATACTATATAGCATGAGAACGTAACAATCATAACAATGAGTTAATAAATCAAACAAATTCATTTCAACAGATTTTTTGTAAAAATTAGGTTTAACTCAGATATATCGAAGTGAACTCGTTCAACTAAGTTTTTTATTAAACCTAATTATCACGTCTTACCGGTAAATGAAATATACTTTCTAGGAGTTAAATGCTGGCTGCATAAAATTTATAATATCCCAAGAACAATTACGGATAACTTATGAAAATCATAAAAAAATTATTGACATATGTCTTATATTTACCATTTACTCATTTGAAAATAAAGAATGCGTTTAAAATTTTATGATTTGTTTCATTGATCAAAAACGCAAAACATCTCACAAACGGCACATATCTGTGTCCTATAATTATGTAATTCGTTCTTAAATAAGACATTCTAGAAAGAACAAATATACGTTTTTATTGGTAACGTTGTAGCAACATATATATATTTATGCGCTATGTCATCACTTCAAAAATTTTCAAAACATTTAGGACCTTTCTCACGTCTTAATCTCAAAGAAACCACCAAGCCTTTTAAGATTACTGTTTTAAATATTAGTACTGCATTTCAGTCAAATCTATCAATTTGTGAGACAGTTATCATGTCCACTAGTAATTTGTAAAGGACCTTGCTGGCCCAACCGGGAATCGAACCACGGGTCTTCATACTGACCGGTCGACTCTCTACCGTTAAGTTACCAGGATGGAATTAAAAGCTCTTATCTTTGAAGTGGACTCTGCATTATCAATCCATTAATGTTAAATTAGATTGCAACTGACAATCTGACTAATCTTCTCCTGTTTTTTTTATCTCAGGTTCGCCTCATAATGCTAGTTTTATCCACCATAGTTGCCTGCGTGGTCGTTATCCGCCAGATTTGCCATCTGAGATCAACAATCACTATCTCAGAATGTAGTAAATTCGTGCTAGTCGTACTAGGGTCAGTTTCAGACCTTCGACATCTTTTCACTAACCTAGATGTTGTATTTGTTCAGGAGGCAGTACAACGAAACTTGCGTCTCCAACCAGGAATCGAATTACGGATCTTCATACTGGCCAGTCGATGCTCAACCGTTTGGCTACCGGGACGAGCTCTTATTACTTTCCTTATTACTTTCCTTATATACATAATGTATAAGGAAAGTATTGTGACGGGATCGAAAATTCGAATTCGAGTTTTTGACGGGAGAGCACGTTTCAAGCATCCCTGGTCACGAATCGAACATTTTTGAAGTGATGTCTGTGTGTGTGTGTGTGTGTATCAGTGAGACTGTGGAGACGATAACTGACGAAAAAATGGACCTATTCGAACGAAATTTGGTACAAAAATCACAATCCGTAAACACTGGAAGCCTGTTGTTTTTATACGCAATCGAATGTTCAGAAATCACTAAATTTTCGAGTAAAATTTTGAAAAAATCGTCAAAAAATCAAAACCGCTAATAAAGTTACGCAAATTGACATTTCTTATGTAATTTTTCATTAGAAAACGATTGACACAAATTTTAGAACGCTAACATGAACTGTTCTCGAAATATTGTACATTTTTCAAAAACTTATCAAAAAGTCATATAAAATAAATAAAAAAATCTGATTTGGGCAACACATGACTTTCCTTATATAATGTAATGAATTTACTACTTTTACAATAAAAAATAGGTTTTTCTTATTGTAGATACTAATATTCTTTCCAAGATATTGAATTTTCGACAATTAGTAGTCATTTTCATTGATTTAGCGTCATTTTATCCATTTGGCGAGATTTTCGTTAATTTGGCAACATTTCAAAAAGTCCCCAAGTTGGCGACATTCCGCCAAATTCGTCACCAAAATCTTGCCAAACGTTGTGGACGAAGAAATAAGTTGTTCTTACAGCAGATAAATGATTATTGGCGTTCAAATACAAAAGTATTACTCAAAGTATCATTTTTCATGAATGGAGCGAGCTAGATCCACGAGAATGATGTCACCCAATTTATCGCATGGTATTACATATGAAAAGTGAACATGTTTCTCAATAGGAATTTTTTTTTCATTTTATATGACTTTTTGATAATATTTTTGAAAAATGTGCAATATCTCGAGAACGGTTCGTGTTAGCGTTCTAAAATTTATGTCAATCGTTTTCTAATGAAAAATTACATAAGAAATGTCATTTTGCGTAACTTTATTAGTGGTTTTGATTTTTGACGATTTTTTCAAAATTTTTATCGAAAATTTAGGGGGTTCTGAACATTCGATTACGTATAAAAACAATAGGCTTCCAGTATTTACGGATTGTGATTTTTGTACCAAATTTGGTTCGAATCGGTCCATTCGTTCGTCAGTTATCGTCTCCACAGGCTCACTGACACACACACACATACTTTCACTCACACACACACACACACAGACATCACTTCAAAAATGTTTGATTCGTGATCAGGGATGTTTGAAACGTGCTCTCCCGTCGAAAACTCGAATTCGAATTTTCGACCCCGTCACAATACTTTCCTTATACATTATGTATATAAGGAAAGTAAACATATTTCCTATTCAGAAACATCTTCACTTTTCATATGTAATACCCTGCGATAAATGTGGCGACGTCATTTTCGTGGATCTATCTCGTTCCATTCATGACAAAAGATACTTTGAGTAATACTTTTGTATTTGAACGCCAATAGTCATTTATCTGCTGTAAGAATAACTTATTTCTTCGTCCATAACGCTTGGCGAGATTTTGGCGACGAATTTGGTGAAATGTCGCCAACTTTGCGACTTTTTTAAATGTTGCTAAATTACCGAAAAACTCGCCAAATTGATAAAAATGACGCTAAATCAATGATGACTCATTGATGATGACGACATGGTAAATGACGTACCATTGATGGTAATTCAATATCTTGGATAGAATATAAATAACTACTATAAAAATAATCTATTTTTTTACTGTTAAAGTAGTAAATTCATTACATTATATAAGGAAAGTCATGTGCTACTCACATCAGATTTTTTTTTTAGTGGACTGTGCAAACTCTCTATCAATCGCGAAATAACTGATAAATGCAGAGACACCATCGATAAGTGCCTGTTTATATTCAGGAATGCTTACATACACAAATCCATCAAACCCGAATTTTTTGGACTTGTAATTTGAACATCGTGGTAATATTTGGCATTTGTATATTCTATGTATTTTAAAGAATGTGTGTACTATAGAGGACTGACGAGTACATAAAATATAAGAATGGCTGTCGTCTGTAATATGAAAAAAGTCAATGTATAGTTACATTTCATATGTAAAAGTAAGTTAAATCGTCTCAGTAACTCTAAGGATAGAGCAATATTTAACCAGCTGTAAATAGATGGTTTATTCTCTTCTCTAGAGTGAGTTATTTATAATTTTATTTTTATTCTTTATTGTAAGTGAAAACATTAAAACATTTTATTGATAAATAAGTATTATATGTGAAATACTCAATATAAAATAATATACCCAAAGTTCCAAAAATTACTCTAAATTTCACCAGTGTATAAGTTTCATGAAAAGCAGATATTACAAATAATATTCCCCAATCAGATTATGAAAGTGCTATTTCTATCACCCATATCTTTAATTATATTCAAAACACAACAAAATTCAAAATATCATATTATATAAATATTAATTAGAATATTCTCTCTGTTAGTATCCTATCTTCACAACCATTAGTTTATCAAGTAAAAGCAAAAGGAATAATCACTTACGAACAGCAAAATAACTTTCAATAGAATTCTCTTATTGAAACAAAATTCTAAATTATTCTAAAATACAGAACTATTTTATTGAATTCAATACAATTAGATTTTATATTTCGTTTACCGAACAAAATATGTGAGATTTTTTTCAAAAATATAATGTTCATCTGCAGAAGATAGATAAGCGATTTAAAACTAATTAGAATTTATTTCTTTCGTAATCATGCTTCCATTGTATTTTTCATCGTCAAATATTTTAATGCAATTGCGATGAAAATTTATTTTCCAGCTAGTGGAAAAATACGTTTTCTTATATATTATTTCATATTTTTAGAATTGGCGTTTGAAAAAAGCATTAACAGTTAACATAGAAACTAGGACTTCTGTAAAGATTAGTTATAAAATTATATTATCAGAAAATTGTATTAATATTTTACTGGTATTACAACTTTCTTGCAACAACAAGTGTATATAAATTAAAAAGTATTTTAATAAAGTCTCTGCTATTAAAATAGGCTGCTTTATTACATTTTACACGTAATCAAATTTTAAAATACACTCTGCTGCTAAAATATATGCACCCAAAAAATGTTAGTTACAGTTGCGAAACTCGGCATGCAAATGTCGTTTTAAGAGTTATGAACGTTTACGCATTAGAACGACACATCGTGCAGGATTTAAAGCGACCGCGGTTACAGAGAACTGACTTTCCTGCTTTGATACTGCAAGTCGTGTACAAAGATACCTTTGAAGCATACTCGACGGCCCAACTAACAATTGTTGAAATTAAAAACAATTTGCATCATTAGCCTAGGAGAAGCTGGTCGGTCTAAAGCCCCCAATACATTGCAGAATAAAGAGACGAGTTTTATTTCCAGACGATACGGGAACTACAGGGGGTCTGTCGCCCTCCGTAGACTCCCGAAGTCATCAATCTTGAAAGGTCCGAGAAAGTGACAGTGTGGAAGTGTGCTGATTTGGCGGGTTATTGCCAAAGAGTGATAAATAATAACTTTGGTTCTTGCTCTTTGTGGTGAGTTTCGATCGCACTCATATGTGACTGTCATTTATTTGCAAAATGTCGCTTGATGGTGAAATTGCCCTTGCCATTGCTGTTGCACTGGAAGACGATCCACCTCGTAAAAGGACAAAATGGGTGAAGGGTTTGTTATTAAAAAGAGAAAACTTTTCTCATATCAACTTGATGAGGGAATTGGAGAATTTCCCCACTGATTTTTTAAATTTTGTCAGAATGGATGTGGACACATATAAAGAACTGTTGTCTGCTGTCACACCTTTAATTGTAAAAAACAATACAGTATTACGGCTAGCAAGGGCGGATCCAGAGGGGGGCGCGGGGGCATGTGCCCCCCCTCAGACGAGCTAAGTAAAGACTAGAAAAGGTCGATATTTTTCAAAATTATATTTTTTATAATTATTTTCAAAATTATATTTCTTAAAATTATATATTTATATTTTTTCAAAATTATATTTTTATATTTTTTAAAACTATATTTTTATATTTTTCAAAATTATATATCCTCTCTTCGGCTTCAAATGCTTCTACTGAAGTAATTGAGAAACATTTTCGCGTGACATTGTGGTTGTCATTTTTGGATAATCTTATAAGCGAAATTACAGATAGGTTTCCGAAGGCCAGTTTTGAGGTCATTACTAATTTGCAGCAGTTAATTCCGCAATATTTTTCGGAATCTTCCATCAAAGATATTATAAAGAGCGCAGACGTTTATAAGGAGGATTTGTCATGTTTTCCAGCATTAGATGGAGAACTATTATCTGGAAGCAAATCTGCGAGAAAGGAAACGAAGAATTCAGATGTCTCATAAAAGCATATAAAAGTGCCACAAATTTACCGAACATTAAAGTTATTTTGCAAATTCTTGCAATCCATCCTATGACAACAAGCATAGCAGAAAGCTCTTTCTCAACACTACTCCTAATTAAAACTTACCTACGCAATACCATTTCAGAGAGCCTGCTTAATGGTTTAGCATTAATGAACATCCACAGAAATGTATCATTTACAGAAGAGGTTTCAGGAAGTTTTTTCGCGCAAATTTAAAATGAAGTTAAATTTAAAGTACATGTAAAGTGAATTTGTTTATACAGTAAATCTGAATAATTTTTACTCTATTTTCTTTATTTTCTTATACACATCACATAGCCAGTCAAACCCGTGTATAACGAAACAACGTAATTACGGTTTCAACTAAAAAAAGATATTAGGCCCTCTCTAGGCTTTACAGCATTACAGAAAATTTTTTAAACGAAATTACGGAAATATCGAATTATTTTCGGCGTCATTTCGACTGTATTACAAACTGTATAAATTACCGGAATTCGTGGATTTGGCATTGCCGGGCACCCCACAAATTCATCTTTGCTTATGCCACTGGACTATATTGTGCCCCCCCCCCCCCCCCCAGAATGGTTTTCTGGATCCGCCACTGACGGCAAGCGATATCTCCGCATGAGAGACTCGTGGCTACGTTGCTTTAGCTATGTTTGTATTCGATTTGATTGAAGTCGGCAGCTTAGCGCTATTCTTTATTTAGTAGTATAACACATAGTAGTACACAGTATAACAAAATATACTATTCTTTATTTAGTAGTATACTAAATTGCATAACATTTGTATAATATATATATATATATATATATATATATATATATATATATGATGTTCACAAATTTATTGCATGATATTACATATGAAAAGTGAACTATATTTAATACTTTTTTTTTTAATGTGATTTTTTAATACATTTATGTAAGAAAAAGCACAGTAATTCAAGACAGGATTGTGCTAGCGTTTTAGAGTTTGTGTCAATCGTTTTCTAATTAAAAATGACATAAGAAATGATTAATCATGCAATAAATACTATTGAAGGTTCCGATTTTTTGATAATTCTTTTCATTCGAAAATTGGGGGGGGGGGGAGTCCTCCTAACATTTGATTACGTTTTTAAAATCAAGAGACTTATAGTAATCACTGATTGTAGTTTTTGTATCACATTTCGTTGAAATCGCACCATTCGTTTGTGAGATATCGTCTCCACAGACTCACTGACACACACACACCTATCATCTGGTAAAAAGGGTTTGTTAATATGTACTCCTTCGGATAACTAATGTAATTTTTCCATAATGAGAGAGAGTGAAACACCTAATAACCCATCCCTTCCTTTTCCGTGTAAAAATGCAGTTTTTAAGGAGCGCCTTGAAAAAGTGGATTTTCAAAATTTGATGGTTAATGTATGATTTTTCGAAAAAGTTGAGTAAAAAATAATGCCCAAAATAACTGTATAGAAATTAAATCAGGTCGGATTGAAATGATATGCATTCCTTTTCAATTTATTTTTCATCTTAATCAATGGCTCATAAAATTATAAGTAATATTTTTTCAATATTTCATTCGGAAAATGGGGGGGGGGAGGAGTTCAATTCGGTTATGTCCACGATACCTGTGCAAAGTTTCACTCTACTAGAATTACTTAAGAACTGTACATATTTTCGCTGCTGTTTACCGAAGCAAAAATATTTTAGCTAAATGAGTATTTTTTTAACCCCGACGAAAAAAGACGCCAAAGGATTCTGAAAGAAGAAAATACGCCAAAGAAAAATAAGTCCGTGCCAAACGGTCATTAAACATACAACCCTTCAACCGCAAGGCCCCCCGCAGACCATCCAAATATCAAGCAAAACGACGGAAAATATTTCCCTGCGTTCACCACCACATACAGGGAAACTTAAAGCTCGTCCTTTGATAAATTCCGATGTCTGGTAACAATACTCCCGGTGTGTGGCGGGCTTAACAGACGTTTCAGTCACCATCTTCGTCCGAGAGATATGGTACTTGCTCCGTGATGGCAACAGTGGATCAGAAAAGACACGTGTAATCGTTGCAGAGGCTCATGACATCCTAGACAGACAAATGCTCGAGAAGATCGTGTAGTCAGAAGTGGAGCCACGCCCACACTAATGGTGACGCTATCAGCCAATCGAAGACATTAGCCATCTTCCATGAACACTTTATCAATCAGCCAATCGAAGACATTAGCCATCTTCCATGAACACTTTATCAAGAGATTCTATTTGCAGAACACTGACAGAAGTTAGAAATAGGTGTCACATCCAGTAAGTTGCCTACCGCGGATCCTTTAACATAGGCAAAGCCGTCTGGATTAGTGCCAAACTCGGTCAACCTTGAAAGTGTCCAATTGGGGACATATCGTCTTTAGTTACGAGTCCCGCCCCTCTCTTGGTGCTGCTGGCCGCCACATACATGTGTGGAGGAGAATTGGCAAGAATTCCGATCCCGCATTTCTGGCCGAACAGTACACGGCCATCACACGTGATGTGACATTCAGAGAGCCATCTCGTGGGACAATCTCATTTAGTTGTGCTGAAAACTAGTCTGCGGGCTCATTCTGTGCTTTGACGATATTCTGCAGCCAATTGTTCTGCATTGCTCGCAATCCACGTGATTCCACTTACGAACAAGACAATGCTCGACTACACACTGCACGAAGTTCTCAATAATGTTTTCGAGAATTTAATTTCCTCCCATGGCCATCCAGGTCCCCATATCTATCGCCAATAGAACACGTCTGAAATATGCTGGGACGATAAAAATTGCAAGTGCTACGCCCCCTTTTCTGAATTTTTGCCGATAATACTTATAACACGTAAAAAATTTTGTTGCGATTTGGATATGTGATGAAGATAAATGTCTAACAGGTCTAGTTCGCTGTTAAACGTGATCGGACCAAACTTAAACGAACCCCCCCCCCCACACACACACACACACTGTCCTTATATACATTGTTCAGAGATACATCTTCATCAAATTTTCTGAAATTTAGATATTTGGTACAAATTAATGATCACAGACCGATTTCGCTAATGAATATGGTGAAAAAATAATTTTGAGTACCCCTTTATTCATGTGCACATTGTTTGATCATAAATTTTCTGAAAACAAACGATTTCTTGAAATTTGGATATGCCGTGAAAATAAATGTTTTACAAGACGTTTCCTTTGCTAAATGTAGTCAGACGAAAAGTGCACGTGCTGCGCCTTCTTTATCCTCTGAATAGATAATCCTCTGAATCTTAACCGATTATTATTTAATATGTTAATTAATGATGTAAGTTAATGTTTTACAGACTGATTTAGTTGTTGAACATGATAACAGAAAAATTGAGCGCTGCGCCTTTTTTAATTATTTACAATATCCGTCGACAATTCTGTTATAACTAAGGCGTAAATTCCCTCCGGTTTGCAAATTAGAGGGAACCAGAATACTTTAAACTAAGTACGAATTCGGATTGACCCCTAACCTCGCATGTATATTTACGATAAGCGGACTGAGTGATACAGTAGATCAAACAGTAGATTCTATGATGCAAAATTTTTCAATAGTAATCCAGTGGATCCGATTGTTTTTAAACTAAGAACCCAGGCTGGTCAGAAACTTCACGTGTGGATTTACGGTAGGTAGACTAAGATGTAAGCATACCCGATGGTAAGAAACCATTTAACAAAAATCCGGAGGTACGGATTTTATAAAAGAATAAATACAAATTCAGTACAGCCAAAAGTGTCATGTGGATTTACGATGAGGGGACTGAGCAGTCGCCTGTGGTCCCCAGGACAGTAAATACGATGTTGAAGACCGGACTTTTTTGTAAACAAAGTTTGAAACTGGTCCGGTAAGACATTTTACATGAGAATTTTCAATAGGTAATTCGTTTCTTTCAAAGTTTTCAAAAGGAATCTGAAACACGAATTTTCTGAAACTAAATATGAACCGATCCGGCCAAAAAATTTACTCGTGGAATTCGGCTATTTGGACCAAGCGGTCGCTTAGAGCCCCCAAGACAACACCTCGTGTAAATAAATATTTTAACTCAAATCATGAAGATCCGAACTTTTTGCTGTTAAACTATGTGCAAACTTTGTCTTTCACCTCATATGATTAGAGAATTTATTTAAAAAGTTTAAAACGCATCACTCAGTTAGTTTGACTGACTCATTATGTTTGAATCAACTGACAGAAAATCTGTTTACAAATGCACCCGACAATAATAGGATTATAGGATTATTTACCACTCATAATCCCCCTACATCTGTGTGGAGAATGGGAGACATTAAATTTATGTCCAAAGTCCGCCAAATTTCCCACTCCCTAATTCTGCATAACGATATTTGATCTTTGCAGAAAAGACTGGCCGTTCAAAAGTGATGCTCTTTCAAACATTTTGACATTGAAGCAACTTAAGAAAAGATCTTCGCAAGCAAAGACTCAACTACATTAATATTTAGGCTCTGTCCTGTATATTACGTTTAGTAAACCTAGGTCGTTGCTGAATGTAGCCAAATATAAATTAAACATACTGATCCCTCTTTACTAATATAAATTATTTGTGGATAACTCAGTTACAGTGACTAGAAGTTACTTTTAGACACTGTATCTCAGTAGAACTTAACCGAAATTTTGATACGTCGTACAAATTAATGTTTTATGTTTTCAGATTGAATTCATTTGTATTAGAGAATCAGAAATGCAATACAGATGCTGTGCTCTCAACACCACTGACAAGAACTGGAATAAAAGCTACCAATTTTAACAGACATTTAAGTTGATCTGCAGTCTAACGTTATACAAATAGAATCCTCTGGTAGGATTAAAATTGCGCCAGCTATACGTCAAAAACAGTTGTCCACATACAGTTCTTAAAGCAACTCTTTACATATTAAACTAAACTTTTATGAAATTTGGAGACGTGATGTATTACTTTCCTAAAATATGTAGTATAATATATAAAGAAACGTGTGACGGGGTAGTAAAATCAAATTCGAGTCTACAACTGAAGAGCATGTTTCAATCATATGTGAACTTGTATCGAACGTTTTTGAAGTGATTCCTATGTGTGTATGATATCTCACAAATAAATGGAGCGTTTAGAATAACATTTTGTACAAATATTACAATAGGTTAATATTACAATCCTATTAATTTTAAACGCAATCGAATATTCCGCAAGAACTTCAAATTGTCTAATGAAATTAAAAACTACCATGAAAAGTTCAAAACTAAATTATCATTACAATATAATATTTCATTTAAAAAAATCAACTAAACCTTATAACACTAGCATAAACCGTTCTCGAAATATTGAACGTTTTCCAAATACATTTATCAAAAGTTTTACATAAAATTAATACCGACTTACGTGGAATATGCCCTCCTTTCATATGCAACATTATACGACACATTTATTAACATCATTGGATCTAGATCGTTCCATTCGGGAGAGAAGAAACTTTCTGTCATAATTTTTGATTTTTGTGCCCAACAATTTTCCATTAATCATTTATACATTAAAACAGTTCTTAAAGCAATTAATTTGGTGAATTTGGTGACTAATTTAGG
Source organism: Amaurobius ferox (assembly GCA_951213105.1). Lineage (NCBI taxonomy): Eukaryota > Metazoa > Arthropoda > Arachnida > Araneae > Amaurobiidae > Amaurobius > Amaurobius ferox. Next base: position 9,739,390 of record OX578134.1, read on the forward strand.
AAAACATCGCCAGATTAGCACTAACTAGCTTTAGATATCGTCTGATATCGTCAAAATTGCAAAAATGACGCTAAATTAATTTTAATTGTCACCAAATTGGTGAATCACTTATTAAAATATTTTGCTATATAGATTATATTGCTTATTGCAGATGATATCAATATTGTAATTTGCCAATTTAGAGTTGCCTAAAATATAAGTTAATTGGGAACACAAATAATTTTACATGTATCCTGGATCGTATACATTATTACTTTCCTTATACATATAATGTATAAGTAAAGTATTGTGACGGGGTCGAAAATTTGAATTCGAGTTTTCGACGGGAGAACACGTTTCAAGCATCTCTGATCACGAATCAAACATTTTTGAGGTGATGTGTGTGTGTGTGTGCGTGTGAAAGTATGTGTGTGTGTGTGTGTGTGTGTGAAAGTATGTGTGTGTGTGTGTGTGTGTCAGTGAATCTGTGGAGACGATAATTGACGAAAGAATGGACTGTTTCGAACAAAATTTGGTACAAAAATCACAATCTGTAAACACTGGAAGCCTATTGTTTTTATACGCAATCGGATGTTCAGAACCGCCCAAAATTTTCGAGGGAAATTTTGAAAAAATCGTCAAAAAATCAAAATCACTAATAAAGTTGAGCAAATAGACATTTCTTACTATGTAATTTTTTATTAGAAAACGATTGACATAAATTTTAAAACGCTAACATGAACCGTTCTCGAGATATTGCACATATTTCAAAAAAATTATCAAAAAGTCATATAAAATTAAAAAAAATATATTTCCTATTGAAAAACATGTTCACTTTTCATATGTAATACCATGCGATAAATTGGGTGACATCATTTTCGTGGAACTAGCTCGTTCCATTTATGAAAAAGATACTTTGAATAATACTTTTGTATTTGAATGCCAATAGTCATTTATCTGCTATAAGAATAACTTATTTCTCCATCCATAACGCTTGGCGATACTTTGGCGACGCATTTGGCCGAATGTTGCCAACTTGGCGATATTTTTAATTGTTGTCAAATTAACAAAAATCTCGTCAAATGGATAAAAATGACGACAATTCAATGAAAATGACTACTAATTGAAGGAAATTCAATATCTTGGAAAGAATATAAGTATCTACTGCAAGAATAAAAAATTTTTAACTGTAAAAGTAGTAAATTCATTCCATTATATAAGGAAAGTCATGTGTTGCCCACATCAGATTTTTTTTAACTGTAAAAGAAGTAAATTAATTGCATTACATAGAGAATTGCATTATATATGTTACCCACATCAAAATTTTTTAATGTGTAAAATGCTAATGAACAGAGTGTGTGCGATTTTTATTCATATAGTGAAATCCACATACCTGTGAGACCAGAAATGGATCTCACATTTGATGAGTCACTTTTGTGTACAAACTAATGGTGGCCAAAACGGCGAACAATACTTGTAGTCTGGCTGTCACCGAGTTTTATAACCCCGTGAACCTAAAGGTCAGAAAACCACAAATTTAGGGGTGCCATGACAGAGGGGGTCTAGCTGGGCCTTACGAGATGTGGAATGGTTCCATTGGTTAAAGGAGTAACCAATGAAAAAAAGAAGATTGTTACGTCAAACTCAATGCGGCAAATGGAAGAAAATGGGGAGTCCCCCCCCCCCGAACGAGGGAACCACAGCCTGTGACCAGAGTTAACTTGTGCGAAGTTAACTTGTGCGCAAGAAGTTAACTTGTGCGCAAAAAGGAATACTAACATCACTTGGAACAGATAACTTCGACATTATGACTTGTGAAGATACTACAGCGATGACTTGATATACTAAGAGAATGAAATAAGTGCGAGTGCAGAGTTACAGCAATACAATATTTTCAACGAATTTATGTGTGGGAGCATTACACCAAGAGTTAATGCGGTAAATGAACGACATTAAATACAGATGCTGACAAAATCCAAGACAGACTTGAAGGTATGTGCTTATTGAAAATGGTATCTGATCATAACCACTATTTAAGATTTTCCGTTTAGGTCACATATGTCCCCTCCGTTGAAATAATATAATTAAATAGTGTAATTGAATTTAATTAAGATTTATGTTGTTAATAAATGTTTTATTGTTAAAGTTTATGATTTTCCCCCTTTTTTTAATTTTAATTTATATGCAAATATTTATTACAAAAATATGTATATAAAAAGTATGAATTTTAGGTAAAATACCAAAGTGTATTAAGCCTTAGAATTTATATTTAAAGAAGAATACATTACAATATTTCTGATAGAACAAAAAAAGTTCACAGTAATATCTTTATAAAAACAAAAATAATAAAATTTTCCAATCAGTGTAAAGTTGTTTTACGATTTTTTTGCATGCAGTTACAAAATAATATTACAATTTCCATATGCAACAGTTCTGCGTTCCAAGCGAACGAATGAGAATGCTTAAAGAAAAAAATATTTTTATGTGTATATTTCAGAAAAATATTTTCTAACTCTTAGCATATTTTCTAATCATTTCATTTGTATTTTGAAAGTTGTAAACGGAAAATATTTGATTGCTGCTTCTTTGATCAAAGGAATATCTAAGACATCCAAATATAGCATAGTTTTTGTTATCTTTCTAAGAATTTTACCTACAGAAAATGATGAATAAGAATTTTCTTGTATTAATTACTTTTTGTTTCTAAAATAAAAAAGTATTACATTTTATTAACCCATCTCATTATTTATGCTATTTTTATTATATGTATTTTCCTACACAAAATTAAAACTTCCAAATATTTAAATTTTACCTTTTCGTGGTAGATTACCATGTATAAAAAACAATTTTCTTAGCGGAACATACAAAATTCAAATATTCAGGAATCAAATTTTGTCGCATTTCTTTCGGTTCAATGAAGTTTCTTTGGACTTGAAGAGAATGAAGAATATTTAACAATAATTCGCCTACAACTAAATAAAAATCGCTTAATGAATTCTAGTGTTACACATACACACACACACACACATATATATATAAATGCATAATTATATATATATATATATATATATATATACCCCAACTCCTATTCTGTCAAAAACGAGGCCTTACTCTGCGAATTGTTTGTCGTAGTCAGGCAAGAACTTCAGCGTAAAACTGTCCTATGACAGTTTTGCCAGGTGGAACAAATTCATGATGAATTAGTCCTTCGTAATCGATGAAAGCGGTTAACATGACCCTGGCTTTGGATTTTTGAAATCGAAATTTTTTCGGTTTTGGAGAGCTTGGAGACCGCCATTCGGAGCTCTATCGCTTGCTTTCAGGGCCGTTCTGGTAGCACCAAAACTCGTCTCCCGAGGAAACAAGCCAATCGAGGAAAGCTGAGTCAGGGTCAGCGTTGTTGAGATCACCACACGAGTCCAATCTGATTTGCTTTTGATCATCCGATAAGCAGTGAGGAACGAATCTGGAGCAAATCTTGCGTTTCTATAGGTCTTGCGTCAAAATTTGCCGAACCACGTCTTTGTCATTGTTCAGTTCGTTGGCGAACACTCGAATAGTCAATCGCGATCCAATGTCACAAGCTCACGAACTTTTTCAATTGTTTCCGGCTTGAGTACGGAAATCGGCCGTCCAGTCTGTGCGCTTCATCTTTGACGCTTTCGCGTCTGTCCCGAAAACGGCTAAACCGTTCAAAAGTGCGGGAACGGGATAATGCTTCATCACCGTACGCGTGTTTCAAAATTTCATTGGTTTTTTTCGCAGTTTTGCTCAATTTGAAGCAAAATTTGATGTTAATCCTCTGCTCCATATCTGCACTTCGACAGCACCAATTTAACAGCTACGCTTTAATGCGTGTTTCAACAACAAGCTCTTGCTTCAGAATGAAGCATACTCATGGGGTATGCGCAGATACACTAGCTTCCAGATACAAGCATTAATACGTTCTGCCGAGTTACAGGTCTCGTAAATTTAAGTCAGTCCCTGAAATTTATAGCCGCACCTATATATATATATATATATATATATATATATATATATATATATATCGTATCTATCGTATCTATCGTATCTATACTCGTATCTATCTATCTATCTATATATCTATATATATAGATATATAGATAGATAGATAGATACGAGTTATCTATATATATATCTATCTACATATATATATCGATATATATATATATATATATAGTGTGTGTGTGTGTGTGTGAGCGTATGTGGGTGAAGTGCGTGTCTGTATTCATTTGTTTATATACACTTGCAAGAATATTAATGACACATCTTCTCACTGAGCCAGTCTATAGAGGCCATTCCAACAAGTGTAAATTGACCGTCATAGTCTTCACATGGTTGAACTGAAAAATTTGTTTTAAAGATATTCGCAAAACAGTGGCATTACACAAGGTTTTTGCTACCATTGTATGTATGAGTTGTTCCATATTGACGAATGATAATAAGGACGAAACCAGATCCATGAATACTGTTATCTGCAATGGGAATGCAATCCTAATGTTATTGAATCACAATTGCAAAGATATTCGATAGTATATTTTTGTAGAAAAATTCCAAACGTATTACAATTACAACGAAATAAATTGTAAGATTAGATTTAAACGTTTTAATTATTTGTAATATGTTCTTCCGTAGATATCGCGTGCTTTATTTAACGGTTCCGTTCTTATGTAAAATATTCTGTTATCTGTAAAAACTATTGGATTTAAGGATTATTTCGAACCCATTAAAATACTGCAGTTTAATCCGAGTTATTTTATTATTACCATGTTTCTTTCACAATTCAATTAATACGGTTAATTATTCTTATGTAAAATAATATATGAGACTTTTTCTGTTTTAATAATCAATTTACTTGGAATTTTAAGAATAGAGAAATTTCTGTAAGTTATGTTTGATGATTGCAACACAGAATTTTATCTTTAAATATATTTAAAAGGATTACTTGATTAATTATTATTTTGATCGTTTTAAGTATAATTTTTTACTTCACATATTTGTGAAAAAGGGCAATTTTTTCAGTTATGCTAAATTAATGTCAAAAGAGGATTGCATAAAATGAAATAAATATATTTAATTTCACATCAAATTTCAAATATGTTTCATTTGAAACAATATTATTTGAATAATTTATTCAACAACCCATGGATAAATGCCCAAGAGCGATTATCGCACGAAAAGAGTGAGATTAAAAGGTGAAAAAGAGCTGGCTATGCCAGTGAAAATTACATGCTAATCGCATCAATATTCCTAATTGATTGTGATAAATTAAAATGTAATTTAGAATGGCGATAACTTAAAGTATAATGATTCAGGGGAGCTAAGCGCGATATTCTTATTATAGAATGATTAAAGTATGAAAAGATAAATTTCAGTATTTAGCTTCCCAGAGGTGGCAAATCTTAGGGATCGGCCGAAGAGCAAAGGTGTGATAATCAGAGTTATAGTAATTCTTATCCGATTTCGGAATTTATTTTATTTAAGACTTACAATGCTGAAATAAATTTATGTTTAGAAAAATCTAAATCGTATCTTTAAAATTAGTGAAATTATTAAACCTCTCAATTTAATTAACTCGATATCCAGATATTACCCTGAAAATAATTTTTCAAACTTACTGGGTATGATATAAAATATATGATATAAAAAGCACCTTATATTTAGTGCGTATTTTAAAATCTGTATTTTTACTAACAATTCTACTAAAATTGAAACAATAAGCGTCTTCTACTTAAAAATATATAATTTTTTCTTAATTTTCAAATGGATTGTGCAAATCACCATGTATTTAGCTGCTATTAATTAAAAGCGAAAATGCAGGCCAATATTTGCGTATTTTCAGGCATATTTAAAAATGTTATTGAGTGGAGATTTTTTTTTCAAATAATTAAATGTGCATTACAATTTTCGAATTTTAAGACTTTCTAAACTCATTCTCATATCATTATCGCAATATTCCAATTATTTTTAACACTTTACAACAAAGTTGAAAAGTGTTTATGACTTTGTTAACACTTTACAACAAAGTTGAAAAGTGTTTATGACTTTGTTCATTCTGTCTGTCTGTCTGTCTGTCTGTCCTTTAGCACGATAACTGCCGTAAAAATGACTTAATCAAAATGAAATTTTAGTATGTTGTTCAGACGGTCTGTAGGACCTATGGGAATATAAATGAATAATATCACCCAATTAGTTTTGGATTGAACCCGGGTTGAAAAAATGAAATAGAGCCCTATGGGACCTAATTTTTCAAACATTTTTTAAGCGGATTTAAAATTCACAAATTGCTTCGAAAATTTTAGGCAATAGTCAAATTGTTCCATAAAATATATAAAAAAAATTCAGCGAAATATATTCAGTAGTTTTTTAAATAAAAATTAAAATAATAATTACACCTCTTATATGAAACGATCACGTGACCATGATATGAAACGATCACATGACCCACTTCAAAATGATATATGGCATCCATCTTGTTTCAAAATCGTGATTTTTTAAAGTTCTTTTTAATTCATATTGAGTGTTGTATCCGTCCTAAAACTACTTTATTTTTGCTTAAATTCTGTGCATCTACATACTAAAACAACACAATGACAATATATTTAAGTTTAAATTCTCATTGAAATTTGATTATTTCTACAACTAAGCCTATTTTTCACCTATGTAAAATGTAAAGAGCAAAATATGTAGAATGAGTTGTATTAGAATTACTGTATTTCTTTAACACAAAATAATTCAGTCCATGGAGTCTGCATGGCTGATATGAATGAAATATTAATTGATTTTATAAATAGAAGGACGATTTTTTTCGATGAAGTTTTAAGCATAAAGTTTATGAATTGTAGCTCCATGGTCTTAATTTTTAAATAAAATAAATTATTATAGTATTGTGATGAATGAAATGGAGAAAGTTATGAATGAAATCCTGCTTTTATAGAGAGATCCAGGCGTGTTATTTTTTCTATGACGTCATTTGAATTAATTTCAGTTGTTTTCGATGAAGTTTTCAAATATAATAAATTATCGTAGTATTATGATAGTTTTAAAAATATTACCGTGTAATGTATTGCATTTTAGAGATATTTAAACCAGGCAATTTATATTTCAATGCCGTCATTTGAATGAAGTTCATTTTTTCAATGAAGGTTTAAGTTTTCATATATAATAAATCAATGTAGTATTGTGATAAGTTTTAAAATATTACCGCGGAATGTATTGCATTTTCGACTTTTTTAAATAAAATTGCATTGAAGTTGGAAAGTGTTTCATAATCAATGCTTTAAGCATGATTGATCTTTCTTGTTTAGCTTTGTAAATGGAAGGATATACACACTCACCCACTTCGCGGCAATATGCTTTCAGCGTCCTGTGAATAGAAGAAATGATATACAAGAGTGTTAGTTTTGTTATGAGTGATTATTCTATCCAGTCACGTTTACATGGTTGTAATTTATTTATTTAATTGATTTTATTAACAGTTTCGGAATTTTACACAAGTATGGGCCAGTTCATAGCTTTAGGGTTCTAGCTATTTCACAAGAGTTGAATATCCTTTTGTAAAGTTCACATGTTTTTCAATAAAGCCAAAAGAACTGAAAAAGTTTTTAAAACCAGTTTTTGGTTAGGGTGATAGCTGGAACAAATAATGGAAAGATTTTGTGAATTTTTAAGGCAATAATATCGAGTACTATTTTAATTCAAATTTTCTAAATTATTCTTGCAATCACCTTATTATTTCTATTTCTGGTTTTTGTTTCGAATCTATAATTTATTAAAATGGGAATTTGTCAAAAAATTTAAACATAACTTAATATTTTAAAATTATTTATATATTTATTAAATAATACATTTTACAACTGGATAACGAAATTAATGGAACTAAATTTACAAAACGGAATTTTCTAAAAGTATTTACATATTTATTTAATAATACATTTTGCAACTGAATAACGAAATTAATGGAACGAAATTTACTAAACGAAATTTTCAAACCGAATTTTCCTCTAAGTGGCTTTTTATCAGTTTATCAATGCCCTATAAGAAAGTCTGTTAGTATCGTAATACAATTGCCTGTCTCAGCCTTTCATTTGGTCGAATGGGAAATCGCTAAGATGTTAAAACAAGGCAAACACCGCTAACACTGTATTTTGATCTGTTGTGAAGCTTAAAATGCATGAGGAAGTAATTAAAGAGACCAGTTTGTTGTTAACTTCATTAAAGAACTTTCCCTTTGATGTCCCGAAAATGCTCTTTGTGAACATCACTAATTGTGTTGCTTGCTCTGAGCTTAGGAACTTAATTATAGAGGTTTCTGTCAGTTTCTCATTCAAAGAACTTGGTTTGGGTATCATTTTAAAATATATATAGAGTGTTTTCAGAAGTAGAAAACTAGTTCATAACTCCAGAAATATTTGTTTTAGACTTTAGTACAGAAAGACTACAAATACGTCGTTCGAACTTTATGGAAACGATTTTGTATTTATGTTTTTGTTAGCATTTTGAGATAAAGATTTGGCATTTTCAATATAATCGTCTGCTACTGTTTTGTTTTGATTGGAATGTCGAATAAAATATCGATTTTGAAAATGGCTCCTGAAATTGATAGATAGCTCGAAGGTTAGGTAAATGACCTTTACGAGGACAAATATTGGTATCACAAAATTGTAAAGCGGTGTAAAAATCGGGGTTATTGAATTTCAAAGAAAGATATTTTTAATATATTAAATTTGAAAGGGAAAAAACGTCTAGCTGAAAGTAAAAATGCAAAAATGCCCGCAAAATCGCTACCTAAGACTGTTCGAACGCGGGTAAATATCAAGAAAGTGAAGTCTCTGATCCTAAAAGAAATTCCACCGACTCAAAGATCCATTGCATCGAAACTGGGAATGTCTTCTGGCACTGTAAGTAAACTCATTCATAAATGTTTAAAGTTAAATAATATGTTTAATAAAGTTCATCTGCCTTTGCCAAAGCATATTGCGGAAAGAAAAAGAAATTGTAGAAAATTATATGAGAAACGCCTAGCTGCTTATAAATGGAAATTTGTGGTAGCACTCGATGAGGCATGGGAGTATTTAAGTGACTGTAATAAAAAAAGAGCAATTTTCTATTGCTCATTGTACGAAATGGCTTCGTTGATTTACAGAAAAGTTCATGATAGTTGCAGGATTTTGTTACAACGGTAAATTAATACTCAAAAAAGTCTCAAGTAAAGCTAAATTGTATTCACTCAACTATCAGCAGAATATGTTAGAACCAATTTTTTACGAAGAAATTCCAGCCTTATATGGAAAGGACATCAAAAAATTTAGCTTCATATAGACAAAGCCTGTAATCGCACGTCTAAGTCAACTGCGGTATATTTAGCAAAGAAAGAATCAGAAACAGGAACAAAATGTATCCCATTTAATGAAATACCTGTAAAATTACCTGACACTTCTCCTATGGACTTTTGCTCTTTCGGTTTGTTAACACTAGCCTTAGGAAAACGGCATTCAAGAACACTGAGCGGACTTTGGAAAACGACACAAGAGGAGTGGGATCAAATTGACACGACGGTGCTATGAAAAAGTTTACTTTCATGGAAAATTCGAGCTAGAGCTATAGTCAAGAATCAAGTATACTTTTGGCTTTCTGTCTAGTGTGTCAATTTATTCTTATTTTCCTCTTATTCATATTTTGTTTTAATTTAATGGTTTGTTGACGGAAATCGCATAAGCATTTGGTATTTTAATACCTTACCTTCTATTGTTTACTCTTATTTGATATCTAAAGGTATTTCGTATGTTTGTGTGTATGTAATTACTTACAACAGATACGATGACAGAATACGATGTATAAATAAGAAAAGTTAAGTAAATGAAAATTTAAAAAAAGTTTACCGATAAAAATGTGAAAAATTACCAAAAAATATTAAAGTACCAATGTAAAATTAAAATATTTCATGGACCTCGAAAACATTCATCGGGATTCTTTATTCTTGATCTATATTCTAGTTCATAAATAATCATGGGTTAGAACTATCTGATCACTTTTGAATGAAAAAATACAGAATTAAATACTAAACACCTTTCTTGTTCCAAAAGGAACATCTAACCTCAAAAACCAGTTTATATATTTGGCAAATAAATAGTTTTGCCTTAATGTATTACGTGGAACCAACATTCCACCTGCAAACTATATATCTGAACCAATAAATAAATTTCAATCTGAGCTAATATTGAAGTATCATCTGTAGTGCAGAGAACCACTTATAAACCTCAGAACTACGGATGACACAAAAATGGTTGAGGAAGCTGCAGTTTGTGCAGATATTCTAAAGTATGCTACAGATTGCGCAGATGCAGTAATGAAATTAAACGTATTTGGTCACGTTTCTTCAAAATAACAAAACGTACAATTCTGAGTTTTTACATATGAGACCTTAAATATACAAAATGGGTTTAGAATTTTGTTTTAGTCTAATTAAATACAAATTAATAACATTTTGCATTCCCATTATTAGCAAACTTTCAATTGGTCGATCTAATACTCAATTTTTTATGTTTAGTTTATGACTAAAACCTCACATCTACGTCAGAAAACGGTAGACTACAACACTAATTAGTACACTTGGAGAAATTGTTTCAATGATATGCTTTATTGATCTTACTAACACTTATACTTTGCAGGCGGGTTGAAAGAAACAGTTCGTGAAACAAAAAATCCTGGAGTTGCATGAGCTTCAACGAACAAGAGACGGAGTCTAACGAACCTATTGTACATGCATACCAGGCGTGAATAAAAGAACTCACTAAGATAGTTCCATCCATAGATATAATAACCTTGAGTTCCATTGGTTAGTGAGCGGTAGTAAACATGGGACGAATCGTTCTAAATCCGGAAGTAAGCGAGCTGGGGTAAAAGAGCTCGGTGAGCTGAGCATGTAAGGGGCTGGGTGAAACAGCTTAGAACGCGAGTTCTGGAGATTGTAGAGTGTCATTAAAATACGGGTAGAGTTCCAACATCTGAGTAACAGGCGTAACGAAAGAGCTGGCGTAGTGAGCTCCTCCAATTTAGCAGCGGTGTAGAACGAGCTGAGCAATGGGCGGCATGGTGGAACGAAAGGGCCCGCAAAGCAATCTCAGAGAGAGTTGGCTAGTAGGAGACGAAGGGTGACTCGTGAAGCGAGTTACGGGAATTGGAGAGCGTTAGGGAACAGGGATTTTTTGACAAACAACCCTGTTTAAATAAACTTATTCAAAAGTTTGTTTATACATAGTTTCAAAATTAAATATAGATTCAGAAAATAATTTCCTCATGCATATTTTTGTCGCTTACTATTTATATCTATGTTTCATAATTTCAAAAATATTTCGAGTGAAGGTATGAAAATTGAAAACACTCGTTCGAACGAGTGTTGTTCGCTCGTCGAAGTCATTCGAACAGATAGATTTTTTATTTAATTATATACTTGTAGGGCATTCAAAAGGCTACAAATTATCACTTACTATTCAAATTCTTTTAGTTTTTGAGATATAAGCATTAAACTTGAAACCGAAAATTATCAATCTTCTTCAACTTGATGAGACGGTTACTTGAAACTATAAGATCTTTGTTTAATAATAACTATACATATCATCTATATATACAAATTGCCAAGAGTCCGTCTGACCGTCTGTCCGTCTGTCACGCTTTTTTATGCACTTCCCGAATAGATAGAGACTTGCAAATTAGTACACGGCTGAGACGCTCGATGAAATACCCTAGAAACATCGAATTTTTCGAAAAAGTTCTCTAGAGGAGTGCTCCACACCAAAGCGTTCGAAAAGTGAAATTATAGGAAACCATGCTCTGCGATAAGATAAATACTTCAAATTTGGTGTATAGGCAAATCGTTCGAAAGGAAAAAGTGTGCAATTTCAGATTTCCAATATTTTTTATTTAAGGGGATGCCGACACCAAAATGTTCGATTTAATAAATGAGAAAAGGCTCCTTTAAAATTTGATAGAGGCTTGAAATTTGGTATATGGGCTAATCATTTGACGAAAACACCCAAGACGAATATAGTTTTTCAAAAATATTCGTTTAAGGGGGTGCTCCAGAGAAAAATGTTCGGAAGGTGAATTGATAAAAAAACATGCTTCGAGATGAGATAGAGATATCAAATTTAGTGTACGGGTAGATAGTTTGGAAGGAAGGAAGTGTACAATTTCAGTTTATCAATATTTTCTACTTTAGGGGGTGCCTCACACCAAAATGCTCGATTTTCGAAATAAAGGAGAAATGCCCCTTTTCAAACGTGATTCAGGATTGATATTTGGTATATGGGCTAATCATTTGGAGAAAATAAAGAAGAATAGAGTTTTTCAAAAATGTGTACTTAAGGGTGTGGGTACTCCACAAAAAGGCATTCAAAAGGTGAAATGATAGAAAAAGCATGCTTCGCGATTAGATATAGACTTCAAATTTGGTGTACGGGTAAAGAGTTGAAAAGGGAGAATGTGCGCAATTTCAGTTTTCCAACATTTGCTATTGTAGAAGGTACCGTTCGCTAAAATATTCAATTTTCCAAACAAATGAATAACGTCTCCTTAACAATGTGATAGAGGCTTGAAATTTACAATATGAGCTAAACATTTGATAAAAAACAAAACAAAGGTGAATACGGTTTGACAAAAATGTCCATTAAGGGTGTGCTACACAGAAAAACATTCGAAAGGTGAAGTGACATTAAAAACATACTTTGCGAAAGGATAGAGACTTCAAATTTGGTGTACGGGTAGATAGTTTGAAAGCAAGAAAGTGTGAAATTTCAGATTTCCAATATTTTCTACTTTAAGGGGTGCCCCATACTAATATGTTCGATTTTCCTAATAAATGAAGCACGCTTCCTTTCAAGTGTGATAGAGGCTTGATATTTGGTATATGGGCCAATAATCTGATAAAAAACCCAAGATGAACAAAGTTTTTCAAAAATGTTCATTTATGAGATGTGCCTCACGGAAAAACGTTCGAAAGGGGAAATTATAAAATAGAATGCTTCGGGATGAAATAGACTTTAATGTGGTGTACGGGTAGATAGATCGAAAAGAAGGAATGCGGAACTTAAGTTTCCCAGTATTTTCTTCTTTAGGGGGTTCTGCACACCAAAATATTCGATTTGCCGAATAAATCTGAAACGCGAATTATTCAAAAATTTACATTATTCAGGGATTGCTTATTGCGAGATCGTTGATTTTCAACGGGTATTCGGCTAGTAATACTAAATTTTCTAGCACACTTTTTTGTCTTTTACTATTTATATCGATATTTCAGAGTTTACTTTAGAGTAAAAGTTAGAAAAACGAAATAAACACTCACTCGGAGAGATACTCTTTTGAGTTTTTTTAAAAAAATATTTAAAATTATAAAATATTGAAATTATTTCTATATATATTCACAATCTGGAACCTGTTTCTGACAAAGCAAGAAAAATTATTTACATTTTTATCTATTAGGTTCGGAGGTATAAGCGTCTAATTAGTTTAGATTTTTTGTTAAGCTCCACTTTTCTGCCAGTGAAACCCCAACTATGTATGTTATTCACATCTAAACTGAGTTTATCTGCTAGTATCATTTACTATTGGTCAAACAGCGAACAGACAATATATTAAAACAGTCCAAACTTTTATAAAGTATATTATATTATTAAAATACCATATGTATTTGCGAAAGTGATTAAAGGGGGAAATTATCTGTTAACCTCATTAAAATTCCATCCTTTTGATGCCTCGAGAAGCTGCTTTGTGAATACATCTGTATGTTGGCAACTAGGATTTTAGAAACTTCATTATAAAGGTTTCTGTCATTTTCGCCCTTACAGAACTTGCTTCTAATGCCACGTGAATGCATTATATACTATATGTCTTGTTATCTAGCCTGAATTGCAAATTTTCAAAGTTTCAGGCTGAATTCTATATGGCATAATAGGAAATTATATATATGATAATTTCAAAATCACAAGAACTCGTCAGTAAGGGTTGTTTTCAAAAAATTTGGAAGACATTACGGTTGCAGATAACAGCATCCATGGGCGTATTTTGCAGATTTGTGTACCAGAGCAAAGCATTTGATACTAAGTGCGTTAAAGGATTGAAATCATCAGTTTCCATAGAAGTTTGCAAAATTGCAGTATATATCAAGTTTTCTTGCTTCCGTTGCGGAAAACGGCTATTCCATGCTGACGAGAGCATAATACGCGCAACACCGGTCCATAGATGATGATATTTGCAGGTAGGTACACTGTCATCGGTAACCTATCTAGGATCATAGTGTGCAAATTTTGATCAGGTCACACTGCTTAGTAAAAAGTACAAAATGTAGATTTTTAAACGGGCCCCATAGAACAAAATAGCAAGATATAAAAATATTTTCCATAATCCAATTAGTTAAATAAAAAATGCTCCATTCCAGTACAATGCAAATTACCCGATATATCATTAATTTGAGTTTTCAACGGGAAATTGGAGACTATATAAAAACTTTGTTAAAGACATGTGCATGTAAAGATAGGTGTGCTTCTTTAAAGATAAATACGTTTCGTTAAAAAATATGTAAATTTTCGTATAGTAATTTTATTTAAAGAAATTCGGTTTTATACGACTCATGAAATATATATTTTCATCGGTTCATTTAATCCGGTCAAAAGGATTTGATTTCTATAACTTTGACATTTTTTTCATCGCCAATTCTGCTCATTAGAGAACACCGTTTTCTTATTTTTTTTTTCAAAATACTTGAATAAGGAACAATTTAAGTGAATAAGGAACAATTTGCTAATTGAAACTTCCTTGATAGAGGACCTGCAGTTAAATTTTGTATACTTCTAGTTAAACGTGTCTTGTGACCCAAACAGTCGTATCTGAAAGTCTATTTCATATGAAGCATTTCTAAAATTGGAACCAATGGGTTTGCGACTAATCGTTCCAGGGACATTTAGTCTTGTAATAATTCCGAAACAAGCTGTATATAGAAAAAGTGAAACTGCATAATTGCAAAATGTTTATGTGAGCATGCTGTAGTTTTTAAACTCTATTAAAACATTACTATAATTTCAAAACTGCCACTATACAACAACATATAAAAGGAGCTCAAACTGATTATTACTCATTTGCTTAACTATTACAGATAAAAATAAAAATATATTAGTCATGAATATAATTAGTAGGGGAATAAATAAATTATACTTTGTGCAGAAGATATGGAAAACTTGGGTAAAAATAAGCCAATAATACAGCATACAGCTGTCTCGAAAATACGCAGGGTTCCCTTTGTTATCGCAAAAGAAACAATAAACCCGAAGTCAAAACGACGAAATTGGCTTCGAATTGGCTCATTTTGTCGTTTTGACTTTGGATTTGTCTCGACTTTTGTAAGGCGACTAAATAAACTGTTTTTCTTTTTTCATGTAACGGTTTGTTTCCTTAGATGTGCAGATGTTTTGAGCGAAAGCTTAAATTTATTATCTTATAGAAACTTAGAAGGAGCCTTGCTGCTCCAACCGGGAATCGAATCCTGGAACTCCGATTATTATCCGATTATACTCCGAGCTCTTATCGTTGGAGTGGACTCTGTATTCTCAATCCTCTAATGTCAGATTCGAGGAGCAACTGACAATCTGATTGACTACCTCTTGTTATATTTACCTCAGGTTAGCCTCCTGCTACTGCTATTTTTACCCAGGTTAGTATCCTGCGTGGCCGTTATTCTCTCAATTTGAAATCGGAGCTCAATCTTCCAAAGTTCACTGAATTCATACTAGTCGTACTAGGGTCACTTTCAGACCTCAAACATCTTTGCACTAACCTGCAGGGTTGATTTGTTCGGGCGTCATTGTAAAGAACCTTGCCTCCCAACCGGGAATCGAACCCTGGATCTCCGAACTGGCCCACCGCCGCTCTACCATTGAGTTACTGGGACAAAATTACAAACTCTTATCGTCGAAGTGAGTCTGCAAACTGTTACTTTTTAATGTTCCTTGATAATTTATTTTTCATTCTTATGCCGAGTGTTTTGCTCTGTTTCATAACTTGCAACATCGTTTTATTTTTGTTTAAATTTATAACTTTTAGATTAGTACCGCTTCCCTTTCTGAGTCCCCTGAGAAATTTTGATTGATAGATTTCTATCCTGTCCAAGGATGCTTTTTATGCACAGGAAATTGTTTAATACATTTACATTTTGCTTATATTGTATTCTTTTATTAACAAAATGATTTGTTTGCTGTTAAAGTTTCGCAAACTTTAACAGTAGATGATGCATTTTTCTAATCTCAAGTCTAGCATCAGTTGATAAAATATGGTTTAATATAATCTGTACATTAACATATTTTTTATTCCAATTATTACATTCACATTAACTAAATTGACCTTTTGTGGCAAATAAAAATATCCTTCAACTCAATTCATTTTAACTAAATATAAGTGTTTATTTCAATCCCCATAAAATAAAATCTGATGTGGGCAACACATGACTTTCCTTATATAATGTAATGAATTTACTATTTTTACAGTAAAAACATAGGTTTTTCTTATAGTAGATACTAATATTCTTTCTAAGATATTGAATTTTCGACAATTAGTCGTAATTTTCATTGATTTAGCGTCATTTTTATCCATTTGGCGAGATTTTCGTTAATATGGCAACATTTTAAAAGTCGCCAAGTTGGCGACATTCCGCCAAATTCGTCGCCAAAATCTCGCCAAGCGTTATGGACGACGAAATAAGTTGTTCTTACAGCAGATAAATGACTATTGGGTTCAAATACAAAACTATTACTCAAAGTATCCTTTTTCATGAATGGAACGAGTTAGATCCACGAGAATGATGTCACCCAATTTATCGCATGGTATTACATATGAAAAGTGAACATGTTTCTCAATAGGAAATTTTTTTTTTCATTTTATATGACTTTTTAATATTTTTTTGAAAAATGTGCAATATCTCAAGAACGGTTCCTGTTAGCGTTCTAAAATTTATGTCAATCGTTTTCTACTGAAACATTACATAAGAAATGTCTATTTGCGTAACTTTATTAGTGGTTTTGATTTTTTGACGATTTTTTCAAAATTTTATTCAACAATTTAGGGGGGTTCTGAACATTCGATTACGTATAAAAACAATAGGCTTCCAGTGTGTACGGATTGTGATTTTTGTACCAAATTTGGTTCGAATCGGTCCATTCGTTCGTCAGTTATCGTCTCCACAGACTCACAAACACACTTTCACACACACACACACACTTTCACACACACACACACACACACAAACACACATACTTTCACACACACACACATACTTTCACACGCACACACACACACAGACATCACTTCAAAAGTGTTTGATTCGTGATCAGAGATGCTTGAAACGTGCTCCCCCGTCGAAAACTCGATTTCGAATTTTCGACCCCGTCACAATACTTTCCTTATACATTATGTATATAAGGAAAGTAATATAAGTTTAAAAGTTAAACATTCGCAAAGTTCTGATACTGACATCCATAGAAACAAAGAAAGAAATATTTTAATTTCATTGCAGGAACAAACATTGCGAGTATAGAATGTTTCACCTTGCCCGGCTTAAAGACGTGGGTGATAGCGGAACTAAATTAATAACTTGCTGAAATTCGAAAGCTTCCACATTATGTTTGGTTTGTGAAAATATATGCAAAAGTAAACGTAACGCTGGAAATTAATCAAATGATAGATATATATTTAGATTTCTACATTAGTTAGTATTTCCGAAACTGAGTTTCGTAATCTAGCATTGCATATTCTGTTGACATAAAATAAGTAAATTTGAGCTGTTAGTATTTGATAAAATAATACAGTGAAGAACTAATTTAACATTCCTTTAAAAAGTAGGCACAGCTGTGAGGTGACTACAATTGCTTGGAGTGCGTTATAAACCTATTTCTTCAGACCAAAACAGTATAGTTAGAAACATATGCACTCTGAACAAAAGCTGAGAGTGAATTGTACAGAAGCAAACGGTAAAAAATTCAAAAGAGGAAGAAAACTCTCAGAGAAACAAAATTGTAAAACGAATGAAATCGTCACTAGAAAAACACCCATAAACATATCATCACGGGGCGATATAGGGTCCATGTCCCTCCCAGAAAGACGTCGAGATGGCACAGAGAATTGAAATTGAAGTATAGAAGTGAGATTCAAAAATAGAGGACAAGTACATGAAACGTTCAATCACAACATGTAACACGATTTTTGTTCCTGGGTAGTACGTGTTATTTTCTAATGACTTATGCCTGGAAAGCATAGAAAATGGCTATTATTCCCCTCAAACATTGGGTTTGTAACCAGGACAGTGTTATTTTGAATATTACCTGCTTTGAACGAGAAAATGTACGAGGTTTGCACACGATTTGATGCGAGTAATTGATAAAATAAAATATCTAAAGATTTGATATATTAGTCACGATTTTAGCATACATTGTCTAACAAGCACAGATCAGCAAAACTTTCCAACTTCATATATACGATTATCTTTAACAAAATTGAGTCATTTATAGGAGTATAGCGTAATAAATCAATATTAACCGTCTTGGTAAGTTCCTTATTTACTGCAAAAAATGAAATGTATAAAATCCAACGATAAAACTGAATATTCATTAAATTAGAAATCATATTTATTTTACGTTTGTGACCAGAATAATATGTCAATACGAGCGAGTTGTCGTGGGCCGGAAATACATTGTAAAGAACCACATACAGCCTACGGATTACTAGTTACCATGCCCTTGGTGTAGACACTATGTTTACAGTAATTGTAAGATTTTACAACCAAATCATGAAATTAGAACGTTCTAAACTTTAGTTACTGGACTTGGTAATACATGCAAAACTCGAACCCTCTCAAACTCACTTAAAATATTTCAAAGCTTCCAAACAATGCAGGCTTTTTATTTGATTGCTAGAGCACCACTTTCACTCTCAAATCTGAGATTTTCTCGATAGGATCTATAGACGCACCTTTCTAGTGCCTCATCTTGAACTTACCTATACTACAGTACCTAGAACTAATAGTGTGCCGACCGCCTATACCTCCCAATGGTGGAAGATGTTCCTGAAAAGCCGCCTCCGCGCCAGACGGAGTTGGTCTCGAATAAGCGGTCTAAAGCACAGGAGTTCGCATTGAAACTAATGGGAATTTATTGCAAATGAAATGACCGATATCTTTCGAAATAACTGAAGAATATGTGTCAAATTTGGTGTGATTATTGTAAGTGGTATACACAAAAAGTCATTTGATTTTCAGAGAGATTGAGCTAGGGATATATTCGTATTTTTAAAATTTTATTTAACTTGATCTGGTGTTCGTTCAAAACTTTGAGGTCCAAAATAATCAGGTTCATTTATCACAGTAACGTGAAATCTGTTATGACGTTTCCTCTTGTGGTATATTTCAGTTCTTTCGATTTTGAAGCTTATCGGGCTAGCCCGTCTTGGCCCCGCCATAGAACTTTACCTGGTTTTTGAGAATAACTCGAAAATCAGAAAAAGTAGGAAATCTAAATTTATATATCGTTTTCTTTTGGGGTATATTTTAATTCTTTCAATTTTGAACCGTACCAGGTTAGCCCGTCTTAGGCCCGCCTTAGAAACTCACCCGTTTTTGCGGTATAACTCGAGAACAGGTGTATCTGAAAATTCGAAATTTAGCATATCCTTGTCATTTGCTGTATATTTTAACTCTTTGGATTAAAAATCTTTTTGGGCTAGCCCGTCTTGATTCCAACAAAAGGAATATATCGTTTTTTGAGAATAACTAAAAATTCGGAGCATCTAGAATGTCTAAATTTAATATGTCATTGTCCTTTGGGGTATATTACATTTCAACTCATTTCGAACCTTATCGGGTTAGCCCGTATTGGGCTCGCTATAGAAATTTACTCTCTTTTCATGAATAATTCGAGCAATCGGAGTAGCTAAAAAATGTAAATTTAGTATATCATTTCCTTTTGGATGGATTTTAATCTAGAATTTGAACTTCATCGGGCTAGCCGGTCTTGGATCCGCTGAAGAGTGCATTGGTTTCTGAAGAATAACGCGAGGACCGAAGTAGCTAAAAATTCCAAGTTTAGCAGGTCCTTGGCTTTTGAGGTATATCTAAATTTCTTCGGATTTGAACTTTATCGGGGTAGCCCGTCCTGGGCCCAACATAGGAATTTTTTAGAATAACTGGAAAATCTAGAAAACTAGAAAATACAAATTTAGTACATCCTTATCTTTTGGGGAATATTTTAATTTCTTCGATTTTGAACCGTATCGGGCGAACCCGTTTTGGGCCCGCCTTAGAAATTCACTTTTTGGGGGGAATAACTCTAGAACCGGAGTATCTAAAAGTTTCAACTTTAGAATGTCGTTGTCATTTGCGGTATGTCTTTGCTCATTAGATTTTAAACCTGATCGGGTTAGCCCGTCCCGGTGCCAACAAAAATGTACTCGTTTTTCACGAATAACTCCAAAACTGTAGCAGCTAGAATAGCTAAATTTAGTATATCATTGTCTTTTAGGGTATATTTTCTTTCTTTGGATTTTGAACCTTATCAGACTCGCCCGTCTTGGACCCGACATAATGATAATGTATCCGTTTTTCGAGAATAACTCGTAAATCGGAACACCTAAAAAATCTAAATTTAATATATCAATTTCTTTTGGGGTTTATAATAATTTATAATTTGAATCTCATTGGGCAGGAATGCAATCGTGTTTGATGAATAACTCGAGAACCGGAGTAGCTAAAAATTCCAAATTTAGCATGCGATTGTCTTTTGTGGTATATTTCATTTTTTCGACTATGAACTTCATTCAGCTAGCCCGTGCTGGGCCTGCCATTGGAATATACTAATTTTTTTAGAATAACCCGAAAACAGGAGCAGACAGAAATTCAAAATTTAGCAAATTAATCCCTTTTCGGATAGAATTTAATATTTTCGGCGTATATATAATTATAATTAGTGGCGTAGGCATGAGAGATGGGATGTGTGGTAAAAAAGCTCATTTTCCGAACAATTACATTAGTTCTCAAAATTGTCCATATTTTAAAAAAATGTATTTTGCACTATAAAAAAATTCATTCGATCGTCGACCCCCTGTTTTTCTGGATACATAGTTACATCCATATGCAAATAAGCTAAGAAGTGCGAAATTTGTCCACGGATGTTGGGTCGGTGCACTGGGAGTACGAGTGAAGGTTGCGGTTCTGTGTTATCTGACGAAGAAGGTTTTTTTTGCCTTCGAAACCGGTCGATATTAGTTTTGCATTTTGAGTTGCATTTTGCTTTTTACGAAGATAATTTTATTTCTTTAGCAGAAATTTGGACCGCACGTATTGATATTGTTTACTTGAAATTGAAATTTTTCAATAATTTTAAAGAGCTTTAATTTTTAAATTGAATAACTTAAACGAATGCTTTAAAACCAAATTTTTGTTTTGCATTTTGATACATATTACCATGTAAACCTAAAAAAAGAATGTATGATAATGCCTAGCCGATATTTTGTTTTATTTTATATGTTCGGCTACTGGGGAAAAATGCCTGTAGGTGGCCCTATGAATTTGGAAGAAAAACATGAAACACCATTGCCGCTTGAACATTAGAACAAGATGGGGGCTGTCTACAAGTGCTGTCTTTTTTGTACGGTGAAAGACAGCGCTGATAAGAATTTCGTTTGAGAGTGGACATGTAATCGACCGCTATTTTATTTCGACAGGCGCATCTCTTTACATACGTTTCCGCAAATTGCCACATCTCTTACACGAACAATGCTCAAAAGATCCGCAAATCAACGGGGGCTCTGGAAATAGGTAGAACACCAGAAAAGGACATTTTGTACTGCCTTCAGGGTGGCCTCTAGATACAATAGGAAGTATCTCATTAGCACATTGGTCATCTGAGATCGAATCTGTTTAACCGTCACATGTATAATATTCTTTTTCGTTCATAATCTGCGAATTTCAGCATCCAAAAATCCCGTCACAAGACTTTTCTTTGTATTATACTCTGTAGTACGAATTACTATATTACTATGAATCTTTAAAATGCACCGTGGACTGGTTTCGCATTATTTAATTCTCTTGCATATGAGAGTAGCCAAGATCTTGGATATGGGGGCTCGACGATCGAATGTGGGTTTACACAACAGTACAAAATACTTTTTCAAATATAATTCCTAAGGAGAACTAATGTAATTCTTTAATTGTTTGGTAAATGATAATTTTTCTCCGATTTTCGAGTTATTTTCCAAAAACGAATGTATTCCAAAATGCATTCCTAATGCTTCTAAACGAATGCATTCCTTTGCAAAGACGGGGTAATCTAATAAAGTTTAAATTCCAAAGAATTAAAATATATCTCAAAAGAGAATAATATTTTAAATTAAGACATTCTAGTTGCACGGTTTTCAAGTACAGATCGGGCTAGCCCGTTAAGGTTTTAAATCCAATGAGCTAAGATATACCGCAAATGACAACGACATTCTAAACTTGGAACTTTTAGATACTCCGGTTCTAGAGTTATTCCCCCAAAAAAGTGAATTTCTAAGGCGGGCCCAAAACGGGTTCGCCCGATACAGTTCAAAATCGAAGGAATTAAAATTTTCCCCGAAATATAAGGATGTACTAAATTTATATTTTCTAGTTGTCTCGATTTTCCAGTTATTCTAAAAAAAACGGGTCCATTCCTATGTCGGGCCCAGGACGGGCTAACCGGATAACGTTCAAATCCGAAGAAACTTAAATATACCACAAAAGCCAACGACATGCTAAACTTGGAATTTTTAGCTATTGCGGTTCTCGAGTTATTCTTCAAAAACGAATGCATTCTTCAGCGGACCCACGACGGGCTAGCCCAATGGGGTTCAAAATCTAAATTAAAATCCATCCAAAAGGAAATGATATACTAAATTTACATTTTTTAGCTACTCCGTTTGATCGAACTATTCTTGAAAAGCGAGTAAATTTCTATGGCAGGCCAAGACGGGCTAGCCCGATAAGGTTTCTAAATGCGATGAAATATAATATAGCACAAAAGACAATGATATAATAAATTTAGACATTCTAGATGCTATGAATTTTGAGTTATTCTCAAAAAATGATATATTCCTCTTGTTGGGCTCAGGATGGGCTAGCCCGATGGGGTTCAAAATCTAAATTAAAATCCATCCAAAAGGAAATGATATACTAAATTTACATTTTTTAGTTACTCCGTTTTATCGAATAATCCTTAAAAGCAAGAAAATTTCTTTGGCGGGCCAAGACGGGCTAGCCCGATAACGTTCGAAATGCGATGAAATATAATATTCCACAAAGGACAATGAAATATTAAATTTAGACATTCTAGATGCTCCGAAATTTGAGTTATTCTCAAAAAACGATATATCCCTCTTGTTGGGCCCAGGACAGGCTAGCCCGATAAGATTTTTAATCCAAAGACTTGAAATATATAGCAAATGACAAGCATATGCTAAACTTCGAATTTTTAGATACCCCTATTCTCGAGTTATACCAAAAAGTAAAGTCATATGGCGGGTCCAGGACTGGCTAGCCCGATAAGCTTCAAAATCGAAAGAACTGAAATGTACCACAAGAGATAACGTCATACCGAATTTCACGTTACTGGGATGAATGAACCTGATTATTTTGGATCTCAAATGTTTGAACGACCACAGATAAAGCTAAATAAAATTTTTAAAATACGAATATATCCCTAGGGCAATCTCTCTGAAAATCAAATGACTTTTTGTGTATACCACTTGCAATAATTACATCCAATTTCAGACAAATTCTTCAGTTATTTCATTTGAATTATCAGTTATTTCATTTGCATTATCAGTTATTTCATTTGCATTATCAGTTATTTCATAAGATATCAGTCATTTCATTTGCATTAAATTCCCATTAGTTTCAATGTTAACTCCTCATCTTTTAACCGCTTATTCGAGACCAACGCCGTCTGGCGGAGGCGGTTTTTAGGGAACCTGTTTTCGCCTCGGTCGGCACACTATTCATTCTAGGCACTGTACCTATACCATCTACCTCTACTTGATCCCAGTGTTTCTCAACTTTCTCAACCTCTGCCTGGTTGCAATCTGAGTGGTTAATTCCTTGATTCACTCTTTCTATGCCCAGTTCGAATGTTTATCCTGCCTCACCAACAGAATCGAAAACAAAAATTGATAGGCCGGCTCATTATTGGTTTGTTTAACTGAAACCAATAAAAAAGTCTATTAGTGCAAAATAACTTATACTTCAAAACGTAAAATGAGGTGAATTATAACTAAAGGTTATAGAGAGATGACAAAACACGCACACACACCTCAGGCAGGCATCTTTCCAAAAGTGTTAGAAAGGTACTCAGGGTGTCTGAAAACTCGATTCTCGTCACGTTTCTTAAAACATAAACGTTAAAAATTTAGATATCGGAAAATTTTGTTAAAACGTTATTTTATCTATTAAATATTGTGAGAAAGTCACAATGTGATATTATTCCTGAACAAAAATAAATTATATAGTTACTAGTCAAATTTATAATTATTTCACTCCAGTGAATAGGAAAATTAATATTTTCTTTGTGCATCAAACAGAGTCCATAATCGTTTTTTCTAATATTTTCACTGATAAAGAGGATAATACATATCTCGGAAGACGATCCCTCAGAGGCGCATAATTCATCATTCACCCAACGCGGATAATGTTTCTGAGCCTTTTAGAGTTTCTGATATTTGGGTGGCAACAGTATTTCTTTACTTCCACGCCTGTAATGTTATAATTCCCTTGCGTTTGAATGAGCTCGTATTCTATTAAATACAAATGTTGAAAGATAAATACTGGAATCTTTGAACATCATAACATAAGCCTTATTTGCGATTAAATAACGTTTAATGCTCATGTTTACTGTTTGCAATAATACAATAATTCCATCGTAGTTAGTACGTGCGATATTATATCCATATAGCGATTTATATTAAATCCAACCATTATCACTGCAAAATTATATGTCTTTATTTGATTCAATATAAATTCATTTCTGTTACTTCGTTAAAACTTCAAATCAAAAGAAGTTTATGAAGGAGACTTCATAGATAGCGGTGGAAATGGCATGCAAACTTCATTTTTGACGGAGCTGTTAGGTATTTGTGTTATTTTGCGTAGTCGCATTTCGCTCATACATAAGAATTTTTAACACTTTACAACAAAGTTGAAAAGAGTTTATGACTTTGTTCATTCTGTCTGTCTGTCTGTCCGTTAGCATGATAACTGCCGTAAAATTTACTTAATCAAAATGAAATTTTAGTATGTTGTTCAGACGGTCTGTGGGACCTATGGGAATATAAATGAATAATATCACCCAATTAGTTTTGATTGAACCCGGGTTGAAAAAATGAAATACATTGAATCCTATGGGACCTAATTTTTCAAACATTTTTTAAGCAAATTTAAAATTCACAAATTGCTTCGAAAATTTTATGAAATATTCAAATTATCTAATAAAATATATAAAAAAAAATTCAGTCAAATGCATTCAGTAGTTTTTAAATAAAAATTAAAATAATAATTACACATCTTACATGAAGCGATCACGTGACTATTATATGAAGAGATTACGTGACTCACTTCAAAATGAAATAGGACATCCATCTTGTGTCAAAATCGCGATTTTTAAAGTTCTTTTTAAGTCATATTTAGTGTTGTATCCGTTCTTAACCCCCTTTATTTTTGTTTAAATTCTGTGTATGTACGTACTGAAACAACGCAATTACAATATATGTGAGTTTAAATGATCATCCAAATTTGATTATTTCTACAACGAAGCCTATTTTTCACTTATGTAAAATGTAAACAGCATGGGACGACGGTGGATATGTGTCATTGGCAGCACACGTAATGGGCGCCGCGATACCAAATGTCCTTCAGCCAGGCGCCTTGAGGTGGTACAGACATACACAGGGGCTCGTGGTGAAGGTGCTGCCCGTGTCCGGATGGCTTACAATGATGCAGTTGGCGCTATGCCAGCGTGTCATGCGATGTGGCGGTCTTCTCGGCTATTGGTCTGCAGAGGGCTTCCTGAGCCTGGTCGTCATGTATGCGACCTCTCTCTCCCGTCCACTGGTCCCAACACCTCTCACAGTGAAGTCAGAACGGCCTAGGTGGCGGATTACTGGCCGAGTTGACCACCCGGCTTCCATCATCCCGATGATTCTTCCACTTTCGAACTCTGATAATTCATATTGTCTTCGGTGGCGGTGTAATGGCATCCCTAAAGAAAAAGCGTTCCTCTGCAACAGATTTACAGTCAAAAAGTCTCTGCGTATTTTTTTTTCTGCGCCAGGAAAAACGAAGTTTAACGCTCATTGGTGGCATTATGCAATGCGTAATTATGTATGCAATGAGTAATCATCATGCAAATCATTATGTATGCAATGCGTAATCATCAATGCTGTATTTCTAAGCATTTGCATATCTGCCTAACACGTATCTTCATGCCAAGTTCCGTTACGATCCCGCAATTACTTCTTGGTGCGCAAATTTTTATGGCAATGAGTATATGTTACAGGCAAAGTGTGAAAAGCAGGCATTACAAAGAATGCCTAGGCATTCTATAGAATGCGTGACGTTTTTAGCCAAAGTATAAAATATCTGTTTTATTTTAATATTTTACATTATTTCCCTAAGGGCGCGGTAGCCCATTGGTTAGCGCGCTGGAGTTGCACTCGGTAGGCCCGGGTTCGATTCCAGCCACTGCCAAAACTGCCGCCGTGTTCATGCGGAGTACGATCACGTTAAACATGTGGGTCCGAAAGTCCTTCCGAGAGGTTGGTGGTAGGGGAAGGAGGGTACGGTCCCTGTGGATGCTTCCCCCACTGGGTTCCGGTCTAAATTGGGTGGCACTTCCCGACCGTCCAAACAGTTACCTTACACCTTTCTGGTAGGTCGGACGGTCTGGGTTTCAACAACAACATTATTTCCCTAGCCATTGTATAGAATACCTAGGCATTATATAGAATGTCAAATATTATTTCGACAAAGTGTGAAAAAAGCTTTTATTGAAAAGATGCATGTGAAAATATCAGAAGTACAATATGTAAGATACGGGATTTTTCTACAGAAAGAAAAAAATACCAACTCGAACTACTTGATGCTACAAGTAAACTGGAATGGGAACAGATGTAGTATAATCCAGTTTTCAATTTTGGCGGTTTTAGGTGAGATTCTGACAATCCCTGCTATGATTTGGAGAACATTCTACTCCGGCAACTCCTTCCGTGTATGTTGTCGCCAAGGTAAAAATCGAAACATTCCAGTCTGACAACGTTTTCTGCGTTTTGTTGATCTTCTGTCATCCTTTTTTCGCCGTTTGTGCAACAGATGATCTGTAACTCTTGATCAGATTCAATCATGGACCTACGGTCGCTAAAAAACATCACAGATACCGGCCCCCCTGGCTGTCGGATGTTGCATGTAGCAATAGCTGTTTGTGCAACAGGCGTTCTGTGGCTCATAGAGCAAAAGATGAAAATCAGAAAAATTTCTGATTTTTACCTTTTCTTTTATGTTATGATTTTTATGTTGTGCTCTATGAGCTACAGAACGGAATACCTGTTGTACAGACAGCTATTGCTACGTGCGACCTCCGACATCTATTAGGGCCGGATTCTGTGATGTTTTTTTAACGGGAAAGCGTAGCGAGTTAAGCAAGCGAAGCGGGTGTAGGCCCATGTTTGAATTGCTACAGATCAACTGTTGCACAAATGGCAAAAAAACGAACGACAAATACATACACACACAAATACAGCACACAAATAAA
Source organism: Amaurobius ferox (assembly GCA_951213105.1). Taxonomy (NCBI): domain Eukaryota; kingdom Metazoa; phylum Arthropoda; class Arachnida; order Araneae; family Amaurobiidae; genus Amaurobius; species Amaurobius ferox. The sequence continues at coordinate 9,767,235 of OX578134.1, forward strand.
GCACAATTAAACATACACACACAATAAAGCACATATACATACACACATAAAGCAACATATACGCACACATACAAACACATACACACACAAATAAAACACAAATAGCAGGGATTTCCGGAATCTCCACTAAATTCCCATATCTTACATATTGTACTTCTTACATTTTCATATGCATATTTTCAATAAAAGCCTTTTTCACACTTTGCCAAAATATATTTTGTCATTCTACATAATGCCTATATATTCTATGCAATGCCTAGGGAAAGTATGTAAAATATTAAAATAAGACAGACATTTCATACTTTGCCTATAAACGTCACGCATTCTATAGAATGCCTAGGCATTCTATACAATGCCTGATTTTCACATTTTGCCGGTAACATATGTACTCTTTATGCTGTAGTATAAAACAGAACTGGTAGAAAAGTCTAACAAATTTAAATATCAGATATATTCGACATTTGTGCATAATTTTCTGCGCATTACGTCAGTTTGTGTTTATATCTTGCGATTACCACACTCTCGCCGGGTGGGCTATTCCAGAGCGTGAACTGCCACAGAACCCTTCTTTCACATCACACACCAAACGCCGTTTTATCGCCAGTTCTGGTACGCTATTCTGGAAAAACTTGCAAGAGCGGAGGGAAAGACGAATTGTTTATAATAAATGATGTTGTTCATGAAGATCGATGATTTCATTGAGCATCAAAATGTCATTAGATACATTTTTATCCGATTATTTACATCATTGATTATTATTTTCTGGTTTTAATGTAATACTATAAAAATGCATGTGCTTTGGAATTATACATGTATTTCATGTATTTATAATAGGGAAATACATGTTTTTATGTGTACTGCTTACAAATTATTTGAAATTAGTTTAAGAAATATTGTACGCGCATATATAATTTATTATTTGAATAAAATGATTATATCCGAGAATTCGTCGTAAATATATGTGTAGGATTCGTATATTGTTCGATATTTATATAGTATAAGAATCAGTGACGAAAAGACAATTTGAAAAGAGGGAATATTTGTCATTTTAAAAATGAAAAGTTTGTCACATTTTAGGGAAATCTTCTTTCCACTTTTCGGTTTGTGAGAGCAATAAATAAGTGTTACTTTCCCGACATACATAGTATAATAAAGCTTTTTTTAAGATGTATTCAGCGGAACTCTAAGGATTCCGCGACATGATAGTTTCATCCATATAAATTGTCTTAAAAGTTTAAAATCGAGTAAATTTTAATGCATCATTTGGGCAAGGGATTTTTCTCATTTTGGGGTTCTGCCATCAAATTAAATGTTAAAAGGGTTTCGTGACCAAATAAGTTTGAAAAACACTGGTATAATGTATAGGGAAAGTATTGTGACGGGGTCGAAAACTAGAATTCGAATTTGTGTTTTCGGCGGTAGAACTCAATTTAAACATCTCTGAACTCGAAACGAATGTTTTTGAAGTGATATGTGTGTGTGTGTGTATGTGTGTGAATGTATATTTATGTGTGTGCATATATATCAGTGTGTATGTGTATTAGTGTGCGTGTGTATGTGTGTATGTATATTAATGCGTTGTAAAGAACCTTGTTGCCACAAATGGGAATCAAAATCTGGATCTCCGAATTCACCAGCCTATGCTCTACCATTGAGCTACTGGGACGAAATTGCAAGCTCTTATCGCTAAAGTGAACTCTGCAGTGTATGTATGTTAACGTGTGTGTGCGATCAGTGGATGCGATATCTAACGAACGAATGAAACGTTTCTAATGAAATTCTTTACGTTTATTACAATAAGTGAATAATGGAATTCTATTGAATTTAAAAAGCAATCGAATATTCTTTAACCGACTCCCAAATTTCGAATGAAATTTTGAAACAAAATCACAAAATATTGAAACCTTTAATGGAAAATGAAGAAACCTTAGAAAATGAAGTTTAATTAATTTGATGATTCTTGTTCCTTTGGGGAAATTAATATTCTTGATTGAAGATATATTGAGGTTCACGGTTATAATCCTTTCAAATACAAAATATATGGCTTAGCGGATACTAGCTACATTTCTAATTGTCAAGTTATATTTGCAAAAAATTGAAGTTCATTTGGTGAAGATGTGAAGGACGCAAAATCACTGATAAAGTATTTTTCGCACCCCCACTCATTCTATTCGTTCTCGGAAGAGAAACAAAAAGATTTACCTCTATTAGGTTCTGTCCCATTGTCGAAACGCTTTTTCCAGGGGGCAAACTCAAGAACGATATGTACAATATTGACTAGCTTGATACCAACATTTGGGACCTTAAATGTCCAGGGGAGCGGAAGTGCCTCCTTGACCTTCTATATAGGTGCTCATTGCAGGATCTCCATGATTATACTATTAACCTCAGGACAGAACATAACGGAGTCGAAATTTTGATTTCCATAGGTGCGGAAAAATACTTTCCAGACCGCACAAAAATCTCCATGAAATCTGAAGCTCTGTACACTTATAAGCATGGGCGCCCATACCGGCGTTCAAAATCACAAATGTGGGTATCAAGCTAGTTGATATTGTACATCTCGTCCTTTTGAGTTTGCTGCAGCTGGACTAAGTTCCATGAGCAGCCTTGCAATGGGCGCTCATAGGGGAGCGCAAGAAGGTATTTGCCCTCCCTGGACGTTCAAGGTCACAAATGTAGGTATCAAGCTAGTGGTTATTGTACGTTTCATCCATGAGTTTGCCCTCTGTAAAGAGTCCTATGGGCGCCCATAGGAGAGCGCGAGGGGGCACTTTTCCTACCGTGGAAGTTCAAGGTCAAACATGAAGGTATCAAGCTGGTAGATATATATCTCGCATCCTCATATTTACCTCTATATTTTTGATGCTCTCTTTTTTTCTCTCTCTCTTTATCCCGTGTTGTAATCAAGTTAATTATACAACGATCTACCTAATTTCGTTTTTCACAGAATGTATTTGAATATAAAATTTCGTACTATTTCTCTCTCTCACTCTCTCTCTATTTTAAGATATCCATATTCGAAAAATGGTTTAATCCCATTTATTACGAAATATTCTACCTGTTTCTAATTTTCTACAGAATGCATCTACATGTAAATTTTCATAGTGATACGTGCATTCGCATCTCACATACACACACACTGATGGAAATATTTCCAAAAATGTTCGAAATATATTTATGATGTCTTTAAATGCATTTTTTCGTTTAAATATCGAATTAAAAATGAGTCGTAAACTTCCTCTATATTACAGTATGAGAAAATAATAAAATTATTATTTAATTTAGTCATTATTGAATTAATTTAATTCTAATCTAAGAGATAATACATTTTAAACGTGTCTATATTGCTAAATTGTAAGTTATATATCCATATAAAAAGAAAAACAATACTGTGGGTGTTACTCCGAACGTAGAAAATACGGCGCTGCTATAACCTTGAAAGATCTCGCGTATGAATGTTGGTGATAAAATGACGCTTGGCGTCTAATTTGAAAGAAAGGTTCTGAGATAGTTCACACAATGGAATAATGCGCCTGGTGGAGTGACTGCAAACGTTTTTTCGAATTAAAAAATATATATCGAAACCTCTCCCTAGATACCTCCCACCATCGTCACACACAATACACATCAACCTTTTCCCGTTCGAAATATTACGAAAAGAGTTATGTTTCTCATCAATCTATAACGTGTAAAAGTGTTACTCCCTATTTTTTACAAAAAGTTTCTTTTAGGAATATTACAAAGTGTAATTATTATCTAAATACGTGTAGTATTTATTAAGAAATAAAGTAAAAAGCGTGAGTACAAAACATAGCTTCTTTTAAATGCATTAAAATAAAATTCTAATCTCACGGGATTTCTTGATCCGGATACCCACATATCTTAAATTCCGGATTTAAAAACAAATCCCGGTTCTGTAATCCTTACTAAGAACGCAATTTCAAAATACCTTTTGATTAATTTATTTATTTTATATAAATAAATTTATATTTAATTAATATTAACCCACTGGGAAATAACTTATAGTTAAATATAAACTACATAAATTCACTTTTCAGTTCTATCCCTGGAATTAACGAACAGAATCCTGTGTTGACATAGGAGCAGTATACGCTACTTGTCACTTTAATCTTCGGACTAAGCTCTTGTATGCAATTAGTGAAAACTAGATTTATAGATAGTGTCGCATGGATTCTATTGGGCTCAACGCTTTTAAATTTTAGGAATAAAGTGTAAGAGTAGAGCGAAACATATTTGCTTACTTAATATTACATGTATTTTAAATTATTTTGTTATTTTTTAATACAACATTCGAAATTTTGATTATACAGTGGCTTCCAAAAATTAAGCACGGACGGTAAAATCGGCAAAATGCAAAAGTAAAGCTTTGATTAACTCAAAAATGTACATGAAGGTAGCAAATATGTTTATACATTAAAGAAAAAATATTTATGTACAAAGAAGAAAAAAATATTTACTTTTCGTAAGTTAAATGATGACGTCGCATTTGGATCATTAATAAAATTATGTTTAAAGGCAAACAAACCAAACAAAACTTATATTAATGTGGTACGTGACCACCCCGGACATTCACACAGGCATTACAATGATTTTCCATGCTTTCAATGAGGCGATCAACAATCACAGATGCGAGCAACGGCCATTCCTCCATTAGGGCAGTTTTCAACTTTCTGAGACAGGTTGGAGGGGGTAAACGTACAAAAACAACACGCCCGAGAGCATCCCAAAGTTTTTCAATGGTATTAAGGTCTGGGGAATACATCAACCACTTAATACCCGAAATGCCCTCACTTTCCAGGTATTCGTCAACGATATTAACACTGTGGACGGGATTATCGTCCATAAGGAGGAAATCAGGAACAACTGCTGCAGCGTAGAGTCTCGCAATGGGGTCTAGGACTTCATCCCGATACCGCGCAGCCATCACAGAACCGTATCTAAAGATATGAAGCTCTGTGCGATATACAATTAAAATTCCAGCCCACACCATGAAGCTGCCGCCTCTGAATGTGTGATGTTTAATGATGTTCTTGGCCTGATTGAGAGTGCCTCGTTCTCTTCAGACTCTTACACACTTATCATCTGCTTCCAGGGCAAACCTGGCCTCATCCGTGAATAGGACGTTGCACCAATCTCACACAGTCCAATTGACATGTTGACGACACCACTTTAATATTTACCCTCTGGCTGGACGGTAAGTGGAACACAAAAAGGGGTACTCGGGTCCCTTTACGTGGAGCCTTCGGCGCACAGTACTGGCAGGTATTGTCTTAACAAGTGCCGCTGCAACTATGGATGTAACAGTTGTGGAGGTCACTCGTCGATTCCGCTTGGCTACTATAGCAATATACCGATCATTAGAAATGTGGTAACCCTTGGACGACCGGCACATGTCTCCGGACAACTATTTGACTTGCTTAGAATAGTTTCTCCAATAGAAAAATTACCGAATAATCAACGCCAATGAAATTAGCGATATCTTTGATTAACTGTCCTGCTTCAATGCGTCCAACATCATGCGAGCGTTCACTATCTGACATTCGTCTTATTTCAACCATAGAAATACGAATATCATCAAAAACAGACCTACAACAGTTATAAACACTTCGTATCAGCATTTAAATGCACCTCCTCGAACTCATCAAAATTTTGACGTCTTCAACGACCGCCTAATTAACATATATCCAGACAGTCAATCGTGATTGGCTGTAACATACGATATTTGCATACTGCGATCTATTTCCTCAGCGATTTTCAGCCACTGAAATTCCAATACGCTTTCGAACAATGAAAATTTGCGTTGAGTACTTAACTTTTGGAAGTGAGTGTATTTTGAGTTACTGGATATAAATGTCCCTACATATAGTATAATATACAAGGAAAAATCGGCCAGTGGGTCCAGTCAATTTTAATGAACCAATAGATTTCAATAAGTAATTTTGAAAATAGTTTTCAAAACAAACTACATAACTGATTAATCTCTATTAAAAGAAACACAAGAAAAAATCGGAAAAAATCCTTCTAAAATACAGAGATTTTCTGTGAAGGCGCCAAACCTATGACATTAAATGATTTGCAATTTTGCATGAAAAAATTTTACAATGCGTCGACTCCTATTTTAGTTACAATCGGATAAAATTTTTGAAATGAAATTTTATTTTCTTTCATTTATCTTCAAAATCAAATCTTTTATTTTTCTGAAAACGCTGTTGCCATATAAGAAAAGAAGTAGTATTTAAGTGATTTAACTTCCATTATTGAAATCGCTTTTGCCATTTCAAAAGATTTAATACCCTCATTTGCAAAAAAAAGAAGCACCCCTAAAAAAAACATAATCCGATCAGCTCGAAATTTTGCATACAAATCCCTCTATGCCAAGTATGTAAATGATTACATTTGCAAGGCCAATGAGTGTTAACTTCGGTTATAGCTCGTGTTTCTACTGCGCAACTAGCATTCTATAAAACAGATTAGAAATTTGGACGGTTTAGCTTTGCTAGTTATCGACGTTGCAGGTTCGTGGAGACACAACCAATAATGCCGTTACAATGTTGCCGAAGACCTTATAATTAATTATACGAGTTCAAACGTGGTCGTATAGTCGGAATGCGTGAAGCTGGCTGGTCAAACCTAGCAATAGGCAGCCACCTGCCCCGAAATGACACTGCTGGGCAAAGGTGGTAACAGCAATGGTTACTGCAATGAACTCATCAGCAGAATGAAGGCTCTGAAAGACCAGGTTGCACGAATGCGAGGCAAGATCGGATGATTGTGCAACAGGCCCGAACTGGCCCAACGGCATATTTATCCGTCATCCAACGTGCTACAGCCTCTTCCATACCACCCGTGGTACCTTTCACCATCTCACGGCCCTTGGCTGAGGTGGGGTTACGCTCACGATGGCCTTTAAGATGTCTGTCCATAATCCCACAACGTCGACAAAGTCGTTTGGAGTGGTGTCGTAGCCGAGCATCATGGCTGTCAGCAGATTGGCATCGCATAGTGGTCAGCGATAAATCACGCTTCAGTCTTTCAGCAGATGACCATTGGTACGTGTGTGGAGGCGCCAGATCCAGTGAACCCAATCAGCCTTTATTTTACACAGGCACACAGCCATTACCACTGGTGTGATGGTGTGGGGTGCTATCTCTTGGGGCAGCAGGTCGCACCTAGTCATCCTGAGTACAACTTTAACAGATCAACGATATGTTGGTGAATCCTGCTGTCGCTTGCGTTACCCTTCATGACACGTCATTCTAGGGACATTTTCCAACAAAATAATACTGCGCCACTTACGGCTCGCACATTTATGGACTGTCTCCGTGCTGTTGATAGTGTTTCTCGGCCATCAAGATCACCAAACATTTTGCTAATCGAACATTAATGGGGCATGCTAGGCCGCCAGATTCGGCCAACCCGAAATGTAGCAGATCGGTAGCAACAATTGGGGAATACCTGGCAGAATGTATCGCAAAATAACATTAGGAAACTTTATCACTCCTTACCTAGACGTATACAAGAATGCATTGCCGCAAAGTTAGGTTTCACCAATTAATGATTAGAAAGTTCAATGTGCAATTGCTAACCATTGATGGGTCTTGTGGCCTTGATTTTGTAATCATTTTATTACCTGTGTATGACCTATACGCATATTTAATTTCAATAAAAACAGTCACTTTCTTCATGTTGTTTCGGGTTTTTTTCGTTTTTTTTTCTTTTTTTTTTGCAAAAGAGTGTATTTAAATGATTCCATTAAAAATAAATTTATTATTCAGAGCTATACTCATGGAGGTGATGGGAACTAACTCCATTGCAATAGCACTGAAGCTATCATTGAAACTTTATATTGATATGTCGTAATTAATATATATCGTTTTTAGTAGTCATATCGGAATTAGTAGTTATTACTATAAATATATACCTGAAAGTTACATATTTTTATAAGAAAAGCTTTGCAAGTATCTCTTTATCCCTTTAAATTTAAATTTTAAAGAGCAACATTTTTTAATAAAACTGAATAACTCGTTCATTATTAACCCATTTTCTCTTCCGTATAAGACTAATTTGACTGAAAAACGCGGAAAGCAGAAAAGTATCCTACACCAGAACCCTTCTTTCAAATCCGCCAAACGTCGTTTTATCGCCAGCGTGATACGCGAAGGAGCGCTCTCTCTCTCAAGGTTACCATAAACAGCCACCTCAAGAGAAAGAACTTCCGGAATTTTGTTTATCCTTTTATACTATATATAACTTACAATTTAGCAATATAGACACATTTTAAATGTATTATCTCTTAGATTAGAATTAAATTAATCCAATATTGGCTAAATTAAAGAAGTTGATATATAGCTTACAATTAAGTAATATAGAAACTGTTTAAATGCACTACTTCTTAGATTAGACTTAAATTAATTCAGTATTGACTCAATTAAAGAATACTTTTATTATTTTAAATGCTATTGTATAAAGGAAGTTCACGGATAATCATGGCATTTAGACTAAAAAATACTCTTAAAGACATCATGAACACATTTCGAACATTTTGAGAAATATTTTCATCAGTGTGTGTGTGTATCTGTGGGGTGCGTATAAAAGCATCACTATGGCAATTTATATGTAGATGCATTCTGTAGAAAATTAGAAGCAGGTAGAATATTTTGTAATAAATGGGATTAAAACATCATTCGAAATTAGAGATTTTAAATTAGAGAGAGTAACTTCAGTCACGAAATTCTATATAGCTGCAGTCTGACAAAATTAGAATTAGGTAAATCATTATGTAATTAACGTGATTAGGATACGGGTGAAAGGGAGGGAGGGAGACTCAGAGATCGCGGGGGAGAGAGAGAGAGTGTGTGTATGTGTGTGTGTGTGTCAAAATATAGTAAGATCAAAATATAGTGTAGTAACTGCAAGAGAGATCGACCTTGTTTCGAACGAGTAGGATTCAATTTTAAAACTTATTCCTGGGATGACCAAACTCAAGGATGAGAAGTAAATATCTACTAACTTGATATCTGCATTTCTGACCTTGAACGTTCACGGGAGCGAAAGTGCCCCCTCGCGCTACCCTATGGGCGCACATAGAACATTTTCCAGAGAGCAAACTCAAGGATGAGACGTACAATATTGACTAGCTTGATACTTACATTTGTGATTTTGAACACCTCTATGGGCACCCATGGCTATAAGTGTTGAAGACCTAGACCACTTGACTGGCCCTAGGGCTTACAGCAGCTGTTTAAGTAGCCGGGAGAGATGGCTATGGCTATAAGTGTCGAAAGCCCAGACCATCCGACTCATCCAAAGACGTAGAGCAATTTGATGGATGGCCAGATGGCTATAAGTGTGTAAATCTTCAGACTTTAGGATACTTTTGTGAGGTCTGGAAATACTCTATTTTTCCAACCCTGGCGAAAATGGAAACTTTGACTCCGTTAGGTTCTATCCTGAGGTTACTAGTATAAGCAGGGAGCCTTTTCAATGGGCGCCCATAGGGAAGGGAAAGGAAGAACTTCCGCTCCTCTGGACATTCAAGGTCCCACATGTGGGGATCAAGGTAGTCGATATTGTACATATAATTGAGTTTGCCCCCTGGAAAAGTGCTATGGGCGCCCATGCTTATAGTATCGACAACGGGACAGAACCTATCGAGCTGAATCTTTTTTGTTTCTCTTTCAAGGGCTAATAAAATGGGTGGGATTGTCAATGACTTTGCATCTTTCACAGTTTAACCGAATTAAATGTTATTTTGCGCAATATTGTATTTGAAACGATTATAACCGTGAAATTCAATATATCTTAAATCAAGAAAATTAATTTCCCGAAAGGAACAGGAATTATCAAATAAATTAAACTTCATTTTCCAAGATATTGAATATTCATCAATTTGGCATCAATTTTATTAATTTAGTGTCATTTTTGGCAATTTGGCAACATTTTAAATAAAATGTCAAGTTGACGATATTTTGTTCATTTATCGACAAGCATTGTAGACAGAGAGACAAACTAATAAATTACATTTGACGAATTGTTTGATGTCAAAATACAAAACTATTGCAAAATAGTGTCTCGTGAATGAAACCTACCAGAATGATGTTAACACAGTTGACACATAATATTGCACACGGAATGGGAACATATTATGGTAGTTAGCACAGTTTTAGTTTCATGTATTTTTAAAAATTTATTTGAAAAACGTACAATATATCAAAAATGGCTCATGCAAGTAACCAAAGATTATGTTATTCATTTTCTAAAAAAAAATTAAATAAAAATGATATTTTATGTAACAATATTAAAGGTTCTGATTTTTTACGATTTTTTTCAAAATGTCATTCGAAAGTTTGGAGCTGGTTTCCAAATATTCGATTGCTTATAAAATCAATAGACTTCCAGTATTCACTGATTGAAATAATCGATTTTATTTTGTTTGAAACGTTAGATATCGCCGTTCGTTAAATATCGCATCTGCTGACTCAAGGACACACACACTAATATGCATACACACACACACACACTAATATGCATACACACACACACACACTAATATGCATACACACACACACTAATACACATACACACGCTAATATACATGCACATACTACATACATTAATATACATGCGCACGCGCGCGCGCACACACACACACACAGATATCACTTTAAAGCATTCGATTCGATTTCAGGGATGTTTTAAACGAGCTGTACCGTCGAAAACACAAAGCAGAACTCGAGTTTTGGACCTCGTCATAATAATTTCTCAGTACATTATATCAGTGTTTGTCAAACTTATTTTGTCGCGAAACCCTTTTGAAATTTAATTTGATGGTAGAACCCCATAATAAGAAAAAGCCCTTGTCCAAATTATGCATCAAAATTTAACTCGTTTTTAAATTTAAGACAATTTACATGAAACTATCACGTCGCGGAACTCCAAGGGTTCCGTGGAACACATCTTGAAAAACGGTGCACTATACTAGGTATGTCAGAAAAGTAACATTTATTGCTCCCACAAACCGAAAATGTCAAGCAAATTTCCTTAAAATGTCACAAATTTTGCATTTTTAAAATGACAAATATTCCCTCTTTTCAAATAATCTTCAATTTTCGTTTCTGATTCTTGTACTATATAAGTATTGAACAACATACGGATCCTACACATATATTTACTCCGAAATCTCGCATGTAATCGTTTTATTCAAATAATAAATTATATATGTGTGTGGAACATTTCTTAAACTCATTGCAAACAATCTGTGTGCATTCAAAAAGTTCTTAAATACATGTATTTTCATAGTATTACTTTAAAACCAAAAAATACATAAAACATGATTTAAATAATAGGATACAAATGTATCTAATCGGTCTTCATGAACAATATCGCGGATTAAAAACAATCGTCTTTCCCTTCGCTTTTGCAAGAGTTGCGAGAATAGTGTACCAGAGCTGGCGATAAAACGACGTTTGGCGTGTGATGTGAAAGAAGGGTTCTGGCGTAGGATACTTTTTGGCCGACCACCTAAACGACTCAAATGGGAAATGAAATTATTAAAATATTTGTTTTATCTTCATCTTGCAAGTTTATGGTTTTATTTCAAATCTTCTTGAAGCACTGACAAGGAGAATAGAGATTGCGAAATGCATGTTCTAATTTTCTAATTACTACCAAATTGTTGAAGATACGTAGGTAGTAAAATATGACTGCAGGACAAAAATTTAATCCCTACCTTATACATTTAACGGTCAAAATGTATCACACATTATCATAAAACATTATATCTGTCACACATCAATATTTGAATTTATCCCATCCATTAATTAAATAAGCATACATACCATACAATTCTGTAAAAGTAATGAAAATTCCTTAAATTTTGTTTCCAAGAATAAATTGCCCTTTGATTAGATTTTAATACTTTAAAATATTTATTATATAATTACGACTTCATTTCAAATTTCTCTAATTCGGCATGGCGACATATAAAAGTAATTTCATGTAATTAAATAACCATTTTATCTTTTTTTTATGAAATACAGATTGAAACTAATGACGGAAACTTACCTCAAGATAATTGCTGTAAGCGTAATTTGATCTGTGAACTGTAATTAAAATCGTTTTTTATCCATTCCTCTTGAGGCAAACTGAATTCTTTTTCTACGGCGCAAATGAATTTTCATTTACTTTTCTAATTATCCTGACAAACAAATTATACCCCTCAGTTGATAATTACCTTCTGTCAAGAGAATTGACATATAATTACACACATCTTTTAATAATTAATTCTTATTTAAATAGAGGACAAATTAAAGTGCGCGAATAAATTGTGAAACTTTAATGTCACTATAGATATTGTTAATGTGAAATATCTTAGGGCGCGGGGAAGAGAAAAAAATCTTGATAGAAATTACTGAGATGAAACGGAAATGACATCATATTGTTACATATACGTAGCAGAATATTACTGTTATAATTTATGGTCTAGGTCGCTTGATATTGAAAAAAAAATATCTTGGAAAAAGAAAAAAAAAATATATATATATATATATATGTATGGATATATGTGTGTATGTGTGTGTGTGTGTATATATATATATAATATGAAAATCCAATGATAGAATCGAGTGAAGTTGTAACTCAAAAACCCTAACTTAAAATATGCCTACAAATTGAAAAGAAGTTTCAAATAGAGAATTTTCCATCATGAGAAAAATTAAATGCTTATTTCTAGTCATCAAGCTTAAGATAATCAACAAATATCAATGGTGTGGATTCGAAAATAGAAAAACAAAAAATAACCAAGCAGTAAAGCCATACACGTAGAAAAGCACTAGGCCTAAAAAATGTTCATTTCGAAAAAATTATTTTTCAAATCCAACTATTTATTCAAAAGGAACACAAAATATGCTAGTTTCTGAAGCAAGAGATGTATTTTATCTATAAACTAATGCTATTTGGACGACTAGCATAAAGATTGAAAAATTATACAGTAAATACAAATACATGAAATACACTGCAAATATCCGATCCATTCGAACATTAAATGACGAAACCAGTGCTGCGAATCGCAAAAGATGAAAGTAGAGATCTATTGTTGCCAATCGTGAGAAATAAATAACAGTATTGCAAAAAGGCTGTAAAATGTGATATATTCTACAGTAAAAGCTTCAAAATAAAGCGACAGGTAATATAATAGAAAACATAGAGGTTAAAGTATAAGAGGATGTAAATACATTGTACTACTTGTTCAAGAGAATGTAGATATTGGCTGTATAACATACATGAGATACTCAGGAGAGAATTTTAAGAATTTTAAGCTAATCCAAACTATACCATTTACTAATATGCTGGATATTTATATAATTTACTAGTAGTTTTTAAGTTATTAATGATGTCCAAAATATGAAACTTTTTATCTGATAATCAATAAATTCTAAAAAGTTGATTAAGTATAATATTTCTAAACAATTGAATCGAATTGCAGGAATTGACTGGTAATATTTTATTAATGTTAAATTTAAAAGTCTTTTTTAACACTTTACAACATAGTTGAAAAGTATTTATGACTTTGTTCATTCTGTCTGTCTGTCTGTCTGTCCGTTAGTAGGATAACTGCCGTAAAAATGACTTTATCAAAATGAAATTTTAGTATGTTTTTCAGACGGTCTGTGGGACCAATGGGAATATAAATAAATAATATCCCCCAATTAGTCTTTTATTGAACCCGGGTTGAAAAAATGAAATACATTGAACCCAATGTGACCTAATTTTTCAAACATTTTTTAAGCAAATTTAAAATTCACAAATTGCTTCGAAATTTTAAGGCAATATTTATATTTTCCTATAAAATATATAAAAAAATTTCAATAAAATATGTTAGGTAGTTTTTTAATTAAAAATTATTTAATATAGGGAGGAAAACAAATCCAATTAAATTCTGACTTTTGGTACATCATCCAGAAAGAAAAAAGAGATATATTATATAACAAATATCTTTCCAAGAGTTTAATTATCTTGTATATGAAAGAGGATTCACATTTTAAAATAAATTTGGTAGATAACAATTTTTCAATTTTTTTTTAAATTTTATATAATTCTTCATGATATACTTATTTGATGGCATTTTTAATGCACTTTCCTACGTCCTAGAGAGTTAAAATTTGGTACACAGCTTATATTTGTAGAACATTTTATTCTACAAAAATTTCGTGGATCTTTAAATATAGATTCTACAGTTTTTTCATTTTTGGCCTGCAAATAATCCCTGTTCACTTCTATAAATCCTTGTTGTAATGTGGTTAAAAATTTTGATGTGGGCAGAACATGTCTTTCCCTGCAGACTCATATTCACGTTTTCTTTATTTCTTCAATAATAATTTCAGTTTATCTGCACAAAATAACAACCATAAGTATTTTAAATGACATTGAATTTGCACGTTAAACTTAAATTTTGTTCTCATTTGATAGCTGGACTTATTTTCAAAGGTGGGGTAGCGAAAACGCGAAAAAATTAAATATCTCAAGAGCGGCTAGTCTTAGAGTAATGGGGTTCTTATTCTTTTTGTTGTCAAAAATCACGTATAAAATAGGAATTTAATTGATATAATTGAGCACACGTAGTCTTTTATTTTTATATTTAACGATTTTTGCGGGCCATTTCGTAAAAACAGTCTGTTCCTTTTTCCCGAATCGTACTGGAATAACCTACAAGTGATTTATATACCAAATTTTGTTAAATTTGGTATATAAATCACTTGGTATATAAATCAATATTATACACCAAATTTTGTTAAATTTGGTCCATTAGTTTTTAGCTAGAGTGGATAAAGACAATTTCTGCCGGCCATTTCGCAAAGAAGGCATATTCTTTTATTACGAATCGTACTATAATCTAATGAACATCAGGTTTCACACAAAAAACTTACCTACCAAATTTTATGAAATTCGGTCCATTAGCTTTTCAGTTAGAGTGGATGCAATATCCTCACAGACACACAAAAACACACAGAGATACACCGTTACACACACAGACGTCTTACTAAAAATAGTTTTTTCGTGTTCTAGAAGTCCCAAAACGTGTAGATCCTTCGAAAATTCGAGCTCCGATCTCCGGCACGATTGCAATACTTTGAATACATACACACACACACACATATGTTATCTGTGTATCTGTGTATTATCTGTGTATCTAAATTCCTTGCCTACGCAATTACAATAGTTGTGATTTTAAATGATCCCTAAACTTTTATTATTTCTTCAACTAAGCCTAATTTTAACGTATGCAGAATGCAAATATGTCAAGTGATTGTAATGTGAGTTACATAAGAATTGCTGAATTTTTTTCACAGAAAATTATTTTGCTCTGGAGTCTGGAATACAAGTTATATGAATGAAATATTCATTGATTTTGCATAGAGAATCAGATGATTTATATTTCGACACAGTTTTATGTGTCTAAGTATAATAAATTACTGTAGTATTGTGATAATGTAAAAGATATCAGCACTGAATGTATCACATTTTAGAGATTTTTAAATGAAATTACATTTCAGTTGGAAAGTGTTTCATAATCAATGCTTATGCATGATTGATCTTTCTTGTTATCATATAAATTAGTAACTATCCCATTAGTAGGTTCAATAATTAGATTTAAATCAAAATAATTATTATTTTACTAATAGTGGCTTCATTAGGAATTAATTCCAAAAATTATCAGGATAGAAATCTATATCTATGACATAGTTATCAGTAAATACAAAACAAATCAGATCATCAACATATCTGTAAGTATTATAATCTGTTGAAGTAAAGGATTTTTCATAATGATAAAAGTATAAATTAACTAACATACTGCTACTACATCCACCTTGTGGAACTTCTGAGACTTGTAGGTATAATTTATTGCCTTGAAATATATGATTATTGAAAAGAACAAAGTGGAGAAGTTTAGAAAAATTGGTAAATATAAGGTAAGTGACCCAAATATAGGCACCCCTAAGCATTTTAATTATTATAATGTTTGTTTTAGCAGATAAAAATTTGAAAATTGGTGGATGAATTCTCCTTGCAGGGGGTAACAGGGGAAAAATGAAAATGGAGTTAAAAACCTCAGATAGGTGCTAATCATGGACAGTGCCCATGTTGGGAACCTATGCCCATATTTGGAACCTTCGCACCTAATATGGACACCCTTAAAAATTATGCTAAAAAAACCTTAAGTCAACGTAAAACCTTAATCAGAGTCGGCACAAGATGGACTTACAAAAATATAAAATTTTTCTTTACTTGTAAGGCCACAACATTCTTCATATACCCAAACATGGCACGTATTACACTGCATCATGTCTAATTGTTTTTCTTGACGACACAGTACACAAAGCAGGACTCTTTTGAGCTGGATACACCACTGCAGGACGTCTGAGCTGCAACAGTTGATATTACATTTGTCTTGGGTTTAGGCTTGGGTGCTGGTTTCGGCTTAGCTGCTCGTTTGGACTTGCCAGCTGCTCTATGCTTGGGTACCTTTTTTTCAGGAAAAAGCGATTTCACCAGTCTTACAGCTCGATAATTTAAATCATTTCTTCTGTTGGTCTTTTTAAAATATTGGAGATAGGTAATTGATGAATATATGTGTCTTTTTTTATAGCAGTGCCCATATTAGGTGTAGTGCATATATTTGGGTCACTTACCTTAGTATGAGTAGATTGATTAGTAATATAAGTATTATCTAGAGCTAAAATTACATCATAATGATCAGAGATCTTAATATTATTAAAAATATTTTTAATATCTTTAAAAAGTTTGAAATCCAATTATTTTACCTAGTGATGTTAATTAATTCTTTAATGCTTTACTACTATTTAGAATAAGGTAGTTATTACTAGCATAACTTAATTATCATTTTGTATATTTAAGCAATTTAGTAGCAATTTAGTCGCAGTAGTAGAGTAAAAATTATGGCCAAAATCTAGTAAGTTTAACAATACAAATGTCTTATAAAAAGGAAAGAATTAAAATTACATCTATATATTGCGCTTTTGCATCATACAAATAAGATGAGATTTATAAGTAATAAAGATGTATTAAAATAGAATTATTGAAGAGAAATAGTAAAGCATTCATAGCAAACAAAAGTATTCAAATACCAACCAGAAAATCTCAAGAGAATGCCAGTCGTAAACATTAAAAACCAGGAAAACAAAATTTAAATTTGAAACACATATATTAAAGATAAATGAAATATCAATCAATAGAATGGAGATGGTGTAATAGTAAAATCTTCAGGGGTCTACTAGTATATATCTGCTCCATATAGCACATTTCATTTATTGACATGTTACTACGAGCAAAAGGTCAATAGAAGTTCCTATATGCTATAAATGGAAAATGATTGGGAATTTGAAAAACAAAAAAAATATCTGAATAAATTGAAAACATAGAATTGACTTACATGTGTGTTGAAGTTCAAACAGCTAAACCAACTCTACATAAAGTGCAAAGAAGGTGTTGCCAATCCAAAAGAGTAATACCCATGTTGCAATTCTTAAAACTTGTATATAATAAATCCATTCTAAAGTATTAGTTGGTATATAAACCAGATAAACTGCATTCAAAATACAACGAGTGCTTATTAATACATATAGATAAAAATGATAATTATTATTTACTCTATAAAATAAATAAAATCATTAATAAAATGAATCAAATGGACAATCGAATATATTAATCGACTGTAGAAATTTGACAAAGACTTCCACTGACTCCTTGCATCTATCGCCTGGCAAAATGCTGTGTTAGATGATGCAAGTGTAACGAAATGCGAAATAATAGAAATTACATTAATAAGTATTAGTTAATAAAAGGGAATTAATGGGGAATGATTAAATATAATATATAAAAGTATGATTTACTAGTTTGAATAAGATTTGTTACATGTAATTGACGAAACCTTTTATCTCATAATATATAAATTCGGAACACTTCATTTTTAATGATGATACGAAAGTTTGAACCAAATTACAAACAGTGAAAGGGATTTATTGATATTAAAAATAAAATTACTTTTTTTATCGTATAAATTATAAATATTACTATTGATAGATTCAATACCTGGATTTAAATCAATAAAGTTAACCTTAGCACTAATAAAAGGTTCATTATTCAACAATTCCAGATTATCCGGATAATAAACAATGTTAATATTATTTAAATCCGTTTTAACAACACAGATCAAATCGTCTACATATCGATAAAATTATCAGTTGATTTAAATGCACATTCTTATTTATAAAGGTATAAATTCGTCAATATACTATTACTACAATCACCTTACGGGACACCTGATACTTGTAAATATAATTGGTTCAACTGAAAAACATAGATTTTGAGATAACCCTTTAGCATTAGATATTGCTTTAAAAGCAAACGGGAAAAGTGCATGTTTTCAGCATCGTTGTATGTGCATCCATGCTCGCATTTAATACTGTCTCAGAGGAGATTAAATGAAAACGTGGTTCGAGATTCATTTCTTGTCATGCATGCATGTTTATTTCAAATCTTGTAAAATCATAAATTATTCTTTTACATGTTTTTATGTATTTTAGACTTAAGACAGTATACTTATACTAAATGAAAATTGCTTCATTTATAACCTACCTGCAAGTAAGAATACTTATTTAGTGTTGGTTAGTGTTTATAATAAAATAAATTTAATCTATATAATAGTAAATAAAGCAACTTTCATTTAGTGTAATTATACATGTCTAAAACTAAAATCTATAAAAAAAACATGTAAAAGAATAATTTGATTTTACAGGATTTGAAATAAACATGCATGCATAACAAATGCAATATGACCACGTTTTCATTTATTCTCTGCTTAGACAGTGTTAAATATTAAAATTATTTTATTCACTTAAAGTATAAATTTTTTATATTTAATTTAATGTTATTTGCAGAAATAAAAAAAATATGCTAGGAAAAAATTTTAAAATAATACGCTACTTAGAAAAAGTTGATACAGGAGTGAAATGTTACAAAACACAATACTAAATTAAAACAAATTTGATACTTGGAAGAAATTTTTGGAAGAAGTAATAAAATCCTTAAAAGAAAATAAACATGATACTTAGAAATAAAAACACACATAATTCGTAGAATTTTTTTAAAAACACTATATGCAAAATTATAATTCATAACATAGTAATTATAATTTTTACAATTGTTAGAAATTAGAATTAAAAATATACTTAGAATTTTTTCGACTAATTATATTTCTTTTAATTCATTTTATAGCAGTTTGTGTTCTGTGCATCTAGAAACATGTTCTATTTGTGCTTTGTGCCCTTACTCACTGTGTTCACTCTTAAAAATCATTACAGTCCTATGATACCACCGTTAATTTTTTTAAAGGTAATATTTCTATTTTGTGCCATACTTGCAAAGATAGCAAGAAAGTACTTATCTGCACCAGCTAGCAGCGTTGATAGTGAACGTTTATTTTCAGAAAGAAGCAGGGAGTGTTTATGAACCAAAACGTAATAGGCTGCAACCTGAAAATGCAGAACGCCTAATGTTCCTGTACCATAACTTATCTCTATTAAACTTTGATTACAAAGAATAATTAGCTTGTTTTTAAACAATATTTCATATGGTGTAAAACTTAAGAAATAAAATACTGCAAAATTGAATATTCATCCAAGGCTCATTCCATGTCAAATCAACCAATGATCTATCTGAACCTTGACATCATGGAAAATGATAATTTCTGGTATAATGGTAGTACCCGTGAAGCTGACAAAAACTGTAAAGTATTAGATTTTTTGGGCTCTTAGTTTTCAGTTATTGACTTTCAAAGAAGCGAAATCTGCCAAATTTGGCAAAGTTTTGAAATATGAAGTTTTTAAACAGCTGTAGATCAAAAACTATTTGACCTAGCGATCTCAAATTGGTGTCATTTTTTTTTTGCTTTTAATGGGTCTTAATTTGATATATGACTATGCTATTTCAAATTTGAATTTTATGAAAAACTTAAAAAAAAAATTATTTTTGAAAAAAAAAATTTTAGATTTTCTAGAAACAATTTCTCTTTTAGTTTGTAATTATTTTAGAAACTCCAATTTAAAAAAAGAGTTAAATACCATAATCATGTTATATATCAAATTAAGGCCCACCGAAAACAAAAGACGGTACCAATTTGAGCTCTCTTGGTCAAATAGTTTTTGATCTACAACTGTTTAAAGATTTCAAAACTTTGCCAGATTTGGCTTTTTTAAAAAAGTGAATAACTGAAAATCTGGCAGCCCAAAAATCTGAAATTTTACAGTTTTTATAAACTTTACTAGTACTATCACTATACCAAAAATGATCAATTTTTAGGTATCAAGGTTCAAACCATTAATTGATTTGACACAGAATGACATACATTTAGTACATAACTCATTAACCAGTTGATTCAAACATTCAGCCCACATATGCTCTCAATTTTAACAATTTGCTACACACTTAATATTCAGGGTGGCCACTCAACCTGGAAAAGTCAGGGAATTTTGTGAAAATTCTGGATTTTTTTTTTTTACTAGTTGTCCATATAAAAACCGAACTGCCCAGTTTGTATGCCATTTTCGAAACATTTCGCCAAGTGTTATGCTGAACAAGTAACCGCTAAATGAAGGTTGCCATGTGTCCATTTGATTCCGTATAAAAGCAAAAACTCAGAGTTTGTGCTCCATTTTGGACAAATGTCGCCAAGAATATTATATACATTTAACTATATTGTTTTCTATTTTAATGACATTCTTTTGACATTGCTGAATTGACATTAATTATTCAATGGCTGTGGCTTGTTGCAATGTAGTTATTGCATATCTTTAATGATATCTGTCATTGTGAGCAATTTGCAATGTCCATATTTAAGGACATCAGTTTAGACTATTTCTTTTTATATTTACAATTATAATTACAAAACGTTACTTTTTTCAAGAACTTTTAAAATAAGTTCTTCTCCAAACTGAGTGAAGATAATTTCATTTCTTCCTTGCTCAGAGTACAAACTCTCCCAGTTGCAGTAACAGGCTCTACGTTTTGCAAAATGGACTCACCTGGCACATTCAATACGTCGCTCGGTTGAGGATGAAAGTAAGAGAAGGTCCCTTAGTATGTAGAAAGCTTACTTTATAGTCGCTCGTAACATTATTCTTCTCAAGAATACATGCAAGTCACCAAGATCCCTTATAGACTATATAGTGCCAAATCCAGATTCAATTTTTGCTAAATTAGTTGGTGTAATATAGTCTAATGCTGTCACACGTTCAGTAAACCAGTGACTATAAAGTTCCGAGCGACTATAAAGTAAGCTTCCTACATCCTAAAGGACCTTCTCCTTCTTTCTTTTATCCTCAACCAAGTGACGTATTGAATGTTTGAATGTGCCAGTTGAGACCATTTTGCAAAAAGTAGAGCCTGATACTGCAACTGGGAGAGTTTGTACTCTTGAACAAGGAAGATATATATATATATATATATATATATGAAATTGTCTTCACTCAGTTTGAAGGAGTACTTATATTGATTGTAAATACAAAATTCAATTTTGAGTGACATATGTGAAATATTAAGTGTGTAGCAAATTGTTAAAATTGAAAAGAACATATGTGGGCTGAATGTTTGAAACAACTGGTTAATGAGTTATGTACTAAGTATATGTCATTCCGTGTCAAATCAATTAATGGTTTGAACCTTGATACCTCAGAAATTGATCATTTTTGGTACAGTGATAGTACCAGGAAAGTTTACAAAAACTGTAAAATTTCAGATTTTAGGGGCTCTTAGATTTTCAGTTATTTACTTTTTTAAAAAAGCCAAATCTGGCAAAGTTTAGAAATCTTTAAACAGTTGTAAATAAAAAAATATTTTACACAGAGAGCTCAATTTAGTGTCGTTCTTTTGTTTTCGATGAACATTAATTTGATATACAACATGATTACGGTATTCTAACTCTTTTCTTTTTAAATTGGAGTTTTAAAAAGGAAATTACAAACTAAATTTTTTTTTTTTTTTTTAGAAAATCAAAAAAAAAACTGATTTCTTTTAAAAAAATATAAAAAAAATATAAGACATTAAGGGACTATTTGTGTGCCGAATTTCATAGTCGGTCGTTAAGGGGTTCCTATGGAAATTAAATTTTTTGTACTTAAATTTAGCTAATTTCACTTATAGTTTAATACAAAACAAAATAATTTTCATAGGAACCCATTGGCTTCTCATTGTGAAACTTGGCATACAAGTAATCCATAACGCATATATTTTTTTCAAAAAAATTAAGAAGGGTGTTTTTGAGATTTAAAAAAAAAATTTTTGAAGCTTTTCAAAAAATTCAATAGCATAGTCATGTTATATATCAAATTAAGACTCATTAAAAGCAAAAGAAAATTATATTATTTTGAGCCCTCTAGGTTAAACAGTTTTTGATCTACAGCTGTTTAAAGATTTCAAAACTTTGGCAGATTTCGCTTTTTTGAAAGTCAATAACTGAAAAACTAAGAGCCCAAAAAATCTGAAATTTTGCATTTTTTGTTGTTTTGATAGTTACAATAAATAAACACTTTTCAACTATGTTGTAAAGTGTTAAAAAGGAAAAGGTATCATTATGAACAAGAGTACATTTTGAAATTGACACTGAAAAAAATGTGAAAACATGAATAACAGTCGAATTTTCATAAAAAAAAAAATCGTACGGAAAAGTATTAGTTATAAGCATTTAAAAAATGATATTTCGATATAATTTTTTTAAATACATGTTGAAGAATTAAAACAAATATATACTAGGAAGAAATTTTAAAATAATAAGCTACTTAGAACAAATTAAAAAAAAAGTTGATACAGGGGTGAAATGTTAAAAAACACAATACTACATTAGAACAATTTGATACTTTAAGAAAATAAAAAAAAACATACTTAGAAGAAGTAAAAAAACCCTTATACTTAAAAGAAAATAAACATGATACGTACAAGAAATAAAAACACCCATAATTCTGGGAATTCTTTTAAAAACACTACAAGATTATATTTCATAATGTAGTAGATTATAATTTTTGCAATTTTTAGAAATAATTGTGATACAGTTTGTGTTCTGTGTATCTAGAAACATGTTCTACTTGGGCTTTGTGCCCTTACTCACCGTTTTCACTCTTAAAAATCATTTACAGTTGCATGATACCACCATTGATCAGTGATGTGTAGTTTTAGCATGCACATATATAATTTAAAATAGCCTATCAACTTAATTACAATATTTTTAATATTGTTTTTTAATATATTTTTAGTATTGAAGTTTATTATAAAAAAAAGTTATTTTCAATTTAAAATAGCTTATCTTTTAGATTTAAAATTATATTTCATAATGTAGTAGATTATAATTTTTGCAATATTTAGAAATAATTAGAATTAAAAATATATTTAAATATAAACTGAAAATAAAGGAAAAAAGAATTTTTGCATTAAAATTATTGTATTAACAATATATAATATAAATTGAAATAAAAATTATATTACATATGAACAGAGTGATTCTATAGTATTGTGAATTTTGCATACATGACACATTTGATGTATCGTATCTTTGTAAAAATATGATTTAGGTGAATGTAGATACTGTTTCAGATTGTGTTGATTTCAATATTAATATGTACTTAAATTTATAAAAAAATTCAAGTACATTATTGAAATCAACACAATCTGAAAATTTGACATCTATTGTAAAAATATATTCACCTAGCTCAATATTTTTGTTTTACAAAGATGCATAAAACTTTGTAAATATCATGTCTGCAACATGCACTATACTGTAGAGTTTATCCATTGTGTGATAAATATGTATATAAACACGTAATAAATACGTTGAAGTGTTGAAGGCCCAGACCACACGACCAACCCAGGGGGATGTACGTAATAAATACGTGTAGAAACACAATATAAACACGTAATAAATACGTGTAGAAACACAATATAAACATGTAATAAATACATCTAGAAACACAATATAAATATGTATGGGAATACATTATAAATGCGTATGGGAACGCATTATAAATACATATGGGATCACTTTATAAACATGTATGTGGATATACGTAAGAAACAGGTATGGGAATATATGTAATATACACGTATATGATACGTAATAAACATGTATCTGGATACGTAATAATAGCGTATGTGGATATACGTAATATACACGCATGTGATACGTAATTAACACGTATCTAGATACGTAATAATAACATATGTGCATATACATAATAATAACGTATGTGGATACGTAATATACATGTATGTGGATACGTAATAATAATGTGGGTATACGTAATAATAACGTATGTGGATATACGTAATAATAACGTATATGGATACGTAATAAACACGTATGTGCATATACGTAATAATAACGTATGTGAATATACGTAATATTAACGTATAAGGATACGTAATAATAATGTATAAGGATACGTAATAATAACCTTTTTTATAACGGTTGGTATACCGTATTCTAACGTACCGTTTTTGCGTAATAATTACGTATGGCCTGACACGTAAAGATTACGTATTGCTTGATACGTAAGAATTACGTATTTGTGCTACCTGGGTATATATATATATATATATATATATTGCATATATATATATATATATATATATATATATATATATATATATATATATATATGCAATAATGTGAGAAATAAAAAAATGCAAGCATATACATCGGATATTGAAGTTATATTGTTTAGGAGTTTAAAGATAGAATATTATTAAACTCATTTTTTTACGATTTTTGTGTTTACCTTTTACAACAAAAGAAAACACTTTAAAATATTACTGACATTTTTGATTCCGTTATTCTTGTTTTTAATATACCTGGCACTCGTCGATTCAAACAATCAATCACATTTATAGACTTCTATAATGAGAAGTATTGTTTTTTCTTTTAACTATATACTTTCTTTTAACTATACATCTTGAAATCGGCCTGCGCTGGACTCACAGATCAAGTTGTATGTTTAAAGAAAGTTACAGCAACATGCACATAGATGGCAGCACCAAGGGACAATTTAAAATACTATATAAATGATCTTGCTATATTTATGTTGTCATTTTCTGGTTATATAACATCCTGTTTAAACAATTTTTAAAATGTAGCGCGTACCATTAACAGCAAACTAAAAGTGTTTAAGTTTGGGCGAGAACATTGAAAAACAAAATATTTTGCTAATTCGATCTGCCTAAAATTAAATGAAAACGAGGTGAAATATGCTCCAAGCAAGTTGAAATAATGTCATTCTAATTACTCATTTATTTCCATAGATATAACCCTCATTTTACGCGTAAAGAATTTTTTTAAATCCCTCCGAAGTTTAAATGATTCGTCAAAAATTTTAAAGCATAAATTCTGTAATGAAGTCAAAACATATTTAGGATTTACGTTACATTTTATAATATAGATGGCAGCACCAAGCATTGTTCACTAAAGTCCCTTTATAATAAGAATTGTCCCATTTGTCTATAAATGGACTCTACTGTAACCTAGGGAAAAGTTAGAGGAACCTAAATAGATTGTCAAGGCAAGTATTTATTAAAAATACGCTTCTAGTATTTATACGTAGTATTTAGACATAGAATTTATACGTAGTATTTATACTTAGTCTTCTAGTATTACAAGTATTTATAAAAAAAAATGCTCATTTAATACACTATATTAATCATTGATTGGAAAAGATAATTCCAAAAATCTGAAAAAAACAAAGTAAGAAAGCCATTTGGTTCTTTATTCTAAGATCTACACGATGAGTAAAATAAAAGTCACAAATTATTTCATTATTATGCTAATACTGGCCTATGAAACATATGGTTAATTCGCAAAGAGAATTCGTCCAGGACTGAGTTATTTTCTCTTTTGGTATAAAAATTAGAATGACTGGTGGAAATAAATAATGTTAATGGATTTAAATTACAAATGCAAGAAAAAAATCATTTAAAATTAAAAATTTTATGGTTTAAGCAACAATTCATCTTAATCTGCACATATTTCTTTTTCGTATGCTGTATATGTTTTCATTATTTAATAAAAATTATTTTTTGATAAAAATTAAATGAAAATTGACATTAACATCCAAATGAGTGGGGAAAGGAAATAAGTCCAAAAGATTTAAATTACAAATGAAAGATAAATAGTACTTTAAATGAAAAGTTTAAAGGTTTATATACAATACATCTCAACCTGCTTTTGAAATCATCAATGTATCCTTAACACAGACTGAAATGACGTAAATATGAGATGATTTTTAGTTTTTCATAAAAATTAGAAAAATGGACTCATTCCTTTTTTCGTATCAATGATTCATTTAAACTTCATTATTATTTTCTTTTTATGCTACAATATTTGATACTGTTGATCGGATATGTAAGCCACCAGTAAACTGTTGCTAAAATCTTTTACTGGGTAAAATGCAATGGATATATGGTTGAACCTATAATATTCGTAGGACTGGGAGATACAGGACCAAGGTAGGAAAACCAAATTATATTTCGAAATCAAACACTAGTAAAAATAAAATAAAACTGTATATAATTCTATGTTATATTACCTATATAAATACTTTGTATATATATATATATATATATATATATATATATATATATATATATGTTGTGACACGTCACAACACTTTATTTTATTATTCCAAATTAACATTTTTTTTATAAATCATTAAATATTATATTTTTACTTTAAATTTATTATTCCAAATTATTCTATTCAAAATTGCTTTTATTTTATATATTCATTAATAGACCAATTGATTCTTTTATTAAATTAAATTATACGTGCTGCTATCAGTTCATGTTTTTATTCGTACAGTGTACGCCCTTTTTAAAAATGACTGGATACGCGCACACTGTTTCAATTGGTAAGATCTCGTTTCAGGCGAGATACGGAAACTTGTTTCTTCTGGCTCTCACTTCTTAAACTCCTTGGTTGAGCGAGAGTTATGTTTTTACGAATGGCATCGTCCGGTTTTAGGCGGGAGATTTCCTTTTATGTAAAAAAGTGCTGACTCGTCTCTTCTCTTGAAAATTCTTGGTACATGAAGGTGTGAATTTTTCGGCAGGAGTGCCATTTGGCACTCCTAGCTCTAATATAAGTTCTATAAAGGTATATTTTAATCTAAATACATCAAGGACACACAGTTAAGTATATATATGTATTATTTGTGTGTGAAAAGAATGCAATCTTCTGAACTTTTTTGACTGTAATATGAAGTTGTGAAAAGAAATTGTTCTGCTGATGGTTTTTTTTTATATGGCATGATAAAATGTTGAAGCATCAAGTCATTTCTTGTGCAAGTATCTATTAATCATTTTATTAAAATTATTTTGAACCAAGTTAAAGAAATTATATTTATTTCTCAGTTGACAACAGCATGTGCCTCTATGGATATTTTTCGTGAATTTCACTTTTTGTCAATTACTATGCAATTCTGATCTTACGCAAGGATCGTTATGTCTGTTACCATGCATTTATGGTTTTAGGAACCTTTATTGGAATTGTTATGTCGGACATTAATTCGACATAATTATTATGACCATCCTTCATCTGCTTTTAGTGAATTATTCTAAAAGGTTAGTCCTCAGCATATGGAAATGAGTTAACAGTCATCATGAGGATTGAAAATTTTAGCCATTTTTTATTTATGCATAAAGAAAAATATTACAACAGCAAAGTGCATATTGGTAATTTTGTGTGCAGTTACATTTTACATCTTGGAACAGCGCCCTGCTATTATTTCCATTTTCTTTTCGCACGGAGTGTTTGAAACTCGAGTTTAGCGAAAAAGGGAGCTCTAGATGTGGCCATTACCATTGTGAATTTCCATGACTGTGGACATTAGCTTGGTGAAGTTTTTCAGCATTGACAATGAGACAATAATAAAAAAATTATGAGACATTTCATATTATTATTGATGGTTTTAATTAAAGGATCAAATCACAGGTAAGGTAATTTTAAGGCGCTCACATACAAGTATGGTTTAATATTTAATTACACAACGCAATTATTATTGATATTCCAAATTCTATTTCCCACTATATGATCCCCTTCCATTAAGTATTTAATTAATTAATTTCCCTTTTATTGTATGTGAGTGTCCGACCCAATCAGGTGTTGAGATATGATCGTTCAATTGATTTTGTTTTCTTTAATTAAGTCCTTTGAATGGTCTTATCACAACAATATATTACCTAATATAAATATATTACCTTGTATAATATATATACTCAATGTAAATATATGTACTAATATAAATAATAAAATATACGTCATTTTTCTGAGTCAGATTTTTCACGAATTTCCAGTGATCTTAATTAGGAAACTGAAAAAACTCTTAATCCTATGAATTTTTCGTCTGCTGTAATGAGAAATACGAGAGATCATAAACTGGCATCACCTAATTATAAAAGGGACATTGAGGGCTACAAAATACAAAATGATATTTTCCGTCAGCATAATGTGCCACCTGTGGGAAACAATCTGGTTGGTAGAGTTAATACCATGTTGAAAAGACAACCGGTTCCAGTTGAGGGTTTGCTTAAGGGTACCGGGTCATAAAAAACCCCAGAATAAGACGAATTCTTGTAAGTTTCTACCATCCAGATAAGCTGCCCACGCATGTCACGGAGAACCTGAACTTTTTAAAATTCGGATTTGATTGTGTTAAACTAAAGACTAGAAATATAGACCAATATGCTTCGCTTGTACTGTCAGCTAATGAGGAACGTTACCACGAACGATCCCAGTATATGGCTAGTTGGACTTGAGGTATCTGAATTCTTATGTCGTCCACGACAAACTGTTGGGGATAAGTAAACTAAACCCTATTGAATATAATCCTATTGATGTATGTGATCAAATTACTGGTAATAGCTCAACAGAAAGTAAGTGACTATCAGATAATCCAACAGCAAATTACTCAAATGAATATAACTACACATCGGTTCCTGCGCCCTGCAATCATGCCAATTTAATGAGGATATAAAAAAGGAGATCAAATTTTATTACCAAAATGTACGTGGCTAAAACTAACGAGTTTTATGTCAATACCTTAACATATGATTTTAATATCATTTGCCTAACTGAAACATTGTTAAATAGTGATATTGGTAGTTATGAAATATTCGATGATAAATGTAATGTTTTTAGGTGTGATAGAGATCCGGTTACTACTGGATTATATCGAGGCGGAGATGTACTTATTGCCATAAAAAAAGCCTTTGATTCTATTGGACAAACTGATGTGTCATTTGAAAACGAGTGCTTATGGATTTGTGTCAGCGCTTCTTATACATCCAAATTCTATATTTGTGTCATTTACTTTGTGCCTAATACTACTGTTGATAAATATGAAAGTTTCTTTAAAAGCGTTGACAAAAAAATGTGTACTTCACCTGATCATATATTTATATTTGGAGATTTTAATCTGCCATCTGTAAATTTCAACCATCCCAATACTGGTACCTAATCTGGACACACTCAAGTTGAGTATTCTATTTCTAACTTTATGAAGTTCTTTAATCTTGATTAATTAAAAACTGTTTGCAATAAATATGGTAAAATTATTGATCTTATCTTGACTAACTATAAGCATATCATTATTGAACACTCTACCTTCAGTTTCCTTAAAGAGGATCCATACCATCCTACTCTGGAGGGATCTACATTGATTAAATAGGTGAGCAGAAATCATCGAATTAATAATAATATGAAATATAACTTTAGAAAAGCCAATTATCCTATGCTATATGACTATTTCTATAATACTGACTGGAACTGTTTAAATATATATGCTAATGTCAACGATGCTCTATAGAGTTTTTATGATTGTATCTATGGGATATTTGACTTATGCATACCTAAATATATCCCCACTAAGCGTAAATATAAATTGTGGTACTCTTCTAGTACTATCCATAATATTAAACTAAAAAGAAAGAATCGTAATAAATCTATTAGAGGTAGTGATAAAAGTGATTTACAGGAATTTCATAGACTACGCAGGGTTGTTAAGGATGGAATTAAATCTGATTTTACTAATCACGTTGCTATCATGGAACTAGAACTCAAGAAGAACCCTAACGCTTTCTGGAATTTTTGTAAAGGCGATTCATCTGGCAGTCATAGGATCTCAACAATGAGTTATAATACTGATTATACTGCAGACAATGATATTGCTAACTGCTTCGGGGATTTCTTTGAATCTGTTTATATCAAGAATAGTCAATTTTTTTTCCCAATGGCCAGGCACTAGACTCTACGTCGACTTACGTCGTTTGCCCTATGTACGGCCGAAATCGTGAACCATTTTGGCCGTCCTAGGACGTTGCTCCAGGCCACCAGAGGGGGGCGGAACACACTGCGCCCACAGCACACAACATCCATGTCTTACGTGGGACTCGAACCCACAACCTGGCGGCCGATCGATCGCTGGAAAGGCTCGCCTTGACCGTTCGGCCACCACGTCGACTTAAATGAGCCAACAGCACACGGTATTTCCAGGCGGTCACCCACCCAAGAACTATTCGCGCCCGATGCTGCTTAACTACTCAAAGGTGAATTTCGTAGACAAGACAGAATACGTAAAAGTGAACTTCGTAGACTACACATACTACTCAAAAGTGAATTTCGTAGACTACACAGACTACGCAAAAGTGAATTTCGTAGACTGCACACTCAAAAGTGAATTTCGTAGAATACAAACTACGCAAAAGGGAATTTCGCAGACTACACAGACTGCGCAAAAGTTAATTTCGTAGACTACTCAAAAGTGAATTTCGTAGACCACACATACTACGCAAAAGTAAATTTCGTAGACTACACAGACTATGCAAAAGATAATTTCGTAGACTACACAGACTATGCAAAAGGAATTTCGTAGACTACGCAAATTTCGTAAACTACGCAAATTGATGAAGGATGGAATCAATACTGTTTTTACTAATAAAATTGAATTAGAACTCAACAAAACCACTAAAGCTTTCTGGATCTATTTTAAAGTGATTCCCCTGGCAATTATAAGATTGCAACAATGAGTTATAATAATGTAGATTATTTTAATGATATTTATACTGCTAACTGCTTCGAAGCCTTCTTTGAATATTTTTACATTCAGAGTAGCCAACTTAGTAATTTCGAACTGCTGACCAAGTACTGTGTACTCAATAGCATTGACTTAATTAATGTTAAATATATTTCTGAAAATGATATTGCCATATCCCTAAAAAAGTTAAAATCCAGCCATTCTACAAGCTGTGATGATATTCCCTCTTTTATTATTAAGGGTTGTGCTGACTCTGTAATTTACCCCCTGCTTATTTTGCTTAATATTTCCATTAAAACTATGACTTTTCCCAATGTCTGGAAATATGGTCAAGTTATTCCTGTACATAAAAAGAACAACAAGCATGATATTACAGGCCTATTACCATTCTTTCCCCTTTTTCCAAAGTTTTTAAATATGTTATGCATGAAAGGATCTTTTCCCAAATTAAGCAATGGATTTCTCCGTGGGTTTATGCCAATGCGATCAACTTTAACTATATTAGCTTGTTTTACCAGTGAGATTATTGATGCTATTAAAACCAAGAGTCAGCTGGATGTTAGTTATACTGACTTCAGCGAAGCTTTTGATCATATCGATCTGAGGTTATTAGCCCGTAGACTAATTGCTGCCGGATTTAGTGTTGATTTGGCGATGTGGCTGTACTCTTATATTACAGATAGACTGTGTTCTGTAAAGTACTTTGGTGTAAACTCTAGACTATACAGTAATTCCTCTAGTGTTCCTCAGGGTTCTAATCTGGGCCCACTTCTGTTTTATTATAAAGCTTTAAATAACACTATTGATTGCCCCATCGTACTTTCTTGTTTGGAATTTCATATACCTGTTAATAATACAAGGAAAAAACTTTGTTTCATAATACTACTGTTAAACACAACTACCTTAAATGCTATTCTATCTATAAATTTGTTGGTCTATATAATACCTATTGACTGATATTGATATATTTAATTTGACTCCTGTCTGTTTTAAAAAAGCCTATTTAAATGCGCTTGACATGTATACGACATAGTATTCTTGTATCTTATATTCTGTTCTTTGTATTTTTGTGTGACTACTGTAACTGGATTTCATCTGTAGTTGCAACGTAAATTGAATAAAATAAAATAAAATGAAATAAAATACTTTGTTACATTGCATTTTCTATGCAATCAATATTTTCAATAATTTCCATTTTTTACTCTGCAATACAAATAAAATGTGAATTAATGTTAATAGGTTCAATCTGCACTAAAATGTGGGCCTATGGAATGTGGTTTTCATTATATGAGAATTTTATATTCGTTTTGAACATTTCATCCTATCCACTTTAAAAGGATAATTTATCAATTCTTTCTCATCTGCTGTTTTATTTTAAAAACTGTGAATGTTACACGGTTTCTTAACTTTTAAAACAGATGACGGTGAGGTATCATTGAAAGCAACCTAGAACTCATGGTTTGCAAATTTTGCTGTCTATTATTTAGTGGTAGAAAACCTTAAATGAATATAAAGTATTTTTATAGCGTATTTTCTACTTGGTCCTTACCGCACTAATCGGTTTATTTTACAAATTACAATACAAGTTAACGTTTTGATTTATTACTTTCCCTGCAATGCATGGTAATGTACAGGGAAAGTATTGGAATTGTGGCGAAAATCGCAATTAGAGTTTTCGAATGATCTACACGTTTTGGGGCCTCTAAAACATGAAAAAACTACTTTTAGCGTGCCATATGTGTGTGAGTCTGTGTGTGTCCGTCTGTGCAATGTATCATCCACTCCAACTCAAAAACTAATTGACCAAATTTTATAAAATTTTATTTATAATTCATAAAATAGTCACTTGTTTACGACCCTGATGCTGATTAGAATTTGATACGATTCGGGATAAATGAACCCACCTTTTTTGCGAAATGACCCGCAAAAATCGCGTGTATTCACTCTAAATAAAAAAACTAATTTACCAAATTTCACAAATTTTGATAGATAAGTAAGTCACTTGTAGGTTTCTTTGGGACCGATTAGATTTTGGTACGATTTGGAACAACGAAATTGCCTTATTTTACGACAGAGTTCTCAAAAATCTTCAATATCTAAAATGAAAGACTAGGTTTGTTCAAATTTACCAATTAAATGCTTGTTTCATGCGTACATTTTAATGATACAAAGAATAAGACCAACCCCATTGCTCTGGAACTAACTGTAACTCGAGATAATTCAGTTTTTTTGGTGATTTTGCTATGCCACATTTGAAAATATGTCCAGATAACAACTAAAAGCCGAAAATTGAATTAAAAGTGCCAATTCAGTATTATTTTGTGCAAAAAAATTCGATTTAATGAAGTAAAGAATTGAAGAAAAGATGAATTAAAGTTTGTAGGGAAAATCATGTACTTTCCACATCCGATTTTCTTTACTATGATCAGAACTACGGAAAACAATATATCCAATTATTTAATGCGTGGTACACAACTTTTAGTAATGCATATTCAGATTGAAAATTAAATATACATTGCATATTC
The DNA here is from genome assembly GCA_951213105.1 of Amaurobius ferox. Lineage (NCBI taxonomy): Eukaryota > Metazoa > Arthropoda > Arachnida > Araneae > Amaurobiidae > Amaurobius > Amaurobius ferox. The sequence goes on from OX578134.1 coordinate 9,800,926, forward strand.
ACTACCACCAAACTCTAATTAAAAAGAGAGAAAATCAATATATCATAATGGCAAATAACCCCGTCAAAACTCATTTACAGCCTCCGAACTTTGTTAATTTACGACCCCCTAAATCCCCCATAACAAAACCCAAATTCCATACGATCCACGTAACAAAACTTATCCGATACCACAAACAGTAAAACTCTGTATAGAATAATTAACAATTCCTACAGGCTTAGTTAGGGATTATTTAAGAAATATAATTTTCATATATAGTTAGCTTTATTTTACCTACCAGAATATTTATTCAATTTAATTTTTAAAATATTTTAAAGCAGAAAATTAATTCGTTATGAACTCATTATCTCTATCTGGATAACTGCTAACAAAATTGGTGCAGTTGTATATAAAAAGTGCTCTACCGCACGTAAATAAAATGCATATTTTTCTCCGTGAGATCCTGAGTATAAGTGATAGGAAAAACTTATTCGATATCATTTATTGATGAAAAATTAATGTATTAATATCGCTTCGAAGTCATAATTATTCAAAAATAAACTTGATTATCTCGTGTGACCCAAAACGTGAAGTGAAGCAGGATATCTAGCTATATGTCTAATAACTTATTTCTAGAAAGTAGTAAAAACTCAAAATATTAGAAATTACATAATTAATATACAAAGCAGTCTATCAAATTACACAAACAAATATAAAATTCCCTGGGTGCTTGAATTATTTTAAATAAATATTTCTTCAAAGACTTACCATTAATGACATATGGCCTCAAATATCTGAGTGCATTGATCGAAATTTAATATTCATGTTTCGTCATGAATTCAAACAGGATAAGTTTAAGTTATGTACAACATTTTGTTCGATTCGGTTGTTATGTCAACAAAACTTTCGCAAGCAATCAGATTTGAGTCAGTGTTAAACGGAAGTTAGTTCATTTTTTGCTTCAATAAAAGTATATTCAGATGGCGTAATCTTAAATAATAAAAGGCAACGTCTGTGTGTGTGTATGTGTGTCATATACACTATAGGCTCAGAGACCGCGCATCGCAGAACTACGAAATTTGGCAATCGGAGACACGGGGGGGGGGGGGGGGGGGGGGGGGGGGAACACGTGAAAACCGATTTTTAAAATTTGAATTATTTTTTTTTGTTATTTAATGTTTTATGCGATTTCGACCATTTTTGCCCTTTTTTCTCCACCATTCAGACGTTGTAGAAAAAAAATATATCAATTTTAAATCACATCGACAAATTCTAATATTTTTTAAAGATTTTAAAACAAAAGTAACTTTCGGCTCAAAAAAGTGAACTTTCGTTTTTAAATCCTCGCATCCGAAAAAGTATCCAGAATTTCGACTATTAATTTATATTTTTACTGGTATTCAGTAGAGAAGCTTCGGGTGTCAAGATAAACAGTGTCTACCTAAATATTTTATGATCAAGTAACTTTTATTTTATTATACATTATTAAAAAAAACATATAAAATGTTTTCTTTTAAACGAAAGGGAAATGCAGATATATTCCGAGTGACGTCAAACCATCATGTGCCACCGTATTTTTCAGGAGAGACACATCTCGAAATGTCTACTCCGTCAGATAACATTGCACTGGAAATGAAGCTAAAACATAATGCGTACGCAACTTTTATCATTTAACTTATGGGAATCATAAGTTACACATTAAACATGTGATAACGATTATTTGTTCGATTACTTTTTTTGAATACTGTATGTATATTTAATTTCAGACTTGCGTTCCTTAATTTTTATATACTAATTTTTTCTTAATTCTATTTTCCTCAATTTTTATATACATAATTTAAAAATACTGTGTTTTCCAGCATATACCATTTTTGAATCGGAATATTGAGAAACTCAATACCGGAGTTCAACTGTAAACAAAATTACGGAATACCATAAATTTATTTTCATTTAATTCAGTTGCTATATTTTATTTCATTTGCAACCTCGTAATATATGCAGCATAAAGCTTTTTATTTGTAAATTTTGACCCCTTATTTTATGTGTTTTTAAATTTTTTTTTCACGCTTCACCACTGCTGTTAAGAAAAAGGAATTGCTGCTCGATGTTAAATACATCCTAAAACAATCAATATTATTTGATCTGCTGGCTCTAATAATAGCTGGGGGATACGTAAAATAATTATTGAAAATATCAACAAGTTTTGATTTTTTTTTTTTTTTTTCAATTTAATCCATCTTCATGTAAAATGGGATTTACAGAACTACATTCTTGATAGAGTCTACCTTATACTTACATATAGCAAGATAAACTTATATAGAGCTGATCTTACTTATTAAGGTTATTATGTTAAAAAAATCCGTGTTATAAAAGCCGTGTGCTCGAAATAGCATAGCATCATTACATAACTTATAGTGAAACATATATCGAAATGAATACTAAACTTAAAGTAACAAGCAGTTTGTAACATGAAGGGATGTAAAACGCATATTTATATTCAACTAGTTCTTGCCAACCAATACTGTTTATAGCTTTAAAAAATGTTTATTCATTTGACATAATCATACAATGAAGATATTTAAAATAGTTTTATTTCACTTACCAGAATATTTATACAATTTAATTATTAAATTATTTTAGAGCAGTAAATGCAGCTGTATGCTTTTTCTGTTATTTCTATCTGGATAACTTCTAGCAAAATTGGTGCTAGTTGTGTATCAAAAAGGCTCCACTACGCGTAAATAAAATGCATGCTTGTCTTCGTGAGATATGAGTGTTAGTAATAGGAAAAACTTATTCGATATCATTTATTGATGCAAAATTAATGTATTAATATCGCTTCGAAGTCATAATTATTAAAAAATAAACTTGATTATCTCGTGTGACCTGAAACGTGAAGTGAAGCAGGATATCTAGCTATTTGTTTAATAACATTTCAAGAAAGTAGTAAAAACTCAAAATATTAGACATTATATAATTAATGTACAATGCAGTCTACTAACTTGTATATTTTTTCAAATTATACAAACAAATATCAAATTATCTGGGTGCGTGAATTATTTTAAATAAATGTTTCTACAAAGACATACAATTAATGACATATGGCCTCAAATATCTGAGTGCATTGATCGAAATTTAATAATCATGTTTCGTCATGGATTCAAACAGGATAAGTTCAAGCTATGTACAAAATTTTGTTCGAATCGGTTGAGTTTAACTATGTGAACATAACTTTCGCAAGCAATCAGCGTTCATTTTGCTTCAATAAAAGTACTATATTCAGATGGCATAAAAATACAATAAAACCGATCTAAAATAAGTGCATATTCATCTACCAGAATTTTTACAAACAAAAGACAAGGACAAATTTAATATATATTGAGTAACAAATACAGTAATACTATTAAAAACTATATGTTAATGTTCTCAAATTAACTGCTTTAGAAGTAATTGCAGAAATAAAAAGTAAATATCATGTTTAGGATCTTTAGTTACTGAAGATTTGTTGCGTATAATTGTCACCAATATTTAGGAAAAGCTAATCAATTTCGTCCATTCTTACCAAATTAATGTATCAATATCTCTGGTCACTGCATTAGTTCGACATCAGCAATATTAACCCCTTGACATGCAATAACGTCTCGAATACTTTGTTTCATAAGCCATTGTAGACATTGACGTCTGTATGACGCGCGTAGATTAAAATTTCATCATGTGCAAATCCTACAGAAATATAAGGGGCGTGGTTTATATCCTGAAACTACACTTTTCTTTTAAATACAACGACGTCTCGGATACATCGCATGTTTCATAAGCCATTGTAGACCTTGACGTCTGTTGGACGCATGCAGCTTTAAATTGTGTCATATATAAAGTTTAAGGAAATATAGAGGTGTGGTTTATATCCTGAATCTTACAGAATGCAGGGGGCGTGGTTTATATCCGAAAACTACACTTAATGTCTCTTAAGTCATATGTCAAAGGGTTAAAGTTACAATAAATAAATTTTAAGTATATTGGGTAATTTTAAATTGATTGATATGTGCAATAATTTTCTGCACTCGACATATGACGACATTGTCATTTAGCTATTAATATTTAGCTTGGAACTATATTTAAATATGGACTATGAAATATATCTACAATCAAAACATTTCAAGGAATTACATTGGACACACAGTTTACGCAGGTCATCCATTGACTTTAGATGTGTACATGCAACGGTGGAATTCATATTTTACTTTCAAGGATTCATGGACTATTCAATTACGGAGTGTCCAGGCAACCGGAGGCTGCCTTTAAACTCCAATCTAATGGATGGCTGGGAAATAGTGATAAAAGATAAATACTGAAGAGCACAGATTAACATATACAGATATTTCACTCGACCTCAGCGCCCTCAACCGCCAACCAAAAATATCAAGGTTGGCAGGCTTGGCGATGGTCTGTGACGGTTTTCGCCAAGACGTTCTGCTAATATAACCCTATTTGGCACTAAACGAAACACTTGGAACTTAGAACTTTGTTCTATCATCGCATGTTACTTTCGCTGCTATTTTATGGATTACTAAAAGAAAAGGAATTACGTTTAAAAGGTATGTAATTTATTTTTATTTAAATAAAAAAATATGTGTTATCTATCCCATATTTCATCCTATGCACGTGTTCATAAGAAATTGCTGCAATATTATCAATGCCGCCTAGATTATAAATTCTAAGAAGCAATGGCATTATTACTTAAAAAACCTTTTCCGCATTTATATAAATTGTATAAAAATTGATATTTGGATAGCTTTTTCTAGAGAAAGTTGAATATAATATTGGATGTGTATATATTTTACATGCTTTTTACTAACTGACGTAATGTGGAAAATATTCCCCCCCCCCCCTTCTAATTAACGATTGAGTTCGACACCTTTGATAATGCATTTATGTAAATTTGTTATTTAGTATAGAATATACTCGTAGTTTAGTATAGTGTATTTAAAAAAAATATATATATATAATAACAGCATCCCAGAATAAATTAAGAACTCAGCAATTTAACTATCTACACGCTAGTATACTTTTTAGGCTGAAAATATTATATAATATTTTAGTCTTTTGGGTGTGTTAGCTTGTAATTTTTGGTGTACAATGATTTACAGTGATGCAATGCGTCAATTTTTTTATTTAGTTTATGATTGCATGAATTAAATATATATCTGTGTTTATTTATTTAAAGTTAAACATATTACAGATAAAAGTATTTTTAAATGCTGATCATGTTTATAGTTTAAAAAATTATAGAAGTACAGTTTATTTTATTTTTTTTTTTCTTGGCCGCATTAACATAAAATCGCCAATTGAGCGATAGTCGCCAAATCTAGCAGTCGAGAATGGTTGGCTCATCGAACGCTAGTGTCTATGCGAAATCCTATGTTAACGATGTTGCCATAGGTTCCTATGGGAGTGAACCTTCTGAATATAGTATTCTGTGCTGAAGAGCAGTTTCAAAAAACAGGGTATGCTCTTCGATCCCGATTTTGACGAATCAAAATCGAGATTAACGAGTCTCAGAATTTGGAAAATGAGAAAAAATTTCCTCAAGGAAGGTAAAGGGAAAAAGAGTTAAATAAGAGGGGTCTAGCTGTGTTCCGTGGAACACTGGCCTTGTATCTTTGAAAACCACGTGAAGAAACACGGGAATTGTGGGTTCAACTGAGTCGGCCAATTACAGAGTTTCAGATCTATACGGAAAGTCCATTAAGGCTGCCATATAGAATCTGAATTTTGCCTAAGTCGTTATCAGCTACTTTCATTTGGGGGGAGGACATTAGAAAAATATTCGAAGATACGTTTTGTGCTATAGTGGCTTTCGAGTGAGAGTACTATTCCAATAATGGATTGGTTAAGTTCATTAGCTTTATTAATTTCAACAGTTTTGGTGAGTTTGGGATTTCGAATTTTACATTAGTGTGTGGGGGAGGGGGGAGGGGAGAACTCGGGAAAGTCATCGGGGTTCTTTTGAAAAATTTTGACACAAGATACGTTTTTAGTTGCATATTTAGAGTTACATTTATTGTTGTTTGAATTCAATTTAGTGAGGGGTCTGTGTCTAGGCTTTGGAAATTTCCGGCAGCATGTATAGCTGGCGGGATGCGTGTCACCGCAGTTGGCACAATTGCAGAGTGTGGATTTTATCTTTAGGCATTCAATTGTTTTATGGGGGCCTGCGCATTTAACACAAACAGGATCGGTCCGAACGGTGGAATTGGTGGCAAGAAAAACATTGGCTCACTTGAGAACTGCTTTCTACTTTCTACATTTATATCTTTCTACTTTTATCTCTATCCCTAACATTTCCTTTATCTGCTAAATGATGACATTTTCAGGGGTCTTGGAGCACTGTACATGAAAAAGAGGCATTCGGATTTTATTGTTTCGGGGGCCTTTATAAAGTTAAGTAATATTGTTAAATTTAATTTTGTGTTTTAGCAATTTATTTTGGTTCAATTCGATGTCCGTTGGGACAGGGAGTCCTCTGATGACAACTTTGAAGGGGTTTTCTCATTTAGCAGAAATGTACGGTAGTGGATTTTGCCGCTTTTGTGTTTAGTTGGGATCTCTAGATATTCTTCTCGGAAATTAAGTTGAATTTTAACTAACGCTCCTCTAAGTTTGCCCTGGACGGAGGAGGGCTAACAATTTAAGTTTGGCCAAGTAATTGTGCCAATTGGCAGATGGAACTATAAAGAATGGGTGCGGCGGTTTTTCATTCTTGAGAGCTACTTCTACATTTTGAGCATCTGGTGCTGACATTTCAGGATCGAGCACTTGCTTGACCGTGCTAACGGGGGGGGGGGGAGCATCAGCTTGTTTAGTGCTGGCAGTGTGCCTCTTCTGCACAATCTGAAGTCCGTCGCTGTCGACTAAGGTTTGCTTTTTAGGAATAAAATTGAAGTTGAGGTTAGCATTAAAGCTAAAAGTAGCAGATGAAGAGGAGAAATTACTAGGAACAACGGTAGATGGTGCCACTTCTGTGATAACAAATGTGAGATAACAAAACACATAATAAAACAATATAAAGTAGTTATTTGCATCTACCAGAATGTTTATAGAAAATAATAAATTAAATAGTTTTAAATTGATTAGAATATTTACATAAATTTAATAAACCGATCATGGCTCGATAGTTAGCGCGTTGGTCCACCATCTCCCAAGTCGTCCCCACAGAAAATATAGACTCGGAGCTTGGATTCCGTACGAGTCCAGTATGTCGGAGCACGATATTCTAGTCGCGCCGGAGCAACCCATGAATAACGAGTGTGTTATTGTCAATGATAATAATATTTCTAACAAGACTGATAAGACAGTCTGTGATTTAGACAAAGTAAATGACCTGTGAGATGTACTTGTAAATTTGGACAAGAAAATCATGGTGGCCTGTGCCAAGACCGGAAAGACTCCCAAAGACTAGGCTGGCTATGAGACGATGCTGATGAAACGTGAAGGACAGGTACGGGACCTACTGAGGATGGCTGAAGCCTGCAATATTGGTATTTACAATTTTCCTTTCACCCTCCCTCTGCTGACCCCGAGACACCTAAAGTCCTCAATGTTAATTCTAACAATGCTAATTAAATTCAAACTTAACCGAGGACAATTCTAAAACTAACGTATATCCGGCGACCCTAGAGGTCATTGATAAAATCAGGAAATTTAAACTTGTAAACGGAAGCCTCACTAATGAAAACTCTACCAATTCTAGTGCAATAAGCAAAAAACGTAGTCGAAAAGACGAAGAATTTCAAACAGACAGTGAAGATGATCCAAATAGGCCGAAGTTAGGAGCAGAAGCTCAAATAAGATTTCCATTGAAGCCTACAGCGAGGCAATTAAAATTAAAAATCAATTTGAAACTCTTAGAGAGCTGCAGCCGGAGAGTACTGGCTCGGTATTGGACGTCCCGCCGGCTACAGTGCCGAAGCCCCCACCCACACCCACCAGCTACGCCACCTATTCTCATCAGTGCCTCACAGCCTGACTGGCCATCAATCCTTTTTAGTTTAAAACAGATGGTAAAAACATTAATCCTAAATTAGAAGGCAGATTTTTCAAATTGTATATGGACAAAGGCGAGGGATTTAGGAAATGTGCAAACTTCCTTAATAAGTCTGGTGTCCAATTTAAAAATTTCTCTCGCAAGGAAGACAGACCAGTCAGGATTATTGTCCGAGGACTCCCGGTGGCTACTGACATAGGAACCATAACTGAAATTATTAATGCTATGGGCTTCAAAGTCCTTATCAATGATAGACTGACCCGGAGAGAAAGTAAACAAAAACAACCTATCCCACTTTATTACCTCCGATTAGAGCCCGGGACTAACTCGGATGACGTTTTCGCTATTGACAAGCTACTGGGCACAGAATGGAAACTAGAGCTGTACACAGGCAGAAGAGGCTACGCTGCGCAACGCCATGCTTGCTCTGGGTTTTTTCACTCGAGCATCACATGTGCATTGAGATGCGTGCGTTGTGCCGGACTCTAATTACGTCCTATGTTGCAACTGTGGAGGACAACGCGCAGATAATTGACGCGGTTGCCCCAGAAATCAGGGAAACTCGTCTGGGACCAGTAGACGCAGGGATTTCAACTTCCAAACTATTCAAAATTCAGGCGCACACTCCAACATATGGACCTGGAACCAAGGACGTCCATTCCTGAGAACTAATATCAATCAAAGCTTTAACTACGCTTCAGTGGCAGCTGGACATATATAGGATCCACTAACTCCCCCAGAAATTGTAGATTTAAAGGGTAAGACCGAACAGGCCAGCCGTGATATTGATATTTTGGAAAACATTTTGGATTCGCATGGCCCCCAGTCAAAATCAAGACCAAAATTTGGCCAAGACCCCCAGACCTAGCCAGGTTCCTCCAATACACACGGAGAAACCCTTTGACTATGCCTCATTTCTTTCGTCTTAAATGTCGATTTGGCTTACTTGTTACAAATACATCATAATGTAAGCTTTTAGCCAAGCGCAACGAGACCTGAGATACCAAGACCGAGATAGATATGATATATTATATCTATTAGCGCTACAATACGCTCTTAAGATAACCCCCCGCCACCCTCCTTTCTGGCCCTGTCATGTTTTTAAATTCAACTGCCCGCAACTTACAGTCACTCACGGTAGGTTTCTGGAACACCAACGCTGTGCGTTCTAAGCTCGACGAGATACGCGATTACGTTATAAATAATAATTTCGATATTTTTATGATTAATTAAACCCATCTTGCTTCGCCTATCTCCCTTGCCATTTGTAACTACACTGTTTTTTTTCTCATACCGACCAATTGGCAATGACACAAATTTTAGAAACCTTTCTGGAGGCACTACACTTTACATCAAAAATAATATTCGCCACCACCGTATGAGCGTCCCGGCCTCCACGAAGCTTGAAGTCAAGTTCGTCAAAGCCACTATTCCAAATTCAGTCCCGATTACATTTGCTTCGGTGTATATCACTTCTTCAATAAATCAAACTTCTCTAATAAATTGTAGTAATTTCCCAACCAACCATCTCGAAGCACTTTTTAGATTTAGCAGTAACATGATCATAGCTGTTCGAAATTCTTACCATAGCAACTGGGACACAGATTCGAATCGCTATGGCGTTGCTCTAAAACGATTGGCCCATCGATTTGAATCATGTACTGCTAGTGGTAGTTGCTGCGGCCTCGAAACCAAAAATCTCCAGACCTAACTATCACACTCTTCCAGGTGATATTAGAGATAAAATTTGGCAGCGAAATCGGTTACGGGTGGATTGGTAGTGCACTAGGTACCCCAATTATGGCGCACATTCCGTAAACTTAATAACGAGATCAAGCCTATGATTAAAACACACACCCAGCAACGTTGGCGAACTCACCTTGAGAGACTGAATCACGAATCACAGTCATTGGCGAACAGCTAAAAATCTGAGATCCACGAAAACAGCAATTCTGCCCATTAATAGCCTTAATGGACTCGCCCAGATTGCGCAGGAAAAAGCCAATGTTACTGCTGATAGCTTGGAACTCCAATTTTCACTTCACATTGACCATAATTTTAGCCACACTTATGCACACACTGAAAATGAACTACAAGAGACCACTCACGATGCTTTACACTATCAAGCACCAAACGACTTAGTGAGAATCTCTCTGGCTGAATTCTTTATATGGTTGACGGATTGCAAATAAAGAAAATCCCCGGTCTTGACAGTATTAGTAATCGCATCATTAAAAATCTCCCCGATTTCTATATCTTCTGGATTACCATGCTGTTAAATCATATGATCGACTATCGCTTTTTTCGCCAAAGTTGGAAAACCGCTGTTATCTTCCCCCTTCCTAAAATTAATCAATATCTCTCGCTAGCCGCGAACTTCAGACCTATAAGCCTACTTTCAAGCTTTTCTAAAATCTATGAATTGGTGTTGCTTAGATGTTTGGGTAGTTTCTGTCGTTCGAAAAACATTTGATTACCAGACTAGCATGGATTTTGAACTGAGCATTTCACGCAGTCCCAACTTATGCGTGTCGTAAGCATCAACCGAGAACTATTTTCTTTCATATTCATTTCATTCTTGTAACCTTGCTCTAGCAGCACTGTGACTCACGTGATGTTATGTACGACGTTTGATGCCCGCATTCGATGTTATAATATATTTTTGATTTATTGCGATGTGAAGTATTCAATAATTTTTTTTTAATTTATGCTAAAATATCATTCATTAATATTCTGCTGCCTGATACATCCCTTACAGTGTTGTCGAAACTATTCATCAAGACTCTACCAACAGACAGTATACTAGCATAGTATTTTTTGATGTCGGTAAAGCGTTTGATAAACACGTTTTTGCTCGGGCTTATTACCAAGTTGATGCGACTTGGAATTTCGACACAACGTTTGACCATCATCAACTCGTATCTGACTAATAGATTTTTCCGCGTACGAGTTGATAAAACTCTGTCTTCAATCCGACCAATCAGGGACGGGGTTCCTCAAGGAGCAAATCTTAGTCCACTACTCTTCAAAATTTTCATCAACGACATTCCAAGCATACCACAAGCCATCTTCGCAGATGACACAGCGCTTATTGCACTAGCTGCTCACCACACAACTCCATTAACACATTACAAAATTACATTAAAAATAGCCTTGAACACTGGCTCGTTACCTGGAGAATCAAAATTAACGCCACCAAGAGTGCAGTATGTGTCTTCAAACCCAACTACTCAGAAATTTATCATAATTTTATTTGAAAAATATTTAAGGAACCCATTCCCTTTTCCCGCTCCGTTAAGTACTTGGGCGTCATTTTGGACGCCCACATGACCATACCGACTCTAAAATTAAATCAGCCTATAAAACTTATAACACCCTCTTACCTCTTCTCGGTAGAAAAACCAACCTTTCACTTCATAATAAATTAATTATTTATAAACAGGTCCTCGTACCTGGCTTTTTGTACGCCTGCCCAGTGTGGTGGCGGCGGAAAAAATCCACTTATAGAGATTGCAAGTTTTTCAAAATAAAGTCCTGCGTTGCATAGTTAATTCTCCTACATATGTCCAAAACGAAGTTGTCCATCCCGATCTGAAAGTCTCTGGCATTACAGAGCAGATTTGCCAATTTACGCAAAATTTTTACAAGAAAAACTCCAGTAGACCTTGTATGAGAGACGTAGACTAGATCTACAATCCGATCACGCCTTCCTACCTCAGGAAACTCAGGCCTCGATATATTTTTTTTGGTTCCTACGGAACTAAATGGAAGACATGTCGCTATCTCGTCCCTCAAACAGGAGTTTCCTAGTTTTTGCACTTCTCTTACCTTTCCCTGCATCAATCGAAGACGATAGATGGCGCCACTCCAATTCAAGGACTTTGCGCTACTACTCTCTTCTTCGTCAAACCACAGACCAATAGGATCGCTAGCTTTTGTCCGCGTTACTTGTGTGTGGCCAGTACTCCAATCCACGTTCGTTACCATTTCCTTTATTAATTATTTCTAAATGTTTACTTAAATCCTTAATGCAAACTTAATTACACTTTAAAACTTCAGCTTATATACTGATTATCTCGTAAATTTCTTAACTCTGAAGTAAACTTTTACTTAACTTACAATTCCTTCCCCAGTCCAATCGCTCTGATTGGTTGACTGTATGCATGGGATCCACCCCTTCCCTTCCCTTTGCAACTTACTCGTCAAATCAGCCATCTAAGGCAGAATCTACATCTCATATTCAAGAATTACTACCTATACACAGCACCCTTCAAGAGCGTTGAGTGCATAGCATCACCTCATCACTCGCTATATCAAAAGGACTTTCTCATATATTACATGTGGGGGGTAAGTGTCTTTTAGACGCACGCAACCAGTAACAAAGCGTCTTGGCTTGGCAATATTTAATACTTTGCAATAAGATAGAAACTTCAAATGTGGTGTATGGGTAAATCGATCGAAAGGAAGAAAGTGTGCAATTTCAGATTTCCAGTATTTTCTATTTAAGGGTATTTTCTACTTCCGTTTATTCTATTTTCTATTTTCGTTAAAGGGGGTGCTCCAGTTAAAAACGTTCGAAAAGTGAATTGATAACAAAAAAAATGCTTCGGGATGAGATAGATAAAGTGTACAGGCAGATAGTTTGGAAGGAAGAAAGAGTAAAATTTCAGTTTTTCAATATTTTCTACTTTAGGGGGTGCCGCATACAAAAATGTTCGGTTTTCAGAATAAAGGAGAAAAGCTCCTTTTAAAACGTGATAGAGGCTTGATATTTGGTATATGGGCAAATCATCCGACAGAAACCCCAAGAAGAATGGAGTTTTTAAAAAATGTATATTTAAAGGGTGGGTACTCCACACAAAAACATTTGACAGATTACGTGATAGAAAAAACATGCTTCGCAATGAGGTAGACACTTCAAATTTAATGTACGGGTAAATAGTTGGAAAGGGGGACGTGCTCTATTTAAGGTTTCAAACATTTACTATTGTAGGGGAAGTCGCTCACTAAAATATTCGATTTCCGGAACAAATGATACACGCCTCATTTACAATGAGTTAGAGACTTGAAATTTAGAATATGAGCTTATCATTTCATAAAAAACTCAAGATGAATATTATTTTTCAAAAATGTTCATTTAAGAGGATACTACACAGAAAACGTTCGAAGGGTGAAGTGATAAAAAAACATCCTTCGCGATAGGATAAAGACTTCAAATTTAGTGTACGTGTAGATAGTTTGAAAGAAAGAAAGTGTGAAATTTTCAGATTTCCAATATTTGCTATTTTAGGAGGTGCCGCACACCAATATGTACGAGTGTCAGAATAAATGAGACAGGCTTCCTTTTAAATGTGATAGGGGCTTCATATTTAATATATGGGCTAATCATCTGATAAAAAAACCAAGACGAATATAGTATTTCAAAAATTTTAAATCCAACAACGTTAATTTAAGGCGTATCACACTCGTAGAGTGGAAGTTCCGTCCTATGTGCATACTAAGGCGGGCTTATTAATAAATGCGTTTGCAGTCGGAGTTCACTCTGCTTTTGCGCAGCGGGTCAAATACACTTATTTAGGCCACTGAGTAGATGTATCCGGATCGCAAAAGTGAGCTGAGTAGCCTATGTGGTTTTCAGATTTATCAGATCTTTATGATGAAGAACCCAAAATGTGCCAGCTTCGTCATGATGAAAATGATCGCATCTGTAATGATAAATATCGATGACAATATTCTCCGTCCTGTTCGGTCTTCTGATGTTTGTGAACAAGTTAACGTTTTTACTAACAGTTCTTCTATTAGTAAAACCAGTTTTGCAGAACTATTTAGCAGAGCCTACTAGTTACAGAACTAGTTACAAACTGCCTCAAGTGAACAAAACCCTCCTGAGCCAAAACAGAAACAAAAACTTTCCGCAATTCTTCGAACGCAAAAAAAAAAGAAATCAGCATCACCTACATGGAAGAAATGCTCCATATTTGTAATGAATACTCAAAATCAATCGATAGAGAAAATTGATGATAAATTCCCTGAAATAATGAAAACAGAATCTATTGACGTTTTCTTTAAATTTATATGCTAGGAGTACATAAGGTATTTGGCAAAGATGACAACAACTTCTGCAGATCAAAATGGAACTAACTTATTAACCGATTGGAAATACAATGCTCAAAATCTTGGATTGCCAATATTCAGTGGCTATCAAGATGTATCCTCTGAAAACGATTATTGGAATTCTTCTGTAGACACAGCAGTGTCAATTATCTCTATCATCATGTCAAGGGGAAAAAAATTGGAGACATCAAAGGAAATTTTCAGTTGATGAAATATTGTAACCTGGCAAAAAACTGAGTGATTTGGATGAGTGACATAATCAATAGGTATCCATACAACATGGTAAGTTATGCAGGAAGGCAATTTGGACCTTGGTACTAGTTTTGTTAATAATCATCTGTTAATTGTTACTAACCCCCTTAAAGTAGAAATATTTATTACATTTAACCTTCAAACCAAAATCTGTCTACTTATGCCTTGTAAAGAGATGCAAAAAGAGGTACATTTGACTACCGAAGTGACGGATAAATATGTATGTACCGTTGAAACGATAATACCGTAGAGACTGTTGCTTCAAATTATTGCTCCCACCAATGAACACAGTTAGCTAAAACATATTCATAAGTAAAGATGAAAAAAGTGGATATACCATAACCACCGTTGATTCATAAATATAATTTTGGTATGGGTGGAGTAGCCCTATTAGTCAAAATGTTAATCAGCTACCGTCCCCAGATTCGCAAAAAGAAATGGTGAAGGAAATCCAATGGTGCTATATTCAAGCTAACGCATTGAATATGGCGGTCGGCTGTCGTCGCTGAATAGCTTTTGCATACAGAAACTATCCAAAAATGTATTCAATTTATACTCATCTGCAGGTTTGTCTAGAAATCATGATCGCTCTTTTATGAATTGCGGCAAGAAAAGATGGACTTCGATCAAGACCAAAAATTCACTATTGTATATCACAAAGAAAGAATAATTGGCATTATCGTACGAGAACATCTATCTCAATGTAAATTCGCACAGTGTGGAGTAAATACAAGATTTTAATTTAATGGGTACAAGAAAAGGTTACACATGAACTGTTTTTCAATGTATCATGTTATTCACGTTTAAATTTATATTTCCAAAAAAAAAATGAAAAAAAAAAAAATGATGTAAGCAGTTCATGACTTTCCTTATATAGTGCAATGAATTGACTACTTTTACAGTAAAAAAAAATCTGATGTGGGCAACACATGACTTTCCTTATATAATGTAATAAATTTACTACTTTTACAGTAAAAAAAAATAGGTTTTTCTTATAGTAGATACTCATATTCTTTCCAAGATATTGAATTTTCGACAATTAGTCGTCATTTTCATTGATTTAGCGTCATTTTTATGCATTTGGTGAGATTTTCGTTAATTTGACAACATTTCAAAAAGTCGCCAAGTTGGCGACATTCAGCCAAATTCGTCGCCAAAATCTCCCCAAGCGTTATAAACGAGAAATAAGTTATTCTTACAGCAGATAAATGACTATTGCCGTTCAAATACAAAAGTATTACTCAAAGTATCTTTTTTCATGAATGAAACGAGCTAGATCCACGAAAATGATGTCACCCAATTTATCGCATGGTATTACATATGAAAAGTGAACATGTTTCTCAATAGGAAATATTATTTTTTTATTTTATATGACTTTTTGATAATTTTTTTTGAAAAATGCACAATATCGCGAGAACGGTTCATGTTAGCGTTCTAAAATTTATGTCAATCGTTTTCTAATGAAAAATTACATAAGAAATGTCTATTGGCGTAATTTTATTAGCGGTTTTGATTTTTTGACGATTTTTTCAAAATTTCATTCGAAAATTTAGGGTAGTTCTGAACATTTGATTGCGTATAAAAACAATAGGCTTCCAGTGTTTGCGGATTGTGATTTTTGTACCAAATTTTGTTCGAATCAGTCTATTCGTTCGTCAGTTATCGTCTCCACAGACTCACTGACACACACACACACACACACACACACACACACACATACTTTCACACACACACACAGACATCACTTCAAAAATGTTTGATTCGTGATCAGGGATGCTTGAAACGTGCTGTCCCGTCGAAAACTCGAATTCGAATTTTCGACCCCGTCACAATACTTTCCTTAGACATTATGTATACTTGTATAAGGAAAGTAATAATAGATTATACTTATAGTAGTTATACATATAAGGCAAAATAAATTTTGAGTGAAATTTTGAAAAAATCATCAAAAAATCCAAACTTTTAAAAAAGTTACGCAAATAGACATTTCTTATGTAATTTTCGTTAGAAAACGACTGACATAAACTTTAGAACGCTAGCAAGAACCGTTCTCGAGATACTATACGTTTTTCAAATAAATTTATCAAAAAATCCCATAACTTAAAAAAAATATTAACTGTTGAGAAGCATGTTCACTTTTCATATGTAATATCATGCGATAAATTTGGTGGCATCAATCTCGTGGATCTAACTTGTTCCATTCACGAGAAAAGATACTTTGAGTAATACCTTTGTATTTGTACGCCAATAGTCATTTATCCGCTGTAAGAATAACTTAATTATCCGTCCATAGCGCTTGGCGAGGTTTTGGCGACGAATTTAGCGGAATGTCGCCAACTTGGCGACATTTTTAAATGTTGCCAAATTAACGAAAATCTCGAAAAATGGATTTAAAATGACGCTAAATCAATGAAAATGACGACTAATTGAAGAAAAATCAATATCTTGGAAAGAATATAAGTATCTACTATAAGAATAACATTTTTTTAACTGTAAATGTAGTCAATTTATTGCATTATATAAGGAAAGTCATGTGCTGCCCACATCAGATTTTTTTATTTTACGTGCCACTAATTAAATTTAAATCTGTGTTTAAATTTAAAAATAAATTATCAAAATAATTTTTATTATTCTGTTTGATGTCTAATCTGTTCATCACTATAATACATTTTCAGGCATGGGTAGTGAGCTTAGTACCATATGGCCAATGTTACCATTTGGGAACATTACAAAAATTATACATATATTAATTTTCTTCATTCTCATGATTGATATCTCTAACTACAACATTAGAAGGTCAAATATGGAAAAATCTCCTAATGAAAATAAACTTACATATGAATTCGTACTGTAAGAGATTAAAATGCATGGAAAATCACACTTTTGTACAAAAAACTATGATGAATTTCGAATTATAGAAAAATGTGATTCATAGGAGTTCGAATTATGGAATATTAACTCTATTTTCGTCACATTAAATTTTATACTAATGATTGCATACTTTCTTGACGTATCTCAACATATCTCAACACATTTTATGCATACATACCCCACTTATTAGTCACACTTTTCTTTTGTCATATTGTCCTGAAATCACTTAATACATAGATTTCGTTTAACAGAACTCCATTTCAGTTGCGGAATCTGTATTTTTCTGTTTGGAATTAGGAGAAACACTCTTAAATTACAAAATATGTTTTAATAAAGAGTTCCATGGTACATCTTTGGAATTCCACGAACATGCTTTATATGTAAAAAGTGTTGGATCACAAAATTCAAGTGGCACCTTGGGCCACTCTCCGGAGAATGTAATGTGAGCGATGCAGGTGTGAGAAAAGGTACTATACACAGTTTTGAGGACCAGGAAATGCAGGTTTTTATAATAAAAAAATAAAGATATACCATATTTTTAAGTTTTGTTTAGACATCACCAGCAAAATTAATTTCGGCTGCATTCAATGTATTTTGATAGTTTTTAATGTATAGTGCTTAATTCTATTTGTCGTAAATCAAATTTATTTATTTGTTAGTAGCACGATGCTTAGAAGCAGGGAATCAGCATGAGTATCTGATGATGCTGTTTGCTGAACTACTTTATTCTAAACATCGGCACCATTTTCTTGCAAGATTTTCTATTCAAAAATCCGTATACATATAATTCAAATATTAGTTCATCCAGCAAAAAAAAGTCGCAACGGTCGTTTATTTTCCGCATTGGGTAGATTGAATCTGCCCAATAAATGCTCTTTATCTATTGGAAAATAAATAAAAAAATAGATTATATAAATACAATCATTTATCATTTTTGTGCATTTATTTTTACTTTTCTAACATGCATATTATAATTATAGGGAAAGTATTATGACAGGGTCGAAATTTCTAATCCGAGTTTTCGACGGAAGATTACCATTTAAGCATCCCTGAACATTAATCCAACGTTTTTAAGGCGATGACTGTGTGTATCTCTCTCTTTCAAAGTGTATGTTTGTCAGTGTGCCTATCCGTGAATCTGTGTTCGATATATCTCACGAGTGTATAAAGCGTTTGGAAAATAACTTTGTATGATTATTGCAATCAGTGAATACTGGAATCTTATTGATTTTAAACACAATTGAATATTTGGAAGAAATCCCAATTCTTGACAAACAAAATCATTAAAAAATCAAAACCTTCATCTACAATAATAAAGGAATATGTTGGTTTGCATGCGTAGTAGTCGCGCAGCGGAAAATCTAAGCAACCCGCACCTACGAAATTATGTATAGTGATTTTTCATTTCAGGCCTGAACACACGTCAGCGGGATTTTAATTTAAATTCGAATTATTACTTTAGTTATTGATGTCGGAGTTCTATTTTGAGCGATCTTTGCACAAATCGGCTGCTTAGCGATCGAAAATATTATCAGAGAGTTTCCACCTTAGCACAATCGGAGAGACGAAGAATACTCTTTCGAACAAACGTTGAACGAAACCCGTCCAATGAATAGAAGAATTTTCTTAAATTTTTAAAAATAGATATCTTTCATGTTTTGAAAGTGTTTCATGAAATGTTTAATCGATTTTAAAATTCCGCTGTAAAATATGACTGACAATGCCATCTTCATAATTTCATAGCAGCTACTTTGAATATTATACACTACTCCAATACGAAATATTTGTTTCTGCAGCCAACAGTCATTAATTATGAATTTTTAAGACAATTCATAATTTTTTAAATGTGGTAGAGCAGTTCAACGGAATCCCATTTTTGACCCTGAACGGCACAGGGCATTTTTTATCGTCAAGGTTGCTTCCAAAGTGTGTAGAAAAGTTACCTACAGCCAGTTCGTGACGTCACAAGATAGTAGTCGTGAACTTTTTGAAGAATTTGTTTGGCAACGCGGCTGGTTGCTATAGATAGTGAAATATTTACAAGACGTTGAGTTTAGTTTTCGAAAATTTACGACGGATTCCGGTGCAGTTTTAATCAGAGGTTTGCATCCTTAATGCTGAACAAAGCTGAGTACATTATTCTATTTATTTACAAATATATAATTATTTTAGACGTAATATCTCGATCGAAAACATTGATAGAAACTTTAGAATGCTAACATGAACCGTTCTCGTACAATTGAACGATTTACAAATGATTTAAAAATATTAATAGATCACAATCTGTTACATAAATAGTTATTTAATACGTAATGTTTCATTATACAAGGGATGAATCAAACTTTAGAAAGTTAGCGTGAACCAAAATTTAAAGCAAAAATTAAGTATCATCAAATAGATTTACTTTCCATATGCAATATTATGCAAAAAAATTTGTAAACATCATCCTCGTGGATCTAGTTTATTCCATTCAAGAGAAATTTACTTTTTGTAATAGTTTTAAAGTCAAAATATTCGTTAATATTCATTTTTTTCAGAGGATATTAATTAAAAGTCAATTCCTTTTTTATACGAATTTTGCATGTGAGTGGGAATAAGTGATTCCGTTTGAATTAATAAGTTTCCAACAACAAATTTCAATTTATTCGGTGTTATACCTATTCCAATGACATTGTGCTGTAAATCATAATATCGCTGTAAAAAGGTAAAGACGACAAAGCATTGTGTAAGTTAAAGAAGCAAGCTTTATGTATGGATAGGCATATTCTGTCCACATCAGATTGTTTTTATTTTTAGTTACCACATTTCATTAATTATAAATGTTCCTATAGTGCTTTAACTAATACCGACACACGTATTTAAGAAATAGTTGGAAAACAAAATTACGCCATTTTCACTTCATACTGTAGAAGATAGCGTAGAAAAAGAACTGTTCTCATTTAATTTTTTGAGTTCGAGATTTTGATGCCAATATATGTTTTAGAACCTTCTGAATACGAAAGATGCTCACGTTTGACTGTAAAGCGAACTCCAGAAAGAACGATTAAAGTAGGACTACATTATACTTTGTTGTAATACAAAGCCTGTCAATAAAATTCCGTGAATAAATAAAAAGAAAGACCGATATCCATTTGAGAAGAGTTTCTATACAAACTTCCAAATTAATACAGAAGAGTTTCTATACAAACTTCCAAATTAATGCACAGCATATTACAATTCCCGGCCACTCAAATTGCTGCTCGTGCCCTAGGGCGAGTCGGGTGGTCTGGATTTTCGACGTTCGACAGCATATTACAAAATTTCGGCTTTATAAATATAACATATTGAATCTATGAGAAATGCCTTATATTGTCACCAAGTCTTCTTCATCAGGCAGGCCATGTTCTTTGAATGTCTCAAATGTCAGTAAATATATTCCCTTTTATCGCTAACTCAAATTAAGGAAGCCGATAAAGAACAAGGTAGTGACAGGTCAACTTATGGTCCACTCAACTCATGAATAAGATCGCCCTGATTAAAATATATTTACTAACTTTGCCAAATGGGAAGGCGCATTGTCATGCAATACACTGGAACATGCTCTCACCAGCGCAGCCCATATTACAGTTATGTGATGGTACAGATATGTTTGCTCGTTTATATGATTGCATCGTGTACATTACAGCATGCTTCACAAGCTTTCTTATTATGCGTTACCATCACACTCACCGTTTTATAGACAGATCTTGAATACCTAAGCATCCATGTTGCGCATTCTTACTATGCTTTGAAACTTAAATAACGTTTAATGGTAAAAGAACGGATATTTTTCGTTGAATATTAACTCCATTTGTTTGAAGAAAGTATTCTCCATTTACGTGTTATGTTAGTGTTATACATTATCTGTATGTTTATACATTGGTATTAGGTTTTTTTCTAAGACTATTCTGAATGTTTCTCAATAATCTATCAGCAGAATAATAATCTCAATAATATATCAGCAGAGCTTAAAGATGTGAATGACATACTTTATGCAATTATCTGGTGATGCACTGGTATATTATTTTAAAATTTCATTTTGTCATTTCTTTTGTAAAATATTATATACAGGAATTGGAAATAATACTTCACATTGTTTAATATTTATGAATAAAAATTGCATGGGAATTAAAATTCATTAATTCCTACTTCATTATAAATGCATTTCCTGGCTTTTCAAAGACTATCAAACCCACATTTATACAATAATGACACAGGCGATACAATATTTACATAAAAATATATGATACAACAGTTTTTCCTTTAATGTTAATGTAGTTTGCCGACGACTTGAATAGGCACATCGTATGAGTGTTCATTGAGGGCATGGTGGACGCCATCAGGGTCGCCATCTACTGAAAACTGGGAGAGTCTTGCAGTGGCATAGGGGCAGGGTAAATAAAGAGACTCTCTACACTGTGAGCCTCGCTGCGAGTCTGATCTTGGACGCTTTTCCCAAGCGCTGAGAGCAACTGTTTCAGATTTCTGAATTTCACCAGTACTTCTCCTATCAGCTGTAAGAATGAAAAAAAAGTTAGAAATACATAATATGAACAGGCATATGTTACACAAAACAAAAGTATGCATTACTACCTAATCTCCATTCTTAAATTGGTTTTACGGTTGTTTATTTGTCGGAAAGAAGTAGACTGAGCAAGAATGCAAAATGACAGATTCATTTGGCATTCAAGTTCAGATTTCTTTGTACCGAAGAAGGAAAGTCATTTATTTCTGTAACGTACATCTATGTGTTACAACTTGTTTGCATAGTATTTTACGCTGTGATTTCGTATTATTTTCTTTATATACATAATGTATAAGGAAAATATTGTGAGGGTGTCGAAAATTCGAATTCGAGTTTTCGACGGGAGAGCACGTTTCAAGCATCCCTGATCACGAATTGAACATTTTTAAAGTGATGTCTGTCTGTGTGTGTGTGTGTGTATGAAAGTATGTGTGTGTGTGTGCGTGTGTGTATGTGTGTGTATGTCAGTGAGTCTGTGGAGACGATAACTAATGAACTAATGGACCGATTCGAAAGAAATTTGGTACAAAATTTACAATCCGTAAACACTGGAAGCCTATTGTTTTTATAAGCAATCGAATGTTCAGAACCCCCCTAAATTTTCGTGTGAAATTTTGAAAAAAATCGTCAAAAAATTAAAACCTCTATAAAGATACGCTAATAGACATTTTTTATATAAGTGTTCATTAGAAAACGATTGACATGACTTTTAGAACGCTAACATGAACCGTTCTCGAGATATTGCACATATTTAAAAAAAATTATCAAAAAGTCATATAAAATAAAAAAAAATATATTTCCTATTGAGAAACATGTTCACTTTTCATATGTAATACCATGCGATAAAGTTGATGGCATCATTCTCGTGGATCTCGCTCGTTCCCTTCATGAAGAAAGGTACTTTGAGTAATTCTTTTGTATTGAACGCCAATAATCATTTATCTGCGGTAATAATAACTTATTTTTCCGTCCATAACGCTTGACGAGAATTTGCCGACGAATTTGGTGGAATGTCGATAACTTGGCGACTTTTTAAATGTTGCTAAATTAACGAAAAACTCGCCAACTGGATAAAAATGACGCTAAATCAATGAAAATGACGACTCGCTAACAAAAATTCAATATCTTGGAAAGAATATAAGTATCTACTATAAGAATAATCTTGGAAATTATCTTGGAAAGAATATAAGTATCTACTATAAGAATAACCTATTTTCTATTACTGTAAAAGTAGTAAATTCATTGTATTATTTAAGGAAAGTCCTGTGCTGCCCACATCAGATTTTTTTTTATTAATTGTGCGAAAAATCACGTTCTATACGTAACTCTATATTCTTTACTTTGCAAGGGTATTTTATTTTTGAAATACACATTACATTGCATTTTATATTTGTAAAGACCACACACAATAACTTATATGTGGTGCACGGAAACAAATGTTGTATGCACAATAGTACAGCAATTCGTATAGTTCTTCTATTTCAGAAACAATAAGGGAAACATGTTATTCAGTGCACATTAGGTATCAATATTAATATATAATTTTACATTACAAAATATACTACTCGACAGTAAATATACAAATTTGCATTACAAAAATGAGAACTGAGATCTGAATAAGTTTATAGATTAGGGTTGATCGAAAGGAATGCAATAGTTATACACAGCTTGTGATACTCAAGAATATTTTATGTCTTCTCAAGAAAAATGTCATCAAGAAAATTATGTAAATCAACCCAAAAATGTAACCTTCTGTATATATTTTTTAGAATTCTAATAAACGTTGTTATGGACCGTTGGACGTTGGCCTTGGAAGTTGGCATCTGCTAACTTCCTTCCCGGCCGTCCAAATAGTTGCTCAAGTCCTCAGGATGAGTCGGACAGTCTGGGTCTTCTACACAGCTAGTGATATATTGTGATTTTTGTGATATATAAGAAATAACATATAAGAGATAACATATAAGAAATCTGAATAATGTCAGTACTCTGTGCCTCCCAGGCAAATCATAAGTATACAGCCCTCAAATTATTTTAATCTCTATTTTGAATGAAAATATGCCCCGCCTTGAGGATTTCTTTGCAATACGGACTCCATACGTGACCATACTAACCATCTCATTTACTATAAAGCCAGCATGTACTTATTTCTTCGATTGCTAGCATTCCTTGTTTTAAAATTTTAGTATAGTGGTCATCGACTCTAAATTTAAAGGACATACCTATACATAGAAAAAGACATGATCTAATTAAGTTATTAAAGCTTCCTTTGTAAAATTTAATAAAACGCTGCTCTGAAATATTTCACAAATGCAGAAGATTCACTAATACTCGCATCGCTGCTTCGAGCGTACATAGTCTTTCCACATTTAATTTATTTCCTATCACGTCTTGTTTTTTTAATTTATTGAGCAATGCTCGACTCTAATCTCTGCACGCCCGTGACTTTATTTTCTTATATCGATTCAATAATTAACATCAACAGTGTATGCGGGTATCTAATTTGCATATAATGGCCTGGTGGTTATTTTAATTTGACCATTCTATAGGCATTAAAATGTTATCTGACCCATTTGAAATTGTTCGCAGCATAAATAACTCTTACATTTGCATATATACATAAAGATGGCATATTTTCATGTTGAGTATATAGTCAATGAGATAAGAAAATTATTTAATACACTCAAATCAAAGAAGGGGATAGACAATGAAAGATTATATGGTATAAATATCTGTTGAGAATGTGTTCATATTCTGTCATGACCACTGCAACTTTGACTTATTGATTTGAGATGCACTGCAACTTGATGAAATATGCCATAACTATGTATAATCATGCAATTTGGTATATTTTTCTGAAAGCTTATTGAGATTCAGGAAATCGTAGATAATGATTCAAAACTTTCAAAGAACATTTTCCGTTATCGTTTTCTGCATATTTCCAAGACAAATATTACTCAACTACTTATGAAATAGTTATTAAACATTACTACTTCTTTCCTCTATTTTGCTGCGGAATCTGAAAAATGATATGTTTTGTAAAAAAATAATTTTATATAAATTAATACAATAACCATGAAAGCAAATTGATCTTTTAAAGACTTGCGGAATAAAACGATACTTTAATACCTTAAACCAGCCGAATAGAATTTTTAAAATTCCATACACTGTTTAACTAATTTGCGTATGGAAAAAGATGCCTTTGGATAAATTTCCAGGTGCATGCGTCGTGTCTTTATTTGGTCCAATTACAATATGATTTCTCAAGTTGTATCTGTAATGTTGAAAAGTTTTTTCCTGTAATTGTTATTTTCACGGTGCAAACTACAAGCAGAATTTTTAGCATATTTGCCTTCAGAAGATTAAAATTAAAGTTTTAAATAATGCAGATATTTTCTACTACTCCAACGAAAAATGTGCATACGTACTGCGTAATTTAGACATACCATGGATATTGAGTCATCTTTTTTTGCTCAGTTGGCGTGTAGTACATCTCAATACGCACTACACCTGTTTGCTATGTGCAGGAACATTTTTAAATGCAGAATAAAAGTATTTTCTATTAAATGGGTGTAAAGTCCAAAAACTATGAATTAAGTGTAATTGATGTAAAATAAAGTACTGGCACGAATTACACTTAATTACACGATTAATTACACGACTTCAGCGAGACAATGCTCCATCACACACGCCATTGATAAAGTACGGTATATTTCCTGCTTTTATCACAAAGTAAATACATTTTATGGAAAGAGTAAGACAAACTTACGGAACACAATTGGATACAAATTGTGCAGCAAATAAGGAAAATATTTGCTGTGTTCTGCCTTAATTTACATTAGTTGCTTAATTGCACAATTTTTGATTACTTAATTTATAACTTAATTTATGCATATTGATCAGCTTATTTTCAATGGTCCTATACATCTGCAGCTTTGTAAATTAATCTAGGATTATTTTCGCTGTTTATATTTTTCATATTTCAAGTTCTTCTCGTTGGTTCTTACCTCCAGAGTCGTGCGCTTCAGGTCTATGCCGTCTTCTTCTAGTAAGCACCGCACAGGCGGCTATGAGGATGACGACTAGAACCACAGCCGAACAAACAGCTGATGTGATCACAGCTACTCGTCGCTGTAGCTCCATTGCTGACGATTCGGCAACGACTGGAGGTAGTGGTATTACACCTTGAAAAGCAGAGAAACCCAATCAAGCATTAGAGCAATTTGTGAAAATTCAGTAGAATACCTTTATAATAAAAATAAGCATTTAATATTATTTTTTTTCCCTGAACGTTCGGGTGACACAAATGGTATATATAGAGCAGTCACAACAGTCAGCCGACAGAAATAACAATATAATAACAATTAAAAGAAAGAAACTGATAATAAAAAAATCCTTATTAGAAGTAGACATTAATAGTATATAAAGCAATTTAAGTACATATTAAAATTAAAAATATAATAACAGGTAAAATAATTTAAAGTAATCGATATAACAGAACAATGCGAAATGCCTATCAGTTAAAAGTACAAAAGAAAATGGATACACATACTGACATGAGGAATAAATTAGAAATATATAGTTAAAAATATAATTCATAAATATAATACAAAAATTAAAGTTAAAAAGACACGAAAATAAAAATAATGATTTACTTGAAGGAGTTAAAAAGGAGGGAGGAAGAAAGAAGTTAAATAAAATCAAGAGAAAATTAACATAAAATACTGTAGCTGAATTAGGCCTCGGATTAGCAAAGGATATAAGGGTTTACAACAAAAAAAATCTGATGTGGGCAACACATGACTTTCCTTATATAACGTAATGAATTTACCACTTTTACAGTAAAATAAATAGGTTTTTCTTATAGTAGATACTAATATTCTTTCCAAGATATTGAATTTTCGACAATTAGCCGTCATTTCATTGATTTAGCGTCATTTTTATCCATTTGGCGAGATTTTCGTTAATTTGTCAACATTTCTAAAAGTCGCCAAGTTGGCGACATTCCGCCAAAATTCGTCGCCAAAATGTGTAATATTAACGCCAAGCATAATGGACAAAGAAATAAGTTATTCATACAGCAGATAAATGACTATTGGCGTTCAAATACAAAAGTATTACTCAAAGTATCTTTTTTCATGAATGGAACGAGCTAGATGCACGAGAATGATGTCATCCAATATATCGCATGGTATTACTGAAAAGTGAACATGTCTCTCAAGAGGAAATATTTTTTTTTATTTTATATGACTTTCTGATAATTTTTTTGAAAAATGTGCAATATCTCGAGAACGGTTCATGTTAGCGTTCTAAAATTTATGTCAATCGTTTTCTAATGAAAAATTACTTAAGAAATGTCTATATGCGTAACGTTATTAGTGGTTTTGATTTTTTGACTATTTTTTCAAAATTTCATTTGAAAATTCAGGGGTGTTCTTAACATTCGATTGTGAATAAAAACAATAGGCTTCCAGTGTTTACGGATTGTGATTTTTGTACCAAATTTGGTTCGAATCGGTCCATTCGTTTGTCAGTTATCGTCTTCACAGACTCTCTGTCACACACACACACACACACAGACATCACTTCAAAAATGTTTGATTCGTGATCAGGGATGCTTGAAACATGCTCTCACGTCGAAAACTCGATTTCGAATTTTCGAACCCGTCACAATACTTTCCTTATACATTATGTATATAAGGAAAGTAATAGGATTTTCTTATAGTAGATACTAATATTCTTTCTAAGATATTGAATTTTCGACAATGAGTCGTCATTTTCATTGATTTAGCATCATTTTTATCCATTTGGCGAGATTTTCATTAATTTGGCAACATTTCGAAAAAGTCGCCAAGTTGGCGACATTCCGCCAAATTCGTCGCCGAAATCTCGCCAAGCGTTATGCACTAAGAGAAAGTTATTCTTACAGCAGATAAATGACTATTGGCGTTCTAATACAAAAGTATTATTCAAAGTATATTTTTTCATGAATGGAACGAGCTAGATCCACGAGAATGATGTCACTCAATTTATCGCATGGTATTACATATGAAAAGTGAACATGTTTCTCAATAGGAAATTTTTTTTTATGTGACTTTTTCATAATTTTTTTGAAAAATGTGCAATATCTCGAGAACGGTTCATGTTAGCGTTCTAAAATTTATGCCAATCGTTTTCTAATGAAACATTACATAAGGAATGTCTATTTGCGTAACTTTATTAGCGGTTTTGATTTTTTGACGATTTTTTCAAAATTTCATTCGAAAATTTAGGGGGGTTCTGAACATTCGATCACGTATAAAAACAATAGGCTTCCAGTGTTTACGGATTGTGATTTTTGTACCAAATTTGGTTCGAATCGGTCCATTCGTTCGTCAGTTATCGTCTCCACAGACTCACTGACACACACACACACACACACACATACTTTCACACACACACACACACACACACACACACACACACACACACACACACACACACACACATACACACACACAGACATCACTTCAAAAATGTTTGATTCGTGATCAGGGATGCTTGAAACGTGCTCTCCCGTCGAAAACTCGAACTCGAATTTTCGACCCCGTCACAATACTTTCCTTATACATTATGTATATAAGGAAAGTAAAAAGGGGGGTGTGGTGAATAAAAAAAATAATAGTGTAATATTATGCAATATGAAATATCCAAAAGCGAGGGGAAATTATTAAAACACAGAAAAAGGGTCAACTAAATCCTAGTATCTCGATAATTGGGCATTTTTACTTTCCTTATATACAATAATGTATAAGGAAAGTATTGTAACGGGGTCGAAGATTCGAATTCGAGTTTTCGACGGGAGAGCACGTTTCAAGCATCCCTGATCATGAATCAAATATTTTTGATGTGATGTCTGTGTGTGTGTGTGTCAGTGAGTTTTTGGAGACGATAATTGACGAACGAATGGACCGATTCGAATGAAATTTGGTACAAAAATTACAATCCGTGAATACTGGAAACCTATTGTTACTTTCCTTATATACATAATGTATAAGGAAAGTATTGTGACGGGGTCGAAAATTCGAATTCGAGTTTTCGACGGGACAGCACGTTTCAAGCATCCCTGATCACGAATCAAACATTTTTGAAGTGATGTCTGTGTGTGTGTGTGAAAGTATGTGTGTGTGTGTGTGTGTGTGAAAGTGTGTGTGTGTGTGTGTGTCAGTGAGTCTGTGGAGACGATAACTGACGAACGAATGGTCGAATTCGAACCAAATTTGGTACAAAAATCACAATCCGTAAACACTGGAAGCCTATTGTTTTTATACGTAATCGAATGTCCAGAACCCCCCTAAATTTTCGAATGAAATTTTGAAAAAATCGTCAAAAAATCAAAACCGTTAATAAAGTTACGCAAATAGACATTTCTTATGTAATTTTTCAATAGAAAACGATTGGCATAAATTTTAGAACGCTAACATGAACCGTTCTCGAGATATTGTACATTTTCAAAAAAAATTACGAAAAAGTCACATAAAAAAAAAAAATTCCTATTGAGAAACATGTCCACTTTTCATATGTAATACCATGCGATAAATTGAGTGACATCATTCTCGTGGACCTAGCTCGTTCCATTCATGAAAAAATATACTTTGAATAATACTTTTGTATTTGAACGCCAATAGTCATTTATCTGCTGTAAGAATAACTTTTTTTTTAGTGCATAACGCTTGGCGAGATTTTGGCGACGAATTTGGCGGAATGCGCCAACTTGGCGACTTTTTTGAAATGTTGCCAAATTAATGAAGATCTCGCCAAATGGATAAAAATGATGCTAAATCAATGAAAATGACGACTAATTGTCGAAAATTCAATATCTGGGAAAGAATATTAGTATCTACTATAAGAAAAACCTATTTTTTTACTGTAAAAGTAGTAAATTCATTACATTATATAAGGAAAGTCATGTGTTGCCCACATCAGATTTTTTTTATACGCAATCGAATGTTCAGAAACCCTTAAATTTTCGAGTAAAATTTAAAAAAAATCTTCAAAAAATCAAAACCTTTAATAAAGTCACGCAAATAAACATTTCTTATGTAATTTTTCATTAGAAAGCGATTGACATAAATTTTTGAACGCTAGCTATGAATCATTCTCGAGATTTTGCACATTTTTCAATGCCATAAAATAAATGATATAAAATAAAAATAATATTACCTATTGAGAAACATGTTCAATTTTCCTATGTAATATCATGCGATACATTGGGTGACATCATTCTCGTGGATCTAGATCGTTCCATTCATGAAGAAATATACTTTGAGTAATACTTTTGTATTTGAACGCCAATAGTCATTTATCTGCTGTAAGAATAACTTATTTCTCCGTCCATAGCGCTTGGCGAGATTTTGGCGACGAATTTGGTGGAATGTCGCCAACTTGGCGACTTTTTTAAATGTTGCTAAATTAACGAAAAACTCGCCAAATGGATAAAAATGACGGTAAATCAATGAAAATTATGACTAATTGACGAAAATTCAATATCTTGGAAAGAATATAAACATCTACTTTAAGAATAATCTATGTTTTTTACTGTAAAGGTAGTAAATTCATTGCATTATATAAGGAAAGTCATGTGCTGCCCACATCAGATTGTTTAATCATGCAAAACTAAGTATTATTAAATATTTAATAATGTAAGAATGTCACATATTTCTCATTAGTTTGGAATATTTCAGACATAGACATTTTTGTGCATTAATTACATATCATTTTCTTCCATATATTCATCAATATTAGATTATTAAACACTTTAAAAAGCACTTTAAATGTATTACTGGTCTTTTCTAGCAGTGTTATAAAAATATGTGGGTGATGAAATTTTTTAGCGCCACTGTATCAAGCACTGGACAAATTCAGCATTCTGTCGTGATAATTCCCACGTTACATACAGCGGATCTGCAAAGCTAACTCACATTAACATTTCATAGAATAGATTGCCTTCAAACATAATTACAAAGCATAAAATTTTTATGAAAACTGTTCTTTGCAGTCATCGATATATCTTCCAAATAATATTAATAATTCGAAAGTAATTCTAAAAATTACATTATTATTTAATTTTCAATGAAATAGCCCAAATGTCTTGTGCACCACATAAAGTCTCAATAATGCATATTTAGTCTTGCTTGCCTATAATCCAAGGGTATTCCTCACACTGTAAAAAAATCTGATGTGGGCAACACATGATTTTCCTTATATAATGTAATGAATTTACTACTTTTACAGTAAAAAAAATAGGTTTTTCTTATAGTAGATACTAATATTCTTTCCAAGATATTGAATTTTCGACAATTAGTCGTCCTTTTCATTGATTTAACGTCACTTTTTTCAATTTGGCGAGATTTTCGTTAATTTGGCAACATTTAAAAAAGTCGCGAAGTTGGCGACATTCTGCCAAATTCGTCGCCAAAATCTCGCCAAGCGTTACGGATGAAGAAATAAGTTATTCTTACAGCAGATATACGACTATTGCCGTTCAAATACAAAAGTATTACTTAAAGTATTTTTTTTCATGAATGGAACGAGCTAGATCCACGAGAATGATGTCACCCAATTTATCGCATGGTATTACATATGAAAAGTGAACATGTTTCTCAATAGGAAATATTTTTATTTTATGACTTTTTGATAATTTTTTTGAAAAATTGTACAATATCTCGAGAACGGTTTCTGTTAGCGTTCTAAAATTTATGTCAATCGTTTTCTAATGAAAAATTACATAAGAAATGTCTATTTGCGTAACTTTATTAGTGGTTTTGATTTTTTGACGATTTTTTCAATATTTCATTCGAAAATTCAGGAGGGTTCTGAACATTCGATTGCGTATAAAAACAATAGGCTTCCAGTGTTTATGGATTGTGATTTTTGTTCCAAATTTTGTTCGAATCGGTCCATTCGTTCGTCAGTTATCGTCTCCACAGACTCACTGACACACACACACACACACACACACACACACACACACACACACAGACATCACTCCAAAAATGTTTGATTCGTGATCAGGGATGCTTGAAACGTGCTCTCCCGTCGAAAACTCGAATTCGAATTTTCGACCCCGTCATAATACTTTCCTTATACATTATGTATATAAGGAAAGTAATATTACACATTTAGTTTAATTTTCAATTTTACTATTTACTGTTTTATTGTTGTTGACTTCGACTTTTGAATGAAATTCGAAATTAAAATTATTTTATATAAAAAGCTTATATAAAGCATTAAACGCAATGTTCATGTCATATGACGATAAACAGACGTAGCACATATTGATCTAAGCTGAAACAACTTTCAAACTTGTCATTTCACTTTATAATATAGATATTTTTTTAACACAAATGGAATAAACAATGTCTGAGCACTCGTTGCACAAATATCAAGAATCCAAACATTGCATTGTACTGCAATTTTGAAATTTATCTTCTGAGTTTTTTCCATTGGAAATTAACGGATGGTCTCCCAATAACTTCAAAACGATGCAGTTTTGAACATGACTGTATTTCAATATCCACTGAAAGGATTTAACTAACATTATGCACACTAACGTTTCTGGCAATGCTAGATCAATTGCAGTCAACATTTATCCGCGTTTCAATGCATTTTTTTTTCAAATGTGATTTTCATACTAATTAATAATTAATATTAGAAATTTGAAGATGAAAAATGGCATACATTTTGTTTGAGTTATTTATTATCACAATATAAAATAGGAATTAGTTTGATAGGCTAATTATTTTAGAAAATGTAATAGAATAACTGCAGCATCAGTTTAACTTAAGGAGTTTTTTACGGAATTTTTTTTTAGTCCCAAAATTTTAAGTTGTCATAACTGGCTAGTAAGCATGCTAGTACAATTAAGAAGGCTGAATCTATCTGTCTCATCCCAACAGGATCTCAACGGCTTGAGCAAAATATATACTTTATATGAATCAGGGGTTCTTTAATCTCAAGAATCAAAATATGTTGTCAGAAGGTGGTGGTAGTTTTCGAAAAAATCAAATTGGTAAAAAATTTAATATGAAAACGACCCCTTATGCAAATTAGCTGCTCATTTATTTATATCAGGCATTATTATGAGTCTAATGATACATTTGGTTTTACTGGTTATACTATATATAAAACTGGTTGCTATATTTAGTGACCGCTAGCAGGCAAAGCATGATAGTACAATTAAGAAGGGTGAACCTGTCTGTCTCATCACAACAGGATCTGAACTCTCGAGAGATGTAGACATCTGCTGAAATAAAAGGGCAAATAAAGATGGAGAGAGAACTGGTATGTATCTTATTAAAAGAAGATTTTTGTGTGTGTCCGCCAGTGTTGTCTGTGGAGAAAAATAAGTTTTGGTTAGCCGCGTAATTTAGTACAGGGGTAGTTAAACTCCCGAATTGATATACTTGATCGATTTTTTTTTCCTTTTTTAATTATAATGATTTTTGTTCAAAACAGGTGTTAAAAGTCTAAAAGTGTAAAATTAAGTCTTATGTTTTCTGTATCTGTATTCATGCAGAGGTTACTTATATAAGAATTGGACAAGGCCGGGAAAATCATTCATTACTAGTAGGTAATGTAGGTAGCATAATGCTTATAATATTCATTGTTACGGTTGAACACGACCCCACAATGTAATCCTTTCTATTGAGAAGCGTATATTAACTATGCGAAGACGCCATTGTCTTGTATTTGCAACTATATTTTACGACGTTACAAATTGATTATAGTGCTTCAGATATATTTCAGTGTTGGGCTTTCAAAACTGTGTGGACTCAATAGTCTAATGAGTTTAAGTCATGTTAGCAGGTTTAATAAAAACTCCATTAGAAGAAGGATAAATAAATTGAATAAATCGCTGCTGCGATGATTATAATGAAATGCAAATATGCTAACCTTAATTGATACCGAGAAATTGAAAAAATGATGTACCGAGAAAATGAAAAAATGATGTACCGAGAAAATGAAAAAATGATGTACCGAGAAAATGAAAAAATGATATACTGAGTCTTAAAATTAAATTCCTTGTTTACGTGCAACTTACTTCACCTAACAATTGCACCAACCATTGATTTGTAAATTCACCAATTTGGGAACCCAGTGCAAAACTTTAAGCCTGTTATTGTAACCCTGTACAAACATTTCACTGATCTTCTTATGGCTACCTACTATGGGCAATTAGAGCAAGATCTGTACTAACCTTGTGACTTTCCCAATTCTATCCTTCTAGTCGAAAAATCGAATTCCACGTCCTTACTGCCCGCGCTGTTCCTGGCGCTGGCAATCAGTTTGTACCAGTGTCCGGGATTCAGCCCCGTGATAACAGCTTTCGGTCTGTAGTTCTGTACTGGAATTTCTGTCCATTTCTGCTCATTCTGAAGTTTGTACCGTAATGCATAATGATTCACTGGACAACCACCATCCCCCCATGCTGACAGATATACTGTGGCTGATGAAGCATTTACTTGTAGAAACTGATCCTTGACTGGAGCAATGGGGGCTAGAAAAATGTAAATATAAGTGTTTAATAATGCTAATAGTATCTATTCATATAGTGGAAATTCAGGTGATATTTTGATACCTTAAATACAGTTCACTCACGAAAATATTTATTAACATGACCAACAGAATTTCACATAATCTTCTATAGGAACATTATAATACATATGTATAAAAAAGTGATTGCATTATTGTTTTATATTAAAAAAATCGCTCAAACTTCTGTCTGTAAAATATGTAACAGTAAATGCTTCATTAGTTTAACAAAATAAAATGCTGATTAAAAATAAACCTGTTTTGTAGATAAAGTGTTCATTGTCAAGATAGTAAGACAAATAATCAGCCCCGATTAAAATAGTGCGTTTTTGCTTTTCTTGGTGCTGGTGTTCCACCATATTGTCCTGACGAAGAAGGTTACTTTTTCTCCTAAACTGGTTGACACTTTTAATCAACCTTTTATACTGTTAAACTATTAGCAAAGTATTTATTGTAGCACACAGTAAGGTTAATAAATTAAAATTAATTTAAAGTCAATTTAACATATAAGGACCATCCTTCAAATCAGAACAATTCTTGTACCTTGAAATTATTGGTGATATCAAAAACATTGAGTATCTAGACTTTATATATTTATTAACATGAAAAACTTTTAAATAAACTTTTGGACTAATTGCATTTTTTATGCAATTAGTCCAAATTTTTAGCAATTAGTCCATTGCATTATTTAACCATTTTTTCCCATCAAAATGGTCGACTCTTAGGCATGTAACCATATTCTCAATCCATCACAGTGTATGGAAATTTATGAATGCAATAGAAATCAAACATTAAACGATATTTTATTTAAGAAAAATATAAAAAATACTAACATATCTAAATGCACTCTGTGACAAAAAACATCGACACAACTATAAGAAATTGCCTGAGAACTGCAAAACTCGGCATGTAGATTGCAGAATTTTTCCAGTACTTGCAGATATCTCCAGATTCTAATTGATTAAAAATCCGTCACTGATTACATTACTGTCTTGACACCCATTCAATATCAATACGAGCAACCAGGATTTCTTTTAGGCATGCATCTGTGGGGGTTGGGGTTGGGGGTGCGAAGTCACTCTGGAGACTTTTATATTAACTTAGTTTCTATTTTTTTATGTGACAGTATTCAGATATATTTATATAGGACAAATAGAAAACTTGCCTTGTAGTGGTACTTGGAGTGGTATCTGAAACATTGACGGGCCAGAGGTACGTGGATGAGATACTAGAACCCTATGTGCTTCCATTCGTTGCTGGCATTCCAGGTGAGCAATTCCAGCAGGATAATGCTCGGCCGCACACGGTCCGGGTCGTCCAGGCCTGCCTGAGTCATGTCGATACACTTCCACGGCCTGCCCGCTCCCCAGACCAGTCCCCTATCGAGCATGTGTGGGACCAGTCGAAACTCCAGTTGCCTCGTTGCAGTAATCTTCGGGATTTGGAACGTAAAGTCCAACAGGTCTGGACTCGTCTGCAGCAGGACGACATCAGGCGTCTATTCCACACTACACGGGACCGTATTGCTGCTTGTATCGCAGTATGAGGCGGTGCGACGCGCTATTGAGGATGACCGGACTGTGTACCACAGCTCCCTCTGTACGTGTTCTGTTGCTCTGTTTTCATGATCATTTATATCATTCATCTGTATCCTTCCTTAAATAAAATTTCAGGTCCATCCTACACTTCCTTCTTGGTGCGCAACTTTCATTGTCCGTGAGTGTGTATTGCACAGACATACATACACACAGAGATTACGATAAACGTAGTTTTATCGGGTCCTAGAGTGCTCGAAACGTATCGAAATGGGATTTTCACCACGATTCCAATAATTTCACTTTTTAAATAAAAAAACGTTCTTCTAAAATATTGTCGTTTGGAGATTTTTCCCCACAACCCGCAGCATTTGATAATTGTTATTCGCTAATAAGCTCAACTTTATAACTGTCCGCGTTGGCACTGTTATCAGCTCAGATTGACGATATATATATATATATATATATTAATTACGCATTGTTATCCTCTCGGACTGTATGTTATAGCGACTAGAATTTTGATTTTCACTGTATGGGAGATACTCGTATATAGCCGCGCTGCACTGTTATTTAACTTTATGCCCACTGTATTAATAAACGGGGGCTAAGTAACAACCTCCAGCATTTTGTTTATTCTAGTTATAAGTAGTTTCCCATTTGGTTATCATCGAATTATGGAGGCTAGTTTGGGGTTTTAACTTTATTTTGTGCATGTGTGTGTGTGTGTGTTTAGGCCAAGGATCATATTTTGGGCCAGTATATGACAAGTGATCATTATCTCGTTAAGAATTAAGTATATTTTACTCAATCCATTTGATCTCATGACGATGTCGCTCTACGATTTTTAAAATTATGTACAAATCATAACATTTCATGTGTGTCACTTATACTTACCTCTGTGAGCGCTCATAGAGGAGAGCATTAAGACACGTCCCCCCTGGACATTTAAGGCTACAATTAAGGAAATCAACTTAGCCAATATTGTATGTATTATCCTTTAGCCCCCCCCCCTCCCCCCTAGAAAAAGTTCTAAGGACGCTCATGCTTACCTCTTCCATCTGTTCTTACAGCAAGAGTTTGGCTTCTTTCTCCTTTTCCGCCAGAGGTAAATGGGATGAGGTATATTTGATATGTATTCCCACATTTAAGGTTCTCAAATGTGTAGACTTGGATGTTTGCTGGCAATGTAGCTTCCTTCCACTCTCCATTTTCTTCTCGAATGTACGCTAGAAAACCTGTTAAAAACATTACATTTACTTAGAAACTGATAGCGAATGTAATTTAATTTTGTATGATATATGTCAGTATTAACAATCTTTCGACCAAAACACAATCTAATGTAATTGTGTTTTGGTCGAAACCATTGGCTACGATAACCATTATGTTATCATTTCCTTCATTAGCATTTTTAGTATGATTTTTCTGTTTACTAACAGCGCATACTATGTCACTAAAAGCAAGGTGTTGCTTGTAAAATAAAATACACAACTTCCTTGTATAAATCAGTTGACTGTTTTACATAAGGAAGTTGTGTATTTTAGCCTGTTATGGCTTTGGGTGTGACTATCTAATTAGGAGCTTGCAGGCAACTACAATTCTACAATGAAATAGAATCAGTTTTTAGATCAGATCAGTTTTTTTGACTCCCTATCTAAAAAAACGATGATATAAGAAAAATGGTTTGAATACCTAGACCTGGTGGTTGACGTTGTTTGACGATTTTCACAGTGTAAAGAGTCTGCGTGTGTAAAGCCCAACCTATTATATCAAAATATAGTATTCAGTGTTTATTGTGGGTCTCGCATGGGTTGTCGAAAACCGAGAGGTTGGGAGGGTATATTGCTACTGTTACATTAATTGTAAAATCTGTGCAATTTCGTGTATAAGTAAATGGTATCAGAGGTATTGTTTAATTTTATTGTGTTTGGCAAGAAGTATGTATTTCAGTTGTATATGTGTTTCTGGCTGTTTTAACTATCTGGTATGCAGCATTGGCTGTTAGGAACTTGATTATTTTCTTTTCAGAATAGAGCTTTGAGTTGTGATATTAAGTTTTACAATTTTAATATTCTTTCAGGACATGATTTTACAAGGCATGCTCTTTAAAACATGCGGAATTAATTTTCTTACAAATATATCAATTTGATACTAGGAGTACATTTAGGGATGCACATGCCGAGGTAGCCATTGTATCCGAAACAACTTCTGGTGAACAATTTATAAATCGATAATGGACGCTTCATGACATTTTTACTTGTAGTTAAAAGCATGATGACTTTTCTGCAGTTCGAAGTGTTTAGCTTCAGTGGTTGTCCAACAAACACAATGACGATTATGTTGCTGTGTTAGCGAAATAAACTCAGAAAAAATTAATAAAATTCACTGATCATAAAATTAATACATACCACTCATTGATCATGTATAAAACATTTTGACTGTATATTTTTATTTCGAGTAACAATTTTATGCATAGGTAAATTTGCATTTAAATCAAGTAAAATGGAATGCTTTATATTACAACATTGTTCTTATTCTTACAGAAGGAAGCATATTTTTTATACTATCTTATTAAATGTCCTTCACATATCTTTTGTCTCTCAGTTTCAAAATACAACAATCTAAGTTCAAGCTATGTATTATACCTTCTACATCCTGAGTACTCTCCCACGTAACTTGGATGGAGTTAGCCGTTGTTTTCGCTATTTCTAAGTCAGGACTTTTTGGTGGATCTGTATGTAAGAAACAAAAGATAATATTTGATATATTTTATGGCATTAATATATATTTATATTATATCATATTAAAAGATGAAGGAAACAATATATTTGTAAGACCCTAATCGTAAAAATTGATGTAGCAGACAACATTTCGGCTGATAATTAATTAATTACATTGGGACGGATTTGTTTGCTTTGACGATTAGCACTGATGTGAGTAGTAATATATACAGAATGAATAAATGCTAGCAAGTTAATTTATGAATAATTTACGTAATCAAATTATAATTTAGGTTG
Organism: Amaurobius ferox; assembly: GCA_951213105.1. NCBI lineage: Eukaryota > Metazoa > Arthropoda > Arachnida > Araneae > Amaurobiidae > Amaurobius > Amaurobius ferox. Next base: position 9,839,848 of record OX578134.1, read on the forward strand.
AATTAGCAAGTTATTTTTTTTTTAAAAACGAGATTTTCACATCAGTTAATGAACTTGACAATTTTATATTTGGATAAATTGAAATTGAAAGTAGATACATTTTGAATTTTATGTGTTTCATAAAATTATTATAATTTTATTATAATTATAAATTATTATAAAATTATTATGTGTTTCATAAAATTATTATATTACGATAATAAATTACTGCATGGAATTTTTTATATAGAATTATTCTGCTTTATTAAAACGAAATGTGAAAATTTAAATTTCTTTGTACTATATTTGTTATTTTCCTTAGTTCAAACTTTTGGGAACTCAAACTATCTTTACCATCTAGTCTCTTAGCAGAGTTTATAATAGAACAGTTACAAAACATCATATATAAAATGCTTGGCATTACATGCGGTAAAATTACCGAATTTTAATGTCTGCGCTATGACTTCATCAGAGTGTGGTCCCGGACCCTTTTCGTTGAAGGCTTGCACTTTGATGCTATACTCAGTGGAACTTTGTAAATTAGTTAGGACACATTCGGTTTCAAATTCTTCGTTGACTTTTAGAGTTTTGAAAAGGTATTGGCCTCCAGCTTGGGTAGCTTTGTATCCTACATAATATCCCGTAATGGAACCGCCATTATCCTCAGTGCCCTCTGGTGGCTGAAATGAAACAAAATAAAACATCATTTTTTATGGAGGATAATAAATACTTTACTATAATAATAATATTTTTCAAATGGCCCAAATAAGGTTGTGAGCGCCAAGTGCGCTTATATGCTTGTATGTGATTTAAATATGTTGTAGGCTCTGTTGCTCAAGTACGAAATGTTTTATGGATATGCAAATGCCCTTCTAGATTGTTAAAGAGATTGTAAATACATAGCTTGTTGTTCACAGTGTTGATTTACCCATTTTTATAGTTCTCTGATATTATCCTTATATCCAGTTTGAGCTGGCTCCTATTCAAATAGGATATTTCTGCTGAGTATAACGGATTTAGCAAATGTTCACATTTAACGACGAAATTATTGACCCCTGTGCTGCTCGCTATATGCGTGTCATACTGTATAAAGCTTCCACGTCAGTCTTTAAACTGTACATTGAGTAAAATATTTACGTTTAAAGTACATAATATACTTACAAGCCAGTACACTCGTAAAGAGTTCGAACTTACAGGAACAACTCTGACTTGCAGAGGAGGACTACGAGGAACTGTAATGACAAAAAATGGAATTTATTAAATTATTGCTTTGAAGTTTATTTAATGTTTGAGATAAATGCATCAGATAGATAGAAAATAAGTAAAGTATACTTCGAACATTTCAATATCAGTTTCTAATTAGATAAACATAGATAACAGAATTTTTCCTTTAAAATTTGGTATAATTTTACGCCAGGGCAAATTATGGCCGGTGAGCCATTTCTCGCACTTGGAATAGATTTATCTGGCTTTTGGACATTTTGACAATATAAATACTAATGTGAAAGATAATTTTAATGACGGATGCCGAAATTATGGTGTGCCGGTATGCATTAGGCACAAACATCTATAGATACATAATATGTGACCGACTCTAGTATTGTTACAATTATTTGTTAAAAGTTCTATTCTTTGCTAGAAAATAAATACAGCAATATAAACAAGTTCGCCAGAAAAACTATTTCTATATTTGGAGACAGTGGTATTTGTAAGCAATAATGCTCTGGAATAAAGATTGTTTATTCAAAAAATCGGCAGAAAATAACCGATTACATCTTGATAGACTGAAAGAAATAATCGTTTCAAATTTGCCACCAAATAGTGAAAATTTTATTCATTACATTAGAATATATCTGTACTGTTTGACGATTAGATTAGCCGCTACAGCCGACACAGACGCATACAAACATATTTTCATATTTTATAATGTAAGATTCTGTGTGACGGTTTTGAATTATATTTTCTATCACTATGTTTGAAGGGTATTATATTTTCAAATGCTTTTTCAATCATACTACTATTTTCAGTTCTAAAAATTATATATATATATATATATATATATATATATATATGTTAGAACTGAATTACACTAAAGTTAGCTGCATTTGCGCTGAATTGGTGTCAAATTTTAACTTTATTTTTTATCTCATTATCCCTAATCTTATCACTTTACTTGAATTGTATTTTTTTATTTTTACATAATTCTTATTATTACATTTCAAATATTTACCCATATACTTGTCTGCTGCATTATGCGCGTATTTTATATTGGTTTCTTATTTTCTGTCTAGTTGTTTACGAGTTTCTGTGGTAATATTCATTTATAATTAGTTAGAACTGAATTACACTAAAGTTAGCTGCATTTGCGCTGAATTGGTGTCAAATTTTAACTTTATTTTTTATCTCATTATCCCTAATCTTATCACTTTACTTGAATTGTATTTTTATATTTTTACATAATTCTTATTATTACATTTCAAATATTTACCCATATACTTGTCTGCTGCATTATGCGCGTATTTTATATTGGTTTCTTATTTTCTGTCTAGTTGTTTACGAGTTTCTGTGGTAATATTCATTTATAATTAGTTAGAACTGAATTACACTAAAGTTAGCTGCATTTGCGCTGAATTGGTGTCAAATTTTAACTTTATTTTTTATCTCATTATCCCTAATCTTATCACTTTACTTGAATTGTATTTTTTTATTTTTGCATAATTCTTATTATTACATTTCAAATATTTACCCATATACTTGTCTGCTGCATTATGCGCGTATTTTATATTGGTTTCTTATTTTCTGTCTAGTTGTTTACGAGTTTCTGTGGTAATATTCATTTATAATTAGTTAGAACTGAATTACACTAAAGTTAGCTGCATTTGCGCTGAATTGGTGTCAAATTTTAACTTTATTTTTTATCTCATTATCCCTAATCTTATCACTTTACTTGAATTGTATTTTTTTATTTTTACATAATTCTTATTATTACATTTCAAATATATATATATACGTACATACATGTATATATATATATATACATACAAACATATATATATATATATATATATACATACAGAGAAAGAGAGAGTTTTTACCTTCATCGTCGGTTGTGACAGTCACCACTTTGCCCGGGGGACTTCTTCCTACTGCATTTTCAGCAACCACGTGCAATTTGTACGTCGATCTGGGCTTGAGACCTCTGAGAGTTATATCTGTCTGACTGCCAGATATTTCAGTTGTAACTAAATTGGAGTCAGATGTGCCTGAGATAAAGTTTTTGATTTGGAATATTAAGTTTTATAACAAAGACAGCTATGACAAAAATATATAATATTTTAATTTGAAAATTCGCATTTGTCAAAATAATACACTTTTATACGGTATATAATCCTTGTGTTACACCTGTCGTTCTCAAACTTTTAAACTCAAAAACCTCTTAGGAAAAAAAGAAAGACAATTTGATATGCTAATACTAAATCCTCGTCAAAAACTAAACAAAATGTAGTATACAGCACAATAGAAATAATATTAATTATTAGAACTGCTATCACCATTAAATCCCCTGAGTATTGTGGTGCGGTTCATAGCGTGGGGGGGGGGGGGATATATTTAAAATATTAAATATTAATATATCACTTCAGGAAAATAAAAATTAGAATAGCAATGTTTGATTGAATAAATGATAATTCCATTCTCAAATCATTCTCAATTTTCAAACTATTCCACATCATGGATTTCAAATACGTGAACTGGGAGTAGGCCGTTTCGCACAAATATGTTACGTAGTAAATGAAGTACACTTTCTTTGTTTGTTTGTTTTAAGTATGGTTGCAGCTTAAATGATTGATTTCATATTAATTTGGAAAATCTATCAATAACTTTTAATTTAAGGAAAAAGAAAAAGTTTTATAAGAATTCACGTTTTGCGTTACTTAAGGACCCTTTACAATTTGTCACCTCGGGAACCACTGTGTTACACCATATTTGGTAATGAAATTATGGATCCATGTCGGTTGTCTACGTAAACGATAAGTGTATTCTCAACTACGATTTTGAACAATTCTCAATTTTCTTCACAATTTTGATTGAAGCTTAACTTTATATGCTAAAGATACATTTTTATTTAGATACCAATTTATGTTTATTTTATATTTTGTGCATCTCAAATGAAATTAGAAAATAGTCTAACCTAGCCAATATCCTGATGAGTTTGATACAGAAAAAAAGTTAGTTATAAGACATGAGCAAGTTTCAAAATTTTGTTTTTATGAAAACTGGCTAAAGTTTTAAATGCTAAATTACAATTCAAGAGGGTTTATTTAAGGACAAATTAAACAAAATTGGGTTATGTTAGTACAGAAATAATAAAATTTTTCATCTTATATTATATATCATTTTTAGTGCTGCCATCTATTGCAGTAACCTATAACTGTGGGTGAAGAAAGAAGCAAACTTATGAGAAAATTTTAAGAACATTTCTTTTGACATTTGAGTGTAAATCTAAAACAGTCATTTGAAGAAATATATTCTAATATATAAGTACAATCAATTGCATTAAAAATGTATACCGTTTAAGAAAAGTATTAAAATAATAACAGGAAACAACATGAAAAATGTTTTTCTTATGTATAGTGCTGCCATCTATTTATAAGAATTATAGTCAATATAATTTCACGTCATATCACCATATATCAAAGTTTTAATGAAAATACTATAATCAGAATAATTTTAATTTTTCTGCACTTTTTTGTATGCTACATAAAAATCACTATTAAATATCATTTCCGTGTAATGTAAGATAACTTTTACAATCAAGGAAATGCATTAAATAACAAACTGTACGGTATAAAGTAACTAAATCCACGGTAATACATCCAGTAGTATATAAATTTTATTTTCCTACATTAAATAGCAAATAATAATTAAAAAAAAATATTATAGGGGAAACAACAACGCTTTCAAATTTCGATGGATGCGCAAATTTTGTAAAACCGTAATCAAAATTTAAGAGTGAGTCTATGAATGAAGTGTGGTGCATAGTAGTATGTATATCAATGGGTGACACAATATGTGTTGGCACAATATTGCACGTGTTGACACAATATTGCAGGGCACAATTACATGACTCTAATTAAATTTCTTAGGATTATTTCAAACACTTAACATATAAAGTCTATATATTTTTAGTGAAATAAAATTTGGAAATGCTTATTTATGTATTTATATTTTTATTAATTTGCTCTGACTGCAGAGAGAAGGAAAAATAATTACTTCGTTAAACAACAGCATGTAAATGTTGAATAAGGAATAAACAGTTTTCTACAGCTAATAATAAGGACCTTCTTCGTCAGAATAAATCAGATAGAGCTCTTCTACTAACGTGTACAATAGCGAGAGCTGGTTTTTGCAGATCTGTTGCCCCCGTTGGTAACAATGCTCTCCCTAATTTATCATAAAAAAGTAGTCCCCCCCCCCTTCCCGTGTTTTTTCTTAAACCGGTAAATACCTCCACAGGCTGTTATTTTCCAAGTGTTTATCTTTCAGGTATTATCATTTATTTCCTGTATTTGTAATTAATCATTTTCACTGAAGAAATGTTCATTTTTTTTTTCGTAACCGCTTGGTTCCTTATTATGTTACTGCTCCGTTTTCGTATTCCTGATTAGACAATTACTGCAGTTATTTTGAAATTAATATATTTCTTTAATTTATTATTTGTCGTTTCTTCTTCTGACTTTTGATGGTAAGAGATTTATTTTCTGTAACTGATTGTGTTCCTTATTTGTACATTATCTGTCATACCATTTTCTGATGAATATATCTATTTTATTTTCCAAAATTGATATACGATTGTATATCCTTTCATTTGTTTTAATTACTACTAAATTTTTTTGTATTGTATTCAAAAATAATTTTAGTGTTTTGAGCGAAATGTTTTGCTATTATATCTGCTATTTGTTTCATTCTGCTTCATACTGTTATTTTTTTTTTTCGTTTAATGATTATAATTCTCAGCTAAACAGCGTCTATTTTCCTGGGTCACGTAAGTAATATTATCTTGATAGCAATTTTCCTAAAAACCGGTTATTATATTTTATCAACTCTCTATCTCTATTAATAACAAATTATTTTATTTTCAGATGGCTACTTTTAGAAGTGCTGCCATCTCTTTCCCACATTTTAAATCAACAGTAACCCAATTTTCCTTCATGTCCCCAATTACAGATTACTTAAAACATTTTTCTTTTTTTTCGCATTTGAACAATATTAAAAAAACAATAATAAAGACAATAAAATATGCATTTTTTTATAATATAAGTTAACAAAATGCAACGTGACCTAAAACTGGACTTAAATATTATCCATCGCATTGACATAGCCAAAGGAAAGTTCAAGCGATAAGCATTGGGGCTTCAGAATACCATTAGTAATTTATTGCCTCTCAAAACCCTTCTCTACTAAAGCAATATATAAATGCCGACCCCTTTTCCCTATGTTTAATTTTTATTTATTTATTTTATTATTATTTTATTCGAGTTCCTGTCTAACTATATGATTGATTTATCGGCTTCGGCATAGAAATGAAAAATTTCAAGTTTTAATTAATATAGATTAATTTTAATTATTACACGTTTTAATTAATACTGACCAATTTCAATTTGCTACACGTTTTAATTAATACAAATTAATAATATGCTTAATTTGTACGTAATCGTAATTACATCTTTGTGATATCCTTAAACGATCATACAGGATTTTGTTGTACGATACCTGTGGAAACTATGTTTCTCAAACAAATTAATTGATCAATCGGTGAATGAATGTATACTGATTGATTATTACAATTGTTGAATCAAGGAAGATACAAAATTATTCAAACATGTATTTTCAAATCCTAGAGCTATAACCTTCTGTAGCTGAGAAGGTATTCCATGGATCTTGCATTAAATAAATCGCATCTAGAACTACAAACCTCCTATTTAGGCGTCAATCCCCATTTCCTTCCCGAAATCATGGCTACTCCTATGGCTCCGAATGTCTTATTCTGAAGAAGGAACTATAATTTACTTCTAAAACCGGTGAATTGACTTGTCTTTATTTTTTATGATGTTCCATTCTCATAGGTTTTGATCTTCAATAAAAATTATTCATGTTTTTATTGGCGGTTCTGTTTTAAAAAATCTGATGTGGGCAACACATGATTTTCCTTATAAAATGCAATGAATTTACTACTTTTACAGTTAAAAAAATCTGATGTGGACAGCACATGACTTTCCTTATATAATGCAATGAATTTACTACCTTTACAGTTAAAAAAGTGTTATTCTTATAGTAGATACTTATATTCTTTCCAAGATATTGAATTTCCTTCAATTAGTCATCATTTTCATTGATTTGGCGTTATTTTTATCCATTTGGCGAGATTTTGGTTAATTTGGCAACAATTAAAAATGTCGCCAAGTTGGCGACATTCCGCCAAATTCGTCGCTGAAATATCGCCAAGCGTTATGGGCGGAGAAATAAGTTATTCTCACAGCAGATAAATGACTATTGGCATTCAAATACAAAAGTATTATTCAAAGTATATTTTTTCATGAATGGAACGAGCTAGTTCCACGAAAATGATGTCACCAAATTTATTGCATGGTATTACATATGAATAGTGAATATGTTTCTCGATAGGATTTTTTTTTATTTTATATGACTTTTTGATATTTTTTTTGAAAAATGTGTAATATCTCGAGAACGGGTCGCGTTAGCGTTTTAAAATTTATGTCAATCGTTTTCTAATAAAAAATTACATAATATCTATTTGCGCAACTTTATTAGTGGTTTTGATTTTTCGACGATTTTTTCAAAATTTCCCTCGAAAATTTAGGGCGGGGAGGGGTTCTGAACATTCGATTGCGTATAAAAACAATAGGTTTCCAGTGTTTACGGATTGTGATTTTTGTACCAAATTTCGTTCGAATCGGTCCATTCGTTCGTCAGTTATCGTTTCCACAGACTCACTGACACACACACATACATACACACACATACTTTCACACACACATACACACAGACATCACTTCAAAAATGTTTGATTCGTGATCAGGGATGCTTGAAACGTGCTCTCCCGGCGAAAAGTCGAATTCGAATTTTTGACCCCGTCACAATACTTTCCTTATACATTATGTATATAAGGAAAGTATAAATATTGAAAAAAGTCAAACTCATTTAAAGATCCAAGATTTGAATTCTGCGTGTATCAGCATAAGCAGTTAATTAAAAGTAACAACATACTTCGAAATCAAAACAACTTCCGTTTTAAGTATAAAAAAGCAGAGTAACAACACCGTCATAGGCCAGGAAACATATATCAGTAAACATGAAAACAAAAACATCAAATACATAAATAAATATTCTTATCACGTGACCAAGAAAGGAAGTTTTTTAGTCAATAAAATTATGACCGTAAGTGCCCTATTATAAAATAACCAGTCAACTGGTGTTCCTAAGCTGTATGAGTAGTTTCAGAAATTAACTTCAAAACATGCGCGTAAAAACTTTGTACAAATGTCTGTAGATTTCGAAATGTTGTAATACATGTAACAACATTAAAAGAAATAAGCTATTTTGGAAGCTAAATGTAATGACTTCATAAAAAAAACTTAAAAATAAAAAAAACGTTCGTTCAAATTCTTAAAAAAAAAAAAACGATGAAAATTGAGAATATAAAAAAATATAAATTAAGGAAAATAACTGGTATCGAAAAACTAAATTAGTTTATTCATTAACTAAATTGAAATAATATTCAGTCAAATGCCTCTAAAAATATCAATAAGTAAAACAATGACAAATGAAAAGAATATTATAAAGAGAAACCTAAAAGGAAAAAAAAAAGTTTTTTGAACTACGTCAATTATATATATAAGAAAAATTAAATGAACTAAATGATTAAAAAAATGATTTTTAAATGATTATTAAATGATGTAAAAAAATCCTCTAAAATTGTAAAAAATTATAATCAACTCTTTATACTCTTTTTTACCATGTATTTTAATTTCAACTTTTATTAGATTGCAATTTAGCGAATTCTTATATCCATTCAATAATATTATAATATTTTAAATTATATATTTTTGAATGCGGAGTTTCAAATGACTGCCTTTAGCAACGAAAAGCCCATAAAACTTGGAAGACATTTTTTATCCAAGTTCAGTAGTAACGAAATCAATAAATTCACCACGCTTGGTTGCATACAGCCCATGTTCGATTGTGTCTTGGACTTGAAACTGCCACGATCTAGTAACCTTCATAAAATTCATTCGATGAATTAATCAATGCTGGAGAAAACGTCTGTTGTGTCCAACCCAGATTAGCACATTTAGATATTTTGGTAAAATAATAATACAAAAAGAAAGTTATGAGTAAGCCTTGATATGGTGAAATTATGTGCGAACTTCTTCTCCGACGGAACTATTCGATATTTTTATTTTCTTTTGAATAATATTTCGTGCATTGATATGCATTTTCGGAAAACTGGAAAGATGTATCCAGAACCAAAAGGAAAAATCTTTAATGAACACCTTACATTTCCTGGAATTAAATGCTGAATTCATATCAATCATACTAAGCTCTATCTATAACCAATCACATGAGATAGATGTTTCGAGGACATTTTTTAAACACGAGATGGAAGAAGAAACTAAAGTGGAAATCCTTAGTGAACACTTAACCCCTTCCTGAATTCGATACTAAATTCGTAACAGTTATCATCTAAGCTCCATCTATAGCCAATCTTGAGAAACAGATGTTTCATATAGAATGAGAATTATCGAACCAAAAATAAAAAACAACTGGAACTATTTGGAAAGAATTGAAAAATGGAAAGAAATGGAAAATTTTGATGAATTTCTTACCTCTTATTGTAGGCTACCATTTGTTATCTAATTTACATTTATGGCAGATCCCGAAAAATAGATGTTTCCAGAAAATATTTTTAATAAATCCTTTGTCAAAATGTTTGCCGCCAACTGGATAATTCTATATTCAAACTCCCCAAAATGCATAGGATTTTTACTTTCCCTTTATACAATAGTACAATGCATAGGGAAAGTATTGTAGCGGGGTTGAAAATTGGAATTCGAAATCTCGTCGTAAGACCATGTTTCAAGCATCCCTGAACTCGAATCGATTATTTTTGAGGTCACGTCTCTGTGTATGTGTATGTGTGTTAAAGAATTGTAGTACAACTATCACAAACTGTGAAACTGGAACTCCATTAATTTTAGGCATAATCGATTGTTCGAAAGACCCCAATTTTTAAATCAATATTTGAAATAAAAATCAGAACATTCAATAATGTTAAATAAGTAATCATTTTTTACGTAATGTTCTTATTCCAAAATGAATGACAAAGACGTTAAAACTCTAGCCTGAACTGCTCTTGAGATATTGCACGTTTTTTAAATAAATACATTTAAAAAATTACATAAAAATGGCTAGTAGTAAGTATCATTAAATGTGTTACACTTGGTAATAAATCTGGTGAAATATAGCCAAATACGCGACTTTTATACTTGTTGTGCCAAATTGATGAAAATACTGCCAAATTTTAAAAAATGATGCTTGAGTTTCGAAAATGTCGCGAAATACAAGTCCACAGATCCTTAAAACAGGCGGGCCCAGACAGTACTGGATCATGGATGTCCCAAGCAGAGTAGCGACGGAGCTGATAAAAAAAGGATGAATATTAATTGGCGTCAATGCCTGTACAGAAGATACGTAATGATACAAAGATGCTTCCGCTGTCAAGCGTTCGGCCACATAATAAAGACGTGTGAAGTGAAGGAGGCATCAAAAGTTATTCTAACTAATTGAGTGATGCGTCTTTTAAATTTTAAACGAATTATCTGTCGAATGGTTCCCTCCCGCTATAAATGCCTTGTGAATTCTGAATACAAGAGAAGATATAGTTTTGTTAATAAACTTAATTACAACCAATAAACTAAAAAAGTAAGTGTATAATAGATCTGTATATGGTGTTGCTGTTGTTGAGACCCAGACCGTCCGACCTACCAGAAAGGTGTAAGGTAACCGTTTGGATGGCTGGAAAGTGCCACACAATTTAGACCGGAACCCAGTGAGGGAGGCATCCACAGGGACCGTACCCTCCTCCCCCTACCACCAACCTCTCGGAAGAAATTACGGACCCACATGTTTAACGTGATCGTACTCCGCATGAACAAGGCGGCAGTTGTGGCAGTGTGCAAATCCAGTGCGCACACCACCGGGCTACCGCGCCCGAAATGTGCCCACAGCACGCGGTGTTCCCAGGTGGTCACCCATCCAAGTACTAACCGCGCCCGATGCTGCTTGACTTCGGTGATCTAACGAGGACCGGTATTTTCAGCACGGTAGGGCCGTTTTAAAACGTGATAAAATTTGATGCCCGTGACTGTTTACCTATCTGTTACTGCTGTTTACCTATCTGTAAAAACTACACCATCATTGCAGCATATGCAAATATATTATGCCACCGAAATGACATCAGCCTAGTATGCGGGAAGAAACTTTTTTATGAAGGCAGCTATAAATACGCTGCACTGTACGGTGTGTGAATAAAGGTAGTTGAGTTCTGAGAGTGTCGTATGCCTTATTTCTTTCCTCGGTATAAATACACAACAGTGACGAAGAGGATGGCCACCGGCTAGTTCGATACGTAATTGTTCCACAGAGGAAGAATTTCCATCGTATATTGAGAGGATGGAAACATCGTTCCCACTTTAGGAAGTTTCAGAAGAATTCAAAGTCACAGCGCTATTCAGTTCGATGAGAGCCCCTACTTATAAAATACTGAAGAACCTTCCCACACCGAGGAAGCCTTCAGATTCGAAATATGAAGAAGTCGTGAAGTAATTTACCGACCATTTAAGTCCGGCACCACTTGGAATGACGGAACGTTACAGATTCTACAAACGCAACCAGTTAGAAGATGAGTCAGTTTCAAAATATATATCTGAATTACAAAATCTTTCTAGAAACTGTAATTTCGGTACGAATTTATCGGTGATGTTAAGCGATAGATTAGTAATGAGTTTTAAAGACGAGACGATACAGAAAAACTACTTATAATCCAAAATTTAACCTTTGAGTTAGCGAAAACTACTTCTATAGGATTAGAAGCAGCCAACCGGGATGTTCATGAAATACATCGAACATTTTCTGTTAATAAATTAAGTAGCACTAGTTCTACATTACATAAAGTATAAAAATCAAAAAAGAAACCCGTTCTGTTGAAAGACTTGGGCAATAGTGCTATCGATGCATGGATCCGAATCCTTTAGCACAGAAACGTAAATACGCAAATTATGTTTGCAAAATATACTCTAAAAGAGGTCATTTAGTTCGAGCATGTCGTTCCAAATGAAAAGAAACTGTGAAAATTGTATCTTCTCAAAGGAATGAATAAAATAACGACTTCCTGATTCACAATGAAATTATTACTAAATATACAGATTGAAAATCGAAAATGTTTGTTAGAATTAGATACAGGTGCAACCGTTTCCTGTATGAATATTCAAGAATTTAATAAACTATGTCCTCACAAAAGCATTCAGAAAACTGATTTACTTTAACTTAATTTTGATTAATACGTGATCATACCCGTTGGTCAAGCTACAGTGTCGGTCCAGTATAAAAACCAACAAAATAAATAATGTATTTATTTAGTTAGGGAAAACGTGACTGCCGTCTTTGGAAGAGATTGGTTACAATATTTTCAAATAGATTGGCCTAAAATTAAATGTATAAATAATGATGGCACATGTAAGGAGAAACTTAATTCCCTGTTCCAAAAACACTCGACTGTATTTATGTCAGGAATCGGATGCAAAATTTTATGTCGATAAGAAGTTCAAGAAAATTCTCAACCGAAATTTTTTAAACCTAGATCAGTTCCATACGCACTAAAAGAACGAATTGAACAACAACTGGACCGGTTGGTTATAGAAGATATTATTGAATCCGTAACACAAAGTGACTGGGCTACACCTATAGTATCAGTAGTAAAACTTACTGGGAGAGTAAACATTTATGGAGACTACAGTATTACAATAATTCCCGTATTGAAAATCGACCAATGTCCCTTGTCAGAAATTGAATATATTTTAGCTCAATTAACAGGAGGAAAACGTTTCAGCAAAATTGATTTGTCAGAACCATATCTTCAAATGAATGTAGATGAACGGGATCGCCACTTGCTAACTATAAACACTCATGAAGGGTTATTTAGATATAAAAGAATAAATTATGGTATAGCCCTGGTTCCAGCAGTATGGCAGAGAAGTATGAAACACATTTTGTCTGGGATAGACGGAGCTCGGGTCTTTTTAGATGACATTAAAATAACTGGAACGAATGAGGAAGAACATTTAAACCGCCTAGAGAAAGTACGTAAAAGATTAGAAAAATATGGCCTACAAGTAAATATGAGACCAGGATACATTTAGGCTGTGTAATATATAAATATTTCTGATTTCTAACAAGCATATAAAGGGCCTAGACTGATAGATGCCAATTTACAACAGACCTGACCCGCGAGATCAGGAAAGCCATAAATAAGAGGACTTCAAGTACAGCCGCGGCCGATCCAGAAAAGTTACTGGAGGCTAAAGATGAGGTTATAGGATTGCTTAAAGGTTTAACCAATAAGGAAGTGTTGCCGCGTCGTCCTGAGGTCAACTAATGATCGTCGAAGGGGCGTGTCTAGACCTCAGGCAAAAAGAGGTGGCAGCAGGCAGAAGTTTTAAGAGACAATATGCATCAATGTTCTCAGACAGTGCAGTCAGAATAGAAGATATGTAGTAGGTCCCACACAGATGTATACAGATGATGAATCAGAATAGTTGAGATAGTAATTAAACGATACAGATGCACAGAGATGGTGCACCAGAATAGTGGAGAATATTCAATAACAGACACATATGCATCAAGGTGCTTTGATAGTGCAGTCATGTTAAAATATGCAGCAAATAACTCATACAGTGCAGTCAGCAGTCAAACAAGAGTCTGTATACACGTAAAGCCTTTGCAGCAACAGTGGCTTTATTAAATTGAGGCAATGATCGCTGAAGAAGCGTATGTGGGCAAATAATCCAGAATGTACAACATAATGTACAAAAGTTTATGTTTGCGTGCAATGCCAAAATGAAACTATGAATGATCCACAAACATCCAAAGACAAAGTAGGAGGTATGTACCTATCAAATATTATAAAAGGTCATAATAATAATTTAGGGAAGTGGTATAACTGGTCTCACAAACTCAATCGCCTTCTTAAGTATATAGGTATAGTTATTGTAATTTAATTATGTTTATAATGTTCTTAATAAATAATGTTTACTTTAAAGTTAAAATAGGTGAAGTCAGTTTTATAGTAGCATGTTAATATATTTTATTCCAGGAACTCGCACAAAGAAATTATGGTGAGTTTTATAGGCGGCGCAATGCAATGTATACGACGTACGATTTACAACCATGTTAATCTGTAATTTAATAATTATAAATTCAACGATAAGTTATATTTTCTTTTCTACCACCACAGTAAAGACAAAAGTGAATTCTTTCAAAATTCGATTCAATATTGTGGGCATATAATTGATCAGTTTGGAATTCATAAAACTAAAGGAAAAGTAGAGGCCATTTTGAAGGCTCCAGAACCCAAAAGTGTTTCCGAATTGAAGAGATTTTTGGGGCTAATCATTTATTATGCTAAGTTCTTACCAAACCTTTCGACAGTAGTTGCCCCACTGAAAAATCTATTGCGAAAAGGAAAAACAATCATCTGGGCAAAATTATGCAAGGAAGCATATACTGCAATAAAAAAAGAAATTGCATCAGATAGGATTTTCGCACATTATGATCGTAAATTACTTTTAGTACCGTAAACGGATGCATCTCTTGTCCCGGTCGCAGCAATTTTGAGTCATTTTATGCCGGATGGTACTGAGAGACCAATATTGTTTGCAGGAAGGCCTGCATAAAGGTTTGCACAAGGCCGAACAAAAATATCCCCGAATAGATAGGAAGACACTTGGTAATGTATAGTGAGTAAATAAATTTTATCTATAGTTATTTTGTCGACATTTTCATCTTGTTACAGACCACAAACCACTGACTTCAATTTTTGCACCTAATCATAGTTTATCAGTTTTATCAGCAACCAGGATGGTGCATTATGCATTATTCTTGAAGGCTTTTAAATACATCATACAATATTGTAATACAAAGAATCACGGTAATGTAGATGCTTTATCTCGATTACCTCTACCGATCGTGAAAAATGATTTCACAGAAGCCGATTCTTTTAACATAAGTCAAATTGAAGTATTTCTTATAACGTCAAAAGATATTGCCAAAACTACTAAATCTGATTCTCATCTTATACAATTGTACAATTGCTTACAAACGGGAAGCAATTTACCCCCTTCTTAGAAGGGGAAACAAATTAAATTTTTATTACAACAGAGTAGTATCATGTGTTCAGATCGAGTTTACATTCCACAAAAATATAGGATGCAAGTATTGGAAGAATTACATACATGCCATCCAGGTATTGTAAAAATAAAACACATAGCTAGAAGTTATTGTTATTGTCAGAGAATAGATATATATATATTTAAAACTACGTAATGAATTGCACAGAATGCATGAAAAATAGAAAGGAACATCCAAAATTGAATCGACACCCATGGGAATGGTCGAATGGGCCCTGGCAAAGAATCCACATTGACCATTCAGGACTATTTTTAGGGGAAAAGTTTCTTGTAATTTCCGATCCTTATTCGGAATGGATTGAAATAATTCTCATAAAAAATATTACTTTTAGTTTAACCATAAAACAGCAACGAATACTTTTAGCCAGATATGGTATTCCTTATTCACAAGTCAGTGATAATGGGCCTAGTGTCATGGCTTTCGTCAATTTATGAAGCTGAATAATATTAAACATATTACATTTGCCCCTTACCATCCAGCAACTAATGGTCAGGCTGAAATAGTAGTGCAATTATTTAAAGATTCCTTAAAATCCAGCTTAGACGACCATGGCGATTTAAACACTAAATTACAAATATTTCTGTTACACTACCGAATTACAGCTCATTCGGTAACAAATGAGTTTCCTAGCATTTTGTTTTAAAAAGGTTCATTAGAACTAAGTTGGACGTAATAAAACCTAACTTAAGAGATTATGTACAGTAAAAGAAAAGTGCTTCGGTTAACAAGGAACCTAATTATCGCGAATTTAAAGTAAACAAAGTGGCAGCAAGAAACTATTTCGGGGGAAAGGGGGTGAATGAAAATTAGGAGCATTGATTAATAAATATGGTTTATTATTTTACAGTATTCAAGTAGGGAACGAGATCTGGAGGAGTCATGTTGACCAATTACGTAAAGCAGGGACGTATTCTACGGATGAGATGGAACCTATGGAGATACCTGATCTAGATCCTACAATGGAGGATATTTATGTAAATCTCAAAACCCTTGCTGCATCAACCATGACAGAGTTGGACGAGACTTCTAAGCGTCTTGGAGCTCCAAGCGTCTACTTCGCCAATCGTACCAAAGCTTGTCGAGACTCCTGATCCCGAACTGAAACCATAATTTCAAGTCCAGGAGCCTAAGTCGAACCAAAGGAATCCATTGCACCGGTGATACCAGAAATGTCATTATGACGATACGAGAGAATCCGGAAACCTCCTGATAGATTGCACTATTACATGTAATCCCTAAGGATTATAATTAAGGATGGAGGAGTGTGGCATATGCAAATTTATTATGTCATCGAAATGACGTCACATAGTATGCGGGACGGAATTCTATGAAGGCAGCTATAAATACGCTGCACTTATAAGTAAGGTGTGTGAATAAAGATATTTGAGTTCTGAGAGTGTCTTATACCTTATTCTTCGGTGTAAATACGCAACAACCATGGAGGAATCATTAGAATTGAATGAAATCAGAATGGCGCACTCTATCGTCGTAGAGGCATAGTGACTTCTGATGAAATGCATACGGTTGGCAGACAACCATAGACTATTTTCAACGTCCCGCTACAGCTCTCTATTTATACGGTTCCAACAGCAGTTCAGAGGGGGCTTTTCAGCCAACTCATGCGCAACTTTCACAACATGCGCAACATGTGTTGCAATTTTCACAAACATGAGCTTATATATATATATATATATATATGTGTGTGTGTGTGTGTGCGTGTGTGTGTGTATTATTCTTCAAACATCCCGTCATTATGCTCTATGCTCAACTTGTTATATTCTCTATCTTAGAAATTTATGGATTTCATAGAACGCATTTTGACTTTATCTTCCTGTATGCATAAACTGCTTTGCAACTGAATCAATTTGCTATCAACCTATACGCTTTGCAATTATGATAAAACGGCATATAATATTGATTTAGACGACATATATAACATATATTACGACATGATAATATTGGTTCGAAAAATGTCTTTTTATTAAGGTCCTATGATTTGAAATCACGGTTATTCAAGAAATATTGGAGATACTTTCGATTTTATTTTGACCTCTTGCTTGCCTTTATTCAACTACGCCCAACATTTGTCTACACAAAGTCCGTTCTTTTCCTTCTGCAGCTATTTTCAATGCCGCGGGTAAAATATCGGTTTATACGGAATATATAAACTTTTTCAATAATGATTTTCTATACTTCCAATATGTTTTCGAAATACATGCCCCACCAAACATTTCCGATAATTGGAAACTGGAAGTACACTTCGAATTGGATAACAAAACTCGAATAAAGGTTGCATTACAATAATAAAATCCTATTCTGTTCAACAGGTTATAGTTAGGATATTCTTTTTTCATGGAAGAAAACGGGAAATTTAGCGAGTCTGTCGCAGGATAAATTGAGACATTTCCTACGAGCGATGATTTACACTAACATTTCCAATAAAATCTACCGGTTTACAACTACTACGTAAATTTATAAGCACTGTATTTTTTTTAATTACTACTTGTATTTATAAACTATTCAAATTCTGGCTGTGTTATTAACGTTACATGATGTCATCCGGAAAATCGCCAAATATACAATTCAACTTTAAAAACGCAGTAGTGGATCATGTACATTATATTTTGACTGCAAAATGAGTAAATTCATTTAAAAAATCAGGTACTGCCTACATCAGATTTTTATTTTAATGCAACTGCATAGGAAACCTCCTAATGGCACTACACAGCAAGATAACCTTTTTTTTTGGGGGGGGGGGGTTGACCCCCCTTCTTATGTGGGCGGAGGATAACTTGCTCCCTTTTGGAGATGGAAAAAAGTCAATTACATAGTTGTAGAGTGTTTCCAAATTAGTATAAAAATATTTACCTGACAGAAAGTGATGCAAATAATTGTCCAAAATTTAGTTTGAATGTTAACTGTTTTATTTGACAGACTATGTTTCTGTAAACATCATTGTAATCAAAGCCATAAAAATAAGTAAACTGATCTGATGTTGAAAGAACATTACATCTGCAGTATTGCATCCTTATACAATGTCTTTGTTTCTTTTTCCGATTTTCATTTCGATTGTATGAGCCATATTTACTATATTTACTAATCAAGAATATTGCAAAACGATTTGAACGATTATGAGCATAGCTTTTCCCAAAGCATGGCATCCCAAATAGTCTGAGTACGTTAGTGTTGTTCCAACTATGGAGATTTGGAGGATAATTCCCTAGTTTTCAGAGTTCTTTTCCGTTTCTTCTGCTCGACTAACATATTTTTATGCTAATTTGGCAACGCTCTACATCTTTATAATTGACTGTTTTCTCTATCTTTAAAAGGGTGTGAAATAGCCCCTCGTCACCGATATAAAGGGTGGTCATTCCCCGCCCCCCTCCTCCCCCCCAAAAAAAAGTTGTCATGTGCAGCACCGTAGGGATTTCCTATACAGTTGCATTAATAAAAAAAATCTGATGTGGGCAATGCATGACTTTCCTTATATAATGCAATGAATTTACTACTTTTACATCTAAAAAACCGTTTTTCTTATAGTAGGTACTTATATTCTTTCCATGATATTGAATTTTCTTCAACTAGTCGTCATTTTTATCAATTTGGCGAGATTTTTGTTAATTGGCAACAATTAAAAATATCGCCAATTTGGCGACATTCCGCCAAATTCGTCGCCAAAATCTCACCAAGCGTTATGGACGGAGAAATAAGTTATTCTTACAGCAGATAAATGACTATTGGTGTTCAAATACAAAAGTATAACTCAAAGTATCTTTTTTCAAGAATGGAACGAGCTAGATCCACGAGAATGATGTCACCAAATTTATCGCATGGTATTATACATATGAAAAGTGAACATGTTTCTCAGTAGGAAATATTTTTATTTTTTATTTTATATAACTTTTTGATAATTTTTTTTAAATATGTGCAATATCTCGAGAACGGTTCAGGTTAGTGTTCTAAAATTTATGTCAATAGTTTTCTAATGAAAAATTACGTAAGAAATGTCTATTTGCGTAACTTTATTAGCGGTTTTGATTTTTGACGATTTTTTCAAAATTTCATTCGAAAATTTAAGGGAGTTCTGAACATTCGATTGCGTATAAAAACAATAGGCTTCCAGTGTTTATGGATTGTGATTTTTGTACCAAATTTCGTTCAAATCGGTCCATTCGTTCGTCAGTTATCGTCTCCACAGACTCACTGATGCACACACACACAGACATCACTTCAAAAATGTTTGATTCGTGATCAGGGATGTTTGAAACGTGCTCTCCCGTCGAAAACTCGAATTCGAATTTTCGACCCCGTCACAATACTTTCCTTATACATTATGTATATAAGGAAAGTAATAAACTGTCTTCGTTCTAGAGAAATTTCTTTTGATTCTGACTATCCTGGACACACTGCATATTTTGTGCGCCGAAATTTGCTGTTTTTCAAATGAAATGAGCTAAATATCTGTGAAACTGCAGAAAAAAAAACTGAAATTCGTGAAAAAAGTTACGGAACTGCGTTACAAAGCGATAAATTAAGAAATTACAGAAAAATTAAGAAATAATAGGGAAGGTATCTGAAATTCGCGAATATATTGATATTCGCGAAATTTCATAAACCCCCGCAAAATCACTGAAAATCACTACGCAAATTTGTATCGCAAATAATTAATATCCTAAGTAATAGAAAATCTGATGTAAATACAAAATCACTGGACATTTTCATATAATGAAGTTGGCTAAACCCTCCATATATTTCCGAAGTCGGATGCTTTGTTGCCATTCAGAATCTCTAAACTGGATCCCATTTATCCCTTCCATTTTTCTACCCGAGATGGCTGGAAGTTTCGCTGATGAAAAGAAGACTTAAAGTTTTGTTAGGCTCAGAAATATCCTCTCGGAAACCAAACAAGTATTGTTCGCCAAGATATCTTAGAAGTTATCAGAAGATTACAGATCTAAACCGATAGATGAAGTCTTCTATGATTACACGACATTTTCACGTATCAGCAGTTTACCCTTTGTATGAAGGAAGACTTTGCAAATAAGAATATATATTAACTCAGAGTCTCCAATCGACTCGCTCATTGAATTATATTCCATATTTTTTACGTCTATTTCTGTAACATCAATAGTATATTTGTTAGTGAGAAACAAATATATATATTACTTTACCTACATACACAGTATATTATATTGGAAAAGTATTATGAAGGGGTCGAAAAATCGAATTAGAGTTTTCGACGGAAAAGCACGTCTTAGGCGCACCTGAATTTGAATTGCACATTTTTGAGGGGATGTCTGTGCGTATATGTGCGCGTTAGTGTGTGTGTCTGTGAGTCTGTGAAAGCGATATCTCACTAACAAATATAAGGGTTTTTGAAATGAATTTGACACGAATATAACAATTAATTATTATTAAAACTGTATTGATTCTAAACTCAATCAAATACTCTGACCCCCCCCCCCCCCCCCCACAGTAAATTTTGGGAAAGTGTTACGCAGGGGTCGAAAAATCGAATTAGAGTTTTCGACGGAAAAGCACGCCATAGGTAGACCTGAATTTGAATTGAACATTTTTGAGGGGATGTCTGTGCGTATGTGTGCGCATTAGTGTGTGTGTCTGTGAGCCTGTGAAAGCGATATCTCAAAATCAAATATAAAAGTTTTTGAAATGAATTTGATACGAATATAACAATTAATTATTACTAAAACTCTATTGATTCTAAACTCAATCAAATGTTCTGAAAACACCCCTCCCCCCAGTAAATTTTCGAATGAATTTTTGAAAAAACATGAAAAAGAGCACAAAAAAGCTATACCTTCAATAATGATAAATATACAATTATTTCTAATGTCATTTTTCTAATGTCATTAGAAAACGGATATAATTAATTTTAGAACGCTAGCATGAACCGTTCTCGGGATAATACACGTATTTAAAATAAATTTATAAAAAATCAACAACAAAAGATTAAAAAAATTGTAAAATGTCAATAAGTTCACTTTCAACATGCAATATATTATGTGGCAAATATGTTAACTTCATTCTCGTGGATCTAGTTTGTTCCATTCACAAGAGAAAATACTTTTTGTAATAGTTTTATATTTTGACATTAAAGAATTCGACAATAGACATTTATTTCAGAGGGTATTGATCAAATGGCGAATGCATTTTGATGAGGATTTTGCATGATAGCACGAATAAGTCATTCTGGTTGCTACTCATAAGTTGCCAAAATCACCCAATTTTAATATATTAATTCAATGCCAAAAACATTGCGCTGTGGATCTTGCGTACCATTGTTTCTCTGTGAAAAAAAGTGAAGCCATTGCATTATGTAGGAAACGTCATATGCTGCCTACATCAGATTTTTTTTTATGCGCTTTCGTTTACAAGTTATTTCAAATTTTGATTAATTAAAAAATTGTGGACAAGTCACTCGCGCTGATGGATTGAATTTCTATAGCTGTTGTGTATACCTATATGTGGAATTTAAATATATTTTATATATATACATCTATAAGAAACTTTGGTAATTTCATTGGCGCACTATAAAATCGCAACTGTTTCTGCAAGATGATTTTTTTCAATTGGAAACTACGTGGCTGATGGAGAATAATGACGAATCAAAAGGTAAGTTACAATGAAACGGAAATTGATGAAAACAGATGAAAATTCACGGCATTTATTATTTGAAAACATGTTTTTTTTACTTTACAGCAATTAATATTGAAATTTTTAATTTACTCCTTAATTTACTTCGTAAACAAATGTTTATTTTTGCATAACTAGGGGCTCCGCTCTCTGCTCGCTAAGCTCGCCAACCCATGTAACTGCCTTCGCTCCTAATATTTCTCTTCAAATGTACCAACTTTCATATTTTAATATGCTATAGATTTTGTGGTACTTCACAGAGAAATTTGTCAAACAGCGGCCGCGGCGGCTACTTTCTTTTAATATAGAGATATTTAAAAATTCAAAATATTTTTCTAGTTTGCAATATTTTATATTAAATAAATATATTGGTAATTTTTTAAGAATTTAAATTTTGATGAGCCTTACTGTGCTTTTTGATAACTTAAAATGAAAAATATTTTTATAGTTTATATACAATTTTGTGCTTGTTTCTTTTCAATAAATTAAATATGAAACTTTTTTACGTTTTAAAAAATTACATTTTATAAAGTTTTTGTTTATTTTTCAATGATTTATATTAAATTATTTTTATTTCCTTTGAAATGATTTAAATTTCCAAAATATTCTGTTTATTTTTTAAAATTTTGATAGAAAGCGAGGTTTTTTAGAGCATGTAGAATTGTCTAACAATACTACTTCCTCGAAACCAACCACAAAATTAAGAGTTTGGAGGCCGAGTTTCATCGATTGCAGATGGAATTCTGTATAAAGCATATCACAAGCACATTCCTCTTCCTTCATTTTTCTTTTCCCTCATAAAATGATCCAGATAAGAATCTATATGGTTTGATGACATGTTTTCTTCATATTCCAATTAAAGATACCCAAGCAAAAAGAAGTTAACTGGTGTGTGGCTCAACTCGACTTTCTCATACCGGAATGCATTTTTTTTTTTTTTTTTTTGCAAGAAAATATCGAAAAATTGATATTGTGAGTCCAAACGATTATTATTGCAAACTATACACGTAAAATAGACGTAAAATTGACAGTAAAATACTGAATTTCTTAACGGTAAAATACTGTATCTGGTTTTTACAGTAAAACTGAGTTATTTACAAGGGAGAGGGGAATTCTTCGTCTGAGGGTGAATCTTCCACTCACGCTCTCGTCGCGCATGCGCATTAAGCAGATCTGTAATCGAAGCGGTTGTGAACCAACAAGGGGATATTTCTTTTGCAAATGTGAGAGTTTCATTTTCCCGTGGGCCCATCTTTATTTTAATTTTATGCTGTTGATTGAAAATGTCTTCTTGTACATGGTTGGCATATTTTTAATCGTGTATTATATTCTTGGGCTATGCACTTTTTACTTTTCCATTTTAATTGTTCGAAAATGACCGATTTGCTGAGTTTCTTGCAAACATAAAAGGGCATGTGAATTATTTCGATCTTAAAAGTATTTTATCCATTATTTCATTTAATTGCATAGTATGCATATGTAATCACAATAAATACCTTAAGAAATAAATGATCTTGTTGTTCAGGATTTTTATAATGATTATATTTACTCATTTGCACACTTCGAACTTTTGATTTTTCTTGTCAGTTCATTAGCATAAGCCAGTTGATTAGCTTGTTTGAGATAGAATTGTTTTTAATTTTCTATCTGTTCATGCTGATTTGCTGGGTGTCAAAGCTTATTGAATTAGAAATAAAATACTTTTAGAAGTATTTATACTGTGAAATAACTATTATATTTTTTTTTACTTTTATTGATTTTAATGAGTTTCCAAATACGTTAGTTTTCAGCTCTTTTTAATTTGGAGTGTTTGATAATATAGAATGGATTGAAGAATTTATTTTCTGAAACACTATTAAAAATTTTGGCTCCCCCAATCATTTAAAACAAAATATTTGATTCATACAGTTTATTTTTTGTTTAGTCGTGATAAATGCTAAGTAAAATTAAAAGTATTAGTTTTATAAATTTTGAATTTTAAAAAGCTGAAATTTGTGTTTATTTTTGTAAGGCCATAAAATATTTTAAAAATGTTTGATTGGATAGCGGATGAAAAATTGATCACAAAATAGCAGACTAGAAAGTGTAACATAAAATATAAAATATTTTTAGGTCACACTGTTTTAGTAAAATGCACTAAAAAGTAAAAATATAATTTTCAGGTCACAATATTTTGGTTTATATGCCACTAAAAATAAAACTATGGAGGCCCATAAAAGAATTACATTTGGATATCAACAGAATATTGCGGAATGATAGAAGTGATAACATAGAAATGACATGTATAAGAATGACGAATTGTTAAAATCAAAATTGAAAAATTATGAATTCTAGGTACTCATTCTTATATATCCCATTTCTATGTTCTAATTTCTATTACTCTTTAAAATTATGTTAATGTCCAAATACAATTATTTTATGGGTGTGCCACAGTTTTACTTTTAGTCCCATATGATACAGAATGTTGTGATAGCTAAAAATAATTTTTTACTTTTTAGTGCCTTTTACTAAAACAGTATAACTTAAAAAATATTTTTCCTGTTTTTCTACTATTTATCCTATATTTTATTACTGTTAATTTGACAGATTTATTATGTAATGATATAATATTTTACCGTTAAAATTACAGTTTAATTCTGTTAATTTAACAGATTTATTACCTAATAAGACAGTATGTGACTGTTAAAAATACATTTTAATTCTGTTAATTTTACAGATTTATTCTGTAATAAAACAGTATTTTACCGTTAGAAATACAGTTTAATTCGGTTAATTTAACATCAAATTATTGGCAACCCAGTGATTCATAAAACATTTGACGATGTACACTCCGGAGGGTAACTTGCCTTCCAAAAGGGGGGGGGGAGCTAATGACGTCACGAACAAAATAGAATTGTACCGCAGCTATTTTTCACAGCAATGATTGAAACTATTAAGTCTTGTGATCAAATAAACCCTTTTATGCATGATTGTGTCAAATTTTGTTTCATGCAACCATGTTAAAAAAATATATAATTTCAAATAAATTTCGATGTTTTCGATAGAATTTCAAAAAATTAGTTCTACATTTTTCGATAACAAAGCCGGATATAAATTTTCGTGAAAATCCATTATTATTGTGGCTGCTACACTAGAAATCGACCACAGAGATACATAAATACAGACAGGCGGACATCACCCCAAAAATAGTCAAAAAGGGTTCAGGAGGCCTTAAAAGCATATATTGGCATTGAAATTTCGAAATTTCGGAAACAATACTTTTTGTATACTACGTTACATACTATGAGGAAGTAAAAGTTGAAATATTTGCAATATAATAACAAGAAATATCAATCATGCTTAAAGCATTGATTATGAAACACCTTCCAACTTCAATGCAATTTTATTTAAACAAGTCTAAATTGCAATACATTCCTCGGTAATATTTTGAAACTTATCACAATACTGCATTAATTTATTATATTTGAAAACTTAAACCTTCATCGAAAAAAATGAACTTCATTCAAATGGCGGCATTGAAATATAAATTGCCTGGTTTAAACATCTCTAAAATGTTATACATTCCTCGGTAATAGTTTTAGAATTATCATAATACTACGATAATTTATTATATTTGAAAACTTCATCGAAAACAACTGAAATTCATTCAAATGACGTCATAGAAAAAATAACACGCCTGGATCTCTCTATAAAAACAGGATTTCATTCATAACTTTCTCCCATTCATTTCATTCATCACAATACTATAATAATTTATTTTATTTAAATATTTTGTTTAAGACCATGGAGCTACAAAAATTTAAACTCTATGCTTGAAACTTCATCGAAAAAAATCGGCCTTCTCTTTATGAAATCAATTAATATTTCATTCATATCAGCCATGCAGACTCCATGGACTAAATTATTTTGTGTTAAAAAAATACAGGAATTCTAATACAACTCATTCTATATATTTTGCTGTTTACATTTTACATAGGTGAAAAATAGGCTTAGTTGTAGAAATAATCAAATTTAGATGAGCATTTAAACTCAAATATATTGTCATTGCGTTGTTTCAGTATGTAGATGCACATAATTTAAGCAAAAGTAAAGTAGTTTTAGGACGGATACAACTCTCAATATGAATTAAAAAGAACTTAAAAAAATCACGATTTTGAAACAAGATGGATGCCATATATCATTTTGAAGTGGGTCATGTGATCGTTTCATATCATGATCACGTGATCGTTTCATATAAGAGGTGTAATTATTATTTTAATTTTTATTTAAAAAACTACTGAATATATTTCGCTGAATTTTTTTTTATATATTTTATGGAACAATTTGAATATTACCTAAAATTTTCGAAGCAATTTGTAAATTTTAAATCCGCTTAAAAAATGTTTGAAAAATTAGGTCCCATAGGGCTCAATGTATTTCATTTTTTCGACCCGGGTTCAATCCAAAACTAATTGGGTGATATTATTCATTTATATTCCCATAGGTTCTACAGACCGTCTGAACAACATACTAAAATTTCATTTTGATTAAGTCATTTTTACGGCAGTTATCGTGCTAACGGACAGACAGACAGAATGAACAAAGTCATAAACACTTTTCAACTTTGTTGTAAAGTGTTAAAAAATTACTGGGTTTCATTTCCACTGCAAATAACAATTTCCATGATCCAGATATTGAATTATTCTGCTATCATATAATTTTATGATAATTCTATTTATGTATACCTATTGTAAGCGGGAAATTCTTTACATTGGACAATATATTCAATAACAAGAAAGATCAATCATGCTTAAAGCATTGATTATGAAACACTTTCCAACTTCAATGCAATTTTATTTAAACATGTCTAAAATGCAATACATTCCTCGGTAATATTTTAAAACTTATCACAATACTACATTAATTTATTATATTTGAAACCTTAAACCTTCATCGAAAAAAATTAACTTCATTCAAATGACGGCATTAAAGTATAAATTGCCTGGTTTAAACATCTCTTAAATGTTATACATTCCTCGGTAATAATTTTAGAATTATCATAATACTACGATAATTTATTATATTTGAAAACTTCATCGAAAACAACTGAAATCCATTCAAATGACGTCATAAAAAAATAACACGCCTGGCTCTCTCTATAAAAGCAACATTTCATTCATAAATAATTCCCCCATTCATGTCATTCATCACAATACTATAACAATTTATTTTATTTAAAAAATAAGACCATTGAGCTGCAAGTAAGTAAGCTCTATGCGTAAAACTTCATCGAAAAATATCGTCTTTCTCTTTCTAAAATCAATGAATTCATATCAGCTAAGCAGACTCCATGGACTAAATGATTTTGTGTTAAAGAATTACAGCGATTCTAATACAACTCATTCTACATATTTTGCTGTTTACATTTTACATAGGTGAAAAATAGGCTTAATAGTAGAAATAATCAAATTTGGAAGAGCATTTAAACTGAAATATATTGTCATTGCGTTGTTTCAGTATGTAGATGCACAGAATTTAGGCAAAAATAAAGTAATTTTAGGACGGATACAACACTCAATATGAATTAAAAAGAACTTTTAAAATCACGATTTTGACACAAGATGGATGCCATATATCATTTTGAAGTGGGTCATGTGATCGTTTCATATCATGGACACGTGATCGCTTAATATAAGAGGTGTTATTATTATTTTAATTTTTATTTAAAAAACAACTGAATATATTTCGCTGAATTTTTTTTTATATATTTTATGGAACAATTTGAATATTGCCTAAAATTTTCGAAGCAATTTGTGAATTTTAAATCCGCTTAAAAAATGCTTGAAAAATTAGGTCCCATCGGGCTCAATGTATTCCATTTTTTCAACCCGGGTTCAATCCAAAACTAATTGGGTGATATTATTCATTTATATTCCCATAGGTCCTATAGACCGTCTGAACAACATACTAAAATTTCATTTTGATTAAGTCATTTTTACGGCAGTTATCGTGCTAACGGACAGACAGACAGACAGACAGACAGACAGACAGACAGACAGACAGACAGACAGACAGACAGACAGAATGAACAAAGTCATAAACACTTTTCAACTTTGTTGTAAAGTGTTAAAAATGATCCTCGCATATAAATAAACGATGTGTCGCATTTGGATAATGTGATTGGACTTAGATTGATTAAGCATAATGAAAGTGCCATCATACTAATTTGCAAGTTACCATTTTTTTACTTTCCTTATATACATAATGTATAAGGAAAGTATTGTGACAGGGTTGAAAATTCGTTGAATTTCGACGGGAGAGCACGTTTCAAGCATCCCTGATCACGAATTAAACATTTTTGAAGTGATGTCTGTGTGTGTGTGTGTGTGTGTGTGTGTGTGTGTGTGTGTGTGTGTGTCAGTGAGTCTGTGGAGACAATAACTGACGAACGAATGAACCGATTTGAACAAATTTTGGTACAAAAATCACAATCCGTAAACACTAGAAGCTTATCGATTTTAAACGTAATTGAATGTTCAGAACCCTTCTAAATTTTCGAGTGAAATTTTTAAAAAATCGTCAAAAAATCAAAACCGCTAATAAAGTTACGCAAATAGACATTTCTTACGTAATTTTTCATTAGAAAACGATTAACATAAATTTTAGAACGCTAACATGAACCGTTCTCGAGATATTGCATATTTTTCAAAAAAATTATCAAAAAGGCATATAAAATTAAAAAAATATATTTCCTATTGAGAAACATGCTCACTTTTCATATGTAATACCATGCGATAAATTGGGTGACATCATTCTAGTGAATCTAGCTCGTTCCATTCATGAGAAAAGATACTTCGAGTAATACTTTTGGATTTGAACGCCAAAAGTCATTTATCTGCTATAAGAATAATTCATTTATCCGTCAGTAAAGCTTGGCGAGAATTTGGCGACGGATTTGGCGGAATGTCGCCAACTTGGCGACTTTTTGAAATGGTGTCAAATTAACGAAAATCTTGCCGAATGGATTAAAATGACGCTAAATCAATGAAAATGACGAGTAATTGTCGAAAATTCAATATTTTGTAAAGATTATAAGTATCTACTGTAAGAAAAACCTATTTTTTTACTGTAAAAGTAGTAAATTCATTGCATTATATAAGGAAAGTCATGTGTTGCCCGCATCAGATTTTTTTTCTTGGCGATAAATATTTGGAAGTAGGTAAACTGCACAAGCATTTAAATTTCAATTATGGATTTTCTGAATGACTGCTATAATTATGCCAGGAATTATCAGACTTTTCGCATAGGAAATAATCGCATGCCATATTTTCAACTTTCTTAAAACAAGAAGTAACAGTGAGTTAAATTTAACGCTATAAACGAGTTAATTATTGATTGTGTGCAAAGTTATGTGCTTTACATATATATATAAATATTTCGAAAGTTTATTGGCAAAACCTCTGACTCATTTGAGTTGAGGTAGTATGGGATTTATTTCTCTGATGCTTTGGAAAATACGTTTCCTTAATCTCACTCCTGAACTTTGTAGATTGAAACTCAGATGCGGTATTGAAGATTTGGATAAAGTTTCTGTCACACATGGAAAATTTCCATGGCAACCAAAACAAGGGATATTGGATACAACATACTAGATGATGTACTTGGAGTGAGGGAAGTAAGGAATTGTCTCTAAAGCATGTATGTGAAAATTACCAATTTGGTGATTAAATATAATGTTTCTTTGTGAATTCAACTTATTTTGATTTAGATTAAATTTTATTAAAGCACATGTTATTGTATAATAGTGCAACATTCGCAGGTCTATATAATATTTTTATGCTGTTGGAGTTTATGAGGATATCGTCTGATATATCCGGAGTTCCTCTACATGTAAAATATCTGCAACTTCTAATGGCATTATTAATCTTATATTAATTCAAAAAGCGTCATTAAAATATTTAATATAATCGCAATATAAATTTAGAAATATAATATCAGTTTCCGTTATACAAAATTATCCTCAGGCACATCTAAATAAAATATTCTCGCCTCCTTGGCAAACCAATTTACTAAAAATATGAAGTTTTACTAAAATGTGACAAAATGAAGAAGTCAAAACAGTAATAAAATAATCTAAAATAAATACTACTGGATAATAAACTTTAAAATAATTCTATTGGTGATCAGTCTGAGAACCTGGATGGCCTGATGGAAAGGTATTAAATGCTCGAAGACATTTTTGAGAATGTCGTGCAGTATTTGATCGAGCGTTGTAGTGTTAGTTAATGGAACTTAGGCGTCTTGACTATATAGGCAGAACAATCGGCTGTACAATATCGTCGACGAACAATCGAGTCGTCAGATTGGCTTGAAACACTAGAAGATATATTTCTTTCTTTGGTGGCATCCAATTTAAAGCGGAACTCAGTGGGGGGCTACAACCACAGGAACAGTAATCTCCTTCCCCTATCACCAACTTCTCAGGACTTTAAGACCCATATGGTTAACGTACCGTACTCTCTGTGAACATTATTTGGGCAAAGCCGGGAACCGAACTAATGTTTAACTTCGTGATCTAATCACTGGGCTGTCCCGCCCTATCTAAAGGTCTTCTTCTTCGACCCAGACCGTCCGACCTAACAGAAAGGCATAATGTATCTGTTTGGATGACCGGGAAGTGCCACCCAATTTAGACCGGAACCCAGTGGGGGAGGCATCAACAGGGACAGTACCTTCCTTCTCTTACCACCAACTTCTCGGAAGCACTTACGGACCGGTGTTAAAAATGATTATTGGCGAATTGTTGAGAGTCAAAATACAGAACTATTACACAAAGTTTCGTGAATAAAATGAACTAGATCCACAAGGATGATGTTAATACGTTATTAGTATAATATTGCATAATATTGCATAATATTGCATACACGATAGTTAATACTTTTAATTTTATGTAATTTTTTAATATATTTATTCGAAATACTCCGAAAACGGTTCATGTTAGCGTTATAAAGTTTGTATCATTATTTTACTAATGAAACATTACATAAGGAATTATTACTTATGTAACAAAATTAAAGTTCTGATTAATTAAGAATTCTTTCAAAATTACATTAAAGAATTGGAGCTCTTTCGAACATTGGATTACGATTAAAGTAATCCAGATTGTAACATTTCCAATCCAGATTGTAATCCAGATTCCAGTAATCACCGATTGTAACATTTGTAACAAATTTGGTTCAAAATGCTCCATTCGTTCGTAATGTGTCGAAACCACACACACACACACACACACTCACACATCCTTCAAAAATGTTCGAATATTCGTTTCGAGTTCAGAGATGATTGAATCATGCTCTTTCGTTGTAAACTGAAATTCGACTTTTCAACTCCATCACAATGTTTTGCATATAGATTATACTACGTAAATATGGAAAATAAAAATATGGATTTCCGTAATATTTTTAACATAACTATCATTTTATAACTAGTTTTACGATTTTTAGTAAAAAATAATCACAACGTAGTTTCTTCCTCTAGTCCGTTCACATTGAGAATTAATAGGCATCTGACATTCATCGATTGAAATATGCTTTCAGCATTTTCCTTGATTTACTTAAATCCCGTGATCCACAGACAAAATCACTATAAAAATGGTTGATTCACATTCATATGCACCGAACTTTTATAGCCACTTACAATCAGAAAGTGGGATATTTTGACTTATCATGATAATTTCTCTTTACATATACTATGTATTGTAGGGTAAGCAAAATCGGTCATCATTGTGAGATCTCCATCACGAGTTTTTGAAAAATATACGTTTAGTGACGTGAGAAAAAAACGATTATTCTGACAGTTAGAAAAAATTTAACCGATCAATCTGTGCAATTGTAGTAAAACTTTGGACAGCATTTTAAAGTATAGTGTAATTTGATTACCTTTCGTATTTTCTGTAACTACAAGGTAGCGAACAATGGGACTGTTTCCATTGAATGGAGCTGTCCATCGTATGTGGATGCTTCGACTGGAGATATGGATGATCTCAACTTGAGATGGGTGGTCGGGGGTCTCTGAAAAGACAAAAAAAGGAAAACATCTAAATAACTGGAAATTATATAATACTTTCTCCATATGAATATTAGTATGATTTGCATGGCTCGTCATGGCTCATCATCTTTAATAGCTCATCATAACGAGCATGAACGATTAAACTATTTACACAACGATTTATTTATATAAAATCTTGGTTGGTACAAAAAAATGGCTGGATTTCATATATAGCCGTTATAAGTAGTTACTCAGACTTCTACTTTCGGGTGCCCCGGGTCATTAGACTAAACAGAAGCAGTGCACACATTCTTCTTTAAATGTAATGTTAGGGACACGACAACAACAATAACAACATAAGTAGTTACAAACTTTGCCATTTTGGGGCTAGATTTAGCCATTTTGTGGTGCTTAAATTCTCCAAAAATATGGTTAAATCGGCAGCCTTAGTGTTAATTTTTAAGATGATAAAAAAATAATACATCGAGGATAATTTTGATGATCGCAAGGAATGAAGCACGACAAAACAGTTGTTTGCGATTTTAGATGGGGAATTTGTAAATTTGACGGATATACGGTTGAAAAATGTATGCAAATATGCAGTTTCACTATAATATCTGGAAATGGTTTGCAGTTCAAAAATAAAACTTTAGTTAAATAATAATACATTTCTGATCACTCTTTCACTAATATTTGCAATGTATATATAAAAAACTGCGAAAAAGTTATAAAATATGTAATACAGATGCAATGATGATACAATGATACTCGTCTACTACGCAATACACAGTTGAGGGAATAGCTACAGTTATATTTTGTTCGCACCATCTTCAAAAATTCTAAACCCAACACCAGTTTTTGTTTTTATAATATAGTTGCTTTATCATTGTTTCGAAATGATGTAAATGTCGATGATGATTCACGTACGTTGAGTCACGTACGACAGATGGACATCATTGTAAAAATTGTCAAAGCATATTCCGGAGGTTCTAAAACATATATTAGCATCAAAATCGATAATTTTCGTGTAAACATTACTATATTTATATTATATTATATAGTGTGAGGAAGTTTTAATAGCTTCAACTGGATAAAAGAAATTCTCTAAGGAAGAACTCTTCTAATATAATTTAATATTTACTTTTTATAAAGAATATTCTTGGAATAGCCTGAATATCAGAATTTTTACTCCACTATTCATCACGCATTTGAAAAGGATATCAAGAATATCTTTTTTTGAAGTTTACGAATGCGATCCCGTCAAGAAAGCAAAAGATTTGAAATACAAGCAGAAGCAATCCCAAGCGGAAGATATTTC
This sequence comes from Amaurobius ferox, assembly GCA_951213105.1. Taxonomy (NCBI): domain Eukaryota; kingdom Metazoa; phylum Arthropoda; class Arachnida; order Araneae; family Amaurobiidae; genus Amaurobius; species Amaurobius ferox. The sequence goes on from OX578134.1 coordinate 9,873,368, forward strand.
TCCCTCGCGCGAGGAAATAAAAATGAATTCTGAGCAGAGAATTGAATCAGATACATGTTTGAAAAGAACTTTTATCTTGATTATATTTTGCTGTATATACTGTACATAATATTTTGAGATGTTACTATTAGATATATTTGTTAGTATATCATCTAAACTAACAGAAAGATAAACATTGATCTAAGCACAGCACGTGAGATGTTCCCTATAGACTCGAACTTTACAATTTATTTTATATTGTTTCTCCAATTGTACAATTTCTCTTATATTGTTTCCGTCTTTCCTAACTTCAGTTCGAATCGGAAATAACTGGACAAACGAATTATCCTACAATTTACACCACGTTGCCTCTTAGAAATAATAAAAACACAATGTTGTAAACAACCTTGCCGCCACAACAGAGAAACAACCCACGGATGTTCATGCTGACCGCAGCTGACGCTCTACCCGAACTACTGAGACGGAATTGCACAAGCTCTTATCATCGAAGTAAACTCGGCAGCATTTTTAAATCCTCACGCTGTTAACAATTAAAATTGGAAAAAAAATAACTACACTGTCAAAGTTGAGGAAATAACTACATTACAAAAGTTGAGAATGCGATGCAAATTTTCAAATAATGCATGCGTCTGCGGATTCTTTGGGTGAAATTTAGTGTTGTCGTCAATAGAGATAGGCAAATATCAAATAATAATGTTCCAATAGTAATTTGATCTTCGAAAAATATGAGAATTAGGCGTGGATGAATACAACTTGTTTACGGCGAAGGGTTTCAATGCTCAAAGGAAATATTTTCAAGAGTTGATTTGGGCTTATATTAGCTTTGTTATGATACCGTACGTATAAAATATAATCAATGCTGACGTGCAGTAGTGAGATATAAGGCAGGGCAGTCCATTAAGGAAGTGGTCATTTCTTTTTTGTAGACTATTCTCCCATTTATTAGTTTATGGTTTCAATTCCATATAAGCGGATAGTTATGAAAAGTCCCGTTGCAGATCTTTCTAGGTCTACAAAAACCTTTGATAATCAGTGCATAATATTACTAGCCAAACGCAATCGCCGAACGACGCACCAGCTTTCCGATAAATGGCTAACACAACAATATAGGAAAGTCGATATCCACCAGTACTGAGAGGCGAAGGCTTCATGTCAAAGGCCTCTATTCCCAAGTTCCACGCGTTTGTGTCCCTTTGAGCACTAAGTTCAGACGGGCATGATTTACGTGCTGTCGTCAAAATAGGACTTGTACAGAAGCACAGTTGGCCAAACTTCTTCACGGATGAGGCACGATTTGCTCTCTATTCAAACAATAAGCATGTAAGAGTGTGGAGAGAACAAAGAAACAAGCTCAATGATATCGTTGAACACCACGCTTTATATCCTTGTAGTGTTATGATATGGGTTGTATTTTATTTAGGATAACGCACCGATTTGTAGGTTTTCACAGGGGGTACTGTAACAGCGGAAATATATCGGGGTAAAGTCCTTGAACACTTCGTAAACTTCAACACTACAGCAGTGGATGTAAATTATCTTTTGATGGAATTTAAAGCTCGTCCACACAGCGCACGTCTGGTGGAAAAGTATCTGGAGAGCAAATAATGCTAGTTTGCAATATCCAGCGTATTCTGGGGAACTCCAAGCCATCGATTTTTTTTATATATATCCTTAGAAGAGCTGTCTTTGTATGTCTATCCCCACCAAATACTCGCCAAGAACTGAAACTGTCCTTCTACAAGAATGGAACATATCGCCCTCTGATACATTAGATACAAGCTTGAAGGGGTGAAACGGCACTTCGAAGCTTGGGTCAAAATTATGGAAGGGTCACATCCATATTAAAATTCGTTTGATTTTTTTTTTGTATAGCATATAAATATTTTTCCAAATGTAAAAAGTGTGAAGGGGTAAAGGGTAAGAATCATATCTAAATATATTTGATTTCATTTATTATCATACTCATGAATGAATATATTGGTAAATTGAATATCTCCTTGTGAAATTTTGAGTCAATCAAAGCAGAACTTTTTGAGTTATGTCATATTTACTGCCGCGTACTTACGTTTTGAAAAATAATGCACACACACATTATATCATGGTACTACAGCCCTTGTAGGGCCAAGACCTCCTTTAAGGTTTCGTAACAAGAATTTTTTTCCGGGGTGGAGTTGTCAGCCCCACGCTCAACCCCCAACCTGGAGGACCAGTCCCCTGATATAATCCCCAGGGGCAGGGTACCTGGCTATCCCCCCAGGCGCTGGGGCCCCATTTTTCGCCTTCTACGAAACACAGGGGGGTGGTAGGTTTATTCTACAAGCTGCCCCTACACGGGGAACACACATTATATATATATATATATATATATATATATATATATATATATATATATATACATATATATATATATAATGCATAATATATATATATATATAATATATAAGATTATATATATACATACATATAAGATTTGAGCGGATATTAAAATTATTCTTTATTTTTTTTGGCCCTGTGCCATTCAAAATTGCTAAATGTAATTTCTCGAATACTGTTTGTTTTGAAACATAAGGCAGTGAGATTTTAAAATCATACTTGCATTATAATAATAAAAAAAATGTATCAAAACATGTCTTCAAAATACTATAAATTATTTAATTTTTATATAAAAAATGTTCCTTCACACGTGATAATAATTCCTAGCTAAATAGTTATTCATTACTTTGTTAATTCTTCAGTTTAAAATGATAGTTGATAGGACAAATGCAATCCCATCCAGAATGTGGCATACATAATTGTCTATAGACATTTCTTCAATGTTATTTCTTTTGAAACATTGACTACTGATATTTTCAAATCTTACTAGCAATTGGATAAATCAAATCGCTTTAAAACAAGTATTCACAATATTATGAAATATTTACTTTACATATAAAAAATTCTCTGCAACTGTGTTAACTCCAAAATTCCTAGCTAAGCAGCTATTTATCATTGAAGTAGGTCTCTAGTCCAAAAGGAAATCGGGTAGAAATATTTGACAGGGACGAATGAGATTCCGTCTAAAGCAAAATATTTGGAATACAAACAGAAGCAATCCCAAATGCAAGATCAACCTTTTTCACAACAGATTATGAAGATGAATTCGTCGAATACGCAAGTGAAGACTTTATAAAATGTATATTTGCAAAACAATATTTATCTATATCATGTTGCAGTGTATAACATTGATTTATTTTTGAATAACTATTTAATGCTCTAAAATATTATATTTTCTTTAACTGAGAAATATTAATTTCATAATATTTATTTTAAACTTGAAGAAATATATATATATATATATATATATATATATATATATATATATATATATATATATATTTCATATAAATAAATATGAAATTTTTAATCGAAAACTATGCATAAACTATGGCAAGTACAAACAAGAAAGATCAATCATGCTTAAAGCATTGATTATGAAACACTTTCCAACTTCAATGCAATTTTATTTAAAAAAGTCGAAAATGCAATACATTCCTCGGTAATATTTTAAAACTTATCACGATACCACATTGATTTATTATATTTGAAACCTTCATTGAAAAAAATGAACTTCATTCAAAAGACGGCATTGAAATATAAATTGCGTGGTTTAAATATCTCTAAAATGCAATACATTCCACGGTAATATTTTTAAATCTATCATAATACTACGATAATTTATTATATTTGAAAACTTCATCGAAAACAACTGAAATTAATTCAAATGACGTCATAGAAAAAATAACACGCCTGGATCTCTCTATAAAAGCAGGATTTCATTCATAACTTTCTCCATTTCATTCATCACAATACTATAATAATTTATTTTATTTAAAAATTAAGACCATGGAGCTACAATTCATAAACTTTATGCTTAAAACTTCATCGAAAAATATCGTCCTTCTGTTTATAAAATCAATTAATATTTTATTCATATCAGCCATGCAGACTCCATGGACTGAATTATTTTGTGTTAAAGAAATACAGTAATTCTAATACAACTCATTCTACATATTTTGCTGTTTACATTTTACATAGGTGAAAAATAGGCTTAATTGTAGAAATAATCAAATTTGAATCAGAATTTAAACTCAAATATATTGTCATTGTGTTGTTTTAGTATGTAGATGCACAGAATTTAAGCAGAAATAAAGTAGTTTTAGGATGGATACAACACTCAATATGAATTAAAAAGAACTTTAAAAAATCACGAATTTGAAACAAGATGGATGCCATATCTCATTTTGAAGTGGGTCATGTGATCGTTTCATATCATGGTCACGTGATCGTTTCATATAAGATGTGTAATTATTATTTTAATTTTTATTTAAAAAACTACTGAATATATTTAGCTGAATTTTTTTTTATATATTTTATGGAGCAATTTGACTATTACCTAAAATTTTCGAAGCAATTTGTGAATTTTAAATCCGCTTAAAAAATGTTAGAAAAATTAGGTCCCATAGGGCTCAATGTATTTCATTTTTTCAACCCGGGTTCAATCCAAAACTAATTGTGTGATATTATTCATTTATATTCCCATAGGTCCTACAGACCGTCTGAACAACATACTAAAATTTCATTTTGATTAAGTCATTTTTACGGCAGTTATCGTGCTAACGGACAGACAGACAGACAGACAGACAGACAGACAGAATGAACAAAGTCATAAACACTTTTCAACTTTGTTGTAAAGTGTTAAAAATAGAAGGTAACTTACAAGACTAAGGATAACAAGAAAGATCAATCATGCATAAGCATTGATTATGAAACACTTTCTAACTGAAATGTAATTTCATTTAAAAATTTCTAAAATGTGATTCATTCAGTGGTAATATCTTTTACATTATCACAGTACTACAGTAATTTATTATACTTAAATATTTAAAACTGTATCGAAATATAAATCATCTGATTCTTTATGCAAAATCAATGAATATTTCATTCATATAACTTGTATTCCAGACTCCAGAGCTAAATAATTTTGTGTGAAAAAAAATTCAGCAATTCTTATGTAATTCATCTTACAATCGCTTGAGATATTTGCATTCTGCATATGTTAAAATTAGGCTTCCTTGAAGAAATAATAAAAGTTTAGGGATCATTTAAAATCACAACTATTGTAATTGCATAGGCACGGAATTTAGATACACAGATAATACACAGATAATATATATGTGTATGTGTATGTACTCAAAGTATTGGAATCGTGCCGAAGATCGGAACTCGAATTTTCAAAGTATCTACACGTTTTGGGACTTCTAGAACACGAAAAAACTACTTTTAGGAAGACGTCTGTGTGTGTAAGGGTGTATCTGTGTATGTTTCTGTGTGGATATTACATCCACTCTAATTGAAAAACTAATGGACCGAATTTCATAAAATTTGGTAGGTATGTTTTTTGTGGGAAATCCTGATGTTCATTAGATTATAGTACGATTCGTAATAAAAGAATCTGCCTTCTTTGCGAAATGGCCGCAGAAATTGCCTTTATCCACTCTAGCTAAAAACTAATGAACCAAATTTAACAAAATTTGGAGTGTAATATTTCAATAACCTACAAGTGATTTATATACCAAATTTAACAAAATTTTGTATATAAATCATTTGTAGGTTATTCTACTACGATTCGGGAAAAAGGAACGGGCTATTTTTGCGAAATGACCAGCAAAAATCGTTATATATAAAAATAAAAGACTACGTGTGCTCAATTATATCAATTAAATTCCTATTTTATATGTGATTTTTGACAACAAAAAGAATAAGACTAACCCCATTACTCTAGGACTAGCCGTTCATGAGATATTCTAGTTTTTTCGCGTTTTCGCTACGCCACCTTTGACAATAACTCCAGCTATCAAATGAGAACCAAATTTAAGTTTAACGTGTAAATTCAATGTCATTTAAAATACTTATGTTGTGCAGATAAACTCAAATTATCATTGAATAAATAAAGAGAACGAATATGAGTCTGCAGGGAAAGACATGTGCTGTCCACATCAGAATTTTTAACAATATTACACCAATGATTTATAGAAGTGAACGGGGATTATTTTCAGGCCATTTCAAAGAAAATGTATAATCTATATTTAAAGATCCATCAAATTTTTGTCGAATAAAATGTTCAACAAATTTAATCTGTGTACCAAATTTTAACTCTCTAGGACGTAGGAAAGTGCATTTAAAATGCCATCAATTAAATTTATCATGAAGAGTTATATAAAATTTAAAAAAAATGAAAAATTGTTATCTACCAAATTTATCTTAAAATATGAAGCCACTCCCATATGCAAAACGTTTAAACAAATGGAGAGATATTTATTATATAATATCTCTCTCTTTTCTTTCTGGAGGATATCCCAAAGTCAGAATTTAATTGAATTTGTTTTTTTCCCTATATTAAATAATTTTTTTAATTAAAAAACTACTTAACATATTTTACTGAATTTTTTTTTATATATTCTATGGGATAATGTGAATATTTCCTAAAATTTTTGAAGCAATTCGTGAATTTTAAATTTACTTAAAAAATGTTTGAAAAATTAGGTCCCATAGGGTTCAATGTATTTCATTTTTTCAACCCGGGTTCAATAAAAAACTAATTGGGGGATATTATTTATTTATATTCCCATAGGTCCTACAGACCGTCTGAACAACATACTAAAATTTCATTTTGATAAACTCATTTTTACGGCAGTTATCGTGCTAACGGACAGACAGACAGACAGACAGACAGACAGACAGACAGACAGACAGACAGACAGACAGACAGACAGACAGACAGAATGAACAAAGTCATAAACACTTTTCAACTTTGTTGTAAAGTGTTAAAAATAGAAGGTAACTTATCACTATAGTGGAAAGGGGGTGAGGGGGAGATGAGTATACAAAAATCATAATTAAAGAGGTATATATATATAAATATAAATAAAATAAAAAATAAAACATGGCAAAAATGAGAAAAGGCAATAATAAATAGCTTAAGATTGCAGATCAGGACATGGAGAACAATCAACTGAAATTACACAGAAAACGGCGGTTAGTTCGAAATTGTATTCTCGTCAGGACAGCCATACAGTTCGAATTAAAACCAATAGAATGGCCAGTTTCTGACAATGGCGATTGAATTTACCTATGGACACCATTGGAACTGTAAACTGGCTTGTGAAAGGACAAATAATAAAAACCAAGTGAATTATAAACCAGAAATATAAAAAACAGAAATATTAACACACAGGCACGGCCACCACATGGGAGTCTAACTGTTCGCAGGCGAACATTCCACAGAGCATTTTACATCTCGTCGTCAAAGCGAGTGAACACCGGAATGAATACACTTGAACGAAAAATAATGTGTATGAAGACTTTCAAAAATAGTAAGCAGTATAGGACTCAGGGCAAGTGGAAAGTAGTTTTTCAAAAATATTAAACAGTATCAGACTCAGGACTAGTGGTAAGTAGGTGATAAAAACGGGTGAAATTCACAAACATGAGTTATTCAATCAAGGATAAATAATGCATTCGTAAAATTATTACGTGGTGTATTTGAAATTATTAATAATGTTATTTACTAATACTTCCGGATAGTGTAATTATATATATATATATATATATATATATATATATATATATATATAACAAGCATAGACATTGTACAACAGCTACCGAATTATGAAACGCATGAAGAATACTAAAATGTTAAATCAATGGAATGCAAGTCATTAAGAAAAATAATTGGAAGGTGTGTGTGAGGGGGTGGGGGACCAAACAACTGTCCAGAAAAAAAAACTACTTAACCTTCTATCCACGGTGGTTATAACACTTGTAACTCTGATATGTTACCCACAGCGAATGGCTCTAGTACGATTCTACCCCAAATTGGTCCATTATGACTTTTACACCTCCTGACCCTAATTCGTCTTTCAGTGACACCATCGATATTCATCACGGGGTTTAGAGAAAGACGAAGAAACGGGAGGGATTTTTCCTCTATGATTTGTCCCCTGATCAGTTTGTTCTTAAACTCTTCACTGTTAAGTTTTTTGTTTGGATAAAGGATTTAGCCTATTGTGCGAAGAAAATAAATAATTACTACAACGGTAAACATGTCGTCTTAAATAGAATACATAAAATTGTGTCGTGGAGAAAATCTCTTGACGTTAAATATATTTCTCTACATGATTTACCATAAGCGAAATGATATATATTTATGTCAAAAATATATGAGTTTTTTAAGATTTTTAGCTTAAAATAAGGAAAGGCTTTGAATTGGAAATTCAAATTTTTTAGAAAACTTATCTCACACATACTATTTGTGAACATCTCTTTAAATTTCGTCAAATTCAGATGAATTTTTCATATAGATATGCTGTCTGAATAATAAGAAGAAAACTGTAAATTTGCTATTTTTCTGAAATTCAAAATTTTCTCGCTTTTGAAGATACAACCATGCGACTTTAGAAAACATTTTAGAATACCGTAGACCTTTCCAACGTGCCATGTCAACTTCGTTTAACCACTGTAGTTTTTGAGATACAAGCATATCAGGATCAGGTATGCAACTTGAAATCATTTCTGTAATATAGTGTTTTGGATTTTGGAGTGAAGTTGTCCTGTATCTATGCCGTAACACTTAATAAACTAAATATTCTTTAAACTGTATTTTCGTATTATTGCTTTAATATGGCAGATTATATGAACTATAACTTTGATAAACTTAACTTCTAATTGATAAGATAACTTAAATTATTGTCCAATAAGACTGACATCAAAGCTTTCTCATGTGAGATGAATAGCATTTAATCTTTCGTCAACTGAAACATCAGTATCCGAATTGGGATATAATTTAATATCAATATAGTCATGTTCACTACAGTTTTTGACAATAACAGAAACATTAAGGGACATATTACTGTGGAAAAAACATTAGAATATAATTCATGCAATGTGTTCAGAGGAAAAATTGAAGAAACACATATGCATTTATACTATAGTAAAGTATAAGTTGCCAAAAGGGCATTTCTGTTAACACATTATTTGCTTATTGGACTTAAAATATCTTAATATAAATATCCAATATAATTTGTTGACAAAATGCTGTTGTTACAAATATTCTGAGAATTGTCATTATTCAATAAATGCATAATTACATCTTTTTCTTGGAGTAAAACACCACCAAAATTTTTTTTATTAAGACGATTACATCGACAGGGCTTGGTTAACGCACGGATCTCCAGGACCGTGGTACGCCAAATTTTATGGGGCCCTTAAATTTTGTTTGTAATAAAAATATAAGAAGAAATAATTTTTTAATTAATTTACAACTGGCAATATTAGTTATTTTAAAAAATATATAAAACTATGTATCGAACTGGATTGAATCACTCATGATATTATAGTAGATAATTGCACAAAAGAATTTAAAAAAACTGTCTATGATCTACCATATTCTAAATTCTACCATATTCGAATATCGATGACAAGTTATTAGAATTCCATTTAGAGTCACACAATAACTTTTTCTACATAAATTTAAATTTAACATCATCTACCTCTGATTTGAATTCTTAGACTTTGTTATACATAATTATTTTTACTTTACCTACAAGGTAATGTATAGGAAAAGTATTGAAATCGTACCAGAAATCGCAATTCGAGTTTTCGACGGATCTACACGATTCAAGCACTCTAGAATTCGAAAAAACTAATTTTAGAGTGACGTCTGTGTGTGCAAAGTATTTATCCATTCTAAGTGATAATCTACTTGACCCAATCTCACTAAATTTGATAGATTAATTACCCTAGTTCTGATAAAATCTTGGCACGGTTAGCATTTTTCACAAGATGAAAGAAATGAAATGAATACAAGTTTGAAATTTTAGATATATATATACTCGTATATATATCGCATCACCTTATAATATAATTTTGTCTATATTTTTATGAAAAGTGTTTATGCCTAAATCAGCTGAAACATTTGAAATCCACGACACATGAATATACATTTGAAATACATGAAAAATATATTTATAAATATTCACAAAATTTCAAGGAAAAATATCATAATTCGAATATCCTAAAAATTTACTTTTACACTCGTTAAGCCGGACACTCAAGAGCCAACATTTATTGTACGTATTAGTGAGAGTTCATTATAGCAGAAGTCCATAAATCTGGCGTAAAATAGTGACATACTTTTATGTAACATACTAGGTATATTTAAAAATACAACCTTAAAACCTAAAAGACAAAATTTTAATCAAAACATTTTAATATGTATAATGAGGTAAATATGAAAACTTTTTAACATTCAAAGCATAAACAAAATGTATTTATACGTATTACTATTTTTAAAATCAAGTAATATTTATTTGTTTCATCTGAGTAAACAGTCTTCTTCTTATGTCATTCCCAATTTTAGTCAATTGCTCAAACGTATATTCTGGAACATCTTCTACCGATTAAAAAATTAATATAATTGTGTCTATATTAAGAAATAAACCACCGTATTAAGCGATGTTTATGAAATGCAACATCTATAGACTTTAACCGAAGAATCCGTATTTGTACGTAGTAACCAGAAATTCATCTTAAACGAGTGCCGTCTTAACGAGAGTCCACTGTATTTCATCTTGCTTTTATTTTTGATCTAAGAGAACTTGTGTTTAGTTTTCCAGATTCTCTTGTATGTTCTGGTATAATCCCTACTAAAAATCCTTATAGCTGAGCCTAAAGGAGATGGCACTCACCCCCCCTGGGTAGTAACATTTCATGTCATTCTGGGACAACAGAATAGTGGGATGGGCGAATCGTCTGCGGAACTAATAGGTAGGGATACCTCTAGTACGACATTTGTGCGAGTGTTCCCACCTCCCCTTGTCTGCACAAGTATACAGACGGTCATCTATTATCTCGAGTTGAAATCTGTTGGGCACGCTTATTATAATAATTTTAATCCCTGCTTGGGATGGTGTCCTAAGGTAACTACCGCTTTTAGGGCACGCCCTGTTAGGAGCACGAAGAAGAAAAAGGCCGTGTGTATCTATAAAACATTAATTTATTTACACTATATAAATATTTACATAATATTGACTCAAAATATTTAAAAGACCACTTCCCATAATCAAAATGGAAAGTATACCACTTTAAGTTAAACAAAAACAAAAGTATATATAGTCTCACCGACTGAAGTTGAGAAGATGGTAATTAAAGATTAAGCTTAAAACGTCCCAATGATATATTTAATCATCTTAACACGGAGAGAGAGGTCGAACAAATACAAAATTGGCAAAAAGTCCCAAATGGGTAACTCACCAACATCGCTGGCCGAGTTGCGGTCTTTCATCCTTCAGGATCCAACGCACTTAAAAAAGGGGCTCTTTTCTCCCTCGAGTCCGAGATCATTCTCCTCGCTCCTTTTTCAAATTTCTGAAAACTCTCTCTCTCCAAGATTTTAAAACACGCCACTGAGGCGCATACAACTATCTCATTGGATTCTGGGTCTTAACCCCTTGACCCCAAAGCATCGCCATTGGCTTTAGACCTCCAGAAACAAAAAAGCCCCTTCTCAAGCCCCTGCGAAACTGATATGCTTTAGGCCACTAATTCAAAACAGACCGCCAGACCTATGATCCGTCCGGAAACGGCCAAACGTTAAATCTTTTGGTGAAAATGTGATATCTAAAGAACACTCCGACATCCTGTCTTCTATTTCTTTGGAGTGCAGCTGGTCCAACGAAAAGGCTGACCCCCAAAATAAATACGTAAACTCTAGATCGCACTCCCAAAAATATTGGATCATGGGTTTACCATGCGACAGATGGATATTAGAAGGCGGAAGGCAACAATAAGTAAGTTATTTTCAGGGGGAATGGGATTTTCAGTTATTCTGCTGCTCTGAAGTCGACATAGGGGAATATTTTCGCCAAAATGTAAAGATGAGAAGATTAAAAAAATGAAAAACGAGGGATAGAAAGTAGAGAATGTGCAAAATTATCAGATGGCGCATGCACCCCTTTCTTCTAAAGTTATTTTCATTAAATAACCTTGTTACACTGAACAAAAAAGCACTCCAAATAATTTAAAGAAAAACTACTACCATAAAATTGAAAGAGTGAAAGAAATTTAACCAGAATTAAAATAAAAATGTACAAAGCCATAAACTTACCTCATGCTAAAAAGAGATACACGGTTGCCACTCATAAAATTAGAAATATTAGTGCTGCCAATGAGGAGCAAACTTGGAAAAGTAATTAGAAATACAACATGAGATGTGTTAGAATACGTACAGATGTGATTACTAAAGGCACCTGTGGCAAAATGTTAAAGAAAGCTTATGATAATAAAGATTATACGATTAAAAATTCGTAGTTACTTTATTTATTCAAAATGAACTCATAAGCGTTCACACGACCAATGTACAGTGAATAGCTTGATAACTATCTTTCAAGATCGCTAAACAACTCTCAGATACAATAAAATAGCAATTAAATGCTCAGCTAAAACACAAAACAGCAAATACTATTCTCAAAACACTACCGTATTTCATCATTCAATATAGCTCGTATCATGTTAACTGTTCTCTAACTGAGCGATGACTCCTTTAGTTGGTGATAAATGACCAAATCTAGAAACCCCCGCCTAATTTTCACAGTATGGGAACCGTACATTCACGTAATATGAATGGCTGCATGTTAAAGTGTTTTCTCTTTGAATAGGAGCAAAGGTCCGGTATGTATTCTTTAAATAGAGGTGGAATACATAAATGAGGATAATCAACGGATAATCAACACTTTATTTAAAAGCACTAATAAGTGTAAACAGGAATAATATACAGCGAATAACTTGATAACTGTTTTCCAAGATCGGTAAGCAACTTTCAGATAAAACAGCAATTATGTGCTCAGCTAATTCGCTAATTGGTCGATACTATCAGCAAAACACTGACTTATCTTACAATTCAATTCAACTCATATCACGTCAATGGCTTTCCAACTGAGTAATGAAATCCTTTTATATACACTCCGTAGCAACTTCCAGGAGAAGCCCGTATCTTACAGAATATTCGTTATCACGAGAAAGTTCCAGTACAGTCGCCAAAAGCTGCCAAGTTGGCTATAAATAGCTAAATCTCGCAACCCCGACCCGACATTAAAAATGGCAACCCTACATTTACGTAATATGACTAGCTGCCTGAAAAAGCGTTTTCTGCTTGAATAGAGCAAAGGTCCGCTATGTATTATTTGAATAGAGGCAAAGCTCAGTGAAACATTTTATATATTCCCAGTGAATAATTATAAAATTTACAAGTAATTTTAGGAATATTATTATTATCATATTGATATTTTATATTTTGCGTTTTTTTTTTCGATCGGTGAGGACAAAAAAAAATATATTGTGATTCTGTTGTTATCTACTCTTAGCAAAAGTATTGCTCATTGCATTCTGTTAATTTTAATGTATTTGATTATATCAGAATCTTTAAATAGTTTGTAATAATAAATTCTTATAGGATTTTCCCGAATTCCATCAAAAATACTTCACAAAAATTTCCGCTCAAAGATGCAAAGAGCGTTTTTATCAAATCCTGTGAGAATCTAGGTTTCTGAATCATAAATTAAGGTAGGTCTTATAAGTACTTTATATAATTGCAATTTTGATAATTTATGTATTCTAAATAACTTATTAATTTATCTGTAACAATAAAGGGGGGGGGGAATGCATGTTTGTCTGTCTGTAGCGAAAAGTCTAAACTTCGTACGGACATGACATTTGGTACATGTACTTCAGAACTCGGAGGGGTACGCCTCGGCGATTTTTTTTAAAATTGGAATTAGTTAGTTTAAGTCAACGAAGTTTTCCATTCATGGCTGATTTGTACCATATTTTTGTAGGCACGGTAGTTGTTGGTGCCACCTAATGTTGCGATCTGAAACGTATATTGTCGTTCATTAAAACATTATTGCCTTTGCAGATTCTTTATTCTATTATGGGTGTAATATTAATTGGTGATACTTGGCATTCAATTTAAAATTCAGTTGAGCTAATTTGATCGTATTTTTGTCAGGAAACATATTTATTTAGTTTGATCGAAAAGAAAATTTATATATATGAACATTATCTAAAAATTCATAAGTATTTAAAAATTCATATTTCTTAAGTTTGATTAAGTTGTCTATTTTAAAGTCTTAGTGGCGCCAATGAAATATTAATGTTAAAGCATGTCTCCCGGGAAGGTATGGCACACGCTCATATTCTATGCGTGGTCAAAGCTGTTTAGGCTTTGGCATTAAGAAAAATTTCCTATATCAAAAGGGGATGACGGTGTTGGTAATATGAAAATACAAAAACAAAAATATATTTAAATGATAAGTTTGTAGCGAAAATTTGGCAACGTATAAAATAATTTGTACAGTTTTAATGACAGAAGGGGGGGGGGGGTTCTTGCTCATCGTGTATAGCAAATCCTTTATGGCACGGTAGCTGATAGTGCCATCTGGTGTTGAAACTCAGACCGTCCGACCTACCAGAAAGGTGTAAGGTAACAGTTTGGACGGTCGGGAAGTGCCACCCAATTTAGACCGGAACCCAGTGGGGGAGGCATCCACAGGGACCGTACCCTCCTTCCCCTACCATGAACCTCTCGGAAGGACTTTCGGACCCACATGTTTAACGTGATCGTACTCCGCATGAACACGGCGGCAGTTTTTGGCAGTGGCTGGAATCGAACCCGGGCCTACCGAGTGCAATTCCAGCGCGCTAACTAATGGGCTACCGCGCCCTGCCATCTGGTGTTGTCATCTTAAACGTAAATCGTTGTTCATTAAATAATTCATCATTTTCTTGTTAGGAAACAATATAATTTCGTTTCAATGAAAAGGGCATTTGCAGTACGAATATAATCAGAACAAGAAATATCAATCATGCTTAAAGCATTGATTATGAAACACTTTCCAACTTCAATGCAATTTTATTTAAACAAGTCTAAAATGCAATACATTCCTCGGGAATATTTTGAAACTTATCACAATACTGCATTAATTTATTATATTTGAAAACTTAAACCTTCATCGAAAAAATGAACTTCATTCAAATGACGGCATTGAAATATAAATTGCCTGGTTTAAACATCTCTAAAATGTTATACATTCCTCGGAAATAGTTTTAGAATTATCATAATACTACGATAATTTATTATATTTGAAAACTTCATCGAAAACAACTGAAATTAATTCAAATGACGTCATAGAAATAATAACACGCCTGGATCTCTCTATAAAAACAGGATTTCATTCATAACTCTCGCATTCATTTCATTCATCACAATACTATAATTTATTTTATTTAAACATTTTGTTTAAGACCATGGAGCTACAAAAAATTAAACTCTATGCTTGAAACTTCATCGAAAAAAATCGTCCTTCTCTTTATGAAATCAATTAATATTTCATTCATATCAGCCATGCAGACTCCATGGACTAAATTATTTTGTGTTAAAAAAATACAGGAATTCTAATACAACTCATTCTATATATTTTGATATTTACATTTTACATAGGTGAAAAATAGGCTTAGTTGTAGAAATAATCAAATTTAGATGAGCATTTAAACTCAAATATATTGTCATTGCGTTGTTTCAGTATGTAGATGCACAGAATTTAAGCAAAAATAAAGTAGTTTTAGGACGGATACAACACTCAATATGAATTAAAAAGAACTAAAAAAAATCACGATTTTGAAACAAGATGGATGCCATATATCATTTTGAAGTGTGTCATGTGATCGTTTTATATCATGGTCACGTGATCGTTTCATATAGGAGGTGTAATTATTATTTTAATTTTTATTTAAAAAACTACTGAATATATTTCGGTGAATTTTTTTTTATATATTTTATGGAACAATTTGAATATTTCCTAAAATTTTCGAAGCAATTTGTGAATTTTAAATCCGCTTAAAAAATGTTTGAATAATTAGGTCCCATAGGGCTCAATGTATTTCATTTTTTCGACCCGGGTTCAAACCAAAACTAATTGGGTGATATTATTCATTTATATTCCCATAGGTTCTACAGACCGTCTGAACAACATACTGAAATTTCATTTTGATTAAGTCATTTTTACGGCAGTTATCGTGCTAACGGACAGACAGACAGAATGAACAAAGTCATAAACACTTTTCAACTTTGTTGTAAAGTGTTAATAAGAAGCATATGGATATTTTCAGATTTCGAGTACCCAAGTATGTAAAAATTTCTATTTTTTAAGTTTCATTAAGTTGTATATTTTTAAATCTTAGTGTCGCCAACTTAAAATTAATTTTAAAGTAAATCTTCCAGGGAGGAAGGAATCGTGGCGGCATCCATCTTCAAACCGTGGTCAGAGCTGTTTAGGATTTGCAGTAAGAGATAAGTTCCGATATTTAAAGAGGGTGACCATATTGGTCTTATGGGCATATAAAAATATTTAATGGATAAGTTTGTAATGATGATTTAAATGATGGTAAAAATGACGATAAATTTTAATGATGATAAAAATGACGTATAGAAATCTAATGACGGGTGGGGATTTTCTTGCTCATCGTGTATAAAGTATTTGAAATCACGTTCCGATATTCAGTGGTTGTTGTTGTTGACACCCAGACCGTCCGACCTACCAGAAATGCGATATTCATTGGTGAAACTTGGCGTTAAATTTGTACGATTTTTGTTCAAAACATGCATTTTGTAAATAGATTTGTGTAATTTCTATTCTCAATTGTAATATTTATTAATAGAAAATGTACCTGGTGTTGCCCGAGATTTAAGAGGCAAACCTCTAATAAATACTAGACCGGAACTCATAGTGAATTCTTGAAAACCAAATAACGTTTCAGCAATACGTTCATTTATAAAAAAAAATAAATTAAATTATGTTGCATGTGTGCACACCACTACAGCTCATTTGAAATCCCTGGCAGTGTCGGGTTCATTTTGGAGCTGCGAAATAATTGGATACAATTAAGTAGTAATGATTTATCAATATTAAAATCAAACGCTCCTTCTGTTATATAAATTAGTGATTATCTTTTTGAATAGCTCAATACTGAAATTTAAATCTAAAAACCAACATTATTACATATTAATGGTGCATTAGGCAATAATTTCAAATTATATGTATAAAAATGTAGTCGATTAATATTAGTGTCTAATGCAATAAAGCAGATCATAAACATATCTATAAAACATATCTACATATCATCATTAGGATAAAATTACAAATTAGCCAATATATATATATATATATATATATATATATATATATATATATATATATATATATATATATATATATATATATATATATATATATATATATATATATATATATATATATATATATATATATATATATATATATATATATATATATATATATATATATATATATACCCTTAATATTATTTTATATTGAACAATTTTGATTCAATTAATCGACTAATCGACTAGCAAGCTACCACATCTTCTTGGTTTCCAAATCATTGACTTTTGAGGTATTTTTAATAGTATAGGTATTAAATATTTACAGTTATTATCGCTCTATGTAATGATTGTATTACATCTAATAGTGTACATTTCAAAGTAAACAAATTTCCAATGCTACTGCACTTTGTATTACACTATGATTATTTAATTCAAGGTAATAACATAGATTTACAAAAATTAGGTGTACCACAAGGGTGATATAGCAGCAGTATTCTAGCAAGCTTATATTTAGGAAATTAAATTTATCTCTAATACCTAGATTATTTATCTATATTATGTTGATAAATTGATATGCATTATTGTTATTGATAATAAATATCAATATTGGTTTTTAACACTTTACAACATAGTTGAAAAGTGTTTATGACTGGTCATTCTGTCTGTCTGTCCGTTAGCACGATAACTGCGGTAAAAATAACTTTATCAAAATGAAATTTTAGTATGCTTTTCAGACGGTGTGTGGGACCAATGGGAATATAAATAAATATTATCACACAATAAGTTTTTTATTGAACCCGGGTTGAAAAAATGAAATACATTGAACCCTATGGGACCTAATTTTTCAAACATTTTTTAAGCAAATTTAAAATTCACAAATTGCTTCGAAATTTTTAGGAAATATTCACATTATCCCATAAAATATATATAAAAAATTTCAGTAAAATATGTTAAGTAGTTCTTTAATTAAAAATTATTTAATATAGGGAAAAAAAAATTCAATTAAATTCTTATTTTTGGGATATCCTCCACAAAGAAAAAAAAGATATATTATATAATAAATATTTTTCCAAGAGTGTAATCATTTTGTATATGAGAGAGGCTTCACCTTTTAAAATAAATTTGGTAGATAACTATTTTTCAATTTTCTTTTTAATTTTATATAAGTCTTCGTGATATACTTAATTAATGGCATTTTTAATGCACATTCCTACGTCCTAGAGAGTTAAAATTTGGTACACAGCTTAAATTTGTTGAACATTTAATTCCACAAAAATTTGGTGGATCTTTAAATATAGATCATACGTTTTTTTCGAAATGGCCTGTAAATAATCCCCGTTCACTTCTATAAATCATTGTTGTAATATTGTTAAAAATTCTGATGTGGGCAGCACATGTCTCTCCCTGCAGTCTCATATTCACATTTCCTTTATTTCTTCAATAGTAATTTGAGTTTATCTGCACAAAATAACAGCCATAAGTATTTTAAATGACATTGAATTTGCATGTTAAACTTAAATTTGGTTCTCATTTGATAGCTGGACTTATTGTCAAAGGTGGCGTAGCGAAAACGCGAAAAAACTAGAATATCTCAAGAACGGCTAGTCTTAGAGTAATGGGGCTAGTCTTATTACTTTCCTTATATACATAATGTATAAGGAAAGTATTGTTGTTGTTCACTCTAAATTCGGAAGGAGTGAGAAAGTCACTTTTGGGAGGAGTGACAAGCCTAAAAACTGATAATCACTCTTTTAGAGTGATTTTTTTGGTCATTTCACTCGTAAAAGGGATGGATATTTCACCTGAAAAAAAAGAGTGAAATTTTCACTCTTTTTTCAAGAGTCATTTGCAGGCGATCTTCATAGCACTCCTTTACTGAGTGAAATATCTCACTCTTTAGAACAAGTGAATTTCATATCACTCCTTTTCCGAGTGAAAGCATTTCAAAAATGGCAACAGCGCTGTTGTTTACATCGTGCACATTGCACAGAACTAGTAGCATTGGTGTATCAGCTCGTTTTATACGAAACTCTCTATTACACAAGTTTAATTTATTAATTTTTTCATGTGTTTAATCATTATTAGAATAGCATAGTTTGTATTCTAATACTGATCGTTAATAATCTTCGATCGTTAATAATTCGATAAGCGATACCGTAATGTATCAGCTGCCCCGAACGCTCTAGGCCTAACAGTTGTGATATCATTAATTTTTTCTTTTGGATTTAAAAAAAATATATGTATATATATAGTAAATGCATATTTTTAGGATATTTAGAGCTGCTTTTGTTTAAAATTTAGTTTCAATAGCTATTTTCTTATGAATATTTAATGTTTCAAAACTGTTGCTTAACTTTTATGTGTAGTAAGCGAACGTTTAATTTCTAGCAGGTCGGATTTAAAATGTTTTTATTATTTAAGACGGGCGCGAAAAATTTATCTTCGAATTAATGATATTTTGAAAGTATTTTCTATCTTCTCAAAAATATTAGAACTTCTTTTTTGATTACTCTGGCATCGAAACGTGTTCAAATTTTCAAAAAATGAATGTTGTTTAGTTAAAAGAATTACAAAACAATTATACATATATTTTGATACAATTTCTATGCTCTGTTGAATTTTCATGTTTTTTGGACCCTTGAAAATACATTTTCCCAATCACTATCCTTCAATAAAAGTTGTACGCTTAACAGAAAATATTTTACAAACATAGCAGTAAATTGCTATTCTTCGTTCACTGTAAACCAACTGTTCTTTGCCAATTTTTTCAATATATTCTTTCATGCGAATGAGGAGATGTTATGTTTACTTCTATTTCTTTTTTATTTATGTATTTCTTGTTTTCCCTAGAACTTTTTCGGTACTTCCTTATTATAGCGGCCCCTGCGGATGAATTGCCAAGGTAGGTTGTAAAATCTCGCTAAGTGTTTGCAGTCCTAAAGAAACAGCATCTATTTATATTATCGTCATATTGCTTTTTTGTTAACGTTTCCGATTTCGTACTAGTTTTTTTAAATTGCTTGCTTTTTTTAAAAACAATCTTGTTAACAATCTTACCAGACAGATCTTGTTACCAAACAGATTCCATATCATTATTCCAAGAATAATGTCTTTTACCTGACAAATGAATATATGATAATGGCCAAGACATGAAGCTGTATGTTAACGACGAAACCATTTGGAGGTGCAATGTAAAAAGAAGGGCCTCCATGTTGGAAATTGGTTCAGCGGTTCCAGAATACTGTTCGTAACTGCTTTTAGATTTATGTGCTGTTGGGCAGAGGAGTTGACGACTTTCAAATGGTGTGACAAACACCTTAATATGTGTGAAAATGCAACAATTGATTAGAACAATTACATGAGTGTGTTCCCTACATCTAATGCAAAGATTTAATGGACGAATAAGTGGTGTCAATAAAATTGTTGAGTTCGATGAAAGTTTGTTCATCTGGCGTAAAAACAACAGCGGTATGGTACTCCAACAATGGAATTTCGGAGGAATATGCTGGGAAAATGACGAGTGCTTTCTCATTCAAGTTGCGAATAGATGCTAGTACACTCATGGAAAAAATTATTGAACATGTACAAGATGAATCAACGATCTGTTCAGACTGTTGGGAGGGATACAAAACGGCGGATCTTGAAGCAGGTTTGTTCACACACAAAATATAGAAAGAATGTGGGGTTCTGTCAAGTGGAATAATAAAAAAGATCAAGGCACGGCTCGGGATCACCTCGAATCATATCTTTCAGAATTTATGTGGAGAAAATACAAAGGGGAAAAAAATGTTTTTGATGAATTATTGAAAACAATTTCAGAAATATGGCTTGTAATGTACAGCATAATGTCATAAAGATTATTAAAACTCTTCTTATAAAACATGTAAGTATTATATTATTTATTTTTGGGTGATCGGTTGAATTTCTCCCCACAGCTTCTTTGGTGCGAAACGTCTGGTTTTCGCGAAGCACCGAGTTACAATTCTATTCTGTTTTCATCACTAGTCTGGTAGCCTGCGACTTTCTAACATCAAATCAACATGCGGTTTTTTTGGATTCTTCATTTGAATAGGAAATAGGTATTTCATCGGATTTGTTGAGTATTTTTGCTGTACATCTATCTTGCATTTTCATTAAACATTTCACACGTAATTTTCGAATCTATTCATTTATTTAATATTTTCTGTAGATTTAATTGGATTGCAGATAAGTTTTCAATGACATCTGGTACGCGGCAAATGGATTTGTGCGAATGTTTTAGAAAACGTGTTTCGGTGAGGAATGTTTAAAAAATGTGATGTCTTAGGGGAATGTACGTGTATGTTCAAAAAACGTGTTTGTGTGGATGTAAGTGAAAATGTGGATATAAGTGCATTTACATAAAGGTTAGTTCTTTTATTTATTCATCCTGTGTTTTAAAATTGTCTTTTGTATTTTTCTGTGTTTGTAAAATGGTTCAAAGTACAATCATTTTTCTAAGTATCGTTTTTTCTTAAATTTCGTTAAGTCCAATTATTTCTCTAAAAGTATCGTTTCTCCTTAAATTTCATTAAAGTCTAATTTTTTTTTTCTTTTAAATTTGTTCTAAGTATCATTGTTCTTAACTTTCGTTAAAGTCCGATTGTCCTTTTAATAAATATCATTAAAATCCTTTTAAAATTTTTGAAGTTTCGAGTTATAAGTTTTTGAAATTGATTTTTAAAATCACAAAATATTTTAAGTATCGTGTGTTTCAATATGTTTTCTAAAATTTAAAAAGTTTTTTATTCTGCAATTACACTCGCAAGTTATGCAATATTTTTAGAATGCACAAAAATCTTGTAATCTTTTTATGAGTGTTATTCACTTTTATTCAAATTGAATTCCATTATCATAATTACATTCAAAATTCCAGTTCATAAAACTGTAGAATACGTACGTCACTTTGGTATGAAGAGCCTATTTTAAAATATGGGAATATACGTCACTTTAGTGGGGAGGAGTCAATTTTAAAACACAGAGAAACATGTCAACTTGGCTCACTTTTGGCGTACCGAATGGAGGGGGGGGGGAGGTATTCTTTCGATCTGCCTTTATTTTTATTTTTCTATTACACATTCGCTCTACAAACCTTGGCGAAATCGTAATTGGGGGGGGGGCCACTATAATAAGGAAGTACCACAATTTCTAATTAAAGATTTTTTCCAACATCCACATCAAATCTTTCTTCGATCTAGGATTCAAATTTCCATACAAAATTACCTGCTTTTCTTTTACTGACCTGTGATCCGAGCTTTTGGTTACCTCTGTGCGACAAAAATGGTAAATTTTCTGAAGTGGAAGCTAAAGCTAATCTGCAAGCTAAGAAACGAAATCAACTGATGAAATTGACTGATGAACCAGCATTGAAGCTAGTGAAGGCTATGGTAGAATGGAAATTGGATTATATGGATGCTGTGACAAATCAATATGTCTTTGTGAAGAAACTAAAATACAAGTTTTGTTGCAGTTAACCTGAACTGGAAAAAGCATATGCCAAGGGGGGGGGGTAATAACAGTGTTAATTACTTTGATGGAGCTTCATCAATTAAAAAATGCAATGCTGAAAACCATTCCAAATACAAATGACTGACATATAAAAGTAATGGGAAAATATAATGCAGTGCATGCGAGAACAACTTTAGTCTATCTGTGGATGTGGTTTCATTGAGGAACCGAAATGAAATGTAAAGTTGTAAAGCTTTTTGACATAAGCCACTTTCTTGCAAAAGAAGAACTTCTAATTAGCCTTTTACCTGCTCAAATAAAGTTGGAAATGAGGTATAGCATTATATGGGAGAAATTTAATGTTAACCACAGGGATTGCAAAACATTTACGATGTTTATTGCCAAGTCTAAAGAATGATCCATCTTAAATGTGCTCTACATCAGTTTTTTAGGAGCACAAATCAATCCCAGAAAGAAAAAAAAAATTATGTACCTGAAGTATATTAAAAAACCATAATCCCCCTAAGAATAAGTACAGATGGTCCTTCACTTTCAGATTTTAAGGCTGATTGAACAGTTAAAAAATGTTTTGCAAGTGATCCCATACCTTACTTTTAGCTATAAAAGTAAAATGCAATTTTATCTATGCATTAATAAATAAATTTGATAATAATAAAAAAATAAATGTGTGTAACTACATCTACAATATATTTATATTTAAATGCTTTTTATCTGAGGTGTACTTTAGTGTTTCGTATTTAAATTTGTAAACAGTTTCCAAAGTAAGTGGTTTTCTTTTCATTATATTCATTCAATTTTCTTTAACGTGTAGTGAAAAATTTATAACAAATTTAGAAATCATTTTTGATGGTTAAGATTACTGTGAGCTTAATAGTTTTGGACTCCAACTTATAAAAGGTCACAACGGTATATGATGCCAGTTTTAAAATCTTATTTCTTGCCCTGATCCAAGCCAAATTAATTCATATTAATTTGACAAAAGCTGGTATTTATTGAGTTGTTTTGAATAAAAACAATTCTGCAAATATATATAAATGAAGAATTTTGTTGCTATGGTGTAAATAAAGCTTAAAATTCCCAGTAGCCACATGGCGATTAACGAAATCCTGACTGCCCCCCCAAATTTTATGATAGTCTAAAATGATTCTTCTCCTTAAACAATCCCTCCCGTGGAGTTGGAAAATCTGGCAACAATTGCTATGATACTGCGATTGTAATTTATATTTACAGCCAAGAATGAGTGTAATCCACATTCCTATCCTCTCCCTCCCCGTAATCACCAATGTGTTTTGAGCCATGTCCAGGAATAGCATCTCTGCCCTGCTCTATACATTGACCCAGAGTGCCGCCCCCCACTTTTATATGCTATACAATAAGGTTTAATAATTTTTACATCTACATTAAATTTTAAACGGTTCCTGAAAGCAGATGCACAAATGAAAATAAAATCACTCGCAAAAATAAAAATGGTGCATGAAATTCGTCCCCGCTATTTTCGGCTTCTTCTTCGACCCAGACCATCCGACCTACCAAAAGCGTATAAAGTATTTGTTTGAACGGCTGGGAAGCACCACTTTTTTTCAGTTTAGACTGGAACCCAGTAGGGGAGGCATCCACAGGGACAGTACCCTTCTTCCACTACCGGACTCAGACCAGACCTGAAGGACTTACGGACTCAGATGCTTAATTTGATCGTACTCCGCATAAACACGGTGACAGTTTTGACAGTGGCGGGTATCGAACCCGGGCCGTCTAAGTTCATTTCCCGCATGCTAACCACGGGGCTGTCATGCCCCATGCTATTTACAGCTTGTAAATTTATTTATTAGTAAATATTCATTATAACATATTTTACACCATGAAAATTAAAATAATCTATATGAAAGAGTTTCGATAATACGCTGCGGCCCGGGACTGGCACGAGCTAACCTATATTTGGGCACCCGGTGCAAATAATGGGCATCAATCTTGGGGTTGGGGGAATGCTTTAAACTAGATCGTGAGTCTTGCTGCACGGAAGTTTTTCGTTCAGAAAAATTTCAGAAATCCTTTAATTTAATGTATTGTAACTTAGTTATCTGTCACTGACAATGTTAAACACTAAAAATGGATTCCTAAAATGCTAAGAGCTTAGTTGTGTTTTCAGAAGTACTAACTATTAACAATTATCAATTCAAGGTTAAATCAGTTCTATTTTCAACTTTCTCGCGGCCAAGGATAGTTGACGCCAGACATATAGTGATACCTTGCACCTGAACAAAGTACTCGCCAGCTCAAGACATGGAGGACTGGTTGTTCGATTTGTGTCTACTGTATAATAAATCTATAAATAAATAATAGCTGTAATTTTCTAAATTATTACATAACATTTAAATATGTTTATACATAATTTTAAGTAAGTTGAAAAATATCGCACATTTAACAGCTGTCAACTGGCCACTAAACTTCACAAACTTACAGGTCAGTGGCTACTAACTAAAACTGGGAAGCTTTAGATGTAAAATTCTAGTATTTACATCCTACTGAAGTAGTCCTAAGTCTTGTTATGTTTGATCGGCAAGCATTATTCTCTATTTTCTTTATAATTTAGTGCCTGTCATCTTTTGACACTAGGGTAAATTTAATATAGACTTACCTTCAAAATAAAGCTGATTTTGAACCAGAGCCGTAGGTAGAAAGAAAATTCAAGAAGAGTTTTAAATTACTATAGTAATAAATACTTGCTTTCCAAACAGTTACTTTACATCTTTGGGTGGGTCAGATGGTCTTGGTAGAAAAAACAAAACTATTCGCTAAATAGTGCTAAGGTAAGAATTCGCTACATAGTGCTAAGGTAATGCTTCCTTGCATAGTGCAAAATTTTAAAAAACAAGTAATAGAAACAACAGTCCAGTTCCAGAATAATTGGAGCACATTAAAATAGGACAACCAATGGAATGCAATTGACCATCACGAAATCAAATAGAATGGAACGATTTAAGGAAACGGAACATCAAGGTGATAATGGAGCACCAATTATAGTGCATATAAATTTGTGAGAACATGATGTGGAATAGTATGGAACCAAAATTGTGATGAGAGAGCATAATGGACCATGGAATAATCTAATTTTAAAAACAAGGCAATAGAATGCAATGAAACTACTACAAAATTGTCTAAGCAGGAAGGAAGGAGTAACAGAATAAGAGAACAAGCAGATTAAGTCATAAAGGGAGCAGAACAAAACAGACTATACAACGTAGTCTAGGAAATAGAACAGACTAAAATCCTGTAATTAAGATGGAATAGTTCAAAAATATTTATTAAAAGGATGAACAGTAGCTTCATAGTGGAGAGAAAAAGAAGTGCCATAATGAAACATAATATACAACGAACTTTTTATGGAACATAGAACAGAATGGGTTACTGGTCACAACTGATGCAAGGGTATATCCTCCAACCAATATTTATAAACAATTTTATTGAACACTAATCTACATTAAAACAATACTAATTTGAATTAATATTGAACCATAAATAACATTGTCTAGTGTTTTTGCCCCTTATGCAAAGGCAAAAACCGACTCAACAGTGAAGAAAAATTTTCTGTTGTCTGTATCAAGATTTTCCCTGCTTTGATGCATGCTACGTCCTCATTAATATACAAAGATTTGAATATGGTAGTAGAAAAAAAAAATGCTGCATAACATGGTAAATATGATACACATTAAGTGTCTCTTGGTGAATTGTCAGTCATAATAGAAGTGTATAAAGAACATGGTATCCTCCTGTAAAACATTTAATGAATTCGAAGTCAAACCCCTATCATCAATTTTCATTTCTTCTGTCTGACCAAGACATTAATGCTGTCATGTCTGCAGTAAAAGAACTGGTTTTAAAACCGAAATTATTTTGTTTCTTGCATTAGTTGATTTTGCGATAAATTTTTTATAATTATCAAATAGCTAATAATTTGAACAAAATTCTTACAGGTATATTATTTTTCCTTTTCACAACAATAAAAATAAGATAACATGATTTTCTAATAAAGGAATTTAGTCAACTTTTAATAAATTATATATATATATACAGCTTTAAGACTGTTTTCTATGAATTATTATTTCAAGAGTTATTTAGGTTTTCTTCTTTTATATACATATTGTGGCTCTGAAGCTATGTTTGATCCTTAGATCCCAGAGATTGACCTGTATATTGTGTTACTGTTTTGAGAAACCGTAAACATTTGAATACCTGTATAGGCTACGCTTATAAGATTTTCTATCTGGTATATTAAAAAAATTGTATAATTGTAGTGGAAAAAAGATATGCAATTAGGATAGATTCACATATTGATACTCAATACTACGGGTTTGAACATCTTTGGTAAGGATATTTTTAGGCATACACAGATTTAGAATTTTTTTTGTTCGGGAGTGCTAAAATACTTTAGCTCCGATCCAGTGGTCGAGCGGTCAGGGGCAAGTGTTTCCGTCTGATTGTTGGATTGCCGGGTTGTGGTTCGAATCCCGCCAGCGGACACGGATGCTGTATTGTCGAGGCAAAGTCAGACTTCCGCCCTTGGGGTGCCTCAATATAAAGTGAAGCTGCAAATTTCTCCCCTTTGCCATGGAATCAGGTTGTCTAGTTGATGTGGTGCATAGACGCTCCTTCACCATGTGGGAATAAGTAACAACAACACAAAAAAATACTTTTGCACACCTGAACAAATTTTTTGCAATGTATGATGTCGAACAAAATTTTTTGCAATGTATGTTGTCAATATACAATTGAAAACAATACTACATTTTTGCATTTTATTTGCAATGTCAATATACAATTGAAAAATCACTAGGGTGTTTTTGAAACTTTGGGGGGGGGGGGGGTATAATCAAGCCTTTCCTACCTACCTAGCTCTGCGTTATATTTTAAGAGTAAAAAAAAATGAATTTTTGTTTCTTGCTGGTTAATTTAGCCTACATGTGGAATTGTGTGTATCTAATAAAACTAACAGATGAAGCTGTTTCATTCAGTGGTTGTTTGTGATTTCAGAAATGGGTTAAGCAGATTTCAGCGGTAGGATTCCTCCTCCAGCTTGACAAAACATGCATCATCAAAACACATCACACTACTGGCACAAATGTTGTTAAATTATCTAAAAGTAGCCAAACGAGTCTGAAAAATTTGCAAAATAACAATAATAATAACCCATTCAGCCGATAACATTGAAGCAATACTGTGTCACCTGCTTCACTTCACAAGCTGCCACTGGTTTCATTTGCTTTTTTCAAGCTGTATTTAAAGACATATATATATATAATCAGATAATGCTCTGAAAGAAATTATATTTAATGAAGATTCTCGGATGCAAATTTAAGCAGATATTTTCAAATAATTGACTAAAATGAAATATATATAACAAATTGGGTTTATGGAATAAAAAGAATTAAATTTGTATGAAGTTTTGTCATTGCACATTGAATTTCACAAGAAAGATTTAGCCCTACTTTAAATCTTTGAGCTTGTTATGCATTAAGGTAATCACCTGATGAAATGTGTATTCAATTTAATTTAAAAATTTGTGCAATCTGTCGTTAAAAATTAAATGCATTAATGTCTAAATGTTAAATTAAATTGCTTTATGAATACTAATAAAAATAATCTTGATAGCTGCAAAGTTAGAAATCTGCAGAAATTGTTATTTTCATTCAAAAAGAAGCAAGGATTGAAAACATTTTTTAATGAGGAGACAGTAATAAAATGTACTTTAAAGTAATTTTAAAGTACAATTATTAATTTTTAATAATTTTAATGTAAATTTACTCATTTAATGGAAAATGGATCTAATTAAGTAGCTAAATTAAATAAAAGTGCCTGTGAAGTTATTCTAAAATAAGTTATTTTAATCATTGAAATTGTAAAACTTCACTTTTATGCTTGCTTAAAGCCTAATCTCTGTATTTTGATAATGTAAACACTAGAATTTTAAATACATGGAATACAGATAAAATCTTGATTTTAGCTCAGCTAAAATATATTTTAATGCTTATTTTAAAACTAAAAACAGGATTACCTCCACTAAGATGACACTATTTAGGAGTGCATATTTATTAGCTCCTAGAAAAGAGTGATTATTCACTCCTAAATAGAGTCTATTAATCACTCCAAAAACACTAATTCTTCACTCTTTCTAATGGGTGAAAAACCACTTTTGTCAAGAGTGCATATAGTCACTCTTTCTAATGGGTGGAAAAACCACTTTTACTAAGAGTGTATATAGTCACTCCTTGACATGGATTATTCACTCCAAGGTGGAGTCAATAAATCACTCATTCAGAGTGGCATTCACTCCAAAGGAGTGACTATTCACTCTTTCCCTTGAGTAGAAAACCCACTTTTGTTTAGAGTGAATACTCACTCTTTAGAGGTTGGCTCAATTTCAAGTCTTTCTTAGAGTGACTATTCACTCTTTTTGAGTGAATTCTCACTCTTTCAAATTTAGAGTGTTGAAACCCAGACCGTCCGACCTACCAGAAAGGTGTAAGGTAACTGTTTGGACGGTCGGGAAGTGCCACCCAATTTAGACCGGAACCCAGTGGGGGAGGCATCCACAGGGACCGTACCCTCCTTCCCCTACCACCAACCTCTCGGAAGGACTTTCGGACCCACATGTTTAACGTGATCGTACTCCGCATGAACACGGCGGCAGTTTCGGCAGTGGCTGGAATCGAACCCGGGCCTACCGAGTGCAACTCCAGCGCGCTAACCAATGGGCTACCGCGCCCCTAAGGAAAGTATTGTGACGGGGTCGAAAATTTGAATTCGAGTTTTCGACGGGAGAGCACGTTTCAAGCATCCCTGATCACGAATCAAACATTTTTAAAGTGATGTCTGTGTGTGTGTCAGTGAGCCTTTGGAGACGATAACTAACGAACGAATGGACCGATTCGAACCAAATTTGGTACAAAAATCTGTAAACACTGGAAGTCTATTGTTTTTATACGCAATCGAATGTTCAGAACCCCTCTAAATTTTCGAATGAAATTTTGAAAAAATCGTCAAAAAAACCAAAACCACTAATAAAGATACGTAAATAGACATTTCTTATGCAATTTTTCATTAGAAAACGATTGACATAAATTTTAGAACGCTAATATGAACCGTTCTCGAGATATTGTACATTTTTTAAAAAAATTATCAAAAAGTCATATAAAATAAAAAAAAATATTTCGTATTGAGAAACATGTTCATTTTTCATATGTAAAACCATGCGATGAATTGGGTGACATCATTCTCGTGGATCTAGCTCGTTCCATTCATGAAAAAATATACTTTGAGTAATACTTTTGTATTTGAACGCCAATAGTCATTAATCTGCTGTAAAAATAACTTTTTTCTTAATGCATAACGCTTGGCGAGATTTTGGCGACGGATTTGGCGGAATGTCGCCAACTTGGCGACTTTTTGAAATGTTGCCAAATTAACGAAAATCTCGCCAAATGGATAAAAATGACGCTAAATCAGTGAAAATGACGACTATTGTCGAAAGTTCAATATCTTGGAAAGAATATTAGTATCTGCAATAAGAAAAACCTATTTTTTTACTGTAAAAGTAGTAAATTCATTACATTATATAAGGAAAGTCATGTGTTGCCGACATCAGATTTTTCTTTTTGTTGTCAAAAATCAAGTATAAAATAGGAAATTAATTGATATAATTGAGCACACGTAGTCCTTTATTTTTATATTTAACGATTTTTGTAGGCCATTTCGCAAAAATAGCCCATTCCTTTTTCCTGAATCGTACTAGAATAACCTACAAATGATTTAGGTACCAAATTTTGTTAAATTTGTTATATAAATCACTTGTAGGTCATTGAAATATTATACACCAAATTTTGTTAAATTTGTTTCATTAGTTTTTAGCTAGAGTGGGTAAAGGTAATTTCTGCCGGCCATTTCGCAAAGAAGGCAGATTCTTTTATTACGAATCGTACTGTAATCTAATGAACATCAGGATTTTCCACAAAAAACCTACCTACCAAATTTTATGAAATTCGGTCCATTAGTTTTTCAATTAGAGTGGATGTAATATCCTCACAGACACACAGAATTATACACAGATACACTCTTACACACACAAACATCTTCCTAAAAATAGTTTTTTCGTGTTCTAGAAGTCCCAAAACGTGTAGATCCTTCGAAAATTCGAGTTCCGATCTTCGGCACGATTCCAATACTTTGAATACATACACACACACACACACACATATATTATATGCGTATCTGTGCATCTAAATTCCGTGCCTATGCAATTACAATAGTTGGGATTTTAAATGATCCCTAAACTTTTATTATTTCTTCAACGAAGCCCAATTTTAACTTATGCAGAATGCATATATCTGAAGCGATTGTAAGGTGAGTTACATAAGAATTGCTGAATTTTTTTACACAAAATTATTTAACTCTGGACATTGGAATACAAGTTACATTAATGAAATATTCATTGATTTTGCATGGAGAAACAGATGATTTATATTTCGATACAGTTTTAAATATTTAAGTATAATAAATTACTGTAGTACTGTGATAATGTAAAAGTTATCACCACTAAATGTAT
Organism: Amaurobius ferox; assembly: GCA_951213105.1. Taxonomy (NCBI): domain Eukaryota; kingdom Metazoa; phylum Arthropoda; class Arachnida; order Araneae; family Amaurobiidae; genus Amaurobius; species Amaurobius ferox. The sequence continues at coordinate 9,904,726 of OX578134.1, forward strand.
CACATTTTAAAAATTTTTATATGAAATTGCATTTCAGTTGGAAAGTGTTTCATAATCAATGCTTATGCATGATTGATCTTTCTTGTTATTCTACTAACCATGCGCAAATTCCTAATTAATCTAGTGTTAGTCAAAATGTTAATTATTTAGATTTAAATTTATTTTTATTATTAAGTATTATTACTTTATTATTTAATAATTATTAAATCTTATTATTTTAATTTTTAATAATTATTATATATTATTATTTTATTATTTCATTTTATTATTTAATATTATTACTTGTATTTAATTTCAAATTTATGCATTTTACACCCTTCGCAATAACACGTCAATTTGAGCAATTGATTTAGTAATTTAGTAGAATAAAAATTATTCTTGTGTGTAGTTTGTCTCTGAGTTTTTGAACTGTAAATATATTCGAGAATTTCAAGCATTTGAAAATGTGCACAGGAGGCATAAAAAGAGGAATATATTGGGTACGAAATTCTCCGTTCCCCCTTGCGATGTGTTTATTTATGGCACAGAATCTCATGATGCATTTGAATTGACAGAAAAGTTTTTTAACAAAAGTGGCAGAAACAAACTTGCTCATGGATGCAGTGAGATGTAAAACGGTTACTTTGTTAACAATAAGTATGAAGCAATTTCTGTGTTTTTGTTTAGAGTGCTTAAGCAAGTTTAGACACATATGTATCATTATTTATTTTGCCTATCCAATAACTAGAAATTTTAAAATTGTGTTAAGGTATTTCTGCATTTATATATTAAAAATGGCATTTTCTCTAAAATGTAAAAATATCATAGTTATTCATAATTGCAAGTCAATATAGTTATTCATAATTGCACATCAATTTTGCAAGACTTGCATGATAGTTCCATAAGTTGCAAAGGGGTTGTGAAAAACATGAACTTTTTCTAATTACATTTCTAAGATTTTATTCTAGATTTAGATTATTTATTTTAGAATCTGTGAAAGTTCACATCGAATACTCGTCGAATGAGCAAGTAATATAGTTTTATAATCAATATTTTTTACGTAAAGAACGTATTATTGACAATTTTTTCAACGAGATGGCAGATACTCCAGAAATCCGGTTCCAGCAAAATGGAAATACAGATCATATTGAGAATCAAATCATGAGATTCCTGAGAAGGATTTTGAAGAGCGATTTCTAGAATTCTAAAATACCGATGCCTTGTTCACCTAATCTGACCTCTCCTGATTTTGATGTGGGGATATTTAATGGAATAAGTGTTCTCAGACAAGCCAGCAAGGATGTAAGGCTTATCAAACAACATCCAAATGGAAATTGAATTAATTTAATGATAGAATAAATTTTGAATCGTGTTATAAAAAATAGACTGGTTCGCATAATAAATTTCTATTGAGTTTACAAGTTTGTTTGATGTATATATTTTCATCATAAATTCTGAAGAATGTGAATTTTTAAACTGAAAAATAAATCCCTTTAAGAAGTTAATTAGAAAAATCCCTTTAAGAAGTGAATTAGAAATAAATCATCAGAAAATATACTGTATGATTTGTACTTATGACTTTACACATGTTTTCACAAATTTAAGAAGACAAGGCTTGTTCCTGAAGAATAACTGCAAAATTATTAGAATACTCCCAATATGCAGCATTTGTAACATATGCGTGAAACGACTGATCACAATGCAGAATCAGACTGTACATTTTTATCCTTCTCCCAATTTGTTATTCAAAATTGACAAAATATAAAGAAATTCATTCGAAACTCTAAAATATAACTAATATTATTTTTTATCTTTCTGCGTCAAATAACATACGATCTTATATCCCTTGTTTGGAAATTTAAATTTCAGAATTCCAAAGGAGAATTGCATGCAGTACTTAAATTGGATTTAACTTAAAGTGCACGAAGTAGGAAGTCTTTGTTTTGACGTCTCCAGGGGATTTTATTCCGACATGGCTGAGGAGGTACGTAACAAACCAGAGATCAATTGAAAGGCACAAATTCAAGAAGTTTCTTTAAAGAACGTTTTACGTAAAGGGGACATGGAAAAATTGAACTTTTAAATGAGAATAAACATATCTTTTACATTTCTATACCATTTTCTTTCAGAGACTACCTTAGTACTTAAACGTTAAATTAGTTGACAGGATTCATATATATATAATTATCTAACCCATTTGACGCATATTTCTCTTTTCAGATTCTGTAGCAGCTCCTTAATGACGTAGAAGACTGTGAATTTGAGCACATAGCATCAGCTATACGATATAAAACATAAATGAGATGGATTTCTGATTTTCTCCAGGGAGGAATGAGAAAGGGATTGAAATTTCGAAAAGTATTTTCGGTCCCACAGAAACTTTTCCATTGACTTCGGAGTCTGAAACTTTACAAAAATAGTATCGACTACTGTACAGAACCTAACAGAATCGGATTTTCAATTTACTCTCTCAGAGGACGAGAAAATGGATTGTGTTCAAACAGTCCTTCGAATCCTCCAAAATCCCCACGATGACCCCAGAAGACTAAATCATAGCATATTTATAGCATCAACCATCGGACAGGATCTAACGTAGTAGTATTTTCGACCCCTTTTCGAAGATGATATTATATATTTTGAAATCTTCCCAGTCCCTCAAGCAACCCTCCGTTGTCTTAGAAGGCAAAATCTTTGAACTCTTATAGTATCAACCATTGGACTGAACCTAACGGATATGGATTTTTGATCCCTCCCCCCCCCCCGGAGTGGATAAAATGGAGGAGGGGTAAATTTGATTCTAACCCTTCCCGATGATACTACCAGGGACATAAAAGTTTTAACCTTTACATTTCGGCTTAAATAGTCCACTAGTTCGACCTCAGAAAGACAGAATAACTGAAAATTCCACGCCCACAGTAATCCGTCCCTCTTCTAAAACCTATCCCAAGCAGGGATTGAAATGATTACAATAGAAGTGCCCAAATCATTTCATCGGGGACAATATGTGCCAGTTTTTCAGACCAAACAATAGGGTGAAAATCATTAGTACATCCGTAGTACCATTGCTACTCATTGAGCAGAACCTTCCAGTGGTACAACCGTTGTACCGCCGTAGTTAAAAGACGAACTGGAGTATGCAGTCAATTTTCAATTGAGATAACTCTTCTCAATACTAAACACTGTATATTTTTAAACACAATAAAAATAATTATAAAAATTGCAGCTTCCTTTTTTGAGCCTTAGTTTCCCTGTGCAAATAAATACTAATGTGATAGAGTACAGCTTAAATACTAGCATGATTTAAGTAGCAAAACTAGAATACTGTTTCACATTGATTTAAAGTATATAATCAAACATATGTTTTACATTTCCAGTTCGAATTTTCTTTTACAAAGAAGGCTGTATTTTTACACCATTAAACTGAATTAAATTGCCTATTTAATTAACTTTTTGCAAAATTCCTGTAGATACGTGACGTAATTCGTTGCTCAGTTAGAGATCAGGACAAACGAATTTTATTGATATGGGCTAATATAGGGACTATATATATTTTATTCTACCAGCTTCTGGTTCGTATATATTGTGCGTTCCTTATACCGATTCTCACTAATTAGACAATGTTTTATAACTTTATTAAAAAATTTACTAAGCGTAGGGGTCCGGGATTTAAGGTAAGTAGTCGCAGCATAACCATATGTGTACCCATACTATAGTTTACTTATTTTATTTTTGTTAAAAGCGAGTGCATTGTTAAAATGTTCCTTGGTTATTGGGAATTCGCCTTGAGTTCTGATTAAGTTTTTATCAGGCAACGCGGGAACATTCTAGAAAATGTACCCGCACGTTACCAGGGCTTTGAGATGCAAGCCTTTGCTTTCAATCACACTGGAACTCATACGAATTCTTGAAAACAAAGAATGCTTTAACATTGAACCCGCTTATATAAAAAGGAGGAGTGGAAGACGTTGCGCTGATAGTGTTAAAATTTACAATCTGCAAAAAATATCTTGGATGCCACTGATATCCAAAAATTGTGTCTTCAATTCATGAAAGTATATATATTTATAAATTCACGAAATTCTTTTATTAATAGTATGGATTCAGTTCAAATTTGTTTTAAAGAGATGTTTTCAATGCTTCTAAGATAGAAGATATTTTCGGCCGCTTGGAACCGATTTGTGTGACAATCGCTCAAACTCATGCTAAATCGAGCTAACATCTAAAATAAATCCAAAAATAATTTGAATTTCACAAAGCATTTCACCCAGGTGCACTTCCTCTGTTCTTAAAGTACCTGTGTATCAAATTCCGTAGCCGTACATTGCTTTACAGTTTCTGCTACAGACGATACCGATAAATAGACGAACATACAACCGAACAAATCGAGAATTTTCATATGACCCCATAAGAAAAAGTCAAGACAGGAGAGATCAGGTGATCGTGCCGTCGAAACTATGGGACCACCTCGACCAATCCATTACCTTGGGAATGTAGCATCTAAGGTGCGCCGCACATCCACGCTGAAGTGGGGTGGTGCTCCGTCGTGTTGGAACCACATACATGCTTTAATGTTGTCAGGAACATGTTGCAGTAACTGTGGCAATACCTCTTGTAAAAATAGGAGGTATGTTCTGCCGTCCAGTCGGCATGGTAGAAGATATGAGCCAATCAAATGATCATAGACGATTCCAGTCCAAATATTTACGGGGACACGTTGCTGGAAGGAATGTGGACGTGTAGCGTGCGGATTTCTAGATGCCCACACATGAAAATTGTGCATATAAAAATGCCCTCATGAGTAAAACGTATTCGTCCGTGTATAAAACATGTGCATTAAAATCAGGCTGCTCTGCCATCTGTTGCAGAAACCAGCGTGCAGGATCCACACGTGGCTGGCAATCTGCAGGTGTCAAGGCTTGCACTTTCTGTGCATGGTAGGAGTGTAATCCCTTTTCCCGTAATATTCGGCAAACCTTTCTTTGGGACACATTTAAGGCATGGGAAAATGGCCGCGTGTTCCTTTCCGAACGATCTTCAACCCTCTGCAGAATGTTCTCTTCAACTTGTGGCGTACTCACACTCCTGGTACGTCCTGTATCATGCATGCGACCGACACAGGAACCCATTTCACACAGACACCAATGCATTCGCAGAAAGATTTTTCGGTCTGGCAGGCGTCTTGTCGGGAAACGCCCCAGGTATAGTCTTTGGGCTTTACGAGCATTCCCGTCCGCAGCACCATACATAAAATGTATGTCCGCCTTTCCTGATTTGTGAACCCAGCCATTCCTTCTACAATCTACGGTAGAAATGACGATAAGTGCAAAAAAACACCGCTTTATGCGTTTAGTTCTTCCGAGCTTTTATTCTTTCTATCGTTTTTCAACCAAAATTCTATTAACTAGAATAAACAATTAAAAGCTGTTGCCACAAGTACATAAAAATTGTCCGCAAACAAAATTATTATATTCGATTACTTTACTAGAGAATAACAGTGGCGGTGCAAGTAGAGGTTCGTTCGCTAGTTCCAATGTTTCCGCTACGATCGCATTTTTCGCAAAATGCTAATAGACTATCCAAAATGCGAAAATGAAAGAAGAGGTTTTAGAATTTTTGCTAAAGAAATTTTAAACTCAGCTTAAACCCTGGCTAGTACTGACCCAGTCGTCACTGCTTTCAATGTCAGCGACGTCTAGCGGTTAACCTCTTGCGTTACGACTCTGTTTTGTATGACAGAAATTGCTTGTGTAGATGTGATTTATCACCTCTTAAAGTTTGGCCCAAGAGTTCTGACTCATCCTGTATTTGATATTGGTAAATTCCACGTAAGTTGAAATTTGTGCTGTTGGTAACTTATTCAGTCATTAAAAATAAAAAAAAAATAAAACTTATTCATTTTGCAAAATATTTATCAAAATGCAACAGAACATTTAATTAATATTTCGTGATATGTATAACTATTGAAGAATTACTTGGTGACAAAATACAAAACCATTGCAAGAATGTAATTTTGCGCATTAATTTAATGAACTTTATCCACGATAATGGTGTTATCGGAGTTTTTGCATAATGTTGCATATGAAAAGCGAACATATTTGATGATATTTGCTAGATTTTTATTCAATTTTCTCTTATTTTTGTGAGGAATTCATTTAAGAAACAAACAATATCTCGACAACGGTTCGTAAGTATGTGTCAGTCGTTTTCTAATGAAAAGTGGCTTCTGACATGATAATTTTTATTATTATTAAAGGCCATGGCATTTTAATAAATTTATTAAGAACTTGTTCGAAAATTGTGGGTGGGGTGTTTTCCAAACATTCTATTACATTTTTTGATTTTATCAAAAGAATATCATAATGATAAAATCAATAAGCTTCAGTATTTAATCATTATAATTTTCGTTTATGTTACAAATATAATTTGTAACACATCATTCATTTGTAGAATATCGCATCTACAGACTTATGGGCACACACACTAATATACATGCACACAAACTTACAGACGTCCTCTTATAAACATCCGATTCGAGTTCAGGGATGCGTGTTAAACGTGCTCTTAGAATTATTAGAAACGTCCTCTTAGACTTATTAGAAACATGCTCTTAGACTTATTAGAAACGTGCTCTTAGAATTAATAGAAACATGCTCTTAGAATTATTAGAAACGCGCTCTTAGAATTATTAGAAACGTGCTCTTAGACTTATTAGAAACATGCTCTTAGAATTAATAGAAAAGTGCTCTTAGACTTATTAGAAACTTGCTCTTAGAATTAATAGAAACGTGCTCTTAGAATTATTAGAAACGTGCTCGTAGAATAGAATTCAAATTTTTGACCAGTCACCATACCTTTCCTATGTGTTATACTATGTATCTTGGTAAAGTAATAGTGATTAACTTATTCACTTCCACGGCAAAGTTATCAAATAGGTGATTCACAGTTTACCCTTTTGTAATTTAAAATCAATAAACATTAAAGAAATGTACCAGAAGCTAAGTAAAATGTATTTAATCCTATATTTTGCATTCTCTGTCAAGGAATAACGATCCCTTAATATTTTGCTTTGGAATTGAAATTTTGAATATTCTCAAGAGAGCTAGAAGTATGATTTCAATGGGAATCCAGTTATAATACACGAAGCGGGCCTTTGTTCTAATATCCTTTGGGGAGTTCCATTTCGACATGGATGAAGAGGTATGTAACAAACCAGACACAAAATTGGAATGCTGAATTCGTGATTGTCAAAATGTTCTTTATAGAATATTTTGTGCAAAAGGATCAGGGTGAATGCTAAAAATTTAAAGGAGAATTTGCAGATCTTTAGAATGCGAAACATTTCTTTAATTTCTTTTTTAAATGGTTTTCATAATATTGAAGTGCAAATATTTGCTTTTTTGTAATTGGTAAAGCCATAATTGTCTAACTGATTAATACTACCAAATATATATTAATTACATTAAAAAATGTTAGATATGGCCAGCTCATGATTTTCTCTGCATAATGCGATGCTTTTATTTCTTTCACAAATAAAAAAAACTGGTTTTACAAAATTCATGGCAAAGCATTGAATTAATACCACATAAGTTGAAATTAGGTAATTTTGACAACCTATTAGTTGTAACAGAATGAATTATCTTAACTAACACGCAAAATCTTCATTAGAATGTGAGTGGCATTTAATGAATATCTTGTGAAATTTATTTCTACTGAAGAATATGCTAGCGACAAAATCCATTTTTATTACAAAAAATATCTTCTCGCGTGAATGCAACAAACTCGATCCACGAGAATGATGTTATGCATAATATTTATGACAGATTGTTAGTTAGAATAATTTAACAGATTTGTTGCATAGTATTGCATATGGAAAGTAAACATTTTAGGTGATACTTTATACTTATTTTTATGTCTTGTTTTCGTAAATTTGTTTGAAAAACGACCAATATCAAGATAGCGTTTCATGCTAGTATTCTAAAGTATGTGCCATCATTTTATTACGAACATTACGTATAAAATTATTATTTATTTAATATTATTGAAAGTTCTGATTTAATAATTTTTTCAATAAACCATTCTTAAATCGTGCAATATCTAGTGGATGATTTATGCTAACATCTTAAATTTTTTTTATTTGTTTTCTAATAAAAATTACATCGGAAAGGATACTTTATTTAACATTAGTGACGGTACTGAAGTTTAATCATTTTTTCAAAAATTCACTGGAAAATCAAGGGTCTTCTGAACATGTTATTGCGTTTAATATTAATAACTGCATCGATTGCACTAATTATACCAGATTTTTTTCGAAACGCTTCATTCATTCCTGAGATACCGCGTCCAGAGTCTCATGGACACACACACAAGCATACATATTGTTATGCCGCATCCTCTGGAATCGTGGATTTACTCTCAAGATACAAGGATGAGTTAAAATATCTGGATAACTACAACGTGAGTTTTCTTGAACCGTTAGTTATAGACACATAGTTCAAATTGCAAAATTGCTTTAAAAAATCTTATTTAAAGCAATTAAATTTTTTTTTTCTTGCTTTCTTAATCCGGTTAAAATTTGTTCTAGGATGCTAAAACAACAGCAACATTAGGGATGAATCTGTGATAAAAAATTACCGTGCCAAGATATTGCCGGACATCATTCCCGGACATAATTGCCGGACAACATTCAGTAATTTATAATCTAATATCGTCTGAACTCTTTCTTTAAGAGGCGTACACTCCATTCCGTTTACTGTATGGTCCAAGAAATTTTTTTCTTCAACAACAGAAATGCATTTTGAACCATTGATCACTACACTAAATTCCGAAAATCGGGGGAAAATTTTATCAATGATTTTTATGCTGATCCCAACTTCTAGTAAAAATCAGTATATCGTCGATATAAGGGAAGTAAAATTCTATATAATCCGTTGTTATTATTAAGGCCCAGACCGTCCGACCTACCAGAAAGGTGTAAGGTAACTGTATGGATGGCCGGGAAGTGCCACCCAATTTAGACCGGAACCCAGTAGGGGAGGCATCCACAGGGACCGTACCCTCCTTCCCCTACCACCAACCTCTCGGAAGGACTTACGGACCCACATGTTTAACGTGATCGTACTCCGCATGAACACGGCGGCATTTTGTGGTAGCGTGCAAATCTAGCGCGCAAACTACGGGGATACCGCACCCGAGATGGCCAACAGCACGCGGTGTTTCGAGGTGGTCACCCATCAAATAATCCGTGTAAAACTTCAGTCAACATAGACCAAAATTCAGATAAGGAAATTTATATGATCCGAAAGGCATTTTAATCGCAGTTTTCAATATATCTTCCGGATTTACTTGTATCTGGTGGAATGCTTTTAGCAAATCAATATTCGAAAATGCAATATTTCCTTTTAGCATTTGGGTAAAATCTTGTAAGTTAGGCAAAGGAAATTTATCAACTTTTGCAATACTATTTAAATGCCGACAATCTCCTGTCAGTGTCCAGTATGTAGAACCTTTAGAAACCTTATGTAATGGACTTGACCAATTACTTTTTGAGGATCTACATATGCCTTTTTGCAGTATGACCTTTAGAAACCATATGTAATGGACTTGACCAATTACTTTTTGAGGATCTATATATGCCTTTTTGCAGTACGTAGAACCTTTAGAAACCATATGTAATGGACTTGACCAATAACTTTTTGAGGATCTACATATGCCTTTTTGCAGTATGTAGAACCTTTAGAAACCATATGTAATGGACTCGACCAATTACTTTTTGAGGATCTACATATGCCTTTTTGCAGCATGTAAGAAAATTTGCGTTGCGTTTTGCGATTTCTCCGTTCATATTTTACTCATGTTTAAGAAACCAGGGGCTTCGTGTCTGGGCTGATTTTAAGTATGCTTATCGCTTTTCGATATGTCAAATATTTCAAGTTCTGCAGAGGGTCTAAACTGCTGAACTCTGATCTTGTAATATAGTAACATCCGTAATACTATTTGCATTGGTCTGTATTTAGCTGGCGATAAAGTACTTGACGACAAATAACTATCGTGGTTTTTAGATATTATTGTTGATGATTTTTATATAATGTAATTATATGTATATGATGTCAATATAATTGTAATAATCTGTCTAATGATTTGAGTGATCAGACAGAACACGTACAGGGATCTTTCTCTGCTTAACCAAATTTCACTGTTTTACTCCATGTCTTATTTTTCTCAGCATTTTTTATAGCTTTATCGTCTTAGTTTTCAGGTCTACATTTTTACTGGTTTTATTAAAATCCTGTTTCTTACGCATGGCATATTTTCTACACGATCGTATGTATTGTACATTTAATATCACAACATTTTATAATGGGATCAATACATGATTGCTTGTAGAGTCCATAAACACCCCAATAACTTCTTAAAGAAAGGTCCATGAGAATACATGCTAAGTTTATCTATTGTAAAGTGACCATAACCGATAGAATAAACGTGATCGCAGTGCCCCTAGCGAATAATTTAAAAGTTTGGAAAACGAATTCGGTACAATACACAAATGACCAATTAAAAAGTTGTTGAGCATTATCTAGTGAGTAGAAATCGGCAATAGAAGTGTCGATTTCTACTCATTAATTAGTGTCTACTATCCACATAAACTACAATTGTTACAAAAGGTCTTTTTATCTACTCATTATATATATATATATATATATAATGTCTACCAACCTACAATTGTTACAAAATGTCTTTATTTGGAACGGTAAGGTTATTGACGATGTGCTGTTACATTTAGGAACACTAAAATAAACAATAGTATCAGCACAACAATACATAAGCAATCGGCACATAAACACCAGTAAAAGCACGTACAGGGATCCTCATGTACAGCTTATAAAAATGTCCTTAATTAGCTACAGTGCACATTTGAATTCTAAAACGAATATTACCGCGTACTTTGACAAGCATTGCATGTGTCACTGTGTTACAGGCACTGGTGATACGGCTTTATGAAATATATTTATTACCTTCCATATACTCATTTCTTTCGTTTCTACTGTTGATTTCTACTAATTATACATTACACACAATTTTGTTATTTACTTTTTTTTATATATATCGCTATGTTGCTGAGTTCATTATCTCAAGTTCTTGAATTCTCCACTAAAGGCGTTGCAATCACTTTTATTAGATAATACGTGGCCGTTTTACTATGGACATATCTAATATTCACACCCACAGACTCTTATTTGCAAAGTTACTTGAAGTGTTTAATGATTTCTTTACGAACCTTGTATATTTAGTGCTTGTGATCAAGGATACGCTATGCTTTTAACGTCCATCTAATTATAGGCTGATCATATGAATACATACATACAATCCTGTTTAACACGTTTTTAATTATCCACGAGAATGACTTTCTATGGATTTGCAAACTTTTCTTTGAATACTTGATTATGAGATGAGAATGGAATCTTTGTGGGCTATCAACAAGAGAGAAACTTCTTCATTTATCTCTCAGTGCCTTTCCATAAGGATTTATTTGAACACATTCTCTTTTAATTAGTTCTGCTAAAATTCTTGCACTTCAACTGGTTTTAGTTGCTTTGTCAGTTAAACAAGTGGATACAATCATCAATCTTATTTAGGAAAGCAAAATGGGAGATTTCTGAACAAGTTTTTACCTCTGGCAATAACGATTTGAAATATGTTCTTAAGTAGATATATCATTAAAGATTATTATGTATTTAGGAAATGTAAAAGTTTTGAGGTTAATATTTCATATATTCGCATCATTAAGTATATATTTAATAGATTAAAAACCTGATGTTGGCAGTGCGACTTCAACTACGTAATTTAAGTACTTTACTTCGCTCAATGCAAAATAATGACGGACGTCACATAGTGTACAACGTTAAAAAGTATACTGCCACTGGGCGCCTTCCTGGTTGACAACATGTAAAATTACTTTGAAGTACTATATTTCGCTCAAATATAAGTTGACGACTGGAAATATTGCTAACATTTTCTAAATGATATACTCCATTGCATTAAAATATATGAATTATAATTTCATCAATCTGGCATCATTTTTGTAACATTTTATGTCATTTTTGCAAATTTGGCGAAATTTTTGTCAATTTGGCCCCATATTAAAACGCCGTTAAGTTAACAATATGTTGCCAAATGATTCACCAGTGTCACGAAATTTCTTTCCATGTATTCTGTATTTATGTATATTTACTACTGTTTATTTCTATGTATGTTATATATATATATTTAAAAAACATACAATATTTCGAAAATGATTCAAGCTAGCGTTCGAAAATTTATGTCATTTGTTTTAGAATAAAAATACGTAAAATGATCATTTATTTAACATTATTAAATTCCCTAATTTCTTTTAAAGTTTTCTTAAAAATTCATTCGAAAATTTGGGTACCTTCCGAACGTTCGATCGCGTTAAAAATCAACAGGATTCGAGTATTAATAGATCGTAATCGTCCAAATTACGTTCGAAACTCTCTATTCGTTCTTGAGATATCGCATTCACAGTCTCACGGACACACATAAACATCAATCCAAAAAAGGTTGGATTCGAATTCAGGGATGCTTAAAACATCGAAACCTCGAATTTGAATTTTACAACTCCATCACAATATTTACCCTATGTATTATATTATGTAGGGAAAATAAAATTGAAAAAAAAAATGAGAAATTTGAAAACGGCTATGTAGGAGTAAATAGAGGTTGGCACATAAACGCCTCATCCATTTTTTTTAAGGTGATGGGTATTGTAAGTTTTAGCTATGTTGTCTGGCACATAGAAAGTGTGAAACCGTTTCATGGATGTTGTTATCGGCAGTTGGAGGGTGATTCTAACTTTGGGAACGTCCCATATAGATGAAGTCTGTGAGTAAGAAAATAGCGTATATATATATATATATATATATATATATATATATATATATATATATATATATATATATATATATATATATATATATATATATACATATATATATATTTATATATGATTCATATATATATATATGAACGTTTAAAATGCATTCAATTATCTATAAATAAATTAGTTATGAGTTTCAAAGGTTTCCTTATGAATATGTGGAATTCTTTTATGGCATGAATGAAATCTTTGTGACCTGTCAAGGGGGCAGAACTGCTGTCATTTTCTCAAAGGGAAATTTCCGTGTGGATTTATTTGAATGCAACCACGTTTAATTAATTTTGGTTTACTCACCACGACAAGTTTTCCTCGCTTTGTCAGAAAACAAGTGGATACAAAAGTCAATATCATTTATAAATGCAAGGCGCGAGATACGGGAAACATTTTTACCTCCGGCGATAAAGGTGGTGGATGTATTAATGGGTAAGGCGTATTAAGGAAATAATATTTTTGATTACATATCTGTTGTTTTATATTTTTCTGGGAATTATTTTAAATTTAAATATTATTTAAAAATATTTCAGATAAATGTCAAAAAATGCGATACTATTGTTCAATTTTTATATAATATTACAAAGATGAGCTGCTATTCATAAGGATACAATTTTGTGGAATACCGTGCAAATTGCGTATATCCTATTTAGTTCAATTGAATAAAATTCTCAATTAGCTGCGTGTTCTGATCTCAGCATAGGTGGGTCGCAGCACTGATTCCTTCATTAGTGAATAACTACTCTGGTAGTCATTACCAATAGAACATCTGTGGTGATTGATGAAGTCAGTCATATCACGCAGATGTATTCATATTTATAGATTATTGAACTGAGTCTGCAGGAATCTGCAACGAGATCATAGTCCTAAAATCGACTTATATCAGCTTTCCAAAGATTGTATGTACACTGCTAGCAGATGAACAGCATAGGTGACCTAGTTTTAAGTTTGTTAGAGATATTCAACAATGTTTTCTGAGCACAATCTTCTTAATGTTTGAAGCCAGGTGCATAGTATGATTGAGTTCGTCAGTCACTATAAATGTTCGTAAATATGTGGTGCATGTCAAGTGATTTTGCTGCAATTAAATACTGAGCTTTTTAATACTGAGGCATGCCAGCAAACACGAGTCCGACTCACAAATACGAGCTCTCTAGAATAAAATCGTTATTCTAAATTTTATATCCGTTTCAGATTGTTATGTTTCTTATGAATAATCTGTATTAAAAGAAGGGTTCTGACACATGTTTTACGTGAAATAAAATCTAATCAGAATAGAGATAAATAACTGATTTTTCCTTTATGAAGAATCAAAATTAACAGTTTCTTAGGTACTTTAGTACACCCACTTTAGTTTACATACGTACATATGATGTTTCATAACAGAAGTAGTACGCAATTATCTTGCACAGAAACTTGTGTGGGGTTTGGAAGTATAAAATACATTTTGTACTTCTACATAAATTTGTTTTATACTAGTTCTACTATCTTTTTTCTTCAAACTGAGAAAACATAAATGGATTGTGATATAGTATATTTTTAATTTAATGTTGTTAATCTGATACGTTCTAAAAAATGACAATATTGCGATATAAAATGCCAGTATTAAATAATGAAAAATATTTGACTTAAAGCTCAATTTGATAATGACAGAATCCGCCTCTAGTGAACGTTCCGAAAACTAGGATTACGTTTTTTTATTAACAATAGGAGAGTAGCACTAACTCAATATTTAATTATTTTTACATTTATTGTATATTTGTATGAAAAATTCAATAAATATTTTAATTAACCATGTTTTAAAAAAAATATGTAAGTAAAAGTCATTTGTAAAACATTCTCTGAAGATTGAAATTATATTTTAATTTTTAGTTTTTCATTAAATATATAGATAGTATCTAATATGTATATATTTTAAACCTTCTATATGACAGAACTCCTTTTTTATCTTGAAATACGTGTTCTTGCATATCCTTCACAACTGTACTTACCGGACGGTCTGGGGCTTAACAACACCAACAACTGTATTTATAAAATAGATTGGCACGGCTAAACAAATTTCGTGAGACGGGTTACATTATTTTAGATACTTTCAGTCTGGGATCGATCTAAGTTTTGAAAATTTCGGATATGGCTTAGTCGGAAGAGGTTCATGTTTTTATTTTATATATACTTGTTTTAATTGATCATATACGTGTTTTGATTGATCATATACGTGCATTAAATTAATATTAACTAACTTTTAGATTGTGAAAAAACTTTTTATATCTATGGTATTCACCGGCACGAACCAGACCGCAGACTTGATCGATAGCCTTGGCTACCAAGTAATAGTTATCATCTTTTGTGGGAATTGTAAATATCTCCTTGCGAAAATGCGATATAACTCCTTTTGCAAAAAATGTTATTTTTGCTTCCCCGTGTGTTACACCAGAACCAATGCTGCATACTAAATATGCTACTTACTTTAGGATCGCAGAACGTACAATTATCCTACTATCCATAGATCTTACGAGTATAGATACGCTAAGGTGAGTTTATTCTGCTAACCAACATAGCAGAACTTTCCACGTGACTAAATACTTCCAGCCTCGGGGCTTGGTGAGCAAAATTTGTTGTTGGACAATGCTGTGGCGAGTGGACCCTACACTCCGATTGCCGGAGATTCTCGGAAGTAACTCTGGACTAGTAGAGTCAGTTTTAGATCACGTGACGATTTCGCTATGTTGTATAGCATTGCTTCAATACAGTAACAATAACAAGCTCCGCCTGGGTCTATTATATAAGATTTATGCATGTACCCATGGCAAAGGAAATTGTATGAATGTCATGACTTGGGGATGAAACCTGCAGGATACATAGCTTATGCCGCATGTCAACGGATAAAGCTTCTTCAACAACTCTTGTGAATGCCAATGCAGCAGCTGCACTTACTGTGAGACACTTCGCTGCTATTGTAGATGATAAAGGATTGTAAGGAATAAAATTAAAGACACAATCATAGATAGAAAGGTCATTTAATCAAATAAAACCATCCTATAAAGACGTACAAATGTTAAAAGGCCAGAGCGTTTTCTGGTATCACTATACTTTTCATCATATATGAAAAACTACCATGAACACAAGCTCACGTGTAGACCAGATCGGCAGACTTATTTGCATAAATCAACTACGGAATAATGATAATATAAACATGGTATTGAAGATTAATCAATTATAAAATTACAATAGTAAGTATTATAAACGGACGTTTTTCGTCCCCCCATTAAATTTCGCCATGGATTTTGATTTAAACTTGCTCACTTATTTATTACTACCTTATTCAATCGCATTCGTACTGATAAGTTTAGGGATGAATATAACTTTAAAAGTCATGCTGGGATACACTTTGTACCCCTTTTAACTCCTGATAATGACTACGAGTTTTACATTGGTAGTACTAAACGTACTGTTGGTATCCGATTAGTTGAACGTGATCGTTAATGATAACTTTCGCCCCTTTTTTGTAAAAACTTTTCCTTTTAATTCGTTGCAATAATCCTCATAATATTCTTCTTTGTGAATCCCTGTTTATTTATATCAATCGTGATTCCATTTTTAATTTTGATCCTGTACACATTTTAAGTTTGTTGGCGACTCGTTCTCGACTCTACATAGTTATCTGTAACCTCAACATAATTATTTGTAACGTTTAAACCTTTACATAGTTATCTGTAACGTTTAAACCTCTACATAGTAATCTGTAACGTTTAAGCCTCTACATAGTATATTTGTAACGTTTAAACCATTACATAGTTATCTGTAACGTTTAAACCTCTACATAGTAATCTGTAACGTTTAAGCCTCTACTTAGTTATCTGTAACGTTTAAACCTCCACAAAGTTATCTGTAACGTGTCAGTTTATTGTAATTTATGCTTGGCTACAATTTGGACATTTTTCATTGTCTTTTTTTTTGTATTTAACACTTGCTTAAATTTTAAATCTCCCGTTTAAAACATTTACTATTGTAATTTTGTAATTGATTAATCTTCAATAGCCTGTTTATATTATCATTATGCCGTAGCTGATTTATGCAAATTTGTCTGCCTATCTGGTCTACATATAAGCTTGTTTCTACGGTAATTTTTCATATAGCCACTGATGAAGGGTATATTGATACCCAAAAGCATTCTGGCCTTTCAACATTTGTGCGTCTTATAGGATGGTTTTATTTGATTAAATGACCATTTTATCTATGATATGCGTTTTAATTTTAGTACTTATATATTGAAGTAAACGAGATACCACCTTAATTATGATAAATGGTTGCTTTGTACTACTGCGTGTGAATCATACCAACTGTGGACACGCCAAGATGATAATCCACATAACCAGTTATTTGCAGAAGCATAGGCTGTAGACTGTGAATATTGACTAGTAATGACTTGTAATAGTAAGCAATTGAACCACGGGCTGTAACATATAGTTTCCTAATTAATTGTTGACTTTGCTGATTATATTTGTCATTGATTTATATTTTTCGTTAATTTAATATCCATATATTTGTTTTCAGTCATTAATTTGTCAATAACTTTATAATGACAATAATCTATTGTCAATATTTATCAGTAGTACACAATTAAATATTATTTATAATGAATTATTGAC
Organism: Amaurobius ferox; assembly: GCA_951213105.1. Taxonomy (NCBI): domain Eukaryota; kingdom Metazoa; phylum Arthropoda; class Arachnida; order Araneae; family Amaurobiidae; genus Amaurobius; species Amaurobius ferox. The sequence continues at coordinate 9,922,297 of OX578134.1, forward strand.
TGAAGTTAAATTATGCACCAAATAATACACATATTATACACCAGAAATACCTTCCTAGGTTTAAACTAGTGTTAGAGATATATGTGTTTTAAGTTCCTGAAGTCATTTTGGAAATGACCCCTTTCCTAACGTCACATTAAAGTAAATTTTAATATTTTTGTTTGCAATAGTAACCGGATTTAGAGTATCTTGAAAAACTCTTTTGTATCATTTTTTGGGGGGATTTAACTACATACTTAACCGTATTATACAATATTATTCTTTTCTATATTTGAAATGCACCCAGAAATTGAGATTAACATTTTAATAAATCTAATTTTTAATGGAAGTATTAAAATGTTGTTTTCTTTTAACAACAGCTAAATAAACTTCAAAGATATTTTCAGGTATATATTTAGGTTTACTTAGAAGATATACCATATTTAAATTCTCCATATCATACAACATTTATTTATTAAATCATTATTTTTATTTTTAACGCAACAGTATGTTCCATTTTATAATCACAATCCTGAATAAAATGTTTAATTACCAGTTTTCTAAAAAAATATTTCTGAAAGAAAGACTATAATTTTTATCTAAATTTTATTTAAATATTTAAACTACTATACATTTTTCTCAAACTTAATCCATACTTCATCCTTATGCAAATTTCTTATTAAGGTTGAATTATTCTTTTCCGCGAGTAACGCTTACATAAAATTAATGACGTCACTTATCGGAATGCGTTCTAACATCCAAACTTTTACGCTCTAATGCCCCGCACATTTCCGTTAAAATCCAGGGTGTTCATTATGAAGAAAGATTAATGTTGCCGTTACGAAGGGACTTACGTTACGATCTTCTAAAATTAAGTTGTGAATGGGATAGTCAGTATAGATCGTTGGTTTTAATTCATAATGAATGGCACGTGATGCCTGAAAGCGCCTTGTGGTTTAAGATTTTTACAACTTCTGAAACATAATCTTTCTGTCAATGGAATTTGCAGAGTCACTGTCAATCTGACACGCATTACTCACCAGTAACGGCCCTTGAATTTTAAGGAGCTGTCCGTCAAACTAATCAATGGTGTCCAGCGCCCAACCTTTAATTTTCGAAAATTATTGCGCAGTATTTGTAAGTATTGCACAGTATATGTAAAGTAAAAGCATTTTGATGAGGGGTCGAAAATCCGACTATCGTATTTTGATGCATTTACTCATTCCGAGAAACTCTGAATACAAATCAATTATTTTTTATAATGTCTGTGTACATGTCTGTCTGTGAGTGGTGATTTTGGTAACTACTGGTAAAAATAATGTAAATATTTTACCCATGATATTTAAATAGTTTGCTCATTTTATATGGCATTCAGGATTTCACGCTAGTTAGGGCAAACTCAATTCCGTCGTAAAACGGAAATAGAGAGATTTGTTAATGTTTACTTATATCTCAATTACGATCTATTATAGCTTACCTATGGGGTTGAAAAATGAGATCACATATTGAGGATTTCCGAATATATTGCGATGAGTTTACTTCTTTAATAGTGAAAAAATCTGATGTGGGCAACACATAACTTTCTTTATATAATGTAATGAATTTACTACTTTTACAGTAAAAAAAATAGGGTTTTCTTATAGTAGATACTTATATTTTTTCCAAGATATTGAATTTTCGACAATTAGTCGTCATTTTCATTGATTTAGCGTCATTTTTATGCATTTGGCGAGATTTTCGTTAATTTGACAACATTTCAAAAAGTCGCCATGTTGGCGACATTCCTCCAAAATCGTCGCCAAAATCTCGCCAAGCGTTATGGACGAAGAAATAAGTTATTATAGCAGATAAATTACTATTGGCGATCAAATACAAAAGTATTACTCAAAGTATCATTTTTCATGAATAGAACGAGCTAGATCCACGAGAAAGATGTCACGCAATTTATCGCATGGTATTACATATGAAAAGTGAACATGTTTCTCAATAGGAAATATTTTTTTTTTATTTTATATGACTCTTTGATAATTTTTTAAAAAAATGTGCAATATCTCAAGAACGGTTCATGTTAGCGTTCTAAACTTTATGTCAATCGTTTTCTAATGAAAAATTACATAAGAAATGTCTATTTGCGTAACTGTATTAGCAGTTTTGATTTTTTGACGATTTTTTCAAAATTTCACTCGAAAATTTAGGAGGGTTCTGAACATTCGATTGCGTATAAAAACAATAGACTTCCAGTGTTTATGGATTGTGATTTTTGTACCAAATTTCGTTCGAATCGGTCCATTCGTTCGTCAGTTATCGTCTCCACAGTCTCATTGACACACACACTCATACTTTTACACACACACACACAGACATCACTTCAAAAATGTTTGATTCGTGATCAAGGATGCTTGGAACGTGCTCTGCCGTCGAAAACTCGAATTTGAATTTTCGACCCCGTCACAATACTTTCCTTATACATTATATATATAAGGAAGGTAAAAATTATGTATATTATCCACAGAAAAATATTTTTAACGTTGAATTCTGATGACATAGCCAAGTTGGCGATATTTCGCCCGTCATATGACGGAATTATTTATATATTTTATTACGGCTATTTTTATCAATTTTGCGACATATTTTTTCAAGTTGGCAACATTTAAAATACTCCATAACTTGACGGCATCTCGCTAAAATTTTCTCCAAGAATTAGGGACTGACAGACGGAGAAATGGGTTATTTTATAATCGATTCTTATGTTCATTCTAAGATTTTGATTTTTCATCAATAAGTCGTCGTTTCATTGATTTAGCGTCATATTTTCCCATTTGGTAACATTTTGATCAATTCTGCGACATTTTCGTCTATTTGGCAACATTTACAAATGTCGTCAAATGGGCAATATTCCTCCAAAGTTTGTGCCAATATATCGCCAAGAGTTGCCGACAAAAAAATAGATTATTCCTATTGTAAATTCTTATACTTTTTAAAAGATAATGAATTTTCATCAATTAGTCGTCTATTTCATTGATTTAGCGGCATTTTCCTCAAATTGGCGATATTTATTAATTTGGCGACATTTTCATCAAATTGGCAACATTTAATTAAAAACAGTCGCAAATTTGGCGATATTCCGCCAGATTCGTCGTCAAAATTTCGAAAAGCGTTATAGACAGATAAATAGGTTATTCTTATAGTAGATAAATAACTATAATGGCATTTAAATACATAACTATTACTAAAAGTATCTTCTTTTGGAATGGAATGTATTGTACTTACGATAATGATATTAAACAATTTATCGCATAATATTACATATAAAAAGTGAACATATTTCACAATAGTTAATACCTTTTTGGAAGTTTAACATGTTCCCCTTTTCATATTCATTCAGTTTTTCGAACATTTTTGTCTATCTCTCTTCCTAAATTATATTTGAAATATATATTTGAAAACATTAGTTTCCACATTGATTGTATCATATGTTCTATATTTGCACCAAATTCCAAGTTTATATCTCAAATGGAATTCACGCTCATTCGACAATTCATACATTTTTGCATATGGCACTCCTTAAAATAATTGAAATATTGAAAAATAGCAATTATCCATGTTAATTTTATCATATATTCCCCTTCGTACTAAATTTAAAGTTCCTAGCTCAAAGGAAATTATATTTTCATGCTAACTCGACAATTCGAACTTTTTTGTCTATCTCACATCCTAAATTAATTATGCATATATACTTGGAAACATTAGTTTCTGTATTGATTATATCATGGAAACATTAGTTTCTGTATTGATTATATCATGGAAACATTAGTTTCTGCATTGATTATATCATGGAAACATTAGTTTCTGTATTGATTATATCATATGTCATCCTTCGTACTAAATTTAAAGTTCCCAACTCAATAAATCCGGAGTTTCATGCTCACTCGACAATTCAAAAAACTTTTGCCTATGACACTCCTTGGAATAATTTATATTTCAAACAATAATTTATCCGCGTTGATCTTATCATATGATCCGTAATTGAACGAAATTTATATTTCCAAGCTGAATAAATCTAGAGAATAAATCTCATTCGACAATTCGAACATTTTTGTCTATCTCACACTGTAAATTAATTATATGTCCTTGAAAACATTAGTTTCCATCTTACTTGTATCACATGTTCTGTATTTGCACCAAATTTCATGTTTATACCTCAATAAACTTCAAGATTCGAGATCATTTGACAATTAAAATATATTTGCTTATGCTATCCCTTATATAATGGCATATTTGAAAATAGCAATTATCTGTGTTGATCTTATATGATCTACTTCTGTACCAAATTACAAATTATTAATTAAAAAAAAATCTGGAGTTTCACGTTCACTATACAATTTGAATATTTTTATCAATATTAACACCCCCTAAAATTCAATTTTTTATATTTTCAAAAGCAGCCGGTAAGGTTTTGTCTGAGTTGTGTATTATATTACTGGCTTTCACAATATCTTACAAGCCGTTTTACATTTGAAATGACGTTTAACTCTTCAGAGCACCGAATAATTCTTCTGAAAATTCATGTCAGTTTTCAATCCCCCCCAATACGAGCTTCATATTGATCAGTTTAGTCAGCATATCATATTTTGCTGAGTTATGGTGAACGGTGTGGATGTGTACAACTGGAATTACAGACGGACAGACAAACTTCAGTATTATATAGAAATAATGTTACACACATGTGTAGTGTATGCAACAATATTTAATATTTAATAGTATACTTATTCAATTGGCACATTAATATTGCATATACAGCCGACGCGGTGGCCGAACGGTCAAGGCAAGCGTTTCCTAGCGATTGTTCGGCCGCAGGGTTTTAGGTTCGAGTCCCACCTTCAGTCATGGATGTTGTGTCGTTGGGCGCTGTGTGTTCCTATCCCCACTGGTGCGCTGGGGCAACGTCATATGACGGCTAAAAGGTTCACGGTTCTGGCCTGTGTATGGCTGAATGATGAAAGATTCAATTGTCTGGCCATTAGAAAAAAATATTGCATATACAAAGAAGACGGCTCGAAAATGAAGTCAAATATGAAAATATGAAGCCTCATTGGGGCTCATACGCACCACAACTGTAAATGAAAAGTAAAGCTTGGAATAAGACGATACACAGAAGTATTTGAAGACATGTGGATCTTTGGCTCTGAAGGTAACCATAAAATGAACGCGACCCACCGGAAGGTACACGGAAAAGAAGAAGCGCCGTAGTGACCGTAATCCTGCCGCCCTCAGCACATGCCCCCCAGTCCATCAACCACCGGCGGAAGAACCACCAGCCGAAGCCGATACCACCGGGACACAGCCGCCATCACCAATCCGGACCCCCCCCCCCCCCCCCCCCAAGTCCGCACAGATACCGAAGCGCCGAGCACTAAAATGTGATCTAAGGGTTATATAAATTGTACGATCTGGACTAAATAGTAATTTACAATTATTTTATGCATAAATCTATGGGGATATTATTCATAAGCATATCCAATGTCATCTAGAGGTTAATTTATAAATAAAAGTTATATTTTGACCTCTAATTCAAGCTCAAGATCATTTTTCAGATTACTAAATCCGATTTCAGAGTTTCAAGGTCAATTCAAGGTCATTTGAAAATCATATGAGGATCATTTGAGGACGGCAATATAAAATCGATTTTCCGAATAAATGAGAATCGGTTCTTCAAACTGTGACACAGGCTTGAAATTTGGTATATGGGCCAATTATTTGGTAAAACACACCGAAGAAATATAGAGTTTTCAAAAATGTCATTTAAGGGTAGGTGCTTCACACAAAAAACGTACGACAGGCAAAACGATAGCAAACATATTTCGCGATGTGATAGAGACTTTAAATTTGATGTAATACTAGGTAATTGGAAAAGAAGAGAGGATACAATTTCATTTTTCCATAATTTGATACTTTAGGGGTGCTACATGCTAATATGTTGGATTTTTGCCGAGTAAATGAAGAACGCCTTTTTTAAGTGAAATAAGAGTCTTTCAATTTAGTACACGGGTCGATTGTGCAATAAAACCCTCTGGAAAAATCTAATTTTTCGAAATTTTTCTGTACGGGGTATGCTCCACATCAAAATGTCCGAAATATGAAACTATAGAAAAGCATACTTCATGATAGAGACATCAAATTTAATATATAGGTATATAGTTCGAAAGAAAGAAAGTGTGCAATTTTAGTTTTTCAATATTAGATACTTTAGTGCTTGCTACACACCAAAAATTTCGATTTGCGGAATAAATGATAAACGCCTCCTTTTAAGTAAGATAGAGAATTGGATTTTTTACACAACTCAACTATTTAATAAAATCTTCGTAAAATATCGAATTAAAAAAAAATAGAAGAAAGAGAGGGGGGGGGGATCCGCATCAAAACTTTCGAAGCGTAGAATGATGAAAAAATATACTTCACGATCAGATATAGATTATAAATTGGGTGTGATGGTACATATTTCGAAAGGCAGAAATTGTAAAATTCCTATATTTGTTTCAAATATTTATTTTATTAGGGGTGCTTATTCAAAAATGTTCTATTTACGGAACATATGAGGTACGCTTTTTATGAGATATAGACTTGATACACGGGAAAATCGTGAGTAAAATAGAGTTTTTCAAAAATGTTCTGAAGAGGGGGGCACTCCACACCAAAACGTTCGAAAGGTGAATTGAGAGATAATGTCTTGAAATTTGATGCATGGATTAATTATTCAATAAAACATCAGGACAAAAATGTTCAGAATTAGTCATTTAATGTGTACTCCACACCAAAACGTTCGAAATGTGAAATGATAGTAAAACCGACTTTGCGATGAGTCAAAGATATTAAAACTTGAATTTTTTAAAAATGTTCTGTAGAGTTAATGCTCCACGCCAAAACGTTTGAATAAGTGAAATAATAGAAAAGTATGCTTTGCGATGGTAGAGATTAAAATTTGGTGTATGGGTAAATCGTTCGAAAGGGTGCGTAATTTCAGGTTTTCAATTTTGCTACATTAAAGGGTGCCGCACACTAAAATGTTCGATTTGCCGAACAAATGAGAAACGCCCCTATAAAAGTTGATAGAATCTAAAATTTTCATATATGGGATAATCATATGATAAAAAGACCCAAGACAAAGAGTTTTTCAAAAATGTTCGTATAAGGGGAGCTCCACAGAAAAACGTTCGAAAGGTTAAATGATAAAATCTGTGCTTTGCGATGAGATAGAAATTTCACATTTGGTGTACTGGTTGGTACTTTGAAAAGGAGAAAGTGTGCAATTTTAGTTTTACAATATTTTCCATTTTAGAGAGTGCCGCACTCAACAATTCTCGATGTTTCGAATAAATGAGAGGTGCATCACTTAATGTGTAATAGAGAATTGATAAGTATATGGGTAAATCATCTGATTAAAAAGCCGAGATGAATTGAGTTTTTAAAATTTGTTCATTTAAGGGGGTAAATGCGCTGCACAGAAACGTTCGAAAGTTAAAATGATAGAAAAAACATGATTTGCGAAGAGATAGAGACTAGTTAGTGTATGGGTAGAAAGTTCGAAAGAATTAAAGTGTGCAATTGTAGTTTTTCGATATTTTAAACTTTAGGGGACGCCGTACACCAAAATGTTCGATTTGACGAATAAATGAGAAACACCTCCTTAAAAATTTTTTAGAGTCTGTAAATTCTATGCATAGGCCAAAAATTTGATAAAAAAACCAATAATAATATAGTTTTTCAAAAATTTCATTTATTGAAGTATGTACTCCACACAAAAACGTTCGAAACGTGAACTGATAAAAAAGCGTGCTTCGCGATGGGATAGAGACTTCAAATTTGGTGTATGAGTAGATTGTTGAAAAATAAGAAAGTGTACACTTTCAGTTTTCCACAATTTGATACTTTAGGGGTGCTCACGCTAAAATGTTTTACCGAAAAATGAAGAACGCCGTTTTTATGTGATATATATATAATCTTGCAATTTTGTACACGGATCAGTATTTTAATAAACCCTCTGGAAAAATCTAATTTTTTAGGGTGTTTCACACCAAAACATTTGAAGTGTGAAACAATAGAATATTATACTTCGATATAGAATATTATACTTTGATGTATGGGTAGATCGTCGGAAAGAAAGAAAGTGCGCTAATTTATTTATGCAATGTTTGCTACTTCATGGTCAGAAACACACCAAAATGTTCTTCGATTTCCTGAATAAGTGATAAAAATCATTTTTTAAAGTGAGATGGAGACTGGAAATATTTTATGAATGACAATTAATAAAATCCTCTGGAAAAATCGAATTTATCAAATATGTTTAGTAAAGGGGGATGCTCTACACCAAAATGTTCGAAAGATCAAATGATAGAAAAATGTACTTCACGATCAGATATAGATTATGAATTAGGTGTGAGAGTAGACTGTTAGAATGGAAGAAAGTATATAATTTCAGTTTTCCAATATTTATTTTTTATAGGTGCTGCACACCAAAATGTTCTATTAGCGGAATAAATAGCGGCTTTATTTTAAAAGAGATATATCCTTGAAATTTAATACACGGTTCAATTTTGAGATAAAAGAAAAATTGAATTTTTCAAAAATGTTCTGTTGAGGGGAGATGGGGTTTGTGTCACACCAAAACTTTCGAAAGATGAAATGAGAGACTGAAATGAAAAAGGAAATTTGTTGTAAGGATCAAACAATCGATAAAACCTCAGGAAAACCGCATTTTTCAAATATGTTCATTTAATGGGTTCTACACACCAAATCGTTCGAAATGTGACATGATAGTAGTGAAACGGACTTTGTAATGAGATAGAGACATTCAAATTGGTGCAAAGATAGATCATTAGATATAGATAAAGTGTATAAGTTCAGCTTTCAAATATTTGTTAATTTAGGGATGACGCACATTTAAATATTTAATTAGCTGAATAAATGAGAAATGCCCAGTCTGAAGTGAGACAGATATTTGAAATTTGGTGCATAGGAGAGCAATTTGAAAAGGACCAATCATAATATTCAAAAATGCACGTTATTCGAGGTTTCTTAATGTGAGACCGTTGATTTTCAACGGGTATTCGACTAGTTTAGTACATGCGAAATATCATAAACTTTTCATATTTCTATGAATTTTCAAAATATTTTAAATAAGAAGGAATTATCTTTCGGATTCGTTATAAAACTAGTGTAAAATATCGTTTCTTGATCTTTCCGATGATGTTTAGATATAAACTCTGCGATAATATATTCGGTCACTAAGGAAGTGTTATGGAAATTAGCTCAAAATGGTTTCATTTAATAGCTAAAAATCTAATCTAATTTTTTTTTAAATCTAATCTAATCTAATTTTTTTAAAATCTAATCTAATCTAATCTAATTTTTTAAAACTATATGAGGTCTTTCGTTCAAGGAATTGAGGTACTCTACCAACTTTAATAGTTGTGTAGTGCTTCTAATATAGGCTATGCAACAGATAAACATACATACAGACATATTACTTTCCTTATATACATAATGTATAAAGAAAGTATTGTGACAGGGTCGAAAATTCGAATTCGAGTTTTCGTCGGGAGAGCACGTTTCAAGCATCTCTGATCACGAATCAAACATTTTTGAAGTGATGTCTGTGTGTGTGTGTGTGTCAGTGAGTCTTTGGAAACGATAACTGACGAACGAATGGACCGATTCGAACGAAATTTGGTACAAAAATTACAATCCATAAACACTGGAAGCTTATTGTTTTTATACGCAATCGAATGTTCAGAACTCCCCTATATTTTCGAGTGAAATTTTGAAAAAATCGTCAAAAATCAAAACCACTAATAAAATTACGCAAATGGGCATTTCTTATGTAATTTTTCATTAGAAAACGATTGGCATAAATTTTAGAACGCTAACATGAACCGTTCTCGAGATATTGCACATTTTTCAAAAAAATTATTAAAAAGTCATATAAAATAAAAAAAATATATTTCCTATTGAGAAACATGTTCACTTTTCATATGTAATACCATGCGATAAATTGGGTGACATCATTCTCGTGGATCTAGCTCGTTCCATTCATGAAAAAAGTTACTGTGAGTAATACTTTTGTATTTGAACGCCAATAGTCTTTTATTTGCTGTAAGAATAACTTATTTCTTCGTCCATAACGCTTGGCGAGATATTGGCGACGAATTTGGTGGAATGTCGCCAAACTTGGCGACTTTTTTAAATATTGTTAAATTAACGAAAAACTCGCCAAATGGATAAAAATGTCGTTAAACCAATGACGACTCATTGATAATGACGACTTGGAAAATGACGACTCATTGACGAAAATTCAATATCTTGGAAAGAATACAGATAACTACGATACATATAATCTATTTCTTTTTACTGTAAAAGTAATAAATTTATTGCAATATATTAGGAAAGTCATGTGCTGCCCACATCAGATTTTTTTTATTATTAAAAAGGGGAGGAAAAATATTAACGGGTTCTTTATATAAGTGTTGATATCTTTGTTTTCGGAATAGTGCTGTTTTTATTGTGGTTTATTTATACTCGCTCGTGTGGCATTTTTAGTGTTTGATAACGGTTATTGCTGTATGTTTTATTGATTTTATTGTATTAATTATTTATTTCCTTGGTTGTGATGGTTGTCATTGGATATTATTCGGTTACTTATCACTATAAATGAAGAATCGAATAACTTAATAATTTAATAATGGAACGAGTAAAATAGTCATTAAATTAAAACAGAGGAATTGGGAAATGGTTTGGATATGATCACTAGTAGACATTATTTAGCTTAATATATTTGTCAAAACTGTTAAGAGAATGTTTAGAAATGAGTCTCATTGAAACATGAATAATAAAAACTTCCAAAATGTATGCATTTAAGTAAGTGTTATTTCAAATATCAGACGTCCAAAGAAAACCCTCCTAGATATATATACTTTTAAGGATTCTTTAGGTTATTCAATAATGAAACCATATCCTCCTGCTCCGAATCCGTTCTATTTTCAGTAAAGTCCTATTGATTTCTACATAAAATCCATCTTCCAATGAAAATCCTGCATGCATTTTACGATCAAACCCATGGGGTCTGAGTGGGACGCAAGAAGAGTCGAGCATGGATTCAAAACAAGAATAAATTTATAATCCTCGGTTTGGAAAACTTTTGTCTCTTGCGTCTTGGAGGATTCTTCTGAGACGTAGATGAAAATGTTTCTAACAAGGGGACACGAGCTGAAGATAAACCGCAGAACAATACAGTGCATATAAATTTTATTCTCGGCAGTAAAACAGTGGATATCGACTGCATGGCTTCTGAACTAACTTCTTAAGTTTATGATTGAGTAAAGATGTTTCTGTGCTGCATGTTGTGTTCGTTGTATAATATACAGTTTCTTTGTTTAAAAGGGTAATGTAATAAATGAATTAAGTCTGTTTAGTTCTTACACATTTAGAGTTTTTTTTTCAATGAATATTTTTGACTTTCATCCTATTTTAAATCCCCTTTTTTCGTGAACATATTCTGACTCTATCGAACCGGTTTTTATGCCTACTTTCATGTTTTAATATATTCCTTCTTGTAATGAGAGTATGGTAAAAATGCGGATCTTTTATTACTTATGCGTTGAATGCAATTTTTGCTCTTGATTAATTTATTTGGCAGATACACCATAACTACATTAATGTTTGCGACTACAATCATTCGCTAATTGATTTCTGTAGTGAGAGTCATCAAAATTAATATGCAGTATAAATTATTAAAAATTGAGTACGGTAGTTAGTTTGAAAATTTAAAATATATACAAAAAATTATGATTAACAATATGAGAATTAAAATTTATCCTTTTACTCTTTCATGATAAAGACCTGGGAGAAGATGTGAGAACACCTAAACACTTATCAAAATATTATGCATTCTTAACTCGACCTTGTTGTTTAAATATTGATGACATGTAAGATGCGTTGGCGAACAATAGCTGGTTGATATATTATGGGAAACTTGACTCAAACTGGAACTTTATTTTCTATGTCGTCTTATTTATTTGTTGGGTAATGTAATCTTTTCCAGGCTCCGGGAAAACTTGCTTTCCTTGCGAGCCCCTATTCTGGTTAACTCATTATGGAGGTCATGCTTGGATTTCCTTTTCTTTGATTTATTCGCCAGTTAGACTTGAAGCGTCAACTATGCCCCTCAAGACATACTGACTGCAACTTGCTTATTTTTTCTCAAATTCGTGATTGTATTGGTTATAAACATAGCTAAATTAAAATGTTAGATCTGTCGCTAGTGTATCCGAAGCTTTACTTAACTTGCATCACTATGATGTACTTTCAACAGCCATTGCTAGTTTTGGTCTCATGGATAGATTAGTGTGTTAGGTAATAAGGAAACAAAATAATAATAAAGTTATCATAAATATCGGTTATCAGGTGCCTTAGCAATTGGATTTCTTATAATTACTATTATATGAAATTTATAGTATGCATAAAATGCACCAAGACATTACCCCATCCTTACAAGTCGACCTGCTAAAGTAATGGGGGCTTGAAATGAGTAGAAAGTAGCATTAATTTCAGGAACCTTTTATTTAAAAAGTTATTTTTACAAAATATTATATATTTTTTGACATATTTCAAAAATATTACCACTATTACTAAAGGAACAATTTGACACATTCATTCTTATCAAAGATAAAGGAAGTTCACGATGTGATAACTCGCGTTTAGCTGATACTGAAACTCATATATTAAAATAGTCATATTTGAATACTTTCCTCAATTTAAAATCAAATCTAAAAATACGTTTTAAACAGCCGGACATAGGTTGTAAGGATTAACAATTTCTATTCTCGACTTCTTATTTTTCAATGTCTTCCTCGGGGTAAATATAGTCTAAATTTAAATAACAGCCGCGAGCAGATTGCGAACGACAGATGGAGCTAGCAAGCAGGTTCTAAAGATGTGAAGTGCGAAACACGAGTTGGAACGTGACGTGTGTGACTGCAGCCGACGGTAGAACGGGTGGACCATATACATTCTGATTTATTATATGTAAATGACGTTAATCGTTGTTTATGTTTTTGGTTTTCTACAGTTTTAAGAATAAACTTGTTTGTTTTTATCAGCAGATGCTTGTGTGTTCATTACGCCACCTTTACAAGGTGATTTAAAGAGGTTGAGTTGGTTGTCGATCATTGTTGTCGGCTCGCAATCATACCGTCATTTTATGCTCGTATTTTTCTAAGATCATTCACTTTCGGCTACAGCCACCTTCTTACTCATTCTCCTCCCCCGAGCACACATTCTTTTCTTGGGAGTCCAAAAATCATCTATGATCTCTCGGCTTTTTCCTCACAAGGGATCTTCATTAAACTCCGCTCTCTCTCTTGACTTAAATATAATTCTTCAACATTTTACAACTTCGCACAATTAGAGTCGTTGCTGCATTAGTTGGGCAAAATTTAGGGAGCCGTACTTTGACCGCCAAATTGGAATCCGTCCCAGTGCCACATGATTCTACAGAGTACACTGCTCAACTGCTCATTTATTGCAGTATTGTAAATTTGAGTCTACTTTTGGTAACATTGAGTATGTTTAATTGCCAAAGGTAATTAAGTTTTATTGTTCCGAATTCGCATAGCATATGTATCTTTATCATGTTCTTCACATCAGTTTCCTTCGTTTTCAAAGTTTTAAATATTGTTTCATTTTTATACTTCACTAAATAACCTAAATGCGCGTTATTATGTCGTCGGCTTTCTCTTATTTTTTCTGTCAATCTCTCCATTTTACGCCATTTCTTGTCTTTCTCATTTTGACTTTCACGCCCATTCCACATGTTTTGCTCAATTTATTCTCATTTTTCTCACTAGGTGACATTGTCACTACTGATTTTTAAGTAAGTAATTGTCAGCACGTGCTAAGATCATTTGCTCATTTAGCAAGCGGGATTCTGGGCTTACTCGCATCGAAGAAAACCTATAACATATTTTTGAAAAAATCGTCTGTTTTTCTTATTTTATTTATGCATTTTATGCCGTGGGCTATTTGCGCATTGAGTAATAATTAACTGATTGATAGTTTATATTTGGAATAATATTAAGATCTTGCAGAATGCTTTAATTATTTAGCATACAATAAACCCTTATCAAAGCATGTCTTATATGAGTAAACAAAATTACAAAGTGGTGCGCTAAGTAGTTGTTGAGAAACATTACGGAATTAATAATATTAATGTAAAAGGGAAAATATGAATTCACTATTTAGTAATTGCTATTGATTACTTAGAAGTTATCCAACCATATTTTACCCAGTAATTTAATTGGTTATTCAGTTTTTTAGATTACCCAAGTACACTGTTTATACGTGTAACTATATCAGTGAAATTCTGAAAAATAAGAAATAAAGCTTGTGTGTTTGAATATTTGTTATTAATTGCAACACATAATTTATCGTAAACTAGAACGAATACTTGCAGTTGCCCGTAAAATTACATCGGAACTCACAACAAATTCAGGAAAACCAAAGTGCACTTTAACAACACGGCTGGTTAGAAGAGTAGTGAATAAACTCATCGGCGTTGTGTTAACCGAAAGTATTCATTGATTTAACACAATGTAACTGATTTGCGAATGACAGTTTTGTTCCAATACGTGCTGATAATTCGAAATTCATTTATAGCAGCAAAAGAATATATATGACAAAAATATCCGTTTCCTACTTACAAGGGAACTTCAACTTTTGTTCTGGATAGTTTTAGCTGGAATTGGGTGGAAACTATTGGTACTAGCGAGAAACTAGTGTCCCTGAAATATCTCTTGAATTGAGCGTGGAGATCCGTGGAAAAAAAAATTCCCTTGACATTTTGCTTCCGTCACATCCTTATAGAAAATCCATAATGTGCACTGTGTACTAACATTTTATTTTTGAGATGTTCTTGGTGCAAAACTCCCCTATGTTTCACAGATTTTTACGAAAAGTGTCATTATTGCGATGAATATGTTGAATAATTGTAATTTCATCGTACAGTAATTTGTATTCGTAATAAAATATTTGGTTTCCATTACAAAAATAATGTACAATCATGAATGTAATATTGCGTCATTTTTACATAAACATACCACATGTACGTTTGTTTCTGCTTAATCACACACACTGCGTAAATATACATATTATACTTCAAATAAGAGCTACCAGGCATGCTAATCCATGTAAACCTTGGGATTTTTTTTCTACGGATCTCCACGCTCAATTCAAGAGATATTTCAGGAACACTAGTTTCTCGCTAGAGCCAACGACTCTACCGTGCTTAAAACACCGGTTCTCGTTAGATCACCGATGTCAAGCAGCATCGGGCGCGATTAGTACTTGGGTGGGTGACCACCTGGGAACACCGCGTACTGTTGGCTTATTTCAGTCGACGTGGTGGCCGAACGGTCAAGGCGAGCGTTTCCAGATATTGATCAGCCGCCATGTTGTGGGTTCGAATCCCACGTAAGACATGGATGTTTGTGATGTTGGGCGCAATGTGTCCCCACCACCACTGGTGCGCTGGGGCAACGTCATTTGACGGCTAAGAGATTCCCTGTTCTGGCCGATGATAGGCGAAGATGAAAGAGTCAATGCTTGGCCATTGGAAAAAAAAAGTTTCTCTCTAGTATCTACCGTTTCCACTGAATTCCAACTGAAACTAACCGGAACAAAGTTGAGGTTCCCTTGTTAGTAACTTGGTATTCATAATTTTGAATAACTAAACAAAATTCAAAATATATTTTTCGAAAATCTATGAAAAAGAGTAGTAACCGCTTATTATTGAGTGATTGTAATTAAAATTGCGGCACAAAATCATCACTATTAAAATATATAGAAGTTGGACATTAATATGTAAATTTGAGAAACTTACAAAATGACAGTGAGTGAACCATTCTGATCTGCAGAAATGTTATGACGTCATTACTTGAAAGATTCGTTTCCCTTCCCATACTTTACGCATTCGAAATCTATATGAAACAGACAAAGAGAAAAAAGATGTTCAAGGACAAAATATGGGGGTTCGCTACTGTGCTATGGAGTTTTAAAATTTTATAAGAAGTTTCACTGCACATTTAATAAACATTTAACAATTAACGTTGTTTTAATACTTTTTACTTTCCCTGCAATACATGTTAATGTATAGGGAAAGTATTGGAATCATACCGAAAATCACAACTCGAGTTTTCGACGGATCTACACGTTTCGACACCTCTAAAATACGAAAAATCTATTTTTAGCGTGACGTCTGTGTGTGTGTGTCGGTGCGTCTGTCTGTGTGTGTGTCTGTCTGTGCAATGTATGTATCGACGCTAAATAAAAAACTACTGGACAGAATATGGTAAAATTTGGTAGGTAAGTTACTTGGGTATCACTCTGGTGCTGATTAGTTTTTAGTATGATTGGAAAAACAGAACCTGCCTTTTTTGCGAAATGGCCAGTAAAAATTTCATGTATCCACTCTAGATACAATACTAATTGACCAAATTTCACAAAATTTGGTAGATAAATCTTATTAGATTTTGGTATGATTCGGAAGAGAACAACCTGCCTTTTTTGCGAAATGACCCGTAAAAATCGTCAAAATCTAAATTAAAATCCATGTATGCTCAAATATATCTATTAAATGCTTGTTATATGCGTAATTTTTAACGATAACAGGAATAATATCAACCCTATTACACTAGAACTAGCCGTTCTCGAGATATTTTAGTTTTTCATGTTTTCGCTACGCCACCTTTGAAAATAAGTCCAGTTACCAAATGAGATCGAAAATTGAATAAAAAGTGAATCAAATTGAATTAAAATAATGAGAACGTGAATATAAGTCTGTAGGGAAAGTTATGTGCTGCCCACATCATATTTTTTACTATTCAAATGCAAAAACATCACTTTATATATACCTGGAATTATAAACTTGCAAATCTTCAATTAGCCATTGAGCAAAAGTTAAAATGAAATTCCATAAATTGCGCATCTTTCGATGAATTTCACTATAATGGAAAAACAATTGGGAAGTTACGGTCCTACGGATTTAGTTCAAAGTATGTTAAAAAGTTTATTCTGTGATTTTTCCGAATTGACAGAAAGGCTGAAAAAGCATTGATAATTGATTTGTGTGATAAAAATTTATTTGTGTGAAAATCCTTCAAAATTGAACTTCATAAAATAACTAAAAATCTTATTCAAATTAAAAAAAAATTCGCCCTAAGGTGTCCTGGAAACTGACCTAAACAAATTATTGTACCGAATGTTAGGTGTGGATCGCGTAGGTTTTACTCTACATGACCAAGAGATGAACAGACAGATATTTTTCCTTATTATATTGTTCCAGATACAATAATTTTATATCAAATTATTTTAAGCTATTTCTGCGTGTTTAAGTTATAGTGTTTAATGATAGTTTTATTAAAGGGACGGTGGACGTTGAAATGAGCAAAAATCGACTAAAAAAGTTTTATATAACATTATTTTACACATTTAACATTTGCTTACGGATGGGACAACGTCCATCCCAAACGAAGAACCTCCCCAAAAGACAGGTATTTGACATACCTTATCCCAAACAGTTCGATCCCCTTTGCAGGCATTCGCGTCCATGGAAATCGCTGACAGAAACATTGCACCTGCTGCTTCGTTTGGGATGGACGCTGTCCCATCCGTAAACAAAAAGTTGAATGCATTTTTTTCGAAACGGAATTTTCAAAAGTTTTACATTTTTAAAATGCTCCTTGCGTCTTAATTTTTGTCTGAAATGTATGGAATTTGGCAAGAAGATACCTCTTATACTTTTTAATGAAACTGGGTATGCATTTTATAATTGGACTTTATTAAGGTAATTAAAAGTGAATGAGAACCCAATTAAATGCTGAAAATTAAGTTTTAATGCAGAAAAATATTTTTAAAAAATTAACTTTCTAAGGGATTTAAAAATGAATACCCGAATTTGTTCATAATGTGTTTTCGAGTGATCATAATGTAAAATGAATCAAAAATGTGAACAAATGGTACGCAAGGAGCATTTTCAAATTTTCGTTAAAAAAAATTAAATTTAAAAAAAATACAAAATTATAACAAAATTAAAAAAAAAAATGAATGGTATTGTATATAGTAATGTTAAGAGGAATATTTATGCAAATTTTCACGTTTCTAAGTCAATAAATAAATAAAAAAATTTCAACGTCCACCGTCCCCTTAACAAAATGAATTAATGAATTATTTCTTTCGCGACATCTCATTATTTAGAGATGAGTTGTCTGACATAAATTTTACTAAAAGCAAGTTTTTTTTATTTCCCTGTTACGCCGACTTAAGGTTTTATCAACTGTAGTAATTTGTGTTACTTTCAAAATTTTGCATGATGGTTATGACCTATATGTAAGCACTTGTTTGCACCGTATTTTCACTTCGCCGCTGATGAAGGGCATAGTTATGCCCGAAAGCGCTTTGGTCGTGTAATTTTGTACGTCGAGGAAAGGAGATTTTATTAAAGGACTTTTAAACTTATTTTTTGGTTGTCTTTGATTTTGAAGTATTGTATTTATTTAGCCGTTTAATTATTTAACCAGAGTCGGTAAAGGCTCAACTACAGGGGATCTACTGTATTGTAAAATGTCTTCATGAATGCATTTGATTTGTGCCATTATTATCAATATCAGGTTTACGAAACCATTTCGTCCCATACGCAATAATGTAATTTAAAATGCTCAATAATAAAACCATATTATCTTGCAACTAATCCATTTCCAATTTGTTAAGTTGTATTTATTTTGGAATAAAATCCATCTTACTATGAATTCCTGCATACATTCTACGACTGAGCCTAAAAGGGGTGGAGAGTGGAGAATGGAACGTGCATTCGAAACACGAATTCATTTATCTTTTGTGGTTCACGAAACTTTTATCTCCGGCG
Source organism: Amaurobius ferox (assembly GCA_951213105.1). NCBI lineage: Eukaryota > Metazoa > Arthropoda > Arachnida > Araneae > Amaurobiidae > Amaurobius > Amaurobius ferox. The sequence goes on from OX578134.1 coordinate 9,941,243, forward strand.
TTCTTTAAGGGTCCTTCTTAGACCAGAACGTTTCTAACAAGTATGCTCAAACGGAAGATAAACCGCAGAACAATGCAATGCATACATATTTTACTTGTAAATAATCGGAAGTAGAATTCTGAATATTGTTTTATGTAGAATTTAAGTTGGACAGCAGTATATACAAAGACGTTCTTGACATTAAAGCGTTTTAAGTTAAAGCTAATTATGAAAGCACGAATATGCCATTTTTTTCAAATATCAGAATTAAGAACCCTTTAAAATTTATCGCAAATCACTGCGATGCTATCAATTTTCTCCGTTTCAGTTGGTTTGAAACACACCATGAACACTTCGAAATAGCATAGCAGATAAATTTTCATGCACACGGTATAAAATAAAATTCGAAAATACGATGAATTTTAATATAAAATGTCTTATATTCTTATGATATTTGTATATTTGCTTATTTTGAGGCCAGGTTTGACAAGCTGAATAAATGGAAATGCTTTTGTTAGTAAAACGTAAAAACTATAATATTTTAAAGACATACAAATTCAACTCATTCTGAAATGAAGACAAACGTTTAAAAAACACAAGTTTGAAGTTGCGTTTAAAGTAACATGCAAACTACAACGATAATTAATTTTTTGCAACATTTCTAAGACGTTGGATTGTTGCATGAGGAATACTAATTCTTATTTTCGTGTTCTTATACATAAACATAATTTTATTTTTTACATATCCTAAACAATAAAAGAGATTAAAATTACGAATGTTCTTTATTTATCCAGCTCTAACACTGAACAATGACTATATCCGTTGTATTCAGTTCACCAGCTGCAAATATTTGTGATGTGCAATAAAAAAATGAGTACATTTTCTATACGATATTTTGCATTTATTCTATTTCTTTAGTAACTCACTTAACGATCGAGGCTATATAGTTAGGGGGAAAATAAAACTCCTGAGGATGAAAAGCTTGAAAATACCATAATGCTTTGAGATATATATCCCGGTGTGGCTAGTGTTAGTAAAGTTTAGTCCGTTCTCATTTGATACAAGAGGAAAGATCAGGTGTATTTTTGAATATTTTAAAATGAACGTTCCCTAATTATGCGTAGAAGAAATACGTATTTTTGTAGGATAGTTGCAGGATGCTCTGTAGGATATGGTACGGAATATATGGAAACAAAAATAAAGTTTAATGTAAAATAAATTTGAATATGTAGAGATAGTCTTTATTGTTAGATTCTAATTAGCATTTTGCTGATATTTGATTTCTGGAAAATTAAATTTAGATTTATGAACTAAATGTCCTCATACCTATTTTTGTCGCTTACTTTTCATAGTTATCTCTTATAGTTTCGAAGATATTTCGAGTGAAAATATGAAACATTCGTACAGATACTATTTTAAGTTTTTTTTCTTTAAAAAAAATGATTTCGATCTAAAATCCACTTATATAAACTTATAGGACTTTTAGAGAGCTTCAAAATCTTGCTTCTTGTTCAAAGTTAATTCTTTTAATTTTTCGGATATAAGCATTTTTAGGATATATTTTGCGTTTCTCAAGCATTACAAATTTGAGAAACTCAAAATTATCTTTCAAATTGACAAAACGCTTACTCGAAAACTATAAGAGCTTTTAATTATAAATATAGATTTTAATACTAAATTTTCTGGTATACACTTTATTAGTTATTATTTATATTTATCTTTCCTAGTTTAGTACATATTTCGAATTAAAGTTAGAAAAGTCCACTCGTTTGGAAAGCTAATTTTTAAATATTTTTTGAAAAAAGTTCAAAATATAGAAATAATCAATTTTTCATATATTCAGAAATTGAACCCCATTTCCGACGAAACAAAATGAATTATTTACATTTTTATCTATTGCGTTCGGAAGTATAAGTGTCCAAAGTGTTTACACTTTTCGTAGCTCTCCGTTTTTCCACTAGAGAAACCTCAAACAATAGATGTTATTCGCATCAAATATAATATATATAATTTTATATAAAGACAGATTAAATTCATTTTAGTCCTCATTATCTAAGAAATCAATATTGTTCAATAAACACAATTTGTCCGTGTCGAAATTTTTTTTCATACATCTGAGGGTGCGCATACCTCATAAAGGACCAGTATGTATATATTGAGCAAACTTAAATGTCTTTCTTTGTCCCATGATGTGCACCTGCAGCGGTTGCTCTCTCACGAGGATATCTATGGTAATGGCAATGCCGATAGTCTAACAAAAGAGGGTACTGGAGTGTCTTTGGTTTCCACTAAGTTTCTTTCCTTCTTAAATCTTTACTCTAGATGAACAAAATTGGATAAAAAGACATAGTTTGTCCCCTAACTCATGACTGGCATCAAAGAGGCCGCTCCGGTAGTTTCCTTAGTATTACTTGTGAGAAAAAAGCTCAAGAAGCGCTATTCAGATTTGCCAGGTCACATCATTAATGGTTTCTCTTATTGGCACAGTCTTAAGATTAACACTATCTGGAGCAGATGTAGTGTCGAGCAGGCTTCCTGAAGCATATACTCGACTGTCTGCAGCTCACCACAGACGATTTTGCCTCAAAGCCCTTACTTGCTCTTGGAATCATGAGGGTTAACGGGTTCATAAACAGTGTCTAGCTACGCTAGACAATGAAGAGCAGGCAACAACAACAACATACCTCATAAAGTTACGTAGGTTGCCTAAGCTTTGGGAAACACAGATTTACAGAGGCAAGTTTTTTTATTCTTATAGTTTTTAAACTTTTTGCCCGCCAAATAGTATATAAGCCGTCAAAGACAGGAAAACTAACATTTTGAAAAAATTGAACTGCAATTTTTTAATAACTTTTATTCTGTTTTACAAGAGATGGTATAGTGCTTGACGTCTAAAATTGCTTTTTTAAATTGAAATCTGGCCCAGTTAGATTCTGTTCCGTGGTCAAGTTTAGCTCTTTTATACCCTCAGAAGGACTTCTGGAAGGTTCTGAGAGACTTTCATCAATGTCGTCCACTCCAGGAGAAAATCCCTTAAGTTAGGTTTTATACAGTAGTCGATATTACAAGTGTGCAATGATACAACGTTTTAGGTCAATGGAGGGGCTTGTTGTGAATCTCTAAAAACTTTTTCGTTAAAACAAGAAATATGTTCTCTGAAGAACTAAACAAGAACCAAGTTTCGGATTTAAACTGCACTGCCAAAAAAATTCCTTATGCATTTACTTAACACCATTTAAACCTCTGCTGGAATCGAAAAACCTTGTTATTAGAACAAACATCAGAGATTTATTTTTTCATTTTGATATAAAATCAAGAATATTTTGAGGCCTCTGTACTGGAGAATGGCTTGCAGCAAGGTATCCAGACAAAAGTGGGAATCTAATTAAATGCGAGTAATTTTAATTAATTCTACAAGGAATCTAGTTTCGGGAAAGAGCGTCAAATTCTTGCTCAGGGGAAAGGAATAGTACTTCATTCCGCAGAATTCTCTGTCACACAATAAAACACTCGAAAATTGGTTGCAACGTGTTACAGGGATTGTATATCAATTGCTCAAAGGTATTTCCAAGTTACCATGAGAACAAAACAAAATAATAAATATGTTTTATTTGAGCAGCCTTTATGTCAATGACCGGTTTTCCGAATACCTCTCTATCCATTTTATTACAATATTTATTGGTTGTATTTGAAATATATCAAAACAGTTTTAAATCTCCATTATTTGTACGATAATCAACTGATTAGAGTAGTTATTAATTACTAATCTACTACTCTAATCAACTGATTAGAGTAGTAGTATGAAAAATTATTATTTTATTTTCACACATCAAACATTTTTTTATATCTTAACCATTGACCGGGTACCGGAGTTTGCCTGTACATTTTTATGAGAATGTTGGCTTTAGTTGAAATATATCGGAAATGTTTTAAATCCCTATTATTTGCAAAACAACTAACTGATTAGAGTAGTTGTTAAAAAATATGCAAAAATTATTATTTTATTTTCGTTCATCGAATATTTTTATACCTTTAACCAAAGATCGAATACCTAAGTATCTCTGTTCATTTTATATGAGAGGAATGTTGGTTTTAATTGCAATATATCGAAATTGTTTTAAACCTCCATTATTTGCACTATAAATAGCTGATTAGTACATGTGGGACGTGGTTTTTAAACAATGTAAGATTTAGGTTATATTAATATAATTTATTAATATTAATTGTTTATTATAACATTGCCGTAAATTCATATATAGTGGAATTAACATTTAAACGTACATCGCTCGTTGTTGTGCCGCAATAACCCTCCAATTATTTTTACCTTTTGTGTAAGTCCTGAAAAGAATTCATTAATCATTACAAAAAGACTAGCCTATTTAAAACTTAAACAATTTCCTTTATTAACAACATCACTTTATCAAAAGCACTATTTTCAACAATATCAACTTTCAATTATTATCGATTTTCATTTAATATTTTAGTTCGGGGAGATATGACCAGTTAGTTAGCTTTCTAAATTGTCTAGGACCGGGGAAATGAGCACATACCTTACAGTTTAGACTTGGGCTCATCATCTCGCTTGCATCGGTCTTAGTGCTGACCGTACTGCCATAACTCTATGGTGTGTGGCTCCTACTCGTACGTTTCACCTCGACTGATACTTATATCTGCAACTGCTAGGTCATGGTCGCTTCGCTCCTTTTGTCAAACTCTTTTCACCAACACTTCGATATCAAAGTTACTTCTACAACATTCTGGATCCGAGTTCGTTCTCTACCACATCTTGTATCCAAGTCTTGGTTCCTTCGGCGGGGGGGGGGGGGGGGGGGGGGAGGTAGCTCCACCCTTCTTCTCCTTGCTGTTCATTGGTTCTTCTGAACCCAATGGCATCACTTGACATTAACCAAGGGCTCTTTCAGCCCCCTTTGGCATGGGACACTCAAATTTATTGTATTTGACCTAGAAGTTCACGTTGTTGTAAACTTCGGTGCCAGCCAGTCTGCACGCTTTGTTCGGTGTTCTGGCCACCATAAATACTGCAATAAACAAGCCTCATGTGAGGACATATTCTGGCCTCACATATCTCCCCACAAACAGAAAAAAAAGAACAAAAAAAAAAAATTTTAAACCATCAGAGTTCGAAACAAAAGTTCGATGCACTTGCAACTCTGTAATTGGCATTTTTCACTTTCTTTTGGACAACGTCCGTCCAGAAAAGTTCAACAGTCTTGCTGTAACAGAAAAGTTTTTTGCACACATAATATACACAAAATAAACCTAAGTTACGTACTCATGAACTTTACCAGGTCCAGCTTTCAATTGAAGCTAAATTAAATTTTGAGTATTTAAAAAGACTTTTAAACATATGCACATTCACTTTGAAATGTCACACACTACTATCTTCTCTTATATTATTAACATCATTAAACACTTTTTTTTTTTTTACAAATCACACATTATTATTTTTTTGAACACAATTCTTTACATACTTCATCAAATATTTTTTTTAATTGATAACTTCATCACATATATAACATTTTTGCTGAACCTTGATACTGGTACATACTTATTAATACAATCACATATATTTTTTTTTTTTTTTTACATTAGCCATTAAAATATAGTTTTCACATAAGTCAGTAACTTTAACTTTTCCACTGGGAATGACACATTTAGACATTTCCCTTTAATAGGCCATCTTGTCCCAGAATGTCAACAAACAACAACAACCCCTGATTTGTGACAGGTACTGATTGATTACTTTGAAAAGGCCATTAGCAGAACCCCTTCTTTTCTTAAAAGCTACGATACCGGAAGTGCGAACCGGACACTGCGTTCAAATTCCCTTTCCGAACTTCGGAACAGTGATCAGTCTGCAAAAGAGACCCTCGACAGAGATTCCTATCTATTTTAATCGTTTTTTTGAATGGTGATTAGCAGTAACGCCCCAACTCAACTCCTCTTGCTATGACAAAGCAATGCAGTTTGAAGACGTTGAAATGGACAACGTGGTGCGCGAATTCAAGCGGGCTAACAGAAACAGCTTTTTAAAGGCGCTTGTAACAAAGTATTGTAAAAATTTTATTACCCATTCGGCGTGTTCTATAAACGTCGACTTATTCTTTTTAAATATAAACCTGTTCATCAATTTAATTATATTATTTATTCCTATTTGCTAATGAACCATGTATACTTGCATGTTGCAGATGGGCTCGTACATTATTTCAGCACTGTAAAGCTCTCTCTTTTTTTTTTTTTTAAACTGAACTTAAAAAAGCTCCCTTCTTTAAATATTATATATTAGGTTCCTTTGAGGTGGCTTGTATTAATATCAAAACCATCTTAATGGTACCTTCTATATACTGACTTCATGTAAAATTTAACATTATATTATTGTATTATTTATTATTTAAATTTTACCTTTCCATTTGATGTTGATATTCTCTCTTATTTAATTTTGTTTTCTCCATGCCTTTCATAAGACTTTGAAGTTAAAAAAAAAAATTGAAAAGTTTTTTTTTTTTTTTTGAAATTTAAATTTTTTTTAATTTTTAAATTTAATTTTAAACTTTTAAAGTTTTTGATATAGTTTGTTTAAATGTTATTTATTTTAACTCCTTGCTTAATACTTTCATAATTTTTATATTTTATATAAAATTATTTCATCTTTTTAAACACACTTAAGACTTTATTTTGTTGTCTAAAAAAACCTTTTATTTACCTAATTGCAAATTTTGATATTATATTTTTAACAATTGAAATCCTTTTCATTTATTATTTATATATCCTTTTTGAACGCGGATTTATTTACTCACCGTATAAATTTTTTTTTTTTTTTACTCTATAAAATTTATCATATTTATGTATTTCAATTTATTTTAATCCTTATGACTTTGAATACCTGACATTTATAACCATCTATATGCGCGATTGTTTATCATTCTATCTCACACATTATTATCTAATTATTTATTTTGACATTTTATTAACTGCGGCTAACCCCTTTATCGCCGTAATACATATTATCATTTATGTATTTACCATATATGACATTTATTTCATCCTAATTTATTTTATTTCTTTCATAAAATTTCTCAACACCTTATTCAGATTATATTTTTCACACAATTTAATATTTACAAATACCTAAACACCAATTATGTGACATTAATAACAGAGTATATATATATATTTACGTAGACTGTGTGTGTGCCGTTTGTTTACACACACTTCAAATGCTACAGTATCTCATCGATAACTATAATGTTTTTATTTACATTCCCCACTGACATCTGAGTGCCCTATTATTTAACATTCATTTATTCATTCCGTATTTATTTATATTCATTATATATGTATTTCACATTTATTTATTATCGTACAATTTTCCTCAACAATACCTACATTTTATTTTCATTACCATATTTATTTACATTTTATTTTCATATCCATAATTTATTTATACACACATGATTATAGCAACCTTTCCTTACGATGGAAATAACCAACAAAAATGCTTTATTTCGCACTCAAAATTCTTCACTTATTATTTATTTTTTTATTTCAACCCTTTTTTAACACTTTTGTGAAATTATTCATTTCTTCACTAAACAAAATTTTAACTAAATTTATTTACATTTATCCTTTCATTTTAGGATTAATTTAGTTACTTAAATTGCCTAAACAATTTATATATTCATGAAAAATTTATTCCGTAAACAAAATTTTAACTAAATTTAATTCATTTATCCTATCACTCTAGGATTTATTTAGTTATTTAAATTGCTTATACAATTATATTCTTCTTCAAACATTTACCTAATCATTTTCAATGCATTTTTCACTTTTGACCCTTCCTACAAGAGATATCGTGTCCTCGGTTGCCTTATTGCAACGGGCACTTTACAGCTACTTTTACTGCTCATAAATTAACATTTTAAACTCAAATTGATTTAAAATTTTCAATTATTTATGCCTTTATTTACTTTTTTGACATAAAATTTATATCATCTATGAATAATCTCTAATATTCTCACTTTCAGCTCATTACTTATTTTTTTATTTTACTTAAATCTGTCATTCAATTTTTAAGCTTCAAGACTCTCCCTCAAGAGACCTCTCTTCCCTCAGAAGATTTTTGCCTTTGAACAATGAAGTATTTGACTGGACTGCCTGCACAACATTGCCCTTGCCTGTATTTGTTTACAGACCTTATATCTACCCAATTAGGTAACATATTTTGATTTTACCTTTCATTTTGTAGATTTATTTGCATAAATTAATCTCTGCATAATTTTCTGATCACATGTACATTTGAGTTAACTTTATAAATTATATATAATATTATTTTTTGAAAAAGAACCATTTGTACACTCCTTATCAAATTTTGTAACATTCATACTTGTTCATTTTTAAATCATTCAATGATTATCCATATCTTTTTCTTTGAAATTTATATCATTTTCATTCATAACAATTCTTTCATTATTGCCTTTATTTATTTATTTTTTTTTTTTAATATCCTTCTTCCCACAAATTGGAATTTACAAAAACTCTCGGTCTCAAGAAATATCTTGGATTATGCTTGTCCATATGCTCTCTTTCGTTGGTGTTATCAGATATATCAATTTGAGCTTTACTAATTTCCTTTATTTCTTCATTTTCCTTTGAATTTTCCTTACTTTCATTACTTAAATACTCTTTTCTTTCACTTGCCACAAAGCATTTATTAATATGTATTGTTATAATTTTGGCGGCACAATTATCTTTTTCTCTTATCATAATATTATTATTCTTTATTTTTTTTATCACTCTATATGGTCCTGTAAATTTGTCGCTTAACACGGGTGGTTTAATGAGTTTTTTTAAGAAAACTGTATCGCCGACCTCTATATCTTTCATACGGACAACCGTATACCTTCGTGCTTGTTTTTCAGCAGCAGTTCTTTGTAAGGTTGCAGTATCTTTCATTATCTCATTGAAAAATTTCAGGTTTTGTTTGACATATTCTGTATAGTTGTTTCTATTTTCCAACTCTAAACTCATTTTGCTAATATCACTGTCTGCACTTATATTTTGAATATTATCTCCTGGCAATTGTAGGTCCCTTAAAAAAAACAAAAATGCTGGTTCGTACCCCGTAGTCTTGTTTTTTGTATTGTTCACATAAAGTTTAAACCACTTTAGGGATTCGTCCCAATCAAAGGTCTTGTTTGCAATGCAAATCATGGACTCCTTCATTAAATGATGCGCCCGTTCCAATCTTCCTAATGAGGATGGCTTTGCCACACTGTTATACCGTCTTTCTATATTTAGGCTGTCTGTAAATTCAATGTATTCCTTACTTTTAAATTGACTTCCATTATCACTTTGTATAGTCTTAAAAATCCCGTACGAGGTACAATATTGAACCAAAATGTCCACTATAGTTTGTGCTGAGATGTTTTTGACTGGATATGCTTCCAGATGTCTGGAGAACATATCCAACATTGTCACAATGTAACAATGCCCTCGGTTGCTCCGCGGTAACTTCCCGACAATATCAATTTGTATATGCTCGGCACAAGCAAAAACCGGGCTCATGATTTGCGGCTTTGCAGGGGGAATATTTTTGTCTTTCATTCTCAGACACTTATCACAGGATTTGACAAAATTTTCGACATCAGCCGACATGGCGGTCCAATAGTATTTTTTTTGTACAATTTGCAATGTTTTATCTACACCAAAATGAGGAAAATGAGCCAATTCCAGTACCTCTTTTCTTAACGTCTGTGGAATGACAATCTTGTTCTCTTTATTTCTCTTAAATTTATCTCTTTTATTTTTCTTTGTAATCATAACCAGATTCGTTGCATTATCTATAAAGTACTTCTTTTTATTTTGCGTCCTTATTTTGCCTTCCGCGATTGCTTTCCTAATATTATTTATTTTTTTATCTTTAAGCTGCTCTTTTAGTATTAGTTTGATATTGAAATCCTTTGTTTGTATTATATTATTTACCATTTTCTCTTGATTTTCTTGGTCAAATATATATCTGGAATTATAATCTGCTGGATTATTTTCTCCAGGTTGGTGTTCAAATTTGAAAGTAAAAGTACTAATTTCCATTAGCCATCTGGCTATAATACTTGGTTGCTTTTCTAGTTTTAAATGATGCATTAGTGACTTTGCATCACTTAATAAAACAAATTCTCTTCCAAAGAGATATTCACGGAAGTGTTGCATAGCCTCATAAATTGCCAACAACTCCAACTTGATGGCTGGATATCTTTTCTCGGCATCATGTAGCCCTCGTGAATAATATTCGATGACATGTGGCATTCCATTTATTATTTGATATATATTTCCTGCTATCCCGGTATTACTTCCATCTGTGTTTAAAATAAACTGCTTATTAAAGTCCGGAGCCCTAACCGTCGGTTCATTGAAAATTGCTAATTTTAATTTCTGAAATGCCTCTTCACACTTGCTATTCCAATTGAATTTGGTGTTTTTCTTAGTTAAGTTAACTAAGGGCTCAGCAATTTGCGCATAATTTTGAATAGATGATCTAAAATAATTTGTGGTGCCCAAAAAACTTTTAATTTGTCTTATTGTAGTTGGATTTTTAAAATTTTGAATTTTAGCACAATTTTTTTTTGATGGGCGAATGCCGTCGTTGGTAATTTTGTAACCTAAAAACTCGATTTCGCTTCTGCAAATTTGCACTTTATTAGGATCTAAAGTAAGATTTTTCTCCTTCAACCTGTTAAACACAATTTGCATTTTTTTTATGATTTCCATGTTAGAGTTGCCGCATATGACCAAATCGTCCAGATAAAAGTAAATATTTTGCTCTCGTAAATCGCCTATAACCTTGTCCATTAAAATTTGGAAATATGCCCCTGAGTTCTTTAAACCAAAAGGAAGACGATTAGGAGAAAATTGCCCTAAGCACCCAGTTTCAAAACTTAGTTTTTCTTTATCCTTTTCCTGCAACTTGATTTGAAAAAAAGCGGCCTTGAGATCTAAAACCGTATATAACGTGTGCCCTGAAATCTTATGAAGTATGTCTTTGATTCGGGGTAATTCTACCGGTAGCAATGGAATGAACGTATTTAAGGCTCTATAATCCACGGCCATTCTATACTTGACTTCCTGCCCCTCTTTCTGTGGCTTCTTCACCATCAAAATTGGGAAGCAATAGTTAGACTGCGACTTCTTAATTAAACCATATTTTAATAATTCCTGTATCTCTTTCTGCGCGACATTTTTTAAGGCATTAGGTAAAGGATAAGGCTTTGTTTGAATTGGAAAATCGTGCATCAACTCAATATTTGGAATAATTGCATCCGTTTCTCCCAAAGTCTGATAAGATTTCGAAAATACCGCATAATTATCTTTCAATAATTTATGCATCCTTTTTCTATCTTCGCCTTGTAAATGGTCGAGGTCAAACTCAGTGTTTTCCATTTCGGCTTTTCTTAACTTTAACATTTCTTCAGTGCAGGCATTTTTTATTTTATTTACATCCTGAATTTTAACATTATTTACATTTTCCATTACATTCATATTTACTACTTCGATTTCTTTATTTATCATTCCTACTTTCATTCTTTTGTTCAACCAAATAGTATTTTTATTTTTATTATAAAATATTGTGGTAATACATCTTGTCTCAGTTACAGGTTGGATAGAGAACTCCGGCAATATTGCCTTAGCGAGGTTTAATGGCTCCAGCACGACTTCCTCTGAATCTACGTTTTCTGATAACTGCAATTGAACCAGTTTCGATTCTCCTGCATCAAGTTTAATTTTCTTTTTTAGTCGAGCATAAATTGGTTTACTGCTTCTGGTTGTTTTCTGCATTTTTTTATTTATCAATGTTTTTTTTATATTCTTACTTTGTGTACATTCCTCACTGATGTGAAATCTAACCTTCTTTTTATTCTGTGTTGTCACCTCTTTTTTTGTATCAGTCATCGAATTAGCTTTATTTTCTGCCTCACTATTTAAATTTAACTCTGCGTTACGCGCATCATTTTTATTTTTTATCAACATTTCTATGTTCATATTTTTACTGATTGATTTGTTTTTATCTCCATTATTCTTATCAAACACCTCCATACTGCTTTCCTTATTTTCTTCCTTATTATCACTGTTTTGTTTTTGTATTAGAATTGTATGCATCATAACTTTATTTGGCTCCTTTCTTTGTTCCGAATTTTTACTTCCAATTAAAGGTATAGTTACATTACCAAATTTTAATACTTTGTTTCTAGTATCTAAAATTCCTACATTGGTTGCTAAGAAGTCGTACCCTAATAAAATTTCATAGTCATTTCCGAAGTGTTGCTCAGTTATAAAAAAAGTATTATTTACCGCTTTGCCTCCAATTTTAAAATGTATTTTTACACATCCCGAGAACTGAATTTTTTCCTTAGTAAATGTCTGTAAAGTTACTTTTCTTGTCACATAATTAATTTTTACGTTTGATTCATTTTTTAGCTTCTGAACAAACTGTTCCGCAATCAGCGAAACCATGGACCCGGAGTCCACCATGGCAACCGCGGACACTGTGCTAAACTGCAACAAGACTTTAGGTAAAATTATCTTTTGCATGTTTTCCATACTAATTATCTCTTGATTGTCATTTTTATTTTCATATTCATTATGTTGCTCTGCTTTAATCTTGGGACCTGGGCTTCGCGTGCGAACCTCCCTTTTATCATTTTGCATTTCATTTGCGTTTTTATATCTCAATACCTCATTTCGCGTTTGCGATTTTTCTTCTTTCGATTGGGACTTTGGTCTATTTATTAAATTTTGACTCGGCCAAAGTCCCTCGCTTAGTTTAAAGACCCGCGATTTTGACTGCTTTCTTTCGGAATAGTTTGGGTATTTGACCGACTATCCTTTCGTTCTCTGAATCCGCTATTTTGAGTGTTACGAAAACCATTTCTTTGCCCATTTCTTATATTTTGACTCCCATATTTATTTTCCCCATAATAATTTTCTCTGTTTTGATTATGCCAACACGTAGAAAAATAATGACCTCTTTTCCCGCATCCTATGCAATATACATTTTCATTTTGTGATTTTTCCTGTATTCCCCGTTGATTACCATTAACTTTTCTAGCATTATTCTCCTTGCGATACACTGCATTGATTTCCGAGCGGTCACACTCCTCCTCCATAATTTTCTCCAGATTTTCTGCGAATTCAACTGCTTTATCAAAATTAGTAATATTTATTTTTTTTATTTCAAATGCAATATCTCCTCTTAAAGTTTCTAAAAATTTAACTAACATGATATTATTTTTAATTTCAAACATTTCATTAGTTGAGTTATTTCCTACAAAATCATTTGTTGCATTTGAAATATTTAACGCTAGCTCAGCAACTTTCATGCCTGGCGTCATTCTAATTTTATTTAAATTTATTTGCTTTTGAAGCATAGTTACAGATGGCTTAAATTGTTTAATCAAAATTTGTTTAACTTCTCCCATGTTGTTTGAATTCTGCAATTCCCTTTTTTTTGTCAGAAATTCTAACGCTTTTTCCTTCAATCTAGTTTTTAAAATTATAACTTTATTCTCTTCTGACCACTCTGCCATACCTGCGATATTTTCAAACTGCGTAAAAAAAAATTCAATATCCTCATTATCTTTTCCATTAAACAGAGGTAACAGATTTATTAAATTAAAGTTTTCCATTCTTGTTCTCTGATTTTCACTTATTCTTATTTGTGACCTGTCGGGAGACATTTGACGTCTTGAATTTCGTGTACTCCTTTTAGGCATTTAACAAAAAATTATCCCTTCCAAAATTTTCTAACTTAATCTAAACACATTAATACACTTAAAAATATACTGCACATAAAATACTTCATGCAACAAAATATTCTTAACATATCATAAATTTTTCACACATTATTTTCAATTATAATATATTCAAAAGATTTTTCATTTTCAAAGTGATTGTGCATATTTTTTTTTTTTACCAATGCAAAATATCTGGTCAACATATGCTCCCCAAAAATTTTCATTCATTTCTTTATTTAAATTATTTTTATTTACCTCAGTATTTTTCATTAAAATTTTCCTTTAAATTTATGACTTACACAAAAGCGTCACGGTAACCAAATGTGGGACGTGGATAATTAAAAGATGTAATAAAGCGTTGTGTTTAAGCAAATACCCTCCAATTATTTTTACCTTTTGTGTAAGTCCTGAAAAGAATTCATTAATCATTACAAAAAGACTAGCCTATTTAAAACTTAAACAATTTCCTTTATTAACAACATCACTTTATCAAAAGCACTATTTTCAACAATATCAACTTTCAATTATTATCGATTTTCATTTAATATTTTAGTTCGGGGAGATATGACCAGTTAGTTAGCTTTCTAAATTGTCTAGGACCGGGGAAATGAGCACATACCTTACAGTTTAGACTTGGGCTCATCATCTCGCTTGCATCGGTCTTAGTGCTGACCGTACTGCCATAACTCTATGGTGTGTGGCTCCTACTCGTACGTTTCACCTCGACTGATACTTATATCTGCAACTGCTAGGTCATGGTCGCTTCGCTCCTTTTGTCAAACTCTTTTCACCAACACTTCGATATCAAAGTTACTTCTACAACATTCTGGATCCGAGTTCGTTCTCTACCACATCTTGTATCCAAGTCTTGGTTCCTTCGGCGGGGGGGGGGGGGGGGGAGGTAGCTCCACCCTTCTTCTCCTTGCTGTTCATTGGTTCTTCTGAACCCAATGGCATCACTTGACATTAACCAAGGGCTCTTTCAGCCCCCTTTGGCATGGGACACTCAAATTTATTGTATTTGACCTAGAAGTTCACGTTGTTGTAAACTTCGGTGCCAGCCAGTCTGCACGCTTTGTTCGGTGTTCTGGCCACCATAAATACTGCAATAAACATGCCTCATGTGAGGACATATTCTGGCCTCACAGTACAGTTGTCAAAAATGTTTGTAAACATTATTTTATTTTCCTGCATCAGACATTTTTATATATTTAATTAATGACTGGGTACTCCCAAGCATTTCCTATGAAGATTGGATATATTTTCCGAAAGTAAACTGACGGCAAACACATGACTTAACTCCTATGTTATCTCGCTGCTGCGATGCGATGCGGCATTTGCATGCATTTCAAGAAAAATGATAGTAATATTTCCAATAAGTACAAGGGGTACATCAGTAATTGAGCAAGCGGGAATTACTATTTGGTCACTGACATAAGGGGTAGTGTGATTTAACGATATCATATATGATTATGGAATTCAGTTTCTTTTCTCTTCGCTCTGAGTTAGAAGAATGATAATGATTGTGACCACACTTCATGATAGGTATATATTTAGCCGTAATTTAATAAGCCTTTTGCTATAACAGATGTAGCTTAGGAAATGTATGGTGATCGTTGTCTAACCGTAAATCGAATTTTTACCTTAAATGGTTCCTAAATATCAAAATTGACTTTTATATGTCTGTGGGTGTGTGGGTGTCGAAATTTTGGTCGTTTGAAATCTCGAAAACCATTGAAGCCATTTTGTCCAATTTTTGGTACTGTACTTCTTTTGTGCAAATATACACGTTGAAGAAATATTTAAAAAAAATGTATATAAAATATTTTTTAAAATATAGATATTTTACAACTTTGCTTTTTCACAAAATGTCAAAAAATTTGGAATGCTCGCTTTTACAAGTTCAGTATTTTGACAAATTTACATATTTTGAGTACTCCTATTTATATTCGGAAATTTTTCGTAACTAATGTTGTTTATTACCAAGGCCCATATATAATTATCGTTATAAGACCCCATATGATTTATAAAATGTTAATTAGAACATTTTACGTTAATTCCAATATACGTCAGATAGGATAGTGATAAGAGCTGAATAGCAAGCACAGTGGTTAAAGCACATGGTTTCCACTTAAGGAGCTGAGTTTGTTTCCGAGTGATATATATATATACAAACCCCCTCTCCAGAATGAGTGCATTCCTATATCGGTACAAGGACGGCAGCTTGATAAGGTAGAAAATTTAAAGAATTAAAATATATTACAAAAGACAAAGAAATAACAAATGTGGACATTCAAGTTGCTTTGGTTGGGTGCGGTAGCGCTGTGGTTAGCGCGCTGGAGTTGCACTCGGTAGGCCCGGGTTCGATTCCAGCCACTGCCCAAACTGCCGCCGTGTTCACGCGGACTACGATCACGTTAAACATGTGGGTCCGTAAGTTCTTCCGAGAGGTTGGTGGTAGGGGAAGGAGGGTACGGTCCCTGTGGATGCCTCCCCCACTGGGTTCCGGTCTAAATTGTGTGGCACTTCCTGGCCGTCCAAGCAGATACTTTACACCTTTCTGGTAGGTCGGACGGTCTGGGTCGAAGAAGAAGTTGCTTTGGTTGTCAAGTTATTCCCCGAAATAGGTATACTTCTACGACTTGCCTAAACCAGTCTAGCCTGATAAGGTTCAAAACCCAAAAGTATATAAATTATTACGAAATCCAACGACATAACAAATTTCATGTTACTATGAGTAATGGAACCTCTAATCAGGTTTAGGTTTCACATATTGAAATCACATTGGCAAACAAACAAAAATAGATCAAGTTAAATAAAAGGGTGTAATAATGATATAATACTCCAAAAATCTTATCTTGGAAACATTGGAATTTTCAATACTGTTATTACATTATATTCTTATTGCATTAGGCAAATGATTACATATACAAATTTTACAACTAAATCTTTAGAAAAATTCATTTCTCCTACTGTGAAGTAATTTTGATTTAAAATATGTAGAGACATATACCGTTCGTTCCACGTTGTTCGTCCCATATTTCGAATGTCACTTCCCCTATTAAATATTAAAAATAAAAAGTGTGCAGAAATAGCGAGGTGATCAAAGTTGAATATCTTCAAATTAAAATCCGCATTTGCATTTTACCTTTCGAATAAATGTTCTACATGTCAACCTAAACACATTTGTTGGAAACGAAAACCTTTAATTGCCACTAAAATTCCGTCTTTAGATTCTGTTCTTCGTAACACAGAATCAAGAATATTTTGGTGCCACTAATAATGGACAGAAAAGACGAGAGGAAATACAGGAAGATATCTAAGCAATAGTAGGGAACTAATTAAATGTGGATGAATATAATTGAAGTCTAGTTTGAACAAAAGAGCGAGAAATTCTATCTCAAGGGGACAGCGCAAAACTGCATTCCCTGTCGCATAAGATAACACTTGAAAGCACAAGATTTGTAATATGTTAGAGGGATTGTGTACTAGTTATATTAAGTATTTTGAAGATTAGTGTGGAAAGAACGGTAAAATTAAACTATTCTGACATCGTGTGTTGGGATTTTGATAAAAGAGTTTGATAATAGTGACATTATATGGAATATTGATGCATTTCATTACTCAATCATGCAAAATAACACAGAAATTTCAATGCTAAAATAAATTAACCGTTATATTATAAAAAATCTAATGTGGGCAGCACGACTTTCCCTATATAATTCAATGAATTTACTACTTTTACAGTAATAAAAATAGATAATTCTTGTAGTAGATATTTATATTCTTTCCAAAGATATTGAATTTTCATCAATTAATCGTCATTTTTATTGGTGTAGCGACATTTTTATCCATTTGACTAGTTTCTCGTTAATTTAACAGCATTTAAAAAGCAGCTAAGTTAGCGACATTCCACCAAATTCGTCGCCAAAATCTAGTCCAGCGTTATGGAAGGAGAAATAAGTTATTCTTACAGCAGAAAAATGACTATTGGCGTTCAAATACAAAAGTATCACATAAAGTATATTTTCTCATGAATGGAACGAGCTAGATCCATGAGAATGCTGTCACCAAATTTATCGATTGATATTACATATGAAAAGTGAACATGTTTCTCAATAGGAAATATTTTTTTTATTTTATATGATTTTTTGATAATTTTTTTGAAACATGTACAATACCTCGTAAACGGTTCATGCTAGAGTTCTAAAACTTATGTCAATCATTTTCTAATCAAAAATAGCATAAGAAATGTCTATTTGCGAAACTTTATTAGAGGTTTTGATTTTTTGGTGATTTTTGCAAATTTCACTCGAAAATTTAGGAGTGTCCTGAAGATTTGATTGCGTATAAAAACAATAGGTTTCCAGTATTCACTGATTGTAATTTGTATACCAAATTTCGTTCGAATCGGTCCATGCATTCGTCAGTTATTGTCTCCAAAGACTCACTGACACACACACACACACACAGACATCACCTCAAAATTATTTGATTCGTGATCAGGGATGCTTGAAACGTGCTTTCCCGCCGAAAACTCGAATTCGAATTTTCAACCCCGTCACAATACTTTCCTTATACATTATGTATATAAGGAAAGTAAAAATGTGGTAGCACATATAAGGTGGGCAGCACATGTAATATAAAAAGCACATGACGTTTCCTACACAGGGAAGGGTGTTGAAACCTAGACCGTCCGACCTACCAGAAAGGTGTAAGGTAACTGTTTGGACGGTCGAACAGGGAAGAGTGTAGAAAACCCAGACCACACGACCAACCCATAGGCTAATGGTAGCTTTCTGTGTGGCCGGAACAGGGAAGAGTGTGGAAAATGTCTAACTATATTTTTGATCCTGTACTTCAAAGTATATTGAACATCGAAGCTAGCTTTCACTCACCATGAAGTTCAGATATTTTAAAATAATTATATGGTTCAAATTTTTCTGAAAACGCAACAAATATTTTTATGATATCAAAGTATTAAAAAGAAGTGAAAAGTACCCTGTTTTACCACCACGAGTGTGGTAGAATCGAGTACCTATTGAAATAAATGTAAAAAAATATATTTTTAAATTACTACAATATTAAAAAAAAATCGTTTTACTTAAATTGTAAAGGAATACACATAAACATTATTTATACGGTGTTTGATGAATAATTCTTTATTTTAATACTTATAAAAACTCCCACGAAAAATTAATAATTAATTGAAGTCCCAGGCTTCTGCATTATTGCAAGCTTCGTAAGCATACATAGGGCATTCAATATACTGATTCCACCTCTTAGAGTCTTTTCAATTTCAGTGTAAACTATTGTATTAGAGGCATACTTTTGTGTTGTTATTTTCTTCTGAGGAAAAGAGCTATCATCAGCATTTATTTTTGTATTTATCATTTTTCCATTGGGCACAATTTGGGCTATAAGGACTGAAAGTAATTCCTTTTTCTGCTTGATATTTCGTTCTAGCTTTTTTTTTTTTGTACTAAGGTAGTTTACCTCTTCTTTTTATATGAACAAGCGATAATTAATGTTTTTCTCTTGCCCCCTTCCTTGAAGATATTGCTTGTTTTTGGGGGTAGCCAAATCATTTTAAGAGATTAAAGAAGTATGAAGTACCGGTCCTTTAAGACTAGGACTTGCAGGAGATTTTTCAGATAGGAGAATAGAAAGTAAATATCAGTTAGAAAGGCAAGTATTAGGATTTCATGTGAAAAGCATGTGAAAATTGATATTTTTCATGCTTATAAACGGAATATATGAAACTTATTTTGTATTAAGTGTACCCGGATCAGCTTATCTTGTCTATATAAAATATTCTAATTTCATTTTCTTATTTCTCAAAAACTATAAATACTACCCGTACAACATTTTCACAACAGAAAAATTTAAAATTATTATACGTTTTAACCTGTTAACTTTTGTTAACATCAAACATTTTTCGAATTATGAATATTTCCCCAAGGTCACAGTTTTTAACCAAAGTTTTGTACCATCAATTTTTCCTACAAAACAAATATCCTGTGAGCAACACATGACTTATCCTGCAGATTCAGGTTCGTTTCTTGTTAATACTCTACGACATAGTTGAAAAGTGTTTATGTTTGTTCATTCTGTCTGTCTGTCCGTTAGCGCGATAACTACCGTAAAAATGACTTTATCAAAATGAAATTTTAGTATGTTGTTCAGACGGTCTGTGGGACTTATGGAAATATAAATGAATAATATCACCCAATTAGTTTTGAATTGAACCCGAGTTGAAAAAATGAAATACATTGAACCTTATGGGATCTAATTTTTCAAACATTTTTAAGCAAATGAAAAATTCACAAATTGCTTCGGAAGTAGTCAAATTATCACATAAAATATATAAAAAAACATTCAGAAAAATGTATTCAGTAGTTTTTTAAATATAAATTAAAATAATAATTACACCCATTATATGAAGAGATCACGTGATCAGTATATGAGGAAATCACGGGATCCACTTCAAAATAAAATATGGCATGCATCTTGTGTCAAAATTGTGAGTTTTAAAGTTCTTTTTAATTCATATTTGGTGTTGTATCCGTCCTAAAATAGCTTTATTTTACTTAATTTCTGTGCATCTACATTCTGAAACATGGCAATTACAATATATTTGAGTTTAAATGATCAATGTCATCCATCTTGTGTTAAAAGCGTGATTTTTAAAGTTCTTTTTTATTTATATTTAATGTCGTATCCGTCCTAAAACCGCTTTATTTTTGTTTAATTTCTGGGCATCAATGAATGTTCTGAAACAACGCAATTTCAATATATTTGAGTTTAAATGATACTCAAACTTTGATTATTTTTACAACGAAGCCTAATTTTCACTTCTGGAGATTGTAAACACATCAAGCTGTAAGATGAGTTGTATAAGAATTCCTGAATTTCTTTAACACAAAATTATTTAGCATCGGAGTGTGCAATAAAGTTGAAATGAATGAAACAGTCATTGATTTTACATAGAGAAAAGACGATTTTATAGCAGGCTTTTTCGGTGAAGTTTTAAACACAGAGTTAAATTAATTTTACCTCCATAGTTTTAAGTTCTTAAGTAAAATAAATTATTGTAGTATTGTGATGAATGAATAGAATAGAATAAATGTTTACGAATGAAATTTTTACTGCTTTTTCCTAGAGAACCAGGAGATTTATATTTCAATGACGTCATTTGAATAAAGTTCATTTTTTTTAGATGAAGTTTTAAGTTTTCAAATATAATAAATTATTGTAGTATTGCGATAATTTTAAAAATATCACCGCTGAATGTATCCTAATTTAGCGATCTTCAAATAAAATTTCATTGTAGTTGGAAAGATTTTCATTATCAATGCTTCATGCATGATTGATCTTTCTTATTTATTTATTTCTTAATCGATTAAAATGTGTTTAATTGCTCAAAATAACATGAATAAGTATTGAAATTACATTGAATTTGTACTTTTTAATGTAATTTCTTTGGCAATTGGAAACTGCACGTAATTTCATAGATGGCATTGCAAAAATGCAAAAATACTAAAATATCTTGAGAATGGAAAATTTTAGGGCTAAATGATTGGTTTTATTATTTTTGTCGTTAAAATCTGGTGTAAATTAAGCATTTACTTGATGCATTCCTATATACTTTATACGTTAGATTTTGAAGATTTTGCGAGCCATTTCTCCCGAAAAGGCTAGTTCTTTTCTTTCCGAATCGTACCAAAATCTAATCAGCATCTTCGGAACTCACAAGTAGCTAACTACTAATTTTTGAAATTTTGTCAATCAGTTTTTGAACTAAATTTAAATATAAAATGGCACAGACAGACAGACACAGACACAGACGCCACGCTAAATGTATTATTTTGTGTTCTAGAGTGCTCAAAATGTGTAGATTCATCAAAAAATCGAGTTGCGATTTTAGACCCGATTTCAGTACTTTCCCTACGTATCACCATGCATTGCAAGAAAAGAAAAGAGGTGAAATTTTTCATTTAAATGTGCACACACATGGTTTGAAAACCACATACACATTTCTAACTATTGTGGTCTGGAATTGTTGAGAAAATAACCATAAACAGTAAATTAAATGCCACGTTCGATAAACACATAAAAAAATGCCCCAACTTCTGAAGATGGCATGTAAAAACAAAGGAACATTTTCATATTTTAATTTGTAAATCAATTAATGCCGTACATCGTTTGAAAGAAAACACTCTAAACCATTTAAATGCACAATAAAAAGAATCGACCATTTCTCTGTCTGTGGTCTTCTTAAATGCTCAAAGATTTGATTTTGGGGTGTAATCAACATTGGCATTTAACCTGTAATATTTTAAAAGGAACGAATACATTATTTAGAAAAATACATCGGTTAAATAAAACAATCTATGTCGTTTTAAATTATTTATTCGTCATCTGCATTTTTGCTGATTTCATATAGACAGCCCAAACCAATTTCGCTGTAGGAATAGAGACATCGACACGGACGGGAGTCAAACCACATTATTACGTCATGCTTGTTGACAGTCTTTAGTAACGTCATGAAAGTAACAATAAGAGCTACATGCAATAAGTACAATATGATGGGAAACATAGCAAACCCTCATCATTTTGAAAATCAATTTAAATTTTAGTTATCAGATAAGTCTTTTTGATGTGTTGCGTAACCATAAAGGAATAAAAGTATTAGTTTGTTAGGACGGATATGCAAAAACTTAATAAAAGGAAAAGAATAGACGGGTGGCTCCATTTCAATGCAGCCGAAACGATTTTTCGTGAATGACATTTTGTAAATCTCAACTTTTGTAATATTAAAAAATAGGAACTAGATCCAAAATATGCTTATGTACACTAATAGAGCATAATAACAAACACCAATATTAATTAATAACAAACTTCATTATTTATTTATATTATTTCCTCAAAATATATAAAAGCATTTGTAAATCCATCATCGGTGACTCCCTTTTTTGTTTACAGGAAGCCTTGAATATTCCGTAAAATTATGAGGACTGAACAAAGAAGTCAGACAAGTGGCACTAGGGTTGACAGTTTTTTCTCGGACAGCTTTACGATCTGAAAACGACTTCAGCAGATGTAAAATTCACGATATCAGCATGGGCGTAACCTATGCTACTAAGTAAAACACGAACAAGCTCCATCAAAATAGGGGATGCTATCAGGATCGACACCAAACTATCAGAAAACCCAAAAGCCAATAAAAACGGGTAAGGCGTGTTGCCCTGTAACGAAATAAAACTAAATTAAGATTGCCGAACGATAGGATGATGAAAGTTTGACGGGAAATATTCGTGGTGCTGCTAAGACGACATTAGTTTGAAAATGTTGGTTAAAATGCAATTATGAAAGGCTGCGCGAAATGGAGAAGTGAAATATATTCGCCGGGAATCAACTCAAATCAATGACGTGACATACACCTTAATCTAAGCCAGCAATCATTAATGCAGTGCAAATGCATAAGAAGGTATGTGCCACCAAAATATATTTACAATTAGGTTGAACGCAGATGGTTTTGATATGTCCCTTAGTTGTTACCCGTGTCACATTGCCTCCTAACCCCTTTCCCAAAAGAGATTGAATTAATATATTTTTTTGTACAGATTGAAAACGTATTTTACTAATTGAGTGCAACATAAATTGATATATAATTTAAAACAACTTTGTGGTTAACCCTTTCATTCCCAAAAATTTTCTGCTGAACAGAAATGGTGCGATTGATAATATGTCATCACATTGAAGCATTACAACACATTTTAGGCAAAAAAAATTTAATACTTGCATTTTCCTGAAAGTTACAGCATGTTGCTCAGGAGCAACATTGGGCATATGTGGGTATTAATGCTTCAATATCTCATACAGGGAAAATAACACGTTTTTCCAGTCTATTTAGGCTTTTTTCATGTGAAAATCCATAAAATAGTTTCTTTTTGGAACAAAACACAAGTGGACATTGCATTTGCTGCAAAATACAAAAGAAAAGCCATTTTTGCCGAATGTGCACCTTTGTTTT
The DNA here is from genome assembly GCA_951213105.1 of Amaurobius ferox. Taxonomy (NCBI): domain Eukaryota; kingdom Metazoa; phylum Arthropoda; class Arachnida; order Araneae; family Amaurobiidae; genus Amaurobius; species Amaurobius ferox. Next base: position 9,965,063 of record OX578134.1, read on the forward strand.
GTTGGGTTATGCTCCGGCCAGTGATTTTGTCCATCATAACGAACATCAGAAATTGGACGTCTGGCAACTGGGTTTTTAATTGTTGCAATAGGGCTTTTGGTTGTTGGGAGGTTACTATCGCAACTCTTGTTTTTATTTTTTCGTGATGTAGATAAAGCCTGGCAGATATATGATCTAAAATTTACCAAAGGAATTATTTCCTTCTTCTTTTTGTTAATTTGCAAACAGTGTCGCTTATATAGTAGCCAACTGTTTACTACTGATGCATCCAACATCCAATAAAATATTCTCATATACCACTTTTTGACTTGTGATTCTTTTTGATTCGATATAGTTCTATAAGCATATCGAACAAATCCACACCTCCCATATACTTATTATATTCCTGCACAATGTATGGCCTGTCTAGGTCGCAACTTTTTTTTTTCAGCATTTCTTCATCAAATAATTGACAAAAATATTGATACGGCGTATAAACATCATCCGGAGGATCAGGCAATTCTCCATAGAAAGGAATTTCCTCTGCATGTTCATTTTCGTCGATATGAGTCCATTTTCTTCTAACCTTTCTTTCTTTTGAATTCTTCTCCTTGTCTTTAGGTTAAAATAATGGTGTGATGATTTATTCGTCATAATATCATTTTCTAAATTATCAGTCATAGAATCATCTTTTTTGAGAATTTCAAACTTCAATTCATTCTTTTGTTTTCTATCTGAAATATCCTTATCACTTTCTAAGCCTCTTTCTTCTGAATTTTCTTCATCACTACCCAAATCAACATCAGACAGCTCCCCATCTGGTAAAAATATAAGTTCCAGAACCTCTTCAGTAGTAAGATAACGTTTTCTTTTATTTGATGACATCTATAGTAGACAATTGGAAAAACTATAGTATTATGTATTAAATACATGTTTTATTAAATTTATGTACATCATATATTTTGGCTCACTCATGCCATGCAATATCTGGGAGAAATCTCGCGTTTCGAAAATTGCTATATAATTTTGGAAACGATAACCGTTAATCACATAATTGTTTAGGTAGCAATTAATTAATTACGATAATATTTTCATAGCATTAAAATAAGTTAAAACATGCTAACTGTATAACAGTAGTATACTAAAATGTTTAGTACACTTGAAATTATATATATATATAATTTTTCATATACTTTTTAATGTTGCTGTGGATTATAAGTAATAATGAATGAAGCATAAGGGTTTTATTATTGGCTTGTATTAATTTTAAAGTAGTAGTAAGAAAATTAACATTCGACTATTATTAATTTATAATAAACTTTAAGTTTGTAATTATATGTCATTAATATTTATATTAGCCTTCTAGGTGATATTAAATATTTAGAAATATTATTTTAACCAGAATCAACCAGATATAGATTTTTTTTTAAAAATTAATTGGAATAATTTTACTGCCTGAAGCATCAAAATATTTTTTTAATAACTGAGAGCCTCATCTAAACTAATAACATTTGATAAAAACAAAATCATGTTTTTAAAGCAGAAGAGGGTCTTTTTCAAAGGCGAAAAGGGGGTGGGCAAAAATGTTAAAAAATTTTTTTTTTTGACGTTACAAGCAAAACAAACCTAATAAAAGTAAAAATTTACCATGTATTTACTAAATTTTGAGGGGGGGGAAAGGACTCCCTTCCCCCCTGGGCCCGCTACTGCTTCAAGTACTCACATTGTAAAATAAAAAACAACTTTTAAGCATCTAAGTATAAATATTTCACTTTGCAGCGATAAATCGTAGCTACTCGATTTTGAATGAAAACAGCCATTTCTTTCCAGTGTTGCTTTAGAGCAACACCCATATTTGAAGCACAGTTTCAGTAAATTATATGCCCCAACCACAAAAAAAACTACATGGAATTAAAGTATCTACCTTTATTTAATAAATCATCCAGTTTTTAAATTTTTAAAACTACTAAAACGATATAAAATTTATGAGAACACAATGAAGGAAAACGCTGAATCACAAAGTGTAAAAAATGTACTGACACCCGCTCGCATTTCCTTCCAAATAAAAATACAAACTGCATGATGGCAACATCTATTGGATTTTTTAGTAACTTGAAACATTTACGATTAATAATATATCAGTTAATACCCATGAAAAAGAAATAGATTTTTAATATACAGGATCAAAAACTATGTTGCTCAGGAGCAACAATGGGAGTGAAAGGGTTAATGGCCAATATTTTACCTTTCAGCTACGATAAGTTAACTCCAACTTTTGAGGTAAATTTTGAGGGATATTCCAAATACATGTAATGTACCGATTTTTCACTATACGCACGGATATTTAATTTAAATCTTGAAAAATAAATATTATCATTTACAATATAAATATTGGCATTTAATTATTTCAACACATTTGGTGGTGTCTCCCTTTACAGGCGACATATATTATTATGTAATACATTTAAGTACTACTATTACAACATGTAAATACAATGTTAATAATATTTTAACGTTAGAACCATAATAACATTTATTTACTTAATTACAAAAGAGATGAAAAGTCGTACATTTTTTGCACGCTTTTTCGAATTTTTGCGGAACCTCAGACACTGGATCGTGAAACTTTGGTGAGAATCCCTGTCATAAGGTGTTCATTAACCATGCAATATTTTCCTTCTGACAGTTGTACAATCTGTCCCCTTCCTATTAAGAAACATGAGTACAACACTCTCGCTTTTCAGTTAAAACATAAATATAAATAAACTATACCGAAAATCGCGACCAGAATGGCTTCCTTTATACCTCGAAATCGCATCACGCATCTGCCATTCATCGCATTCCAAACACATAAAACATTGGGAAATAAAATAATGTTATTTATGATCTTAATTGGCATCCTTACCTCAAGAGAGAAACAGCTGCATAGTTATTTAAACACATTCATATCTTTGTTTGACTAAAAAACACATGTTATCTGACACCAACTTCGAACAGTTGTCTCCAAAACTTTAGACAAAATCAAGAATATTTTTCGCCGGCTATAATGAAATTTGGAGGGGATGTGGAGCAAGGTAGCCAAACAACAGAAAGCTAATTAAATTCGTTCAAGTTTAATTAAAACTACAAGGAATCCTGTTTTGGAGAGCGCGTGAAATTCTTCCTCAGGGAGAAAATGCAAAAGTTCATTATGTGGAATTTTCTATTACTACCAACATTAGAAGAGCTGAAACGTGCTAAGTTTACTCTTCCAAACTAAATTTACAACAAAGAATATGCTGTAAAGAGTAGTCATCCGCCTAAAAAAATGTTTTATTTCGTTTAAGAAACTTTATAGTTAGACACCATAAAACTTAAATTTTAAAAAATAAAAATGAAATAACGAAGTCAATTTTCTTCTTTCATATTTAACTCTTTATAACATAGTTGAAAGGTGTTTATGACTTTGTTCATTCTGTTAGTCTGTCTATCCGTTTGTACGATAACTGACGTAAAAATGAATTTATCAAAATGAAATTTTAGTATGTTATTGAGACGATCTGTGGGACATATGGGAATGTAAAAGAATATTATCATCCATTAGTTTTCGATTGAACACGGGTTGAAAAAATGAAATACATTGAATCCTATGGGATCTAATTTTTCAAACATTTAAGTGAAGTTAAAATTCACAAATTGTTTCGACAATTTTAGAAAATATTGAAATTATTCCATTAAATATATAAAAATTTTTTAGCAAAATATGTTCTGTAGTTTCTTAAATAAAAATTAATATAATAATGACACCCATATAATATGAGGAGATCACCTGACCCACTTCAAAATGAAATACTGCATCCATCTTCTGTCAATACCATGAGTTTTAAAGTTATTTTTAATTTATATTTAGTGTTGCACCCGTCTTAAAACCGCTTTATTTTTGCGTTTTTCTGTGCATCCATATTCTACGCCAAAACAGTTACAATATTTTTTACTTTAAATGATCATCAAACTTTGATTATTTCTACAATGAAAGTCTAACTTTAATGAATGTAAATATGTTTATTTTTGCATATTATCTGTATTTCTACATTTTGTACTTAAGCAATTACAATATTTTTTATTTTAAATGATCTCTAAACTTTGATTATTTCTACAACGAAGCTTAATTTTAACGTATGCAAAATGTAAAGAAAACAAGCGATTGTTAGAAAAGTTGTATAAGAATGGCTGGATTTTTTAAAGCAAAATTATTTTGCTCTGGAGTTTGAAATATGAGTGATATGCATGGAATATTCATTGATTTTACTTAGATAGAGAAGCAAGTGATTTTATAGGATTGGCATTTCTATTAAAGTTTCAAGTTTTCATTTATTGTATTATGATAATTTTTAATATATCACTGATGAATGTATCGCATTTTAGAGATGTTTAAATGAAATTGCATTTCAGTTGGAAAGCGTTTCATAATCAATGCTTTATGCATGATTAATCTTTCTTGATTTTATATAATTTACACTTATCTGCAAAATAAAGATTTTTCATGCATGCACTCACAGATACACTCTTGTCGATATTTGACTCACGTATCTACTTCAATGTAGACAGATGTGATGTGATGCATCAATAAACTGTTATCTTTCTTTCTACTTCGTTGTATCTTTGTACTTCTTTGTCGCTTTGCACTTCTTTGTAGCTTTGTACTTCTCATCTATATGTAATAATTTCTAAATTTTAAATGAATATATATTTTCGGGATTTATAACTTTTCAAATCATTATTTGATAAGGGTCTCTATCCTCCCAAGAAATGTCGCAAAAAGCATATGATATGAAATTAGAAATATGTAGAATATGATCACTCCGGTAACTTCATTTACGAAATGAATGAGTAAATATGTTCTACGAATATCTGCGCTGTAAGGATGGATCTGAAAAAGGAATCTCAAATAAAAACATTTTGAAATACATATTTTTCTTTGAAGAGAAAGAATATGGAAAAGAGGGAAATCTTTTAAATGCTGATATATGTTACTGTTTTTTCATATTATTGTGCATAGCTGGAACTATTTTCCTCCCGTTTCGCGAAATTATGATTTTTTTTTTTGTAGTTTGATGAGTTATCTGACTTAGAGAGTGAACTATGTATTTAAACATGGAAATTGATCACACATCTTTATTTACATCACACATCTTTATATATAAATTTCGATATAAAACAGAGCTAAAAAAATGAAGATTTCTTAAACTAGATCGCATTGAAGATCCATATGTTGTAAAATATGATAAGAAATAAACCAGAAATTTTGTAATCTCTTATTTCGAAAGAGGTACTTACGTTTTGTAATATTTGCGTTTTACATTCTAGATACGTTTTGTACTTACATATTCAAATCAGATTTTAGATATAAACTTTATATTTCGAATAAACTACTTCTGTATATTTACTCAACCTATTCTGTCGAACCGAAAGTCTGCCTACGTTAAAATTTCAAATATATTTTCGGTTCTCTTTAGCATGCCATTAAGAATATTTTACAGCCGTTGTAATAGTGAAGTAGGCCTGCAAGAAACGCAGAAAGATACACAAGCTAAACTACAAAACTAATTAAATGTGAGTAAATTAAATTAAATCCAGAAGAATCTCGTTTCGATGAGAGAGCGAGGAGTTCTTCCTCAGATAGAAAGCGAAAATCTTTTCCCTCACAAAATATGTTTGAAAACTGTATGTGTTGAAGAGGAATTGTACAGGTAGAATGAAGAGGAATGGTACTTACTTTACTGAATAAGTAAGTTTGCAACGAAATACGGTAAGCCTTCTAAATTGCCTTGCAAAGTTTAACTGAAGAAGCATAATTTGCATATAAATGTAATTACTTTTAATCTGTAGTATACTTGTGCTTAAGCCTGTTAAAAATTGGAAAATAACATTCTTGATAAATCAAATTGATACTTTAATGCCGATCTGGTGGTCGATCGGTCAGGGGCATGCGTTTCCGTCTGATCGCTGGAATGCCGGGTTGCGGGTTCGAATCCCGCCAGCGAGCATGGATGTTGTCATGTCGAGGCCAAGTCAGACTTCCGCTCTTCGGGAAGCCTCTATAAAACAGAGGCTGCAAATCTCCTCCCATTCGCCATGGGATATCTTGGGGGGTCTTGTGGACGTGGTGCGTAGCTGCTCCTTCACCACGGGGGAATTAGTAACGAATGAACTATACTTTAATAAATTTTATTTTATTTTATATCGTATGGTGCTTAGCTTCGAAAATAGTTGTGTCAATTGATAGCGGACCTAGTTAAGTTTTGTCCTGTGATAGAGTTTCAGCATTTCAAGATTCGTCCACTCGGGGAGAAAAATCAAAAATCCTGAACCGTTATGTTCAGTCTGTGGTGACAATTATTTATAATAAGAGTACCATTTATGTGGTTATAATCTTTTAATTGGCGTATAGTGGAATATCGTACGACGGCTATTTAGCGACCAAAAATAGTATCTCATAGTTTCCATCTTGACACCATCGGAAAGACCGACAATTTCTCTTTCAAACAAACCTATGAAGGGAATCCATACAATTAGTCAAACTTTCGTGAATATTTGAAATATATATACTTTTCGTGTGTTGAAGATGTAATCTCCAGAGACATCAAACAATTGTGTTATTTTCTTAACACCATATTTCGTCTTAACACCATCGGCGTAGCGTTTTATTTTTTGTTATTATAAGCGAATATGTTGCTAAAGCATATTTTGTTTCACAGAATTCGCTGGAGTTCTGGTGTGATTGAAATCAAATGTTTGCATCTTAAATCCTGGCCAACGTAGCTACATTTTGTAGAACGTTTCAGTATTACCCCGGATTTAAGATGCAAATATCTGATCTACGCATGAATTCACAGTAAATTCCCGAAAATCGAAGAAGCTTTAATAATACGAATGTTTATTAAAAAAGTTGAGTGTGCGCATATACGACTACAGCACGACCGCTCATCCTAAATCCCGGGCAATGCCGATTACATTGTCTAGTTATGAGATAAATTGATATTTTCAAAGGGGAGGGGGATCGCCCTCAAACTTTCGGAAAAGGGTAAAGATTTTTTTTCTATGTTTATTGAACTCAATTTTACAAATATTTTAAAATTGAAGTATTATCAAAATATTCTAATTAGAACGTGTTTTACAATAAAATATGAAAAACAATACATGCAAAAATTCAGCAAACCACCAGGCTTTGAGTTTTTTTCACAAAACTGATATTTTTTAACTTGTGCGTATTGTGTATATTGTATTATGTGCATATTTATATGTTCCATTTAAATTTAAATAAGTATCTGCCAAGAATTTTTATTTAAAAAGTATTTTATTTAAATTTTAAATTAATTTCGGCTTTTAATCACAAATTATATTTAAATTAAATTTACTTTGCAAGCTTCAATACAATTTGGAGATGGCGATTAAAATATCGGGAATGTAGGTATTATACAGAAATCTGTGTGCACAAAATATGTACGCAAGACACTCTTTCAAAAATTATCAAATAATCTAGCATAAAGAAACATTTTCTACCAAACGTTGATAAATGCATTTTTTGTAGTAGTAGATATATATAGCAATGCAACGTTTTCTAAAAATTTGACATGATTTGAAGAAATAATGGCAGATCTTTAAAATTTTGTATATACCACTACAAGCAAAGATTTTTGAACTTTTAAAAGTAGAGTCCCTAGCTAAGGATTCTACTAAGAAGGATCTCCACTCCATATCGCATAAAGGAAATTTGGTACAATTATTGGAATGAGTCGATCTTTAAGACGTTCAATCTAGACTTCTATGCTTTTCATCCATACAATTTAAACATTAATAGTTATAGAAACACATATTATACAATTATATAGAAAACAAAGGAACAACGCACATTGAATACTTAATAAATTAACCGATAACTTTAAGAAACAAACGAATTTGGATAAAATAATCTTGTAGAGAAACCCACTCTTACAATACAATAAGTGAGTTTATCAAATTATTTCTTTAATCACTATAAAAATTATAGTGTTATCCATTGATTAATAGCACGCACAGAAATATTATTTACGTATATAATAGGAAATGGCGAAGTGGGACCTCATCCTGAAATATACGTAAAAAAGGGTATTTTCAGCATTGCATGACTCTTATTTCAAGTAGCTATACTCATTCTACTTTTAAATTCTTCTCTCGATACAAATCCCTTGAAAGTTCTATGCCATTCGACGTTTTAACGCATTTCTTGGGGAGTATTTGATTGAAAGAAGAGTGGGGTTTAAATAACTGAGTGGGTTTATAATCTCGTGATCAGTGGTGCGTGAGTCTTTGACCCTGGAGGTACGTTTTCTGCATGCATGACGGGGTTAGTAGTGAGATTTAATCTTCGGGGAGCACTCTTTGGATCTAATACGGTAGTAAATCATTATTAGTTAACTGGTGAATAGATTTGCACTACAGATATATGTAGAGGGAATTGGTTTGTTTCAGTTGTATTACTATAAAACTGTGCTTTGCGTACATACAGTAAGAAGCAAAAGTTTAGACATGACACTATATTTCATGTTTTTTTTTTTTTAAATCAGAAATTTATACACAAAGGCATTGCATATATACTCGTATATTTATTACAAAGTGCATCATTTGTATGTTCCAAATGCAAAACTTAAACTTTAAACATTTACTTTCATCGTAAAGAAAACACAAATAATTATATGTCGCAGAAGTTAAGGCACAGAAATTGCATTTTCCTACTTAGAAGCAATGCGTATGTCTTAGTGATGTATCATATTTGTATTATTTTTATAAACTCAAACACGAGTTTCCATAGAATGTACACGGTTTCATAAGGTCTCGGAATCAATATTAAATCTGGTTTTCTTTTCATCGTGGCTGATTTGTCTTCTTAAACAGAAGAATATTACCTTTCATCGCCATACAAGTCATGTGGAAGGATACTCCACACGTTTTCGATGCGATTCATGAATCATATCATGACTGACAGCAGAACAGTTCATAATCAAGTTGCCTTAAGTCACGGTTTTGTGGAGTTTGAAGTGTGGATCAAAGTATTATCCCGTTGCAGAAACCCTTCAGATGTGCCTACGAATTTCCCAAATGGTAGTAAGTTGGTTAAAAAAGTGTCTTGATATGTTTTTGAATTCTGTCTGTCATCTAAACAAGCCAGAGAGCCATTGTAACGAAATGCTCCTCACACAATAACTGATACTTTGCTTTATAGCTGGCTGTTATCTTGTGCCATGCCATTAGTATGAAAACCCATCTGGACCATTACAATTCTATTTTTTCTAGCCACAGAAATTACACGTAGCCATTTTTCGCGATAAGACGACGGTTTACGGTCTCAAATTAGTCTCGCTTGTTCATGGCGGAGTTTGAAGAAAGGTTGAAGAGCCACCTTTTAGTTTTGAAAATAACTCGATTCAGCAATAAGTCTCCAAATAGTATTCTTCGCATTTTCATTGCTATTTATTTTATCATTTGACGCACAGAATAAATTTTATTTGAGACCAGATCCTGAATTCTTGTCATTGTATGAAATGGTCGCCAATGTGGCCTTCCAAACGAAATTTAGACACGTATTGGTCATCCCGGTTGTCCAATTAGTTGCTCATGTCCTCTGGATGAGTCGTATGGTCTGGGTTTTCAACATATTGGTCATCAATGTGATCTTCCAAAACGAAATTTAGACATATGTTGGTCACCAAGTTCTGGAACTCGATAAATACCTCGTTTTGATTGATGTAGAGCATTAGCAATGTAAAAAAATGACGTATATTTTTCTTTTACTTGTCATATTTTCTTTTTTTCTTTACCCAAAATCCGCGATGACTTTGGCATGATATTTTCATTTTAAATGGATCGCTGCATTTACTTAGCAGCCAAGGGTAGGCCTTTGCATGTGACCAGTCACGTGCCCTTAAAAATTTGCATGAAACCTGATTCGTACATATATTTTTGCGACAGAAAATTTTCATTTTTGTTTGCGAAATTTGTTTAGTAATTTTAATTATTGAAATATTTCATTGTATATGCCATTCTAATCATATTTTACATCTAGGGTGGTAAACAAGTAAATAACATTCAATACCTTATTTTGATTTCAGTGAAAACAAAATCCTCCTGTTATCGGAATTGTTGCGTCATATTGTAATGTAAATAATATAAATTCAATACATATACTTTCCTCACATTCTTACATAATAAAATATGTCTGTTTGTCTTGTCTGTATCTAGGTGTCATCTCTAGCGGAAATTGGAAGGTATGGACAGCAATTAAATTCGACACGGATTGACGAAATTTCTTTAGAAATAGAATTAGTTTAAAAGATGTTATTTTTTAAAACCAAAAGGGGCCACTTTTCTCCATTTCAACGAAAAATTTTATTCATTGCAGCTGCAGACGATTCTTCTGTGCGCGATCCAGACATCTGTCGTGACTGTAACTACGGTATAAAAATGCAAAATTCCGACTTTGCGAATTTAAACGATATTGTTGTAATTTTTATTTTAAATTTCTCTACATGTTGTTATTATGATTATTGTGTTAAAATAAAAAAAAAAATCGAAAACTCACTAAAAGAGCATTAGATTTTGTACTTTTACATTTTTGCATCTATTGCTTGATATATCAAGGCACCAATTGATGCGATTCACATGAAATTTTCCCTGGCATAACTGATTCCCTATTTTATACATTTTCAATTCCTTTTTCATATCTTCTCACGTGGTAACAAGTATCTCTATCGGTTTTATTTTGTTCCCTTCTGAATCCAGTGCTTATTTAGTTTTTAATTTTACAATTTTTACAACTGGCAACATAATTGTCATACCGATGGATAGACTGCATTTGGCTGTTATGTAATAATAAATAATATTTTACATACTTCAAACTGATATTTTCTCGATTGGATATATATCACTGCCATTGTTAAAAATTATCGTGATTTTTCATAGAAAATATTGTTTGGGAAATATTAAAATTATAATTATTCGAGTTTTTTTCATGCCGATTACTAAAATGTCCAACTACGTTTGGTTCTTTTTGCATATGTAGTATATACAAAGTATAAAATTTCACATCAAGAAGTGTGTCCATTTGATTTGAATTCATTTCTATGTTTAAAGTAAAATTATTTTATTTACTTAAAAAAAACTTTAAACACAACACTTGAAATCAAAATTCCAAAAAGAAGCCATTTTAACGAATACCAATAAAATTAAATTATTTTATACTTTAATAATTAATTTTTCGTCAGGTTTGCAGGATATGAAGAAAACATAACTAGGCTTACTGAAGAACATTCTTCAAAAAGGATTCAATTTGCCATATGCAAAAATGAGTCATTTCAATAACAGGATATTTTTATTCCAAATAGCGATACTCATTTTACCGTGAAATATTTCATTTCATCCAAATCTCTTAAAATTCCTATTCAGTCTCATTCAATATTTAACTGGATTTCCCGAAAAGATATTGAAAGAACGAAGAGTGGGATTTAAATAACTCAGTAGGTTTATATAATCTTGTGATCAGCGGTCTGTGAGTCTTTGGTCCTGAAGGTACGTTTTATGCCTGGATGACGCGGTTAGTATCATGGTAGAATAAAATAGTAAATCTGTATTCGAGTTAACAGATGGTTGAATATCTGCGTAGGTAACTGTATTTGTGAGAAAATATACAGTAATGAAATAGAGTACAATTTCGTGAGATTTGAATCTTTTCAAAATATGGTAGATAGACTGGATTTTTTGTACTATAAGGTCTTATCAAGGCGAATATTCGGATGTGACCAAAACACTAGCTTCGTTACAAATGAACAAATTTCGATATACAGGATCAACAGTTTACCTATGCTACTGAAATATCGAGCTCACTGAAATGAAAAGCTGATTTTCTATACTGATTCATCACCATAGAAGCAAAACCAAGGCCATAATGCCGATAATAGAAAAGAACAGCACCGTCCAAAATTCGAAGATTAATCAGAGTTAAATTCATCTTCAGGTCTGAGTATTTAATTCTAATTAACCCAAAAAATTGCGTGTTTTAGATTGAGCAATAGTACATTACTATAAATACTCAAACTCAGACTACAGGCACAAAAGATGAAAAACTGAAGAAACATTAAGAAAATTTGTCTTACCTTGAGGCAGGAATCCTTCTTCTTTCACCACGTGTTTATGCACGTTTTTTATACGGTTGAGGTTGCTCAACCGTATAAAAAATATCTAGAACAACGGATTGAACATGGCGAAATACAACCTAGAAGGCAGAACGGACTTTCACAGCAACCCTCCCAAACCCGTCCAGTGAGTTAGAGCAGGAGACAGTACACTTATCCATATAAATAAAACCCATATAAATAAAACAGAAATTCATATTCTGTTTTATTTATATGGATAAGTGTACTGTGATATATGGATAAGTGTACTGTGTTTATTTATATGGATAAGTGTATATGAAGCATAGATGAAAATTCCTACTAAACAAGTGATTCATAGAAAAAAGGGATAAACGAGAATGCCACTATACACAAATTATAAGGGCGCTGAAATCGTAGTATCAAACTGGTTAAAGTTACAGTTCTTTAGCGAAAATAAAATTCAAAACTTTAATATTAATATATCTTATTCTCCGATTTTTTTCTTTATATATATATATATATATATATATATATATATATATATATATAATTGGAAGTAAATAAATCTAAATATTAGTAATATCCTAAGTTTATTAGCATATAAAAATTATCAACAAAGAGGATCTAAAACTATAAAATATAATATCTATAGTAGTGCAGCTATGATAGAAGATAATAATAAACACTGGTAACTAAATCGCTTAATATTAAGTAGAAAAGAAAAGCTAGGAACTGCATGAAGGGAATTAAATAATACATTACACGAATACACGAATAATAACAATAAGGAATAAGGAATGGCTATTACATAGCTATACCTAAACATATATACATACATACATATATATATATATATATATATATATATATATATATATATATATATATATATATATATATATATATGTGTGTGTGTGTGTGTGTGTGTTCGTGTGTACCTGTACACATGCACACATACAGAGAGAGATATATATACATGCATACATATAAAATAATTTTTTTCAGTAGCATTTTCAATATTTTATTTCACTTTTTTACAACATTTTATTCAATGTTGTATTATTTGAAAATTGAGATTCTTCCTTAGTTTGTTCATCTTAAAATTGATTGTCTTTTTCAGTAACTTAATTGAAACAATCGTACCTACGTTAATTCGATTTGAAATGGTTAGTAGATTTGCAGTAGAACGTAGCTTGAGAGATATCATGCTCTATCTGGAATAGTAAAAATTCCAATATCTCAGGAAGGACTTGTAATAAGTCCTTAATAATGGGGTCCATTATTATTTTGTTCCATGCACTTAAAAAACGCATTGCAGTGCTTAATCATTTGAATTTTATTTGCCGTGCTTAATCACATGTTGCCCAGGTTTGAGAACATCATCTTTCAATTTAGAAGAAACTTATTTAACAATTGCCACCGAATCTTCTAAATAACTTTAGTAGGTTCGTCAACAGCGTCAGTTATGACAATAACCGAATACTTTATTGAAAAAAAATAATGTTTCATATATTTATATGAAATTGTTCGGGGCGTTGTGATTTTGATAACAGAATGCGAATAAAATTCAACATGATCGTATTACGAAATGTCTATGGTAATTACATATATTGGATTTTCATTGACAGAGACTGAATTAATCTTTACCCAGGGCATAAGCAGAAACATGGTTCCTCTAACTTGAAATTAGCATTTGATTAAAATGTCTGTAGCTGCAGGTACAGAAACAAATCTTGTCTGAACTACGTTATTACACGTTTGAATGAGAAAATTATATTGATGCTTGAAAGAGAATTAATTAAATTCGTGTAAATTGATTAAACTGTACATTGAAATTACTGTTTTAGAATAAGGTAATTATCTGTATTAATAGAAAATTTACAGTTTCTTTCAAAGTTGTAACCATCATAAATTTTAACAAATCATATAAGCACAAAAGCTAAGATTGGAAAATAGTGAAATTACGTGCCAATAGTTTTCAATAAAATATTTTATGAGTTTTATTAATTCAAATATTTTCAATGATTAGATAATATTAAGTGATATTTGATAATGCTTAATGAAGTAGGACTAGATTTTATCAATGAGAAAGGAAACATAGTTTGGGAAGGACCATAAATATACATTGTCCTTCAGAAGTTTCCTTCTAGTGACATTTCTAGAATGCAAAAAATCTGTTATGGAATGATTTGTTTTTCAATATTGATATGCGCATTCTAACAAATTCAGCCAACGGTGTTTATGTCCGTATTTGTATTATTTGTAAAATGCTTCTTTGTAGATAAAATAGAACACATCGACTTCGTACAATACATACAGGACACTGTATAGTTTGCATTTATAGTTTCTCAAAAGGATCTTCTTGACTGGGTATATTTTATTGTTGTACTCTGTATCAACTCCATTGCTGGGTTAGAAGGAAATACAACTTGCTGTGATTAAACATGATGTTTTTTGGAAATAAATCTGGGGCGCTAAATATACGTAGTAGTTAATTATGATGACATATGTTTAATACTCATAGTTAAGCTTAACATTTAATCGTACATTGCTTTATGTAATATGGGCGTGTCCAAAAGAACCTACAATGGAGTTCTGCGACAAAGTAGCTGAATAATTATTTGCATCTGTAAGGTAAGGGAGATTGATGTGGATTCATTAATCACACCTTTTTAGTTAAACTAACATTATTTATTAAATTTGCATGAACAACTTAGTACTTATATTACATTAGTTGAATTTAATAACATTCGTTTGATATGACTCCAAAATGCCTTTACCATCATTGAGAGAGGAGATAAGTTTAGTAATTTTGAAAAATAATTGTAGTTACCAAATGCGGTAACAAGAATCACTAATAAGCTTATCGATCTACTTATTATTTAACGTCTAATATATAAGAAATCTGACGCATACCTTCATTTTTTAAACGCTACACACCAAGAAATTTTGGAGGTTTATATGCGGTCAGCATTTTTGTTTTTTACCAATATATTTAACTTTTTTTGCAGTATTAACCCTTTTTATCCACACTTCTCAAACTTAAAATCATATTATGATGCATGTGTAGTCCCGTCATATAGTCCTTCTATAAGTTAGATTATTTAGATCCATTCATGTTACTTTTGTCTTGATGGTCCGACAGTTCGGTTGGACTGTAACCACTTCTTTTACTTGATTAGACGGCCATTCGGTTCAATATGACAATATAAATTACGTAACATTCGTTTACGTAATTGTTTGAGCCTGAGCATATTAATCTGTGCATCCAAATTGTTCCTTTGTTATATTTTCCGTCATAAATATTTGGATAAAGTAATGTCATAGACGGCGTCGGATGTACTATTATTTCATACTTTGTATCTCTATAAATGATCATGCACAATGGCACAATGTCTTGCAATCTTTATTGCTGCTAATGGAGATCTTGACTAATAGTTACTTCACAATTCTGGAGTCACAAAATCTACTATTCGCACCAAAACTTAGATATAAATATTTGCTTGTTTGAGATAGAATCTTGTGATGTAGGATGTGAATTTATGAATGTGAGGTGTGGGCATGATAACTCAAGAACGAATGCTCGCAGACTGTAAAGTTTTATGTCAAATTACGTTACATAAGAATCCAGAACAATTCCAGAGTGCTTAGAAAATCCCTGAAATGGAATTTGAACTAATCGAATTTTAGTATTTTCGTGGCATTCTGTTCTAAGGAAAACCATGATAATTTTCTGAACAACGGTGGTAGTATTGAACATGAAAAAACTTATAATTTAAGCTAGATTATGATATAAAGTGTATTCCCATAATATAGTATATTAACACAAATAAAATGCATCGAATTCAGTAGAATAGCAGGAATACTGCCAACATAAATAAGTTCTTTTGATGTTTACAATATATTTTAAAATAACTTGAGTAATAAAACTAAAAAAATTAATGTTTTTTTGCATTCTTATACTGACTGTTATACAATGAAACTAAACACTTTTGAAGATGAAAGTAGCAATTGTCAATTCCATAAGTCATGTAATCAAAATCTAATATTCATAAGGATGTCGTGTTTACAATAAAACTATGTAATAAAAAGTATAAAATATATTGCACTTCAATATCATTTTAGAATAATTACCTCAACTTCTTTCGAGTTTCAATTTTGTTTAATCTTTCTAATTTTGTTCTAGAACTACAATTTATCTTTTCCTACACTCCATAAATGAACTAATCAAAATGAGTGCTTTCGGTGTGTCATTAATGAAATGGACTTTAGTGAACAAAGTTACAGTCTGATATAAAGTTCTAAAAATCTAAATATGTATTAAGGATTTTTATATATGATTTCATGGATTACAAAGATTGCATATAACGCATAAACTAAGTTCAGTGAATATATTTAAAATGAAATGAAGATATAGTTTTTGTATAAAAATAAGCATGTAGAATATATATTTATGCATAATATTCAACTAATATGGAATGTGCAGATTTTCCTTGACTTTCTCTCGCATTAATATTCAATATTTTTATTATAGGTTTATTGTTTTTTTTCAATAGTTATAACATTAAAAATGTTTTTATCTATTTGTTTTTTCAAGTTGGCATCAGTTAAGTCATACGATTAAGTTGAAAGCATTCGGCCATTGTGTGTTAATGCATAGCATTTTAGGGCTATTTACATGGATAACGCAGCCTAAATTATTATTTTGCAGCATAGACTATACATATTCCTGCAAAATGTACCCGGTTTTGCCTGCGATTTAAAGAAGAGATTAATTTCATTCATTCAATACATTTTTCAAAAGACGTAGGCGCTCTCTACGTGTATGGTCATATGGCTGTCCTGATTAACTGCATTCGCGTATCCCATTTTTGAGACAAATTCATTCGTTGCGTAGAAGCATGTGCTGCTGCGTCCCCACTCCCCATACACAGACGTAATACGTTTCAAATAACCACCTAAACACGTCTCCCCTAGCAAAAACGGCCCCATCATATAGTACCTCAATATTATACAATAAAAAATAAATGTATAAACTTTTCTGCAATTTTGAATATCGTAATATTATGTTGATTTTAGAACACGTTACTGGGAGAAAACGAAATAAAAAATAGAGCTTAGTTTTCTATATTCCAAACACAAATAAACAGAAAATTTTACAAACCAACAGTCACCGCGAATTTACGAAATGAACATCTGTATAGAACCAATATTAAAAACCATTTTATGTGATGTCATGGCTTCCGAGAACATTTGAAGATTTGTTTACCCCCGCGAATGAAATGAACAGAGAACACTCCTTTTCCTCTGTCATAGTTGTAACATGGTTGTAACCCGTATGAAGCCATGACGAGATACTAAACTTGTTCATACGCCGTCGCTTACAACTCCAAACAACTACTGAGATTTACAACTACTGAGATGTTCCATACATAATTATTGCAGTGACGTAGCTAAGATTTTTGAAAGTCGGCTACGCGGGATTTTTTACTGATGGGATGGGATGTAGTCATAGGCTCCTAGTGCAAGATGGATCTTATGTGCATTTTCCTGGATTTTTGGATTTAAATATAATCTATATGACTTTTTCTCTAAGAAGATAAACAAATAAAATAAGAAAGTAGGTATTTATTTATAATTTTATGAAAACATTTCTGCAGACCTGTACAACTGGAAAAAATCTAAAAAAATGTTTTGTTTTTAAATATAGCAGTAGACAGTTTGGCGATATTTTTTTATCTGCTTAGCGGTATTTTTGACAATTTAACAATATTTAAGAAAACTTATCAAGTTGGCGATATCCCGCCAAATTCAACGATAAATTTTTCGCCAATCGTTATAGTCGGACGGATGGAGAAAGTGGTTATTAAGACAATAAATTTATAATAATCTCAAAGCAACAAGGATTAATAAAAGAAACTGTAAATAATTTTGCAAAATATTGAATTTTCATTAATTAGACGTCTTTTTCATAAATTTAATGTCATTTTATCAGTTAGGAGACATTTTCGTTTATTTAGTGATATATTGTTCCATTTAGCGGTATTTATATCTCCTAACAAAACACATTTAATTTAATTGATTTAGCGTCATTTTATTATCAACATTTTTTATCGATTTGGCAACATTTTGATCGGTTTGGCGACATTTTCACCAATTGTGCAATATTTAAAAAAATTCGCAAAGTTGGTGATATCCTGTCGAATTTGTCGCCAAAATTTTCCCCAAACGTTGCACATACAGACGGACCGAGAAATGGGTTATTCCTTTAGTGGATTTTGCTAATATTGCAAGAAAAATTTTGAAAAATCTATATCGTTAGGTCAAATGATCACAATTATAACATGTAACCCTTCACTCTAAAGAGCTTAAAGAAATCTTTCATACCATACTTGATAATGCAACCCTTGGAAGGAAACTCCCACCCCCCCTTTGAGAGGGCTATTGACGTCACGAGCGCAAATGTTGTATCGCCGCTGTTTTCACAACAATGATTGAAACTGTTAAAACTTATAATTGAGCCTTAAAGAATCCCTTTTATGAATGATTATATCAAATTTTGTCCTATACTGCGACGTTAAAAAATTATAAAATTTCAAATAAACTGCGAACTTTTCCCTCGAATTAAAAAAAAATTCTACCTAGTTCTAGATTTTCCGATAACAAAGCCAGATATAATGTTTCGTGAAATGCAAGTAATATGTGCGGCAGCTACTGTATGCGCAAAAAATCGACCACAGACATACATACCGACAGTCAGACGAACATCACTCCGAAATAAGTCAAAACGTGTTCAAGAGGTCCTAAAACATATATTCGCATCAAAATCTCTTATTCGAAAATTTTCATAAAAACAATTAGTTTGGCATACTATAGTACATAATATGAGAAAGTGACTAGTCTCGGAATATGAGTATGTATTAAACTGTAATATATAACTATAGTCAGAATATCTCAAAATAATGTTCTTGCTTATTTCCAGATCAGAGCATAATAAACTGCCAAATCCCTTGAAATAAACCAGCTCCTATGCCTCTCTCTTTGTATCGAACACATTTCAAGACAATATTTCAAATCTTACATCGGAATATTTTACGTATATTACAGCGGATAGGAATTCTTTGTAGAACTTTTGTTATATGAAGTGTATCCGGCATTTCGAAACAAACATAGAAACTATTTGTTTCAAAATTTTATATTTGTTATGTACAATCAAATCAGATATGAGCATGAATGTTCTGCATAAAGAAATATGGAATATAGCGCTTGGTTATACGATAAATACTTTATACTTCAGTAGTAAGTGCAGTCATACAGAAAATTTTTATTTAGATATCATGGTTTTCCCTAAACATTCTTTTATTTAACTTATTTTGTCTTTCGTGATATAATTTGCGATTATAATGTGTACTCGTACTTTGTGATTTATATAACAAAAGAACACATAAAATGGATACTTATTTGAAGATATAATTAGTTTCAATATAATTTAATTTTTATTTCGCAATTTGGCGCATTGCAAAATATTGAGCCAAAATTCCAAAAATCTGAAATATCTCCCAAACAGCTTATGCACAGCTTATGCTGAGTATTTTTATATTAATACTTTTATACCGAACAAGGAAAGGACTTATATATCTAAGTATTTTTATGCATTCTTTTATTTCAGTTGGCTTTGATTTTTACCATTTCGTAAGTATATTATTTTTTTATTTCACTTATTTTCTATTTTGTCATTCCACGAGTATATTTATTTTCCCATTTCAGTTGTTTTCGATTTTCATCATTTTCTAAACATATTATTATTATATTTTACTTGTTTTAGAATTTCACCATTTCGTAAAATTTTCGAATTTCAGTTTCTGGTAATATACAAAAAGTTAATCAGTATATGAGTATAATTACCAAATTTCATTAAGTTTGATCGAATAGTTTTTAAGATAGTGTGAATACGTACACTGTATATACAGACAGATATAGGAATACACAAAAATACGAACGCGACCTTAAACTGGTTGATTCGTATTCGACAGAAGCCCAACCGTGTACATCTATAAAAAACCAGGATTTCAATTTTCGATACGAATCCGATACGTAGTATTATGTAACTTACGTACCCAGACATGCACTATGTTTTATAAAGTAAAATTATTGAAACACTGTGATGGATTCTGGTAAAAACTATGATTTACGGGTTGTATATTGTGAAATGTTATAGATAAGATTATAGGTACATGATATGTATATTAGACTGACGAGGGTATTGCAGTTTTGAATCAATAAAATGGCTGGCTTAATTAACTAAATATTTCTCGTAATGACATACTTAATTACTATTATTAGGGATTTAAAATGACTTCGTACATATACTCTATAAGCGCCGATCCGGTGGTCGAGCGGTCAGGGGCATGCGTTTCCGTCTCATCGCTGGATTGCGGGTTCTAATCCCGCCAGCGGGTATGGATGTCGAAGCCAAGCCATACTTCCGCCCTTCGGGGAGCCTCTATAAGAAAGCCAAGCCAAGACGCATCCTTTCGGGGTGCTGTGCAGAGCACTTACCCCCACATCGAATAATAGCAATATGTTAGCATTTTCCTGGATGTTTCATATTTATGCCATTAACAAGGTACTCTGCTCTGGAGGGGGTGCTGAATTTGCATTGGTTGCTTGGAGTTAGGAGGCGTTGTCTGGAGTCTGTCTTGGACGGCTGTCGCCTGCAAGTCATCGTAAGAGTAGGAAGGGAAGGGGCAGAAAACCATAGGGGAAGTTACATAAAATTAAGAGAGAATAAAATTAGAATTAAACATTTAAGTTAAGAATTTAAAGTTAAAAGTTAAAGATTTTAGATTACAAATTAAGTATTTAAGAATTCACTTTAAGATTAGTTCAGATAAGTAATTCGTTCGACACATAATAAAAAAGAGGCATTTTTCAGAAACACAATAAAAATTATTATTAAATTACGTTTTAGAAAACGTGGATTGGATTTAAGTATTGGTCTAGCATAGTAGAAACGCAGGCAAAAGCAAGCAATCTAGTTGGCCAGTGGCTGGGATAGGAAAAAGATGAACGGAACGGAGTGCCGGTAAGGTGTCGCCATCTACCGCTCGTTTGAGCTACAAGACGCCTGTTTGGGGAACGATAAATTGATGTTTCTTCCATTTAGTACTCTGGTGGCTAAACAGAAGATGCCTAGGTCTGTGCTTCCTGAGATAGGAAAGCGCAATAGGATTATACGTCTGATCCACGTCCCTCAAACAGGGTTTATTAGAATTTTTCTTGTTAAAATTTAGTGAATGTTTCCGAACTTGCTCGATAACTCCCTAGCCTTTAAGATCATGCTGTATTACCTCCTCCTGGTCATACCTGGGTGCATTACAACGCATAACTTTATTTTGGAAAACTTGCAGTTTCTGAATATGGACATTGGCCGCCGCCCCCATACTGGGCAGGCATACAAAAATCCAGGTACGCAAATTTGGAATAGTGACTTTAATGAGCGTGGTTTCAAGCTTCGTGAAGACGGAGACGCTCAGTCGATGATGCGATATATTATTTTTGATATAGAGTGGAGTACCGCCATATAAATTTCTAAGGTGGGCCAGGGGTCTATACGAGAAATATCCCGTATAGTTGTAGATAGCAGGGGAGGTGGGCGAGGACAAATGAGTCTCATAAATCATGAAGATGTCGAAGTTATTAATTACAAGATAAACAACACCTCGTCGAGTTTGGAACGCACACTATTGGCGATCCAGAAGCAGACTTTCAGGGACTGCATGTTACAGAAAGGACTCCGAAAGAGAGAACATGGCGAGACCAGAAAAGAAAAGGTGGGCTGGGGCTTACCTGTGTAGCGCATCATAGCGCTGATAGATATGGAATACCATATCTATCTCGGTGGTAGCTAGCCGTAACTCAGGTAACGCTTGTTTGAAAGCTTCGAGAAGAATATCTTTATCGTGAGTATGTCTCATGGTCAGTAGTGGCGAAAAAAACGAGGCATAGTCAACATTCTTCTCAATATTGGAAGGAGCACTCTGATTGGCTCTTGAATTTGGTCCATGTTCTCCTTTGCTATTGGAGGCTCTGGGAATCCCAGAAATGATAGCCTCAGTTTCGCTCGTGCTACCTTTCTCAGAGCGTAAGTTTATAATTTAAGGGGGGGGGGGGTACTGGTGCCTGGGTATATCTAGATACCACTAACGAAAAGTTTAAACCTTGTCTTATGCTAGATGACTGGAATGAGCGTTCTTGACTGCCAGCTTGATATGCTGCGGGGGGCGCCTGGGTTCCTAGCCTGATTAAATTAAGAAGAATTATTAAATTGGTTAGTTTGGGGGACCATACGCTTATTAAGCACAGACAAATTGCCCGGATTTCTCGGGCAACCGCGCCAATTAGCAGCATGCTGCCCATTATAATTACAGCAAAGCAGGTAATCTGCTTTGCTGTAGCATCTCAGCGGCAGTGTACAGATCTATAAAAAAAGTGAAGCTGCAAATCTCCTCTCCTTCGCCATGGGATACCCTGGGGGTCTTGTGGACGTGGTGCGTAGGCGCTCCTTCAGCAAGGGGAAATTAGTAACGAACGAACGAAGGACCTCTATAAGCACTCGCCTAAGTATTGAAAGTGAATTCCATTACCCGTACAACATGGTATGCCCAAAGGGTTGGAGAGAACTAATTGAGTGCTTGAAAAAGAAATTAAACCACAGCACGAATGATCCAGAATTGATCACAAGTCCTCTTTGGAGAGCTTTATTTAAAACCAAATAAAAATTCAAAATACCAATGCAAAATACAAACTATCAACATGGAGGGTAAATGTTAAATACAAACGAAGTTAAAGTTATAGATATCACTGCAATTCCATCTCTATAAGCAATGTAAAAGGCATACAATTGTAAGAAGCTTGTATGCAAACAAATCCAGCTCAGAGCACAGAAGTAATCAGGGGTAAAGCAGATTACAGAGAAAAGTTACATAGTAGTGGGAAACAAATCAAGTGTTTCACAGAACAACAGGAAATAAGTAAATAAGTAGAAAACAGGATGCATAAATTCTATTTAAAAATAAAACAGTAGCAAGTCAAGACTTGGGTAAAAATACTCAAACAATGTAAATTGGTCAATCCTGGGAAGTAAGAATAATTAGTCTTGAATAAATGTAAAAAAAGAAAAAAAAACCCATTAAATTATGATCTCATTATATAGGGATAAAAGTGCGGTTAAAAGAATATATTCAAAATTCAATAAGCCAAAACACTTATATCTCTCAGCTGCATTAAAACAACACGAAGTCTGACAATCAACATTTATAAAAATATAGTTAAAGATGATATTGCGAAATACATCGGTTCATATCACAAAACATTTGGAGATTAAAAAATAACAGACTAATTTAAAGTTTAAATGCTGATGACATTGTTTTGTTTTTGATGCTTAGAGTGCTGAAGAATATTAGAGCGATATTGCTATATTCAGTCGCGATTCCGCCTCTCATTACATATAATGTAAAGGGCATGGAAGTAATTACTGATATTTAAGTTTTTTTTAATTTAAATAAATACAACCTCGAAAGAAATTATCTCAGTGAGCAATCAAACCACCGATCCCCAGCTGATCAGATGGTGACATCCGTTAATATATTGGCAGGATGCTTAGATATTTTAATTAAATGCTTGATTTTTACGTTATTTGCTATATTTAAACGAATACAATCACCCCTAATACGCCAAAATAGACATTTCTTCTTCTTCGACCCAGACCGTCCGCTCTACCAAAAAGGTATAAGGTATCTGGACGGCCGCAAAAAGTGCCACCCAATTTACACCGGAACCAAGTTGGGGAGGCATCCGTAACAAGGAACAGAGACCGTACCCTCCTTCCCCAACAACCCACATCTCGGAAAGACTTACGGACCCTCCGTCCCCAACTACCAACCTCTCGGAAGGACTTACGGACCCACATAGACATTTCTTAATAGACATTTCTTAAAATCTTGTAGCTGTTTGGAGAATCAAGGCGTCCATTTAAAATGCATAAATATAAGAATAAAGGTAGGACATTAATACATTATATTTAAAGTGTCGGGGCTCGAAACGCGGATCTTCGTATCGGCTAATCGGCGCTCTCCCAATTGAGACGGAATACAAGCTCTTATCTTTCAAGTAGACTCTGCATTGTCCTTCCTCTAGATTGCATTGTCCTTCTTCCTGCCAGATTGCCTTGCAACCTGACATTCTAACTGACCACTTATTGCTTAGGTTAGCAAAGTTAGCCTCCTGACGCTATTTTTATACTCCAAGTTAACTTCTTGAATGGTCATTGGCCTCCCAATTTGAAATCGGCTCACAATATCCTAGAGTCCACTGAATCTATAAACAGTGGTATTAAGGTCACTTTTAAACCCCCAACATCATTACATTAACCTGCAAGGTTAGTGTTTTCGGCCGCCACTGTAAAGAACCTTGCTGTCCCAGCAGGGACTCGAGTCGAAGTTCTTCATATTATACAGCTGACACTCTCCCAATGGAGATACTGGACGGAACTGCAAATTCTTATCGTCGAAGCAGACAATGCAAGTATTCATGTAAATTAATCAGAAATATAATGATTGCTAGAATTTACATGTCTAATCATTTAAGAGGCTTGGAGAATATCGTTTCAAGAATAGAATATTTTATCAAATAGATGTTTGAATTTTAAATTGTAAGACTTTTCAACCAAATAACGTGACTTTATACTTATCAAAACATTCAATCTACAATAAATGAAATAAACTGCTTGCTTAATGAATAATGTACTATGTTGCGTTCTTTGGTGGCAGTGCGTAATTAGCTTGTACGCAACATAACTAATTACTCAATTTATCACATTCAAACTTTCACTATTCTATGCGTAGGTGAATTTCTATTTGTGGTTTTATTTTGCCCCTGCAATTATCCCATCGAGGTACAGCAACTAATGATTACTATTATCAGGTAGATTAAAAAATATCCTACAATAAATCCATAGGAAGAGTTATTAGACACATTGCTTTTTCAGCGATTCACATATAAATTTCACATCAGAAATATATTCAGTGTTTTTTACTATTCTATACTACAATTACTGAAAGATAACGGTTATTCCGATTGCAACACTTATTTCTTGCAGTGCAAGTACAGAGTTAGTTATTCTTCAGTTTTTAACACTTTACAACAAAGTTGAAAAGTGTTTATGACTTTGTTCATTCTGTCTGTCTGTCTGTCTGTCTGTCCGTTAGCACGATAACTGCCGTAAAAATGACTTAATCAAAATGAAATTTTAGTATGTTGTTCAGACGGTCTATAGGACCTATGGGAATATAAATGAATATTATCACCCAATTAGTTTTGGATTGAACCCTGGTTGAAAAAATGGAATACATTGAGCCCCATGGGACCTAATTTTTCAAGCATTTTTTAAGCGGATTTAAAATTCACAAATTGCTTCGAAAATTTTAGGCAATATTCAAATTGTTCCATAAAATATATAAAAAAAAATTCAGCGAAATATATTCAGTAGTTTTTTAAATAAAAATTAAAATAATAATAACACCTCTTATATGAAGCGATCACGTGTCCATGATATGAAACGATCACATGACCCACTTCAAAATGATATATGGCATCCATCTTGTCTCAAAATCGTGATTTTTAAAGTTCTTTCTAATTCATATTGAGTGTTGTATCCATCCTAAAACTACTTTATTTTGGCCTAAATTCTGTGCATCTACATACTTTAACAACGCAATGACAATATATTTCAGTTTAAATGCTCATACAAATTTGATTATTTCTACTATTAAGCCTATTTTTCACCTATGTAAAATGTAAACAGCAAAATATGTAGAATGAGTTGTATTAGAATCGCTGTAATTCTTTAACACAAAATCATTTAGTCCATGGAGTCTGCATGGCTGATATGAATGAAATATTCATTGATTTTAGAAAGAGAAGGACGATAATTTTCGATGAAGTTTTACGCATAGAGTTTTACTTACTTGTAGCTCCATGGTCTTAATTTTTAAATAATATAAATTATTATAGTATTGTGATGAATGACATGAATGGGGGAATTATTTATGAATGAAATGTTGCTTTTATAGAGAGAGCCAGGCGTGTTATTTTTTCTATGACGTCATTTGAATGGATTTCAGTTGTTTTCGATGAAGTTTTCAAATATAATAAATTATCGTAGTATTATGATAATTCTAAAATTATTACCGAGGAATGTATCACATTTTAGAGATGTTTAAACCAGGCAATTTATATTTTAATGCCGTCATTTGAATGAAGTTATTTTTCTCGATGAAGGTTTAAGGTTTCAAATATAATAAATTAATGTAGTATTGTGATAAGTTTTAAAATATTACCGAGGAATGTATTGCATTTTAGACATGTTTAAATAAAATTGCATTGAAGTTGGAAAGTGTTTCATAATCAATGCTTTAAGCATGATTGATCTTTCTTGTTAATTTATGCAACAGTAAATCTTTTGATAGATTTATACACACTAAGCCGTGGGAACTGCATGGATACCTGGCGAAATTCTTTGTTGAAATGTAGAATATTTTATTTAATGGGAAAATGTTGGTACAAATATTTGAAAAATATTTAAGTATATTAAAAAAAATGTAATATTTGCATGTTATACAGTATTTGAACATTTTTGAGATTCATATCAAATAATTTTCTTTTGATTGCAGTTCTGGAAATGTCTATGAAGAATATTAACCCAAATAATAACAAAACGGTAGGAGAATATTTCTTCTACTGTACTGCCTTGTTTCATTTATTCTGAATTGCTGATACTGTTCTGGTACTTTTAAATATTTATCTTATGTCTTTTATATTTTATATTTTATTTATCTTGTGTTGTTACTAATAATAAAGTGTTTTGATTTTAATGTAATAAACATTTTTTTAACGTAAACTGACAAAAATTAACAGAACATCGAGCTCATATTGCAGCATTATAGCAGAACTACGATTTTAACTACAAATCCAACCAATGTAAATACATTCCGGAATTATATGATGGGATATGAGATATAAGCTCAAATTCCATTCAAATAGAAGCTTATATTTCATCATATCCAACCATAATTCTGTAAATAGTTAACCTTCATTTCCGCATTTATATTAATTTAAATAAATTTTCAGCCAATATAATTTATTAAATTTACATTACTCTCTTTTTATTTTTTTTCAGTATTCTATTTATAACATTTTATTTTAATAAAATGGCCAGGCACTTTATTTCCATCATTCGCCTATATATTGGCCAGAAACGTGAACCATTTAGCCGTCCTGGGACGTTGCCCCAGGTACACCAGAGGGGGCGGAACACACTGCGCCCAACAACACAACATCCATGCTTTACGTGGGACTCGAAGCCACAACGCGGCGGCCGAACGATCGCTTGGAAACGCTCGCCTTGACCGTTCGACCACCGCGTCGGCTTATAACATCTTATTTAAATGTGAAGTTCAGAAACCACAATAAAAATATATATATTTCCGTGTTTTAGTCACATCTTTACTTTGAAGCAATGGTCTTTATAAATAACATATTTTAAAAATTGCTTTAATGGCGTTTTGCAAACTGAAAAACCTCATAATATACCTTTATTGGATTAATGTCTCATAATATAATTTGATATTTCATTCGATGTGAATATATAAACATAAGATTAAATTAGCATTGTGTGTTAAAAAGTGAGTTATAATATAACTATGCTGAAAATTATAGCGGTAATTCTTATGTAATTCTACATTCATTTACTTTTTTTAACAAATAACTAACGGCATTTCATTGACGTTTTCAGAAGTTTCTTTAACGGTATTTCAGTTATTTTCTTCACAAGTAACTGTAATGGTAATTCATATTTACTGTTTTCACAAGTAACTTTAATGATGCCTTAGTTACTTTCTTACAAATAAATATAAGGTACTCCATTAGCTTTTTTCAAAAATAATCGTAGCGGACATGATGGACATAAATTTATGCTTGTGGAATCTTTTTTTTGTTTACTTCCTTCACAGCATATATAGAAAAATTTTGCGACTAAGACTTTTTCAAGGACCTTATGAGCTCTCATCCTCAGATCAAATGCAGTTTTGTCGAAAGCCCTGACCACCCGACTCGTCCGAGGACTTAGAGCAGCAAAATGAATAGCCGGGAAAAAATACAGTTTTGTGTAACAGTTCGGAGATAAATATAATTAAATAGACAGTTCTACTTTGTCACTCAACAAGAGGTGGGAGAATATTTTTCTCCATGCTACGATACCTGGAAAATTCTCTGATCTCACTATAAGTCAAGTCAGCAACTTGCAATCGGAAATAACACCATTTGCAATAAAGAATTTGAAGGTAGAATAAAATTATAATTATACATTTTCGTAAATATTCTGATAATATATATATATATACAATTGAAAATCTGTCTGCATGCATATGCGCTTTCTTGTTTCATCATCGTGGGGTAACGGCTGCTTCTAGGACCAGAGGTGGTCGAGGAATTAATAAAACAAGAAAGTTCAATCGTGCATAAAGCATTAATTGTAAAACACTTTCCAACTGCATTGCAATTTTATTTAAACATCTCTAAAATGCGATATATTCAGCGGTGATATTTTAAAAATTATCACAATACTACATAAATTTATTATATATGAAAACTTAAAATTTCATCGCAAAAATGAACTTTATGTAAATGAAGTCATCGAAATATAAATCGTCTGGCTCTCTATGTAAATGCAGTGAATATTTCATTCATACACTTTTATTCCATTCCTTTCATTCAACGGTGCAGAAGTACTTTTTAACTCCATGATTAAAACTTCGTCGAAAAAGGCAATGCTATAAAATCGTCCGCTTGTCTAAGTAAAGTCAATGAATGTTTCATTCATATCAGTTACATTCCAGACCCCACAGAGCTAAATAATTCTGCGTTAAAAAAAATTCAGTAATTCTTAAACAACTCATCTTACAGCTTGATGCGATTACATTCTGCATACGTTAAAATTAGGCTTCTTTGCAGAAATAATTAAAGTTTGATGATCATTTAAACTCAAAAATATTGTAATTGCGTTGACGCAGTATATATATGCACAGAATTTACGCGAAAATAAAGCGGTTTTAGGATGGTGCAACACTAAATATAAATTAAAAATAACTGTAAAAATCAAGATTTTGATACTTGGAAAAATATGGACGCCATGTTTTATTTTGATGTGGGTCACGTGATCTCTTCATGTAATATGGGTGCAATTATTACTTTAATGTTTATTTAAGAGACTATTTAAACACACTTTTTATTTAAACACATTTTGCTGAAACTTTTATTATATATTTTATGCGCTAATTTGAATATTTCCTAAAATTTTCGAAGTAATTTGTGAATTTTAAATTTGCCTAAAATGTTTTAAAAATTAGCTCTCATAGGATTCAATGTATTTCTTCCAACCCGGGTTAAGTCTAAAACTCATTGAGTGATATTATGCATTTATATTCCCATATGTCCTATAGACCGTCTCATCAACATACTAAAATTTAATTTTGATAAAGTCATTTTTAAGGCAGTTATAGTGCGAACGGACAGACAGACAGACAGAATGAACAAAGTTATACACACTTTTCAACTATATTGTAAAGTGTTAAAAAGAAAAAAGTAAAAGTAAAATAAATAAATAAAACTTGAAAAATATTGAATAATAATATTCGATTTAATCTTCTATTTTCCAAATAAAGATATTTTTATTGGAAAAAAAGCATGTTCTCTAATTTATCCTCAGGCTACTTTGATATAATGATAAGAAAAAAAACATATTTTAATGAGAAAAAGCTTTTTGATACGAGCAACTAATGTATTTAACACTAAATGTAAAACTAGTTTTATGTACAATTCCTGAAGGTCCATTTTATAGGAAATTATATTAACATTATAGAAAAATTATATCTCAAATTCCATAGTTCTAGCGCAAATGTTTGACTTATATAATTGAACTCTCAAGGAAATCAATTTATAAAAAGATAATGTTTCAGAGTTCTGTTTTATACGGCAAGTATCAGAAACCAGGTTTTTATTGTTTAACATTTTATAGTTACATTTAAAGGATTTTGGTAATATGTGATTTAAAATTAAGCATTATATGTTCAGGTCAAAGGAAAGAAGACGCTTTGAATTACTCAAATTACATGGTCATTTGCTTATTGTATACTGAACAGCATATAAAATTTTCTCAAATCTTTTATTCAATAAATTATCTCGTTTAATAGACTCGGCTATTGGAGACAAAAAATGTGAATTTAGAGGTGTTGCAGAGTGCACTTAGACAATCAAATCTTGCAACTCCATCCCAATAGCTCAACGGTAGAGCGTCGGCTGATCAAAATAAATATCCGTAGTTCGATTCCTAATTGAGGCAGAAATGTGCTTTATAATGGCTCCCGAAAGAGGATGCGTCATGACAATAATATCAACTGAGCTAAAGTCTAAATCTCCAGAATGGCGCCACGGTAAATCTTTACAATAGCACCGGAATAAGTGTCAACCCTGTAGGTTAGTACAAATATGCTTGAGGTTTGAAGATGACCCTAGTACGACTGACATGAAGGCAACGTTCTCTGATATACTGAGCGTCGATTTCAAATCGGGCGGTCAATGATCAAATGAAGCTAACCTGGAGGATATCAATAGTTGCAAGAGATTTACCTGGGGTAAAACTAGCATAAGGTAGTCGGTCAGATTATCAGTTGTACGTCAATCTGACATTTTAGGGTGGGTAATGCAGAGTTTATTTCGACAATAAGAGCCTGTAATTCCGTCCCAGTAGCTCAACGGTAGAGTATCAGCTGGCCAGTATGAAGATCCGTGGCTCGATTCTAGGTTGGGGCAGCAATGTTCTTTTCAGTGTAATGTTCACCCCATATCAAATCTTTGCTCTACTTCAAATTCCATAAAAGAGTAATTTAAAACTTTCTGTGATAGTATAGACAGAATAGGTCGTTTATAATCCATTAAAGAATTTTCAAAACCCAAAAATTAATTAGGCTTTTGGATCTTACATTGCTAGAACTTGTTCTATTATACAAATGCCAAGTGGAATCTTAAAACTTTTCGATATTAGAAATGGTTTTAGACAAGGAAATGCACTTGCTAGTTAGCTTTTCAAATTAGTGTTATAGAAAAGAATAAACCTATTAATATCAACCCTAAAGGAAACTTATACCACAAATATATTAAAATAATGATGATATCGACCATTAAACATCTAAATGAGGCCTTTCTTAACTTGGAAAGCGCTGTTGATTAAATGCTTCAGAAAATAAACCAAATGCCATGTTACCAGAATTGGACCTTTCCCCTTGGTATTAAAGGCTGGTTTGTGCAAATTTGAACTACATGAGATCTCAAATGAACTGTATAAATAATATTAGTTTAGAAATTCAAAATCGAATTATATCTACGAATTGTTTCTATTGATTAAGATTTTTTCAAGTCACATCTGATTTGGAGGGAGAAAAACTACAACTACATGAAGTACATAAAACCTACCGTATGTTATGCTTCAGAAACTTGGACTCTCGCAGGACATAATGAAAAGTTGCCTTGAGTGAGAAAAGTTGCTTTGTATTTTCGTGGTAATTTTGAAAAATTATATTCGAAGAAGATACAATTTCGAACTATACAGATTATATAAATATTCGGATATAATCAAAAGCAATAAAAAATTCAATATCTTTTAGGAAACTTTTAAAATGACGACCTGAAACCTCTATTTTTGATACAATTTACAGCATTAATGAGATTAGGCACGGCATGTATTGAATCAAGAACTGTTCCATGTAATTCCTGCTGATGGTTTATGCAAATCCAATTACTTTGGTTTTGGGATACCTTTGCTTTCACATAATTTGCCAATGTGTCCGATTAATCCGGTGATATAACCGACCATATTTTTGGCGTTTTCTGTAGTCACACATATGAGCTTTTCCTAATTCAATTATAGTTAATCAATTGTTTCTGGTACATTCAAAATTATTTTCTCATGTTAATATCTTTCACGCATTTTATTACTGCTATTTCTTTGGTTACCTCAAAATTTTGAATGATTCTTCGAATAAAAATCAGTCACTGGGCTGTATGGTTATGACCTTCACTTTCATCAATTGTAAGCAAAAAATAAGTAAAATTACTTACCTGTACTTTAAGCTGCAAACATATATCGGATCCTAAATCTTCAATTCGCCTAGTAACTGTGCGTATGGATTGGCTGACATCATCAAATGCTTGTACTACAACTAACTATAACACACATCTATTGCTAAATTCGCCATAAGTAAATGACCTACATTCCACTTCTATGATTTTGGTAGCAAAATAACTGGTTTTAACGGCGTCCCTTTTTCAGATTCTTTGTTGATTTAACAAACTCCATTTCAGTTCCCGTAGTGACTCACGCACTTTTCCTTGAAGACTGTTGAACTGACTATGTTTGGAAATATGTCATTTTAATTTACATTATTTTGCATATATATATTGTGTGTGTACTGCATACAAAAGCATCATCGTTTCCGTATTCGTCGTAAAATACGGTATTTAAACTACAAATTTAGAAAAATGTACAAAAAAATTGTCAAAACATCCACAGGCCGAATGAACCGATTTAATAATTTGGAAACTCACATCCATAACAATATCTACTTAACTTTTTTTCAGAAGTAATCATAATATTACTTCAATTCATTACTAACAAAATACGATGGATTATTCGTTACATTTGCAAAGCAATTTTATCCAACCTTACCACATTTATACAGAAAAATTGTCTTATTCATAAATATCTTATTTCAAGCAAGCATCTCTCTCTAACCACGTCCTGCTCATGCATCGAGAATGTATTCAACCATAAAAAGCTCTACATTAACCTGTAACACTATATTTGAGGGGAAACAAAGCATCATTTTCCGCAGCCCTGCATCCGTTATGCCAGAAATCCCCAGAAGGCATTAATCTCTTCAGGCAGAGATATCTCGATTGACTTGCAAGGGCTTTTGGAAGCATAGTATCGTATTATTATTTCGGGACAAAGAATATAATAAGTATTCGATTTATATGAAAGTAAAATAATAGCCTGCTCTATGCAGCCTTATGCAGAATTTTTCATGTTAAAAATGCATGGTAGGATTCCTTTAAATGGATATATGTGAGCGTAGTAGAAAGTTGATTTTAAAATTGAATTGAAAAACTCGCTGAGTCGTGACTTACTAGGCGGGCGAATGAAGCAATATATGTATGATTTATTTAAAAGAGTTTGATGATATGCATTTTAGTACCATACGCGGAGAATAAATTTAGAAATTGAAGGTCTGATAAAAAGAAATACATGACATAGAAAAATAAAAATAAATTAATTATGAAAAAATTACACATTCACACCGGTAGACAGATTAATTAAAAAAAATACTATATAAATATTAGCATGATCCAAAATCGATATTACGTAGGTGGTTCAGAAAGTAAGGTAACAAGAGCTCTCACGGGTGCACAAATTCGGCGTGCGAATTAAATTCCATATCTAGATAAGGTGTCGTGTTGTTGCACGACAACGCCCTACCGCATACGGCCTGAAATATACTGAAACACCCACCCTACAGCCAGGATATTGCACCAAGCGATTTTCATCTCTTCGAACCGTTGAAGAAGCACCTGGCAGATCGCCATTTCACAACCGATACCGAAGTTTAGGAAGCTGTCGTTGAGTGGCTCCGCTACCTGGACCCTGATTTCTTCTATGCCGGTTTCGATAGATTGGTTTACCGATGGAACAAATGTTTCGACAACCATGGTGACTATGTGGAAAAATAATATGTACCGATGCCTTGCTAACTTTGTGTATCTTTTTGATTTCGTGAATAAAACTTTTCTCTCATAGGACTTGTTACCTTACTTTTCGAACCACTCTCATATATAATACTGCTGAAGGAAAATGAGGGATTAAAGCAATTTTGTATAATATCAGTTTTAGATAATGATAAGGTTATTAGTATTTTGAATTTAATTTGCCTACACGCTCAATTACATTCGACAAATTTGCACAATATCAATTTCGAATAATACGACTTATGGCGAATTGCTAGCCGCCAAAATACAGTACTATTACTCACACTATATTCTCTCGTGAATGAAACGTACTAGATCTACTAAAATGATGTTAATAAATTCATCGAATAATATTACAAATGAACATATTTTACAATAGATAATACTTCTTATTTTTTAAGATTTTTTTTTTTTTGATAAATTTATTTAAAAAATTTGCAATATCCTAAAAATAATTTATGATAGCGTTTTAAAGGTTATGTCATTCGTTTTTTATAAAATATTACGTAACAAATCATTATTTACGTAACAGTATTGGCGGTTCTAATTTTTTAATGATTCTTAAAAATGAAATTCGAAAATTTGGGGGTCTTCCGACCATTCCATTGCTTTTAAAATCAATAATGTTCCAATATTAACTTATTGTAATGTTGGTACCAAATGTAATTCGGATCGTTCCATTTGTACGTGAAATATCGAACACACACACAGACATTACCCCAAAAGCTTTCAGTTCGAGTTCAGGAATGCTTGAAACTTGCTCTTCCGTCAAGAACGCGAATTCGAAGTTTCGATGTCGTCACCATACTTTCCCCATGCACTTTACTATGTATATTGGAAGGAAGTATAAAAAATAAATAAGGAAGTAAAATAAGATATTTTTCTTTCTTTGAAAATCTCACAACTGCTAATAGCGTCATTTACGTAACTCGAACTTTAATGACCTACAGAAGCTCATTCTTTATCGTAATGACGGTCTAGTTTATGATGAAGCTGGAGGATTTCACATAAATTAGCCAAAAATTCAACAATGGGTTATAATACTAAACGGGACCATATTCGGATATCTTTCTTTAGCATGTTGAAATAATTTTATTCAAAATAGAATCGTTGTATTATCTGACAAATAAAAACAATTGAGATAGCAAGTTTATTTCTTAACCAATGTTTCCCATTTCAAATGTTCCAGAGAACCTTTAAATGATCCGTTTCTGTCAGTATACACCCCGACTACAGTCACCCCCTACTCATTTATATGTTGACATAACAATGTTGAAATTTCGCATTTGGATCTAAATTAGTGAGCCTGTAACAAAACATTATAAAAAATTCGAAAGTTTTGAAGATTTAGGCTGAGAAGGAGACAAGCGGTCAGTTAAAAAATAAATGCATTTAAACCAATGTAAAAGATGTGACGTAAAAAGGCTCATATCGAAACTGAGAACTAAAATACCAAATATTAAAGTTATGATATATTTCTGGATAGGAAACGGCAGGATAATATCCATATATATATATATATATATATATATATATAATAGTTTGAAAATCGAATGATAGATTAGAGAGAAGCTGTAACTCAAAAATCCTAGCTTTAAAAATGCCTACAAAAGACAAAGTATTAAATAGAGAATCATTAATCAAATGGGAAAAAATGCAAATTGCTAATTTTCAAGCTAAAGATAATCAACAAATATCAATGTAGTGGAATCGATAATTGCTAAACAAATAAAATTCAAGCATTAAAGCTATACACGTGGATAAGCGCTAGGCCTAAATAAATGAATTGTTCATTTTGAAAAAACTCTTCGCCAGGTCGAAGTATTTAACCAAACTGAACACAAAATGTATGTTTCTGATTTTAGACATAGATAATATCTATGAACTCTAAAAACTTGGACTGTACACATAAAGATAGAAAAATAATAAAGGAAACAAGAATACCTGGAATAAATTAACGGCAAGTGTGCTAACCATTGGAGCCCAATATGAAGAGACCAGTATTGCCAATCACAAAGTTTAAAAGTAGAGATCCACGGTTACCAATCGTGTGTAACAAATAACAGTAATGAGAAAAGGCAACAAAAGATGATATTCTACAGTAAGAGCTACAAAAGGGCTACAAAATAATGGGGCATAAAATCGAAAACTGTGAGGCAAATATGTAAGGGGATGTAAATACAATGTAATGTTAAATCAAGAGAATGTTGATGTCTGGCTAATATGAATACAAAGTAGATAATTCATGAATATTCAGCTAATCCAAACATTTTAACTATACCATTTAATAAATATACTGAATATTTATATAAATTGCTGGTAATTTTTAGATTATTTATATGCTTAGCATAGCATTTTTTATCTGATAATTTATAAATTCTAAAAAGTTGATTAAGGATAATATTTCTGACCATTTGAATCGAGTTGCAGGAATTAAATGGTAATATTTCATTAATGTTGAAATAAAAATAGTCTTTTGTATAATATAAATTAGCAACAATTCCATAAGTAGGTTTAATAATTAGATTTAAATCCAAAAAATCAACATTAATTATATATATATATATATATATATATATATATATATATATATATATATATATATATATATATATATATATATATATATTAATATTAAAAAATAATACTCATCATAATAATAATAATAATAAACTGAAACGAACCACTTTAAATAGTTTTACGACGTAAATTAACCGAACTTAAATATATGAAAAATTGCAGTAACGCCATTATAAGATAAGGCAGGTAAAAAAATGCAGGATGCGTGAAATTAAGAAAAATTAAATATTCGATTAGGGTATTAAAATGCAAGTAGTATCATGTGTAAATTTAAAATACCATTTTTTTCAGTTTCGAAAGGGAAAGAGGCATTAAAAACATCCAATTCGTTGAGCCTTTAAATTTTGAGAATAAAAACAAATAATGATAAATAAGCTGATGTGCAACATCCCATATTTTGAATCGACAAAGATTGATCTGTTTTTATATTTATTGGTTATATTTATATTTATATATTTATATTTATATTTATATGTTTTATATGATTTATATTTATATGTTTATATGTTTATGTTTATATTTATTGCTTTTATATTTATTGATTGCAAGTGGATTTCAAACAAATTAAATATGGGGCATCGAAACTAATTCGCACTGAAGAAGGAAATTATAATTTCCACAAATCACTCTCTATTATACTTAATAAATTAATGTTTTTGGAAGCATACTAATTTCGGTAAATATGTTTACACAATTTTATTAAATACCGAAATTTAAACAATAATTTTACGGTATAGTTCTCAATAGATATCATTTTAAAGTAAACAGTAATAGTTATTCTATGGAGAATATTAATTTTATAAAGAACTTAATTTCGAAAAACGTGTTTGAAATAGACAAATTACGACAATTTGGCTATATACAAACTTTTATTACTATCCATTTCAATGTCTTTGTATTTCAATGTCTTTGGATTGTGAATCTTATAGGGTTAGTTCTTAATATATCCGTCATAAGAATGTACTAATTTGGGGTAAATAATTTGAGACTTGGAATATCTAGAATGTCCACATCGTGTATGCCTTCGTTGTCTTTGGTGGTTAATTCAACTTTCTTTTATGTTGAACCTTAGTGGCATAGCACTTTAGAAATAAATTGGAAAAGGTAGTAGCTAAGAAATCCATTTTTGTCATGTCAATGTCTTTCAAGTATTTAGGTTGCATACATTTTAAAACATGTATTTTGAGACATTTAAGTTACATACAAGTAATAAAAGGTTGTACTGTAAATAACAATGTTTTTCACTTTTATTTGTTATGGATATAGACGTACATGCCGACTTAAACACGATTGGATGTCGCAACAAATAATTCACAAAATATTATAAAATACAAAATGTGAAGATGCACTTTATTATGATATGAAAATGTATCTGTTTTTTACGTGTGTTCAGATAGAAATGCTAGACTTTTGCTTTTCAATATATATGTTGACGTTCTATAACAATCCATAGTTTTTTTTAACTTTTATATACAAGATATTCAGAACTGTATAGAATTTTGACGTTAGGCAGGATATATATATCTTACAGCAAAGAATGAAATAGTCTATATAAATAAAACTTGAAACCAACTGTTTTATCTGTATAACTTTGAGAGTAAAATTACGAACAAAGTTTGTTTCAAAATACTCGAAACTGTTCATATCACAGAAGTTTTACAATATATTTCAAATCATTTTACAACAATAATATAAATAATGTTTCAACGTGAGAATTCGGAAGAATTGAAATACTTTGAAGTCCGTTCGATGAAAAGGAATATTGTTTGAAGAGC
The DNA here is from genome assembly GCA_951213105.1 of Amaurobius ferox. NCBI lineage: Eukaryota > Metazoa > Arthropoda > Arachnida > Araneae > Amaurobiidae > Amaurobius > Amaurobius ferox. Next base: position 10,003,479 of record OX578134.1, read on the forward strand.
AAATACCTACATAGTTCAAATTTATCATTCAAAACTTCAAGCAAGTCATTTTCATTTGAAGTTTTTCTTACATCGTGACTGAATGTAATTATAATTGTAAACATCTATATATACTAATTGCCAAGTGTCCGTCTGTCACGCTTTTTTAGGCATGTCCCGAATAGATAGACACGCAATTTGGTACACAGGCCGATCGTTCTATAAAACCACCTGGAAAAGTCGTATTTTCTGAAAATGTTCTGAAGAGAGAGTGCTCAACACCAAAACGTTCGAAAAGTGAAATGATAGAAAAGCATGCTTAATGGTAAGATGGAGACTTTAAATTTGGTGCATGGGTACATCGTTCGAAAGGAAAAAGTGTGCAATTTCAGATATCCAATATTTTCCACTTAAGGGGGGTGCCACATATCAAAATGTTCTGTTTGCCGAATCAATGAGAAATGGCTCCTTTAAAATTTGACAGAGGCTTGAAATTCCGTGTATGCGTTATCATTTAACAAAAACACCTAAGACGATTATAGTTTTTCAGAAATGTGCATTTAAGGGTGTGCTCCAGAGAAAAACGTTCGACACGTGAATTGATAAAAAAACATGCTTCGAGATGAGATAGAAATATCAAATTTGGTGTACAAATAGATAGTTTGGAAGGAAGAAAATGTACAATTTCAGTTTTCTAATATTTTCTACTTTAGGGTGTGCCGCACACCAAAATGTTTGATTTTCAGAATGAAGAAGAAACGCCTCTTTTAAAACGTGATAGTGGTTTAATATTTGGTATATGGGCGAATCATCTGAAATAAAACACAAGAAGAATGGAAATTTTTAAAACGATATATTTAAGGGGGTGGGTGCTCCACATAAAAACATTCGAATGGTGAAATGATAAAAAAGGCATATTTCGCGATGGAGATTTCAAATTTGGATTATTAGTAAATAGTTGAAGAGGAAGAAAATGTGCAATTTCAGTTTACCAACATTTGCTATTGTAGGGGTGTCGCACACTAAAATATTCAATTTGACGAAAAAATGAAAAATGCCTCCTTTGCAATGTGATAGAGGCTTGAAATTTATTATATGGGCTAATCATTTGATGTAAAAACCTAAGACGAAAATGTTGTTTTAAGGGGGTGCTACACAGATAAACGCTCTAAAGGTGAAGTGATAGAAAAACATGCTTTGAGATAGGATAGAGACATCGAATTTGGTGTACTGGTAGATGGTTTGAAAGAAAAAAGTGTGCAATTTTAGATTCCCTAAATTTGCTACTTTAGCGGTTGCCGCACACCAATATGTTCGATTTTACGAATAAAGACACACTTCCCTTTAAATTAAAGACACACTTCCTTTTAAATGTGATAGAGGCTTGATATTTGGTATATGGGCCAATCATCTGATAAAAAACCGAACAAAGATTTTCAAAAAATTTTATTTATGGGTGTGCTTCACAGAAAAGCGTTCAAAAGGGGACATGATAAAATAGTATGCTTTGGGATGAGATAGAGGGCTTAATTTGATGTTCGGGTAGAGAGTTCGAAAGAAAGACGTGCGCAATTTAAGTTTTCCAATATTTGCTTCTTTAGGGAGTTCTGCACAGTAAAATATTCGATTTGCCGAATCAATGTGAAACTCGAATTATTAAAAAATTTACAATATTCAGGGGTTGCTTATTGCGAGACCGTTAATTTTCAACGGGTATTCGGCTAGTGACTATATATTTGTGTAAATGAACTATTTTGATAGATAAAAGAAGCATATTTCATTCACATGACAATCAAAACTAGAAACATTTTATAAAGTGCAAAGTCCTAATATTGTTAATTTTTTAATAAACATATGATTTGATAAACAACTAATGAGTCCGACACACGACTTTTTTACAGACTGCAAACAATAAACCAAAAATTAAAAACGAAATAATCGACCCTGCAGTGGTAGTAGGAAAATTTGCAGTGGTAGTAGGGAAATTTGCAGTGGCAGTAGGAAAATTTGCAATGGTCTTATAGCATGAAAATATACATTTATTGAGTCATATACACAAAAGATACGCCGTAAAAATTTAGCACAAGCTCCTACAGGTTGCAACGATTATGTTTAAAGTCATAGAACTGGCCTGTACGGACCGTTTTCAAAGTTAGGATTATGTTATCGTTGGCAATAGCCCATGCGTGTGACCTCTATGACTAACTTGACCGTTGAAGCTGTGTGTAGCAAAATTTTCAAGAAATGTTAAGTAGACTGCGAGGTAGGGCTGAATTTGTCTGTTTACATAGATATTCATGAAATTGTGGTATATTGCAAGATGTATTGATGTCATTGAATACTTTTGCTCATAATAAGGCAGAAAACAATTCCACAGATGCTCTAATCAGCAACAGATGAGTTGTCCTTACTTAGAGAACGTCCTTTACAGATGGGAACTCCTTTTACATGTGCTTTTATTCAATAAAATAGCTTGACAAAGGCTTTAAAAATGTTCATCAATTCTCAAAATATTAAACATAGAGTACGTAGAAACCGTCATATTAAATTGTTCGGAATCTTATTTGCGCTGATGCATATTTAAAAAATCTAACATCAAAGAAATAATTCGCAAAATTGCTCTACACATATGTAAATATACAATTAACACACTAACAGCATATAATACAAAAAGCACGGTTTGTTTACTAAGCTTATATACTTTATCTAAGCTTATTATTATCAGTTTCTAGGTTACATTATACACATATTGCTTTCTCAGAGATCCATTGAGCCACAAAATTGACCCTTTCCTGCAATGCAATATCTCAGTTGCATAGATATATTCTTTCCACATTCGTGCATCTTATATTGTAGGAAACGTATCAAAGGCGTACATTCTGTTTCCAGAGATGTGTGATAATGCAGCTCTAAATAGAATATTGTTAAGATAATGGGCAGTATCTAGTTATTCCAAGAAATAAATCTGTTTCCATTTTACGGATTGATCAAACTTATAACAGAATGTAAATAATGTAATACTGTGTATATCGACCATTTTAAATAAATATATATATATACGTATATATATATATATATATATATATATATATATATAATTTTTTTATCGTTCTTCTTTGTATTGGGCAGCTCGTTGACTTATGACCGAGAGGTCGGAGACGGGCATGGGATAATATATATTGGATTGATCAAACTTATAACAGAATGTAAATAATGTAATACTGTGTATATCGACCATTTTAAATAAACATATATATACGTATATATATATATATATATATATATATATATATATATATATATATATATATAGTTAAAATCCATTAATTATCCCTATGGTAACCTTAATGTATACAATTTCTTCAACCTATCTAACAATAAATCACAAAGAACTAAATGAACAAGTAAATATTTTTACGTGACTCGCACATCGCTAGAGAGCATAGGGACTAGCTGTATTCACTGCGCAAGCGCTAGAGACTGAATAAAAGGCTTGAATTGTAAAGCATTGGCACGTAAGACGGGCCTTCTGTATATTTTTGAAAAATGATGTAAATAAAGATTGTTAAGTTTTCAGCTTTGAGTTTCTACAGTCCACTTAGATTCACCTATAGTGCTCGCCCGAAGTTCGTAGGTACCAACAGTTTATGGTCGCAACGAGACGGAGGATAATAAATCGAAATGAACCTCGTGGCACTAAACTGCACACGTGGTACGTTAAAATCAAAAGTTACAAAAGTGCGAGGCTCCCTCACTAGTTACAATTTAGAACGAGCGGATGCGAAGTCTGCCTTAGATAATCAATTTACAAATATTTGCTCTATTAAATCTTCGATAGAGGAATTACAAACGGGATACTGCACTTTACCTAACGGTATGGAGTTAGGACCAGTTACAATTTAGAACGAGAGGATGCGAAGTTTGCCTTAGATTATCAATTTTCAAGATTTGTTCTATTAAATCTTCGATAGAAAAATTACAAACGGGATACTGCACTTTACCTGACGATATGGAGCTCGGAGATGCGCTCGAGCAGCTACAAGAACTGGAGTCCTCACTGAATATTTTAGAGGTATTTGTAAACTATTTACTTTCGAAAGTTCCTGTCGAATCTAAAGCAAAAGTAAATAAGTCAAATGCTGTGATCAAGCTTACAGAGATACTGTGAGGCCAGAATATGTCCGCACATGAGACATTTTTATTTCAATATTTATGGTGCCTAGAACGGCTAACAAAGCTCGAGTCTGGCTGGCGCCGGAGTTTATAACAACGTGAACTTTTAGGTCAAATACAATAAATTTGGGTGTCCCAGGCCAAAGGGGCTGAGAGGGGCCTTGATAAATGTCAAGTGATGCCATTGGGTTCAGACGAAATAATGAGCGCCAAGGGGAAGAAGGGCGGAGCTACCCCCCCCCCTCCGCCGAAGGAACCACAAAGTCACTCGGATACGAAAGCTGGCAGAAGCGAACATGAGCTAGCAGAAGCGACTTTGATACGAAATGTTGCAGAAGCAACTCTGATACAAAATGTTGCAGAAGTAAGTCTGACACGAAATGTGTTGTTGCAACAAGTTTCATACGAAGTGTTGTTGAAAGGAGTTTGACAAAAGGAGCGAAGCGAACATGACCTAGCAGAGATGACTTAGGAGTTGCATTTATAGTATGCAGATATAAAGTATCAGTCGAAGTGAGATATACGAGGAGGAGCCACACACCACAGAGTTATGGCAGTATAACACTGATGCAAGCGAGATGATGAGCCCAAGTCTAAACTGGAAGGTATGTGCTCTGATGTTACCGGTCCTAGACACCTTCGTAAAATTAATACTTCTGGTCGTATCTCCCCTAGCTAAAATAGTTAAATGAAAATTGATAATAAATGAGAAAAGATATAAATGATAAATTGTTGTGATGATAAATTGATGTGGTTAATAAATTACATTGTTTAAGTTTTAAATAGTCTAATCTTTTAATATTAATTAATAATTCTTTTCAGGACTTACACAAAAGGTAAAAATAATTGGAGGGTTTTTGCGGCACAACAACGAGCGATGTACGATTTAAATGTTAATTCCACTATATATGAATTTACGGCAATGTTAATGTGATTTAAAATAATGGATTTAATAATTAAGAGTAACTTGTAATTTCGTATTGCCACAGATACTATTACCTAATTTTGCGGGCAATTATGGAGATTGGAGTAACTTCAAAAAGCAGTTTAATAGTTTAATTGTATCAAATGAACATTTAAATGAACAACAAAAACTTCACTATCTTCAAACGTCGCTTAAAGGAGAAGCGAAGCAAGTACAGACAGCAGACGATACTTTTGAATCACTGTTCAAAGAATTGGAGCTACGATATGAAAATAAGCGATTTATCGCCGACACTCATATAAATACAATCTTGAATCTAGAGAAAATTACTCATAAGTCGGGAAAAGAATTGCACAAGTTCGTTGATACCATATTGAAACATCTACGAGGACTAAAGCTTCTCAACCTTGAAATGAACAAATTAATTGAGATAATGTTAATTCACGCTGTTACTTCCAGGCTAGATCGCGAATCTCGTAACCAATAAGAGATGTCGTTAAAAAAAAACAGAATTCACAGATTGGGAAGAATTTATACATTTTTTGCAAAAAAGATGTCAAGTGTTAAAAAACATCCAACCTGTTCCCTTAGCTACAAAATCAAAGATTGGATTCTCTCCCAGACGTATAAACTTAATGATAAAAACAAACACTAAATTTTACTGTCCAGTACGTAAGGATAATCATCCAATTTATAAGTGCAAAATGTTTCACGATTTATCTGTGCCAGAGAGAACTAATGAAATTAAAAGGAGACAACTATGTTATAATTGTCTTGAACCTCATAAAGTAGCCCAATGCACAAATGAAAAAATCTAAATTTTGTGGGAAAAGTCAATATTCCTTTATTCATATAGATCACTTTGTGAAAACAAAAAAAACAAAAATCAAATCTTGCAACTTCCAGAGAGTCATTAAACATTCCCAGACAAGCGGAGCTCATTGCCACAACTGGCACCATTAAAAGTGAAACCGAAGTTGGCACGTCTTTCGTGAGTGGAAAACATTGTTTATATTCGAACACTGAAAAGGAATATATATTATTGTCGACTGCAGTAGTTTATATTCAAGATCGAAATAGTTTATTAATTCCAATTTGCATTCTTCTGGTGCAGGTTCTCAAATATCTTTTATTTGTCCGAAGTAGCTGATTCATTCGGATTGGAAAAGGAAGTAATAAACGCACCCATTATCGGGGTTGAATGGCGCTATTTTGACAGTTAAAGAAAAGTTTCGGCGTTAATCTCTAACGAAAATGGAGACTTTAAAAGAAATGTTGATTTACTCATAGTTCCAAAAGTTACAGATTTAACTCCTTCAAAACCTCTTGTATGATTGATTTCCCGTGTAATTTAACTTATGCTGATCCCCAATTCCACCTACCAGGGAAAATTGACACCTTGTTAGGAGCAGAACTGTTTTATGAGTTATTAGTGATCAATCATATTAAGTTAAAAAATGAATCGATAATTCTACCAAACTCAGAGACTTGGTGGATTGTGACGGGAACACTTAATGATGCGGGGACTTTAAACAATTTTAATTGCCACTTCGCGCGATATCAAGTGCAGATAGGGTTAAGAAAATTTTGGGAACTTGGGTCAATAGGAATAAAATATGATCTTAAATGCAATGATGAAGATAAGGCTTTAGAGATAATCAAAATTTCAGTGAGCTTAAAGGAAGGACGTTATGAGGTTTCCTTGCCCTGGAAGAAAGACTGGAAACTGTTAAGTGATAACTTAAGTGTCGCAGAAAAGCGATTTAAATATCTTACAAAACGATTGCAACGTGATAAAGCTGTACTTACGCAGTATCATGGAATCCTAGAAGAATACTTAAGTCAGGGAATCGTCGAGAAAGTGCAAGATATAACTGAACCGGTTAACAAACCAGTGTCTTACCTACCGCATCAAGCAGTTTTTAGAAAGGATAACCTTACAACCAAAACAAGAATCATCTTTAATGCAAGTTTACATGAGCTTAGACAATTGTCTCTTAATGACTGTTTGTGGTCAGGCACGAACTTACACCCCAACATATTCAATTTACTAATTTATTTTCGATTAAACGAAATTGCTTTTATAGTTGACATCGAAAAGGCATTTCTACAGATTTCCTTAGCTGAAAATGACAGATACGCTGTTAGATTCCTGTTTACCAATGATAAATTGATTGTATATAGATTCAAAAGAGTACTTTTGGGGTTGAATGCTAGCCCATTTTTGCTAACTGCCAAGATCAAGGAACATATCGAAGGTTTTCGCCAGAACTATCCAGTTGCCACTCAAATTCTTGACACTTGTTTTTATGTAGACGACCTGTTAGTAGGTGAGGACAACGTTACTAAAGCATTTGAAGTTTCCCGCGAGTCTGAAATGATCATGGATTCAGCTAAAATATAAGCAAATTGTTGATAAAGTTCGCTAAGAATATGTATTAAATTATATTTTCTCTTATAACCTGTTCGATTTTTTTAATTGATTGAGGTATTAAACGACCTATGTGAAGGTCGTCCAATGGAAATCCAACATGGAAATTTTGATTGTTGAACTTGTGGGGTTACTGTTGTAATTATCATTTTTACGGTGTTCTTTGTAACTGAGCAGTTTCCTTACTCACAAACGTTTGTGCTACAAGTACTAATTAACCTATGATCTACTGAAATCGTTATCAGGTGGCCAAATCTTACTAATAAGTTCCATAGAAAACTAGAATGCACTCGATTATCTAATAAACACTGACCTATTCGAAATATGCATATGCAATTTCACATTCCTGTCAAAATTCATTTAGGAAATTCAATATATTGGTTCAAATAGATATTCACATGTCTATTTACTTTCAAATATCTGTGCAAAAATATATTCGTAATGTCAGATTTCAATTTATTTTCCACCCATGGAATAAAACTTCAAATCTTTTAACAATCTTTCATATCCAAATTCTTAATCTTATTTCCAACAAGTATTTCGAAATAACTCGTTCTTCAAAATTCGATTAATATATTCTATTTCCGTTTTCTGTATAATGAAAAAGCTAAATTCTATTTTTGGCTCAACTAATATTTACGTTTCGGAAATTAATACAAAATTTTTTGATATTGTGCTGTATTAAGTGTATAATAAATTTGCGAATTTTTCAAGCTTAAACAGTTTGGAAAGCATTTGGCACATGCATCTCACAGTATGTCTATTCATGTGTATGAATAAACTAAAATAAATTTCATGGTTATCTATTTAGAAATGGGCACGCGTGATGGCACTATTAATATTTAATAACATTTAAAGATTATTGGAGTTGCAAATCCAAATAGAATTTTGCAAAAATTACTCAATTGATTAGAGATCAAAAATCAGATTATATGTTTAAGAAAATACTTCAAAATAATAAAGTTACTTCTATGAGATGAACCGTTACTTTATTAAAACGACCTGCTACTTCATAATCAATCAATCAATAACCTTTTGCAAGACTGTTCAAGTCAAGCAGTTGGTATGACAACAGTAAGGAATGAGAGCAATTAGAAGTGATGCAACATAAAATTGCAATTAATGACTAAAGAAAACAAAAAATGCTAGACACCAAACTGGAAACCACATAGATCAATTAAATTTATTGATATGTACATGGTAAAACTATTGAGGTTAAGGCAGTTTAAGTTGACAGCTAAAGGTAAAGTACCGTGTGTTTCGGACAAAAATGGACAAATAAGGAGAAAGTGATAAATGCCAAACTTTTCATTCGTGTTATAGTACCGGGTGGTCAAAATTACAGAATTAAAACACCCCTACTCTGAGCTCTCTATACATAGAACTACTCAGTGTAAAGACTCCAAAATTATTGAACCTACTATTCAAGACATGGGGAAAGGGATTACGCGAAAAAAAAATTAGTTCCAGAAACACCGATAGGTGGCGCTGTACAACAGAAAATATGCTGAAAGACACAAAATAATCAAAAAAAAAATAAAAATACATGCGATATGAAATTTTTCCATTTTAATTTCTTTTGCTGATATGAAAAGAAAAGAAAATAAAAAAGTGAAGAAACTTAAACCGTCATTGTAACTGCAATTTCGCACTGTAAGCAAAAAAATTTGCATAAACCCTTGGTTTGCAGCTACTATGTTCTGGGCATAAAAGGGGATAAAACAGGGAAATTTTCATTCTTATCAGCGATGGCTGTCACACTGCCAGAACGCGCTTTGCTTGTGAAGCTGTTTTATGAAAACAAAGGACATACTACAGCTGCACTTCGAGAGTTTCGTCGACTTAATTTGCGCAAAGGACCATAACTTCCACAAGCTCTCAGAAGAATGATCGCTCGATTCGAGAAAAATGGACATCTTGGAGTACAGTCGGGTCGAGGATGCAAATCGACTCGTTCAGATGTCGTTGACGATGTTGCCACCGCTATTGTTGAACAATCAATGGATAACGTTATACGCAGCATTCCCTGCATCGATAAGGTCCTTGTGATATGGATGTTTGATATGTTAATGATGTATGTTAATAAAATGTGTTACAAATGTGTATTTTGTGTCTTTTCAGCATATTTTCTGTTGTACAGCGGCACCTATCGGTGTTTCTCGAACTAATTTTTTTTTCGCGTAATCCCTTTCCCCATGTCTTGAATAGTATGTTCAACAATTTTGGAGCCTTTACACTGAGTATTTCGATATATAGAGAGCTCAGAGTAGGGGTGTTTTAATTCTGACCACCCGGTATTATAAACCCGAAATAAACTTGACATACAGGCTCTTAATGCATAAGCCATTTACATTTATTCTATGCTGAACCATAAATTATCCCAAGTAAATATTGTAATAAAAGCACGTAATAAATAGTAATAAATCACTAATAAATAGTAATAAATCACTAATAAATAGTAAACTGGTTTATTGCGTAAAATTCGACGCAAATCAATATAAATAAGTATAAGTACGTTTTGGAAATCAAGTGCATTTCCTTCATTGGAGCAAAAAGTTTGGACCTAAACATTCAGTTTAATTCTGAAACATACGTATACTTATTTATCTTGATTTGCGCTTGATTTTCCGCTGTAAAATAATTTATTAAATATTGCGGTTTTCAAAATAGTCTTTCGACAAGACAAAAGTTTGAATTGAATTGAGTTAAGAATGTGTAATAGAGTGACAAATTTATGGAAATCCAATTGTATCATAATATCACTAGTTCTAAGTCACATTTTATGGAAATTTCCTTGAATTAACCTCCATTTCTGAGAACCCGATTGAAGAGTGAAACTGTTTCAATGATCTGTTTGACAGCCGAGATCCAAAATTTAGTATTAGTTGCTGCTCAGGAAAAAGTTCAAATAATCTATTACACCAAAGATTTGCAAAATGCATATCAGGGAGTTTGGCAAAACCTATACAAAATCCAAAGTATTTGTATCTCTTTATATTAAAAATAGTAGCTGACGTCACCGCCGCCGGTGTTTGACAAATTTCGAGTCTCTCAAATTTCTCTGTCTCGTACCGTAAAACTATATTATACAAAATTGTTAAACTCGGTTCATTTGCAGTGGAATGTTTGGACAAACGGTGACATAAACCGTTTTTGGATTCAAATTTTAGTTCAAAAGATACTTAATATCAGAGTCAATGAAAGAGTATTTGTGCTGCGAGTTCGCGTCATGGACTAGCAAAAACAGGATCACGAATTTTCGCAGGTGTGTACCCACATGGTTTAAATTTCTTCAAGAAGGAGCTCTTTTTTTGAATTCTGAATTAGTTTATGAGTTATTCTATTTTTGTATACTGAAAAGTTTTCTTCAGTATGGGCAACGGTTAATTCATCGAGTACGAGGATTGTCGTGGTCGCGTCCGGGTTGAAAGAAGCTCAACGGTTAGTGAATGCCAGCGAAAAAGGGACGGATTCTGAACGGGCATATTCATTCTGCAAAACGCGTGGCGTGGCATGAAAGAACTCGTGAAATGAGCTTATTAAGGGACAGCGTGTGTTGGGGGGAAGAATCTTACCCTGACTTGCGAAGTTATTTATGAAGAGTGAGGGGGGAGGGGGTGACCAGCGTAATAAGCAAGTGGTGGCGCTCTCTGATCAATATTAAAGAAATATGACAGCGCACATTTTCAAGTTCAAAATATATCCCGGAGTAGTTTTTCAATGTTCTTTTGATGAAAAGTGATTGAATGCTTTTTATGCGTTATATATAATTATACATGTAGGTGCAGCGTAAGACAGAACGGAAGTGATCAGATAATTTAAAAATTTAAACGATCGTCCATGGAAGTAATTCTACCGTTTAGAAGATACGCCAGTCTGTGTTAGGAGAGCTTTGTTAATAGTCGTGACTCTACTCAATGAAAATTGTTCTGGAATGATACAATTTTAGAAATCGTGAGGGATTACGCCTTTATCTGGGAATATCGTTAGCTAGAAATGCGAAATTTACAAAATCCCGCAATTTGTTTCTAAAGAAATAACAATCCCTGTTTCGTCAAATGTTTTCCATATTATAGGAATAACTACTGTTTACCATGTTACAAGAAACTACCTGTTGACTACATTTTATTAAATTCCCAAATAAAATGCATAATATATTTCTGTGGAGAAGTATTGTATTATTTTCAGTGGCTACATTTGCAAGGAAATGTTCGTAATAAACTATTTTATTATTTTATAAAATATAAATATAATATTTTAAACAATTTGTTTCATTGCTGTAATATTTGTGTGGCGAATAAGCAGAGACAGAAGAAGTAGATTAACTTACAACTGAAAATGCATATGCGTTGAGCATAAAAGAAGAGTACCGTGACTGCTGAATCTTATAAAATAAAGGGAGAAATATGTGTATTTGTCTGTCTGTGCAATCTGCAGCGGAAAATCGAAGTATCATACGACCGATTCGATACACATATATTTCTCAGCGGGCACACGTGCACCTCGGCGTTATTTTTTTAGAGTTCGATTTATTTTTCAGTTATATTATATTTTGGCACGATTTCGTGCAATATTCACAATTTTTAGACAAATCAAATCGGTTCCTAAGTGAAGGAAAATAATCTCTCAGAGTTTTCACAAAATAACAATTAATATTTCAGATAGGAAACGCAAAATACCATAACCCAAAATATTTTTTTCAAACTTAATTTATTCTATCTTCGTATTAATGGACATTAATAGAATAACATTTAATAGAATAAAAATTAATATTCCATGTATGATAGAAGATGCAAAATTTGAATAATCAAACAATTTTCTTTCATACCTAATTCAATTTATTTTTTCTCAATATCAACGAAAATTAATGAAATAAAACACCTGTATACTTTCATTGCTTGGCACCTATTACAATTCAAAAAGTAGGAAACCTTTTGGTTGAAACACTTAATCCAGTAATTGCATTGGGTGCCATGTATAATGCTATCTGCATACTCTCCTCATTCATTGCGGGATGTTCAAACCCATTAAAGCATATTCAACATTGCCTTAATTATCATTTGCCTAATCGCATTTGTCTGCCCATTATCTATACACCCAGTCATCTCTGAGCACGGTATCGTAATTGATTATGTAGAAGGGGTACCTCATTCGAAATCTTTTGAGGAACTTTGAAGCTTTGTCTCATGGAAAAGATAAAGACGTGTTTAGGGAGTAACAGTACCTAATTAACTAAATGAGTATGAGAACTCCCGTTTAAAATATCAAGTGAGTTTCGTGCGTGTAATCATAACATTGCAAATGTAAGCGTAAGACCTATATATGGAACAGGACTTTGAATAACTTGCTGCATCCAGAATTTAAAATTAACTGTCTTTCGAGTGTGGATTAGATCAATCTTTTCATACCGGAATCCTTTTTTTACTATCATGTTTTAATTTTAATATTTATTTATTTATTTTATTTTTTATTTTACATGAAGCATTTAAAAAACCAATATCGTGAGTCCAAATAATTACCATTGCATCGTGTTACCCTTCACTTCAAAGGACTTGAAAAAATATTTCGATTGATTCCATATTTGACAATGTACCCCCCGGAGGGGTAACGTGCCCCGTGGAGGGGTAACTTGCAATATCCCGCCAAATTCGTAAAAAAAAAAAATTCGCCAAACGTTACAGAGACGGACGGACGGAGAAATGGGTTATTCTTACAGTGAATTTTAAATAGCTTGTGTTTTATTTTTTCAAATTTTGCAAGAGCAATTTTGAAAAATCTGTATAGCTGGTCCAAATGATCACAAATATTACATGTAATACTTGGGTTACATATTATAATTGTGATCATTCAGACCAACGTTATGGGGTAGGGACAAGTTTCCCCCGGGGAATGTAACTCCCCCCTCCCGAGAGGATGAGGGACGTTACTAAAAATGGATCGGAGCTATTTTTCTCAACAATGTTGAAACTATTAAGTCTCGGGATCTTTGAGCCACAAATAAACCCTTTTATGCATGGTTACATCAATTTTTGTCCTATGCTGCTATGTTAAAATGTGTAAAATGTCGAATAAATTTCGAAGTTTTCGCTGGAATGTAAAAGAGTTCTATCTAGTTCTCCATTTTCTAATAACAAGACCAGATATAAAGTTTCGTAGAAAACCATTGATATTTATGGCCGATATCGTGTACACAAAAAATCAACCACAGACTGACAGACAGGTAGACGCACACCACTCCAAAAATTATCAAAACGTGTTCAGGAGGTCCTGAAATATATATTGTCATCAAAATCTCGAATTTGAAAATTTTCGTGAAAACAATACTTTCTCTATATCTTTCTTATACTTTTTATGAGAAAGTATTAAAATGCCGCATACAAGAGGCTCCAAATCTTTATTTTCTAAAATATCTCTCCTCCTCACGTTCAATTGCAACTTCTGAATGTCAGCTAATTACTGTTTGAATTTTCATCTTTTTTCTATTGTACTTGTTAGAGATTCATATCTTTCAACTCTACTCGTGTAAAGGGGTAAATTGTACTCTGGCACATACGATTGAAAGTAAAGAAGGTTCATTCTTTTTAATTGTATATTCCTGAATATGCATTTTTGCTTCCCCATACTATATTATGCTCAGAGTCATTTTTACTTATCCTCAGATATGTTTATATTTTATCCCATATGATACTATGCTCAGAGTCATTTTTACTTATCCTATAGAGCCATTTTTACTTATCCTCAGATATGTTTATATTTTATCCCATATGATACTATGCTCAGAGTCATTTTTACTTATCCTATAGAGCCATTTTTACTTATCCTTAGATATGTTTATAACTTATCCCATATGATACCATGCTCAGACATGATTTTATAGATAAAACTGGGTGTATAGTACAGAAAAAGTATGGTATTGGCGAAAAATTTTAATTTCGATATTTTGATAATAATGCACGTCTTTGGACCTCCTGAAACATTTTTTCTATTTTTAGAGTAACTCCTGTCTGTCCGTCTCTGGTTAATTTTTTGTGTATACGATAGCGATCACAAATTTTACTGGATTTCCACGAAACTTCATATCCTGCTTTGATATTGAAAAATCTAAAACGAGATTGAATTTTTTGAAATTCGAGTGAAAACTTTGAAATGTATTCTAAAGTTTATATTTCCTTAACATGGTAGTATATAACAAAATTTGACCAAATTATACATAAAAAGGTTATTTATGGCTCTACGACCACGAAACTTAACAGGATCAATCATTGTAGTGAAAAGTAACCGCTGTGCAATTTGTGTATTCGTAAAGTCATTAACATGCTCGGAGGGTGTTACCCCCCCGCCCCCGAGGCAGTGCATTATCCAACTTAATATCCATCGAAATATTTTTCAAGCACATTAAAATGAAGGATAACATGCTATACTTTCGATCATTTGGATCAACGATACACAATTTTCAAATTTGTTTTCCAAAATATTAAAAAAAAAGAAAAAGAAAAGAAAAAAATATTACAAGATAATTAAAAAAATCTGATGTGGGCAGCACATGACTTTCCCTGCAGACTTATATTCACGTTCTCTTTATTTTAATTACATTTAATGTACTTTTAATTCAATTTTCGTTCTCATTTGATAACTGGACTTATTTTCAAAGGTGGCGTAGAGAAAATACGAAAATATTAAAATATCTCGAGAACGGCTAGTCCTAGTGTAATGGGGTTGGTTTTATTCTTTTCTTCGTTAAAAATTACGTATTAAACAAGCATTTTATGCATATATTTGAGCATACGTAATTTTTTATTTTAGATTTTGGCGATTTTTGCAGGCAATTTTGCAAAAAAGGGCAGGTTATTTTTTCCGAATCATACCAAAATCTAATTAGCACCAGGGTGTCCCACAACTGATCCTTGGATTACCTGATCCGGCACCTTGCCGGAAACTGCGATTCTGCAGTTCCTGCTGGAGCGGGGCAATGTTTGCCCCGAGGGAATCTGCCAGTGGATGCCTACGCTTTTCCTACCATGAGTCCTTTTCAAGTTTTGTGAGGTAAGCCTTGATTGTTTAGACGTGCCGTTGGGCAGTCGTCTGGACTTGTGCGTCGACCTCTGAAGAACTCTTCATCCTTAAATTCTGCTGCCAACATTAAATATATATATCGTTATCTTCAGTTCCTTCTTTCGTATTTAAGAATAATAAATCAATCGTAATTTAAATTGAATTAAAGTAAATTAAGCCTTAAGCGTTCTTCGAGTGTGATTTTCTCTCCATGACCATACCATAGTTAATTGATTGATATGTGAAATTAATATGTATTAATGATTTATTGAATTGATATTTAAATTCCGGCAAAGAGCCGATGATTTTTGGTAGAAGAGGTCCAGTGGTTTTAAGTTATTAAATCATAAAATTGTTTTTGATATGCGAACTCCATTTTTTAAATAATTAATAAATATTAGATTTGAATTTAAATTGTGCTTTTATTTGTGTAGACTTATGTTTTTCAGCTTTGGATGAGTTCTTAAAGGTAAAAGTATATTTCTGTTTATTTTGGATTTTGGTTGAGTTTTTCGCAGGTCATCAATTGGAATTCTTCCAATTGACGGGAGGTGTGTTTAGAACCTGGGTAATAGAAATTTCTCTGAGAAAGTTAGACTTTCTCGGTCAGCCGTGTCGGGCGGGAATCCGTTGTGACTTCTGATGCCCTCGGAAAATCCCGTTGTGACACTAGGAACTTTATCAGCATCATTCGGACATTTGTATTTCGGATGCTACCTGAGCGCGTGTTATGATGTAGCTCTATTTTAGTAATGTTCCTGTATATAATCTACGTACTGTTTCTGTAAATGTAGTTAGTATGTTCTTGTAAATAAATCTATGTTTTATGTTTGGCGCTGTAATGGATACACTACCCATCGCACCTTTGCCTTCAGTATGGCCCTACGTCATAGAATGGTGACTCTGATATATGGTGGCACCAACTTTCCTGAAATGTGAAGATTCTAATCCAATTTGCCTGAGACGTGAAAACTCCAACTTACCGGAGACGAGAATTCTTCAATTTATGTGAGTTCTGAGAAAAAGTACGTGTTCCGTAGTTCCTAACGCAACTATGACTACAACTGAGACAAAGGAAACTCTTTTGACATCAGCGAACTCTGTAAAAAATTTTTTAACTTCAAATGAATATTTTAGTTCTGCTGAACTCTTAAAAGTTACTTTCATAGCACCTCCGTTCTGGAAAATAAATCCAAATTTATGGTTTTCGCACCTGGACTCTCAATAAGAAATCTTAAATGAAAAAACAATATTTCATTGAGAAATTGCAGGACTAGATTCCCGATATCTTGATACATGTCGCACATCTGATTCGCAAACTTCCAGAAATTGAACCGTATTCTTCGTTGGAAAAAATCTGATGTGGGCAACACATGACTTTCCTTATATAATGCAATGAATTTACTACTTTTACAGCTAAAAAAAGCGTCATTCTTATAGTAGATACTTATATTCTTTCCATGATATTGAATTTTCTTTAATTCGTCGTCATTTTCATTGATTTAGCGTCATTTTTATCAATTTGGCGAGATTTTTGTTAATTTGGCAACAATTAAAAATGTCGCCAAGTTAAAAATTAAGTTAAATAATTAAAAATGTCGCCAAAATGTCGCGACATTCCGCCAAATTCGTCGCCAAAATCTCGCCAAGCGTTATGGACGAAGAAATAAGTTATTCTTACAGCAGATAAATGACTATTGGCGTTCAAATACAAAAGTATTACTCAAAGTATATTTTTTCATGAATGGAACGAGCTAGATCCACGAGAATGATATCACAAAATTTATCGCATGGTATTACATGTGAAAAGTGAACATGTTTCTTAATAGGAAATATTTATATTTTTTATTTTATATAACTTTTTGATAATTTTTTTGAAAAATGTGCAATATCTCGAGAACGGTTCAGGTTAGCGATCTAAAATTCAAGCCCATCGTTTTCTAATGAAAAATTACATAAGAAATGTCTATTTGCGTAACTTTATTAGCGGTTTTGATTTTTTGACGATTTTTTCAAAATTTCAATCGAAAATTTAGGGAGGTTCTGAACATTCGATTGCGTATTAAAACAATAGGCTTCCAGTGTTTACGGATTGTGACTTTTGTACCAAATTTTGTTCAAATCTAACCATTCGTTCGTCAGTTATCGTCTCCACAGTCTCACTGACACACACACACACACACACACACACACACACACAGACATCACTTCAAAAATGTTTGATTCGTAATCAGGGACGCTAGAAACGTGCTCTCCCGTCGAAAACTCGGAATTCGAACTTTTGACCCCGTCACAATACTTTCCTTATACATTATGTATATAAGGAAAGTAAAAAGGGGCATTTCGCACTTTGCTGATTCCGAAGTTGCAAAATTTCGCACACTTTTGCAAGAATTGCAGTTAGGAGATAGAAAATCAAGTCATTTACTTCGCGAAATGCACAATCTTGCCAGAACAAGTATACACGAAGACATACTTCGCACGTTGTTCTTTTAACGATTACCAGTCCATGTACAACATATTTTATCAATTAGTTCAGAATCGCTACTGAAAGGGCGAACAAAATATGCGATGTTTCCCCATCATCACTTTTAGTATCAGAGGGAGCAGAGAATCGTCATATTTCACGCTTAGAAACTAAAGTTGCAAATCTAACAAAAAACGTAGAGCAACTTTAAAAAAATTGCAAACTACTGATCAAACTAGACTACGAACTTGACCACGATCCAGATATCGATCGCAATCCAGAAAAACCGATATTTGTTGGTATCAGACAAAATTTCAATACAAACTCACAAATTTGAAAAACTGTGCAAGATTTTTGACGGAAAACTAGGTAGCTCTATCATTTCAGCGACAAAGCATAGAAGCATTGAAAATAGTCGTTTATTCCTATACAAGCTATCTCATATAAAGTTTCTAGTCGACAGGTGCGCTATGATTTCAGTTCATCCAAGCAACAGGCATACTGCCACACTATACAAAGAATTCTCGTTATACGTAGCAAACGCAACCCAAATAAAAGCGTTTGGAACTAAACAACTGATTTTAAACTATGGATTTCATTGAAAATTTATTTGGATTTCGTAATTGCCGATGTTTCTCGAGCAATTTTAGGTGCAGACTTCCTAGCAAAATTCGGATTACTAGTCAACATGAAAATTCAGAGACTAATCGATGAGCTGAACATAAGTCAATATAAAAGGAAGTACTACGCAGATACCCTCACATGGACTAACAACAGTGAGTAAAGATTCACCAAATACTAGTTTGCTGAGAGAATTTCCAAGTTTAACTCAAACCAATTTCCTGCAACTTGTAAAGCATAATACAGACCATTGTATTCAAACTCGAAGACCTCCCGTTCATGCAAATGCAAGACGTTTAGCCTCCCACTAAATAAAACAGTCAAAAAAGAATTAGAATTTCTACAACGACAAGAGATCTGTAGACGATCCGAAAGCCCATGGGCAAGCCTCATTCACGTCGTATCAAAGAAAAACGGCAGATTTCGTGTATGCGGAGATTACAAAAAACTAAATTTCATAACAATTCCAGATCGTTATCCAATAGCTCACATCCACGATTTTACACTGAACCTTGAAAATTAAATGATATTTTCTGCGCTCGATTTAGCACGAGCATACTACCAGATTCCTGTGGAACACGAGGTTCTCCAGCGGTGATAATGCCGTTCGGCTTATTTGAATTTCTGTTCATGCCATTCGGTTTATGCAACGCAGCTCAAACCTTTCAAGGATTCAAGCACGAAGTCTTACATTATTTAGACTTTTGTTTTGTATATATTGACAATTGCTTAATCGCTTCAGAAAACAAAGCCAAATACCAAGAGCACTTAGGCATACTATTTGAGCTTTTTTCCAAATATGGAGTAGTTATAAATACTTCCAAATGCGTATTTGGCCAATCTCAAGTAAAATTCCTGGGACACATGGTTACGGCAGAATGGATTTCTCTTTTACCAGACAGAGTATCAACCATACAAAATTTTCCACTACCTAAAGTAGTACAGTATTTAAGACTTTTAGTGATTTTAAATTTTTATCGTAGGATTTTACCCCAAACTGCAGAAACACACGCAATTCTGTATGATTTAATACCTGGAAACAAAAAACGCGAAAATTTGCAAGTATTGTGAACAGGAAGAACAAAAACTGCTTTTCAAGTATGTAAAAACTTATTTTCAAGTGCACCACTATTAACTTATCCTACATCAAATCTTCACTATCGGTTGACATCATTAGTGGCGATCGGATCGGAATTGCAACAGAAGTAAAATGAAAAACTATGCCCATGAACATCCTTTTCATACAAGCTACGTGCCGCAGAACGGAAGTACAGCGCTTACGACCGTGAACTTCTCGCAGCAGTTTTTGCTCTAAAGTATTTTCGACATATGCTAGAAGGAAGAGATTTTATCTTATAAACCGGCCACAAATCTCTTAATTTGCATTTCAACAAAAAACCGAAAAGATAATTCCATGTCAATAAAGACACTTGAAATATATTAGTCAATTTACAACTACTGTCCAATACATTCCCGATTCAACAAATGTAGCAGCTGACGCACTTTCTCGCATAGAAGAGATTCATACACAAAATGTGCTGGATTACGAAGTAATAGCACAAGTACAAATTGATGACGAACTAAACATTCTCAAAAAATCTTATATTTCGTTATGACTAAAAGGTATTACTATTGATCAGGTGCCATACTTTAATGTGGTACCTCAAGGAGCGAAATTCGACCGTACATACTACAACATTTTCGAAAGTTAGCGTTTCACAGCATTTACAATCTCGCTCATACAGAGGTTCGAGGAACAGTAAACATCGTTCGAAAAATATTCATTTGGCCCTCACTCCGAAAGGACTGTGCCGATTGGAGTCGAACGTGTATCGTCTGTCAAAAAGCAAAAATACATCGACACACAAAATCTCATTTAGGAAATTTTAATTATCTTAATGGAAGATTTCAACATGTCCACATCGACATTGTCGGACCTTTACCGGTATCGAAGGGATTTCGATATCTACTCACTTGTGTCGACCGATTTACGCGGTGGTCAGAAGCCATTCCATTAGATGATGAAAGTGCAGCCACAGTATCAGAAACATTTTGTTCTGGTTGGATTTCTCGATTTGGCGTACCCGAGTCATAAGTTGTAACCAGGGGAGACAATTCGAAAGTGATTTATTTCATCACTTAATGAGATTTTTAGGAGGCCTAAAAACCAGAACGACAGCATATAATTCTGCAGCAAATTGCATGGTGGAACGATTTCACCGCCAACTGAAATCGGCAATATGGTGTCAACAACGCTGGATAGACGTACAACCAAGCGCACTTTTAGGTGTTCGATTCTCCATCAAAGAAGACCTAAAAGCATCCAGTGCAGAATTGATCTACGACATATCCTTACGATAGTCATGTGAATTCCTATGTGACATATCACTAAAAGACACCCCTAAGCATTCACATGAATTTGTTTTAAACTTAAGACGTCAAATGCAACGACTATGACCAGTTCCTGCTTCAGGTCATTCAAAAAATGTTTTTATCCACAAGGAACATTCCAAGTCAGCTTATGTTTTTGTACGAAGCAATTTCATACATCGACTGTTGCAGATCCCATACGATGGACTTTTCTTAGTGTGTGCACGTACACCCAAACTTTATATAGTGGATATCCGCGGACGAAAAAGAAACATCTGGATTGATCGTTTAAAACCCGCACGTCTGCTAAAACCCTTAGAGGATTCTAAGAAAATATCTACATCGGTTTTTGACCAATAATCTTCCACCACTACCTCAACTTCTACAACCAGGTATGGAAGACAAGTTCATTTTAGACTCTAAGTGCATTCACGATGAGGAAGTGTACTATGGCGACACTCCTCCAGCGATTTGCATGAAGACGCTGATCAAGCGATTAGCATAAAAATTTCTTGCTCTCCACAGAGATTCTAGATTTGCATATGCCGCATACTCAACACTTCTACCCTTGCTCTTATAAGCGAACATCAAACTTTATCAGCATCATTCGGATATTCGTATTTCGGATGCTACACGCATGCGTGTTATGATGTAGCTATATTTTAATAACATTCCTGTATATAATCTACGCAATTCTCTTGTAAATATAGTTAGTATGTTCATGTAAATAAATATATGTTTTATGCTTGCCGCTGTAATGGATACTCTACATATCGCCCCTTCGCCTTTGCATAACCCTACGCCATAAATGCTTAGCGAGAACGGAAACTTATAACGTAAACGACGGCTTTCTGTGATAAAGAAACTGTCCACGAAAAGTTTATCCAACAATATTATAATAGCATTATATGTAAACAATTAACCATTATGTTCCATTTATAAAACTTTCTCCACTTATACCAATATTTACAATAATAAATAGAAGAAGAATACTTTGGTCTCCTTAATCCTTTTACACTTATTACGCCTTCAAAGAGCAAAGATCCCCCCGACTGAAACACCTCCTTACCTAATTGCATCCGATGCTGTATAATGTTGTTTACATCCTCCCTATTAATTACAAGAGGTTGAAACCCATTAAGGTATTTTCAACATTACCCTTAATTATCATTTGCATAATCGCATTTGTCTTCCCACCATCTATACATACAACCATTCATCTCAAGGACTGGCATCGGGATCAATAAAGCTACAGGGTAGCCGCGTTTAAAATATTTTCAGAAACTTCCGAGTAATGTGTCAGGGAGAGACCAAAAGACGTGTTTAAGGGAGCAACACAATCTAATTAACTAAATGAATATGATGTCTCCGTTTTAAAATATCATCTAGTGTGTATTGGTGCATGCGAGTGTAATACTTCGCGATGTTTCAGAATTGATTCTGCTACAGATGCATAATGGTGGGGTGTGCTGTTGAAACATCAGTATTTTTAGATTGTTATAATAGTCTGAAATTTGCGTTACAAAACTTAAATCGCAAATTGGCCACATTCAATTTTTTTTCTATATTTCAAGAATATTAAAACAATATACAAGGTTGAAACCTTAAAACAAAAAGGTTTGCTAGAAACACAGCTTACAATAAATAAATAAATACAATAATGTAGCAGCACGTCCAAGGTTAAACAGATAAAAAATACTGAAATATAAAACTTTTATTTCTACAGTTACGGACGAAAAATACAGGATACAAAGCTTTTGCGCATTCAGGCATTAAATACGATTCATCAAAGGAATCCGCGTGCAAACAGGTCTTGACGTCAAATTCCCTGTTGACGGTTATGTGTGCGTCTACCGTGTCAAGAAACAGTCAATAAATATTGTTTTCAGAGAAAGTGTAGAACATCCAGGTACCTGTAGCCTTGTTAATATTATGTGTTCTCTTCGATTATTAGTATTAATTCAATTAAGTAGACGTATGTAAATATTGTAAATTAATGATATTTTAAAAATAAAACCTCACATTCCATTCTTTATTCAGCGGACAAGAAGCATAAATATTTATTTATTATTTATTTTAATATAATAAATAAATATTTATGCTCCTTTCCGACAAGAAGCATAAATATTTATTCATTATTTATTTTATAGGTTATTGTGAAGTCACAATAACCCATTATCATTTATCTCATTTGCACTAAGTTATGATTTTACTGTAACCTAATAACATATATAGTTTTCAGGAGAGTAACCAATCACAATGCTGATTTGACAAACGTGCGGATTTTTTGGGGGAGTGAACCAATATTTCGGCAGATCGAGTTCTGACAACGAGTCCTAAAGGTATCGTTATGCCGCAGAATGTGTCGGTAGTGACGGTATTTCAGTGTAATTCCCATATAATGCCATATGTACAAGTCGTATGCTTTTAGTTTATTTATTCAAGCAAGAAGATGTGTATTTTAGTAAAAATAAATATGTTAATTACATTTTACCTTTGTGTCTGTATGCAAATATCTGAACGTTAGGATGGGTAATTTATTTTATTTTCCACAGAGCGTAAAATAGTATTAGGTTACTTTTGGTTTCGAGAAGATTCCGTTACATGGGAGTTAGCATTTCTTCGGCAATTTTATTTACAGTAACAATATAGTGCAAAATCTTAGGTTTGCTTGGCGTCTAATACTTGATTCCGCAGAGGTAAAACTACTGTCACGTACCTATCTATTTAAGTAATGCTATCTTCATTTTTGTACATTTTTTATCTTATTAATTTATTTCTTTTCCAATATGCATGGTTTTATGCTGGGAAAGTATTGTGACAGGATTGAAAATCCGAATTCAACTCCTCGACGGAGAAGTACGTTTCAAGCTTCCCTGAACTCGAATCAAACGTTTTTGAGGTGATATCTCGGCGTGTGTATGCGTGTTCTTGGAGCTGTGGAGACGATAGCTTACAAGCGAATGGTGGTTTCGAACAAAATTTGGTACAAACTTACAATCAGTGAATACTGATTGTAAGTTTGTACCAAAGTTTTTTTTCAAGAAAAATAATAAATGTTTCTTGTTCTGAGGGTGATGGGCGTCGCCTGTTTAGTCCAGTTGCGGACGGATCTCAGGTCTGCGGGTGGGGGCTTCAGTCGTCTCCGTCGGCGTTCCTTTCTGGGACTGGCGACGGTTGGCCTCGCTCGGCAGGGCGTTGGTCTGCTGTCCCCTTGGTGTCCCGGATGGTGCGCTCGCTGCATGGCGGAGTCGGCGGTTTTTTCTGTCCGATGGGGCGGGGTGGTACGTTGTCCAAGTTTGTGTTAGGGATCTCTCTTTTCTCGGCCGTACAGCTTTACTCTTTAAGCCATCATTGGCAAGGGGCACGGCTTGGATCGCGGAATCAGTGAATACTGAAAGGCTATTGAAATACTGGAAGCCCATCATTCTTATGGATCTCGGATCTCGTTCATTCCATTCACGGGAGAAGATAATTTGAGTTTATTTTTGTATTTTGACGCCTAGCATTTCACCAGAAGCTATTTATATAAAGAACTTCTCTCCATTTGTCTGTAATACTTAGTGATGAATTTGGCGACTAATGTAGAGAAATATCATTAATTTGGCGATATTTTCCGATATTTATTTATATATAAAATGATGCATTAATCATTAAAATATTTCAATATATAGATTATATTGTTTATTGCAGATGCTATCCTTATTGATAATTGTCATTGTAAAGTTGAATGAAATATAAGTTAATTGGATAATCCGCAAGAGTCTTACATGTTATCATCGAAACAGTGTCACATGTACAATTTAACGTTTAAAATAGTATGCCGTGGATCATATGTACCATTTTTTTGCTGAGAAAGAGAAGTTAAATTAAGTGCTGACCACATCAGATTTTTTAGTTTATTTTGTGTTGTAATGTTTTTATGATTATATTCATGTATTTATGCAATTCTTATTAGATCTGTTTTTACTTCTTGACTGCAATATTCACATTTACATCATATTTGGCTTTGTATAAATTTACTATGTGCTGTTGATCTTTCTGTTGTTCCTAAAGGGCGTTTGCCTTTCTCTTGTTCTTGAAGGGCATTTGACACCCAAAACCTCCATATTTTTGTATCTTGTATTTTTACGTCCCTAATTGTGGAAATGCAACTTTTGTATTTCAGTGTATTTTATTCAAATATATATAAACCAACTCGGAAAAAAAATATATCCTCATTTGACAAGAGTGAATGAGACAGAGCAGCTACGGCAGTATAATCTGTAAAATGTCAGCATTTGTAGAATTCTTTCAAATAACAACAATTTCAAGATTCTAAAAAATATTTCTTGTGGAGAAATATATTTTTCGGAACATTGGTAATAGCATGGTCAGTCTGTAGGAAAACGATTGTAACTTTGACTTTAATGTAAATAATATTAAAATAGTATGCAGGGTTTCCCAAAAAGATACATTAATGAAATAGCCCTCCCACTAATTTTCAAAAAGTTACACTTTTTAAATTTTCATACGACCCCTTTAGACAAATTAGGTCAATCAGAAAATTTTTATTTTTAATGAAACAAGATCATTAAAAAAAATCGCATATCTGTATCTTTAAAATTGAGCGAGTTATATTCAATTGAAAATGAAACATTGTGAATGGGGACCATATATCAAACTAAAAATGTAAATTTGTGACATATCACAAAAAAGATCAATGCCTGCACATTTTAATTATGTGCCCCAACCGCGCAGTGAGTACCACTTCTTTATATGATCTCTGTCTGTGTAATGTTTTATTTAGATGCATTTTCTATAAAAAAATTTGACACATATTAACGTATTTTTGATCTAAACAATTCCAATCGCCAATTTGTTTATGATCCCTATTTTCACTGATGAAACAGCCTAAGTCAGATTTTTTTCCTTTATCATAATTCAGTTGATTTATTTTAAAGATACAGCTAAGTGGTTTTGTTTTAATGATCTTGTTGAATTAAAAATAAAAATTTTCTGATTAACCAAATGTGTCTAAGGGGGCATATAAAAATTTAAGAAGTGTAACTTTTTGAAAATTAATGGGAGGACTATTTCATTAACGTAGTATATTTTCCTACCTTACTTTCAACATTTTTTCAATTTACATTGCCCGCTTATCTCTGTCATAGTGCTTTATGACATTAAGAGTGCGAAACACGATATTTATCTGTTCTTCCCAGAAACATGCTCTTTCGGAAGCCATTTTTATTCCGAGCTTTTAATTCTGTACGAGTTTGCACTTTTCATGCAGAAAGCGTGAGATCGCGCTCCTGCAGATGTTCCGAGACAATTTCTTATTTCTTTAATTATTGCCCAGGGCAGTGGTTTCGTTTCTGCAAGCGGTGGCGCGAGGTTCCGGACACAAAACATTGGATGCTACTGTTTATTTCGTGCAAGAAGTTGAAGGTCGAGGCGACCTGGAGTCCATTTTTCACAGTAGAGGGGCTCTCTTGGCCTCAAGTTTTCGTTGGAGAAGGAGCTTTTATTTCTCGCTCCTGGAAAATTCGGACACAAAAGAATCTACGACCCAACGGTCATTTTTGTGTTTCGGATTATAACTTTGATTCGGAAGGAATCTTATAATCCGTGTGGACCAAGACAATTACTTTATTGGTTATTATTACTTATTTGGTTGTTCTACAGTAATGACGACGGAATTCAGTCCTGGTGTTTGGATTATTTCCTTCAAGATCGTTGAGTGAGATTCTTGACTTGAATCCAACCAGTGAGTGTATGTGATAGACCCTTACAGTGGTGTTGAATTCAGGTCTACAGTGTTAGTCGCGCCGCTCTAAATGAGAGCATTTTTGGTCTTGAAAAAGGAAAGAACAGATATCTGGTTCGGGTAACGTGAATGGTTACTAAAAGTCTTCTTTAATATTAAAATACCTCAAAATGAATATGGTTCTCAAATTAATTTCTATGAGAAATGTCGTGTGTCAATTTGTGTGAAAATATATTATTACATAGAATGATTGGATAGAGTCATATTACATAAGTTCAAAGGCCAAATATTATCTAATCATATTTAATACAGAGAATTCAATGTTTATATATCTTCTTAAATATATATTTATATATTTAAAATAAAAGAGTTTGTGTGAGAATTTTGACTCATGTTTTCCCAACTTGATGTGGTTACTTGTTTCTGTGCCTGTGTGTCCAGTTTGCATGTTGTAAGCCTCGGCAGCCGGATCTGGGGTTATTGAAATTACACAACGCAATAGTACTTAATATCCAATTTACTTCGTTTGTGTGATCCTTGATTTCCGTCACACTTTAAGTCTGGTGTGGTACCCTTTTGATGTGTGACATGTGATGCCATGTCTTTTCGCCGTGACATGCAACATTTAAAGAATTAAAAAGCGTTTCAATCTTTTTGGGACACCCTGTATACTTTCACAACCCAGCTGTATACAACCAATTTATGGGAGTGAGAAAGCTGTTGCTAAAATGTAAAATTGATATCATAATCTATTTTTATTATAAAATACTTATTTCAAAAAAATAAACATCACGTAATAATCACTAATAATATAAAAATAAAAAAAAATATTCATATTAAAGGTATTAATTGAGGGAATTTTCCATCTTTAATTTGACAAATTAATATTATAATTTAACTAAATTATTCATAATTAGTTTAAGAAATTAACACTTATTTCAGCCACATTTTTATATTATATATAAAAAATTTATTCGAGGAATAGCATAAACTAAAATAGGTATAAATCTATGATTCGCTCCACAAATTTCAGAACATTGCCCAAAATACACCCCCATTCGAGTAAATATTAAATTCATTGTAAAGTCTAAATTGTAAAAAAAAGTTATTTTACAAACTATTTTAAAAGAATATATTTCAAACAGAATCTCCTAAAGAAATCCAATTTTTGTATTTTGATCCTGATTATACTACAATGGAGATTCAATATTTTATGAATGTATGAGAAGGTCGAGTAGAGCTTCTCCAATGGCGTAACTAGTATTATGCGTGGTTAAGCGATGAGCCACTGATTACGATTTAACACCCTCGAACCTAATATGTGTCGGCTAATTATAGGCTCTGCTAAACGTTAAGAAATATTTTAAGACTTCCTCGAAACATAAAATGTTTTGAGTCACTGCCTTAATTCTTATATATTTATTCTCCTTTCAAAGATGAGATTCAGTTATTTTTAAATGCTTTTTTTCCCAATTATATCTGACATTTTATTACATCTTTTGCATACTTTCTATTAATCACTAGAAGTCGCGTAAGATGTTTTGTCTATAAGCTTAATCGATCATTTGTACATCAGTATTTGTCTCACGTATAGATCTGTGTACACAGAAATATCAGGGAATAAAATTAGGATTGAGAGTGCGCGCTCGCGAAAGAGAGGAAGAGAGAGAGAGAGAGAGAGACATTATGCTGTGGGAATACTGGATTGTAATTTTTTGGCTCGAACTTAGAATTCCGTATGAAGAAGATTAAATTTAGAGAGCAAACATAATCTAATTAACAATATAATCTAATTAACAATATAAATGTAAGGTCTACTTTTTAAAATTGTTATAAGTACACGGATTGGTGCATGTATAATACTAAAGTATGAAACATAATTATTAATTGTATAGTGAAGGCAAGAATATTAAGTATGATCCAAATAAGGGGAATCTGTTATTGGAAATATTTCTTTTATTGTAAGTTCCCAAAGGACCTAGTATTTTACTTACGTCAGAAGATGCAATGTTACTGTTGTGAATATTATTTAATGTTATTTTGCTGTTAGTTTAATGTAATAATACTAGCGTAGTGTACATAAATTTAAAATAACACCGTCAGATATAACCTTTGTCTGCAGTCCAGCGCAAACCTAGAATATCTATATTTTCTGAATAATAAGAAATAACACTCTGGCAACTTGAATAACAAAGCGTTGTTAAGTTTTAATTATATTTATTAAAATGTCATTGTCAATTATTATTTGGATTTACAAATATAAAACACAACTTTTCAAATTGAAACCCTAGTAAATTTACAAAGGGAGCTTTATCATGATAGGCGAGATTTAGTGTGGAAGTCTTAGCGAGTATACTCTAATTATTTAATGGGTTCCTCACGTGACATAAAATAATCATTCCTTCAAAACTGTAGCAGGTCTCATGAAAGCACGAATGGGTACATCAAGCACTTTTGGAACTCGGATCACAGCAAGTTAGCGTGTAGCTTTTATCTATTTCAGCAGAATTTTTAACTGCCTTTTTTAACACCACAAACTATTTTAGCCTTCTTTCTATCTCTGAGAGAGTAGTACCCCAACTGCTAATTGTATTCTTTTACCCTCCAGTTCTTAGCTTTTCTTTTGAAGTTTCCTTGTATTATCATCCAACATGGATCCGCCCTCATTGGTGGGCATTAGCCCTTTAACATTTACTCTGATTTGAATACAAGACTGGAGGATAACTTCTACCGTTAGTCTGACAGCCAGATCCAATCTTTTAGTTTCTGTTGATTTATATCACAGCGCATAAATATCGTCAGTTTTAGTATATAAAATGGTGCCTCGCTGTCATGTCTCATTGCTCGATGCAACTGCTTTTATCTTCTTAAAACTGGACTTAGACTTCTCTTGATATTTATTGCTCTGGATATTCTACAGTAACCCAAGCTCAAATTTTCTAAAATCTCCCAGTTATTGAACTTTTTCTAGTTCTTATGTTTATCACTGTTTTCTAATTAATTAATTAATTATCTAACTAATAAGTTAATATTTCATGCTGCGTAGTAGTTGCGAAGGCTTGTGATCACCAAGTTGTTCTCCCATAAGTAGCTTTCTAATTTTTTGTGGGAGTATTCACTGCTGCTTTTAAAGAGTTTCGTTTTTACATGAAGGTATGGGCCTTCTTTGTTAGGATTCATAGTTATCTCTCTAATGATTGTAGCAGCTTATGGAGGCAAATGTGACACGGCATAATTAAATTTAGTATTACTCTCAGTCACAGATTTCGGTGTACTCAATTTGAAAGTGCTTTTACACATTATGAACCACCCGGCCACACAAACAGTTACCATAAGCCTTTGGGTTGGTCGTGCGGTCTGGGCCTTCTACATTATGAACCACAATGCAGGATCACTGAAATTGTACAGCGGAATTTTAATTGCATTTGATACCGCCATGACTGATTGATTGTGTGAAATGTAAGGTTTGAGAATCCAAAATTAATCGGCTACCTTCATTCCGAACTTATTGAGGTCAGAGAGATTTCACTCGAAGGTACCAGAATTTTATTAAAGCGAACTTTTCCAAACGTTGAAACAAAATAAGATTCGAAAGTCTACATTAGTGAATTTGAAACGAAACCTTTTAAAATGAGATACATTGAAACAAACAAACACAGTACCGGATAACCATTGTAGTGATTTCGTAACAGTAATTACGAGACTGCTAAATTCTTAACCAACGTCTATATTTCAAAATACATTTGTCTTCTACTGACAAGGGAAAACAATAGCGAAGATCTGATTTTCTTCTCGAGCCAAAACAAGAATGCGTATGTGAATTGCTGTCCGTCACTTTTGGCAGATGGCCAAGAATCGAATACGCATTAAATACCACGCATTGTTTAGTGCAACTTATCTGAAAAATTAAATAACTTTCTATTTAAAAGTTATTTAAATTTTAGTGGTGTCTGTGATAACAAACATGACAGACTGGCAGATTTTGGCAATATGGAATGTTTAATATTAGGAAATGCTGTATAAGCAAATATAAGCGTCAACCAGAAATATAAGCGTCAATTTAAGATTTGTGTAATAAAATGTTAGCCTTTACAAATATACCTTTAAAAATTGAACGTAATTTTATTAAAACACAGTGACTCATATGAAAAGTAAATTAATATTTGCATATTAGTACAACCGTTGTAAACTCAGATGAGGTGAATTTGCGATGTGGCAAGTTCCACCTTGACGATTACATGCTTCTAGACAGTGAATATTTAAACATTTACAAAGTATCTGCGAATTCTTCCCATCACCGTCCAATATCGGTTTCATTAACGTATATATAATACGGCCCATTAACTTTTCCTCATTAAGCATTTCCAGTATGTGTTACACCTTCATTCATTTCTGTACGAAGAGGCTTAACATATATTGCGAGGTTCTAAAAGTTATGACGCACAGTTGCTCGGAAGTATATTACGAGGAACCTCAAAATACTGTACAGGACAGGTAAAAATTTAAACATCTCGATAGCGTTTAATCAAACAGAATATATTTTTATGTATGAAATGTTGTCCTTGGAAGGTCTTAGACTTCGATCTTCTAATATCAAGAATCTTCTAATATCGCTGAGAAATAAGCGAACTGAATTTGAAAATGAATTTTATTTTCTCCTCTACATGATTTGTATTTGAGACATCTAGGTCCGGCAAATCCACATTATGAAAACGACCGAAAAGCAAAATGTCATAATTTTACATAATACACACTCTCTCTCCCCCTCCCCCTCCTCTCTCTCTCTCTCTCTCTGTGTCTGTGGCCGGAAATCTAAGCGTCGTATGGCCAAGGCCAATGCGTTCGGTACACTGATATTTCAAGATCCGGGAAGATATTTTTAATTTCGAATGAGTTTTAAGTTTATTTTTAATTTCGAATTAGTTTTTAAGTTATTTTATGTTTTAGCCTTTTCACACAAACCGGTCCCTTAGCGACTGCAAATATTGGTACATCTATACACCATCAAAAAGATCTAAGAACACCCGTTCCATTAATGTTCGAACAGTTAATTTACTTGTTTCATTAATGTTCCATCTTGTTCCATTAATACATTGAAATTTGCATTTTTTACTTTATCGGACATATATATCGTCGCATTCTAAAAACTAAGATTAGCACAATTTTATAATTTAGCTAAAAGTTTCGGATATATCTTAGCATTCTAACAATGTTTTTTTCGATTTTATAAGTAATTTTAATTTTTGTAATTTTTTAAATGATCGTATTTAATGATTATTTTCTTCCGTGCGTCATTTTCGTCATGATGTCCATCGTCATGCCGATCATTTTCTTTACCAAGGAATTTTTCGATCTACTGAAACTACACCAACAGAGGGAGGGAAATATTTCGTTGTCTATTCGAACATGTGCTTAATGGATGTATACGTTCCGATGTGCGGTCATAGATTGCGGAAGATTTGGAGAATTTATTTATAGCGTGAGAATGATTTTAGTACAAAATAGGCAATTTGGAAATTGAGTATACGGTGTAATATGTGTCCGTATTATTTAACTATTGGGGGTTTATTTAGGACTTGGGCAACGACGGGTGATTCGTTCTAATGTATGTTAAAGAAGATGACTGTGTGTGTAAGTGTGTGTGTCTGTAGCGGGGATTCTAAGATTCGTACGATCATGGCATTTTTAGCATAGATACTTCAGGACCCAAGAAAGTACGCCTCAGTAATATTGTTTTATTAATTAGTTTTTTTATTTTTATGTTTTAGCACGATTTAGCACGAGTTTGAGCGATTTCAACACAAATAGGTCCCTTAGTGACCGAAAATAGTCACTTTGTTTTCATCTTGATACCACTAGAAAGAGTTAGGAACGTTCTTTCTAACGATGTTTGAACCGAGTCTTTAGGTTAACTTCTTAATATTTATTTGTTTTAAATGCATCGAAATTAACATTTTTTGGGTTAGCTGAAACTTATTTTGCTGCATCCAAAAAAAGCTCAATTCTATAGTTTGGCACAAAATTGTGTGTATATATTAGCATTAAAAAATATATCTTTCGAAATTATACGTTATTTAAATTTTGGTGATATTTTAAGCGAACTTATAAAAATTCAGATTATTGATTCCACACATTAAGATTTTTCGACCTGTCGGCTGTGTATGCCCAACTGACGTCGGGATTTAAGCCACACCTGCAGAAGAGGATTCTTATCCTACAGAAATGATCGTTTATTATATTTTATTTATTTGCTTGTTTATTTGTTTATTTTGCTTTTCAAGGATTTAAATAGAAAATGGTTTGGCAAGTAGGAAAGTAATTGGTGTTATCGGTTAATGTATTAGCAGTGATTAAGGGCGCATTCTTTTCTACCTATTCAGTTGCTCCGAGGAATGGGGCATATAACACTCTCAAAACAATAGTCGTCACCTTACTGAAATATGCCTGCTTTCTTCAAATGAGTTTTGCAAGATTTTACTTTTAATTTCCTCAGTATTTGCTGTAATCCAATGCCACTGTGTCCTTTTGTTTGTTTAAGTTTATGCAAGTGGCTGTTTCCTTTTTCTAGATCGCTCAACTAAAGACATATTTTGACGAATGCAGGAATATTCTGCTTCAACTGAAGTATGTACCAATACATTTTATTAATAATTGCTCATTTCGTGCATAAAATTAACAAAATATGTAAATTAATGAGATTAATTATCTTCAAAAGATCAATTGAGCGACCTTTGCTTTGATGAAACGATATTTTATAAAGACTATAATTCAATAAGAAACTTCAGCTGCTTAGATTTTGATAGAAATCTCTTTCACCCCACCCCACCCCAAGGAACATATGTATAAACATATGTTATTTTCAATTCATTTATTTTAAAATACTTTTTAAAATGCTTACTTATGATACTTGAAATTGCAATTATAATTCCAGCAATTAAAATACAAATATTATTCCAAACAGAGACCTAGATTAGCAATGTAATATTAAAACATAAAATGTTTTATAAAACACTACTTTTACTAGAGGATATCAGAAATGAACCTAATAAATTAAAATATCGACTTTAAATTTCGTTTCGCCTCTCAAGTAGTGATAAAGCACTTTTACTTTTCAAAAGTGAAATCACTTTCAATAAAATTCGCCCACACATATTAACTGAGTAAATTAATATTTACATATTAACTGAACTTGCTATCTTGACGAAAGGTCCCTAAACAGGGAATATTAAAGTTTTCGTATTGTAAATGAGAATTCCTCCAAGCGTTTTGTAAAATAAGATGGCAAGATTGAAAAAGACATATGTCGAATAAAATAAGTGTTTAAAGGTATTTTTATAAAATTATTTCACCTTTTGTGTAGTGAAAGTTTGTGTTAAACTGTTAGACCTGAAAATAAAATATTTATTTAACAAAAGCATAAGCATATACTTTTAAACTGTTTATTGTGTTACTAATATATAATTTTATAAATATAAAAAAAATCACTGAAAACGTTGTCGAAATCAATGTGCAATAAAAATATTTCATTAATAACATAAAAAGTTGTTTAAAAAGATCTACCGGTGTATTTTGTCTCATTATCCTGACGGAGGTTCCTTTTTGCCCTTGAAACCGGTTGATATTATTAATCAACTTCTAATTAGGCTTTTCTTATTAACAATGCTTTATTATTAACATGTTATTGCAAAAATATTTTACTTTCAGGTGGTTTTAGATAGCAGTTTGATCGATTTTTTATACAGGTAGAAAATGGCAGAACTCGCCGTCAATCGAAGGCTGTGTTAATAATAATACTAAATTATAATTAGGGTATAGAAAGGAAAAAGTTCGACATTATTTTATACTTATAAATATAAAAAAAAAAATCTCTGGAAATGTTGTCGAAATCAATGTGCAATAAAAATATTTCATTAATAACATAAGAAGTTGTTTAAAAAGATCTACCGGTGTATTTTGTCTCATTATCCTGACGGAGGTTCCTTTTTGCCCTTGAAACCGGTTGATATTATTAATCAACTTCTAATTAGGCTTTTCTTATTAACAATGCTTTATTATTAACATGTTATTGCAAAAATATTTTACTTTCAGGTGGTTTTAGATAGCAGTTTGATCGATTTTTGATACAGGTAGAAAGTGGCAGAACTCACCGTCAATCGAAGGCTGTGTTAATAATAATACTAAATTATAATTAGGGTATAGAAAGGAAAAAGTTCGACATTATTTTATACTTATAAATATAAAAAAAAATCTCTGGAAATGTTGTCGAAATCAATGTGCAATAAAAATATTTCATTAATAACATAAGAAGTTGTTTAAAAAGATCTACATGTGTATTTTGTCTCATTATC
Source organism: Amaurobius ferox (assembly GCA_951213105.1). Taxonomy (NCBI): domain Eukaryota; kingdom Metazoa; phylum Arthropoda; class Arachnida; order Araneae; family Amaurobiidae; genus Amaurobius; species Amaurobius ferox. The sequence goes on from OX578134.1 coordinate 10,038,594, forward strand.
CTGATGGAGGTTCCGTTTTGCCCTTGAAACAGGTTGATATTATTAATCAACTTCTTATTAGGCTTTTCTTATTAACAATGTAATAAGAAAAGCCTAATAAGAAGGCTTTAATATCATGTTAATGTTTACATGCATTTATTAACCTTATACAAGTTCTGATTATTGATACAACAAATGTACATTTATGTAGTTTAAAATATTTTTAAATCTGGTGGTAGTTATGTAATCTTATATAATGTACATTATACAAGGTAGGATCAAAAAGTTCGGAGACTGTGCTGATATCTCCAACCTTGCTTGGAGGAGAGGGGAACAATTTTACCGTGTCGTAGAGGCACATGTGACGCAGGATGTGAAAAGAAAAAAGCAGGTATTTTTCCAGACAATGCGTGTCAGTGAACAACAGTCGTTCGCGTTCGTCGAAAATGTAAATGGCGTTTGAAGAACAACGTGCGAATATCAAATTCTGCCAGCGTTTGGGGAAATCGGCGACAGAAACATTGCACATGTTGCAGCAGGTGTAATGTTTCAATCGGTGATTTCCCCAAACGCTGGCAGAATTTGATATTCGCACTTTGTTCTTCAAACTCCATTTCCATTTTTGACGAACGCGAAAGACTACAGTTCACTGACACGCATTATCTGGGAACACCCTGCATTGATGACCTTCTTCTTCTTTTTCACATCTTACGTCGCATGTGCTTCTACGCCACGGTAAAATAGTTCCACTCTCCTCCAATCAGAGTTGGAGATATTAGCACAGTCTCTGAACTTTTTGATCCTACCTTGTATATATTACTTTCCTTATATACATAATGTATAAGGAAAGTATTGTGACGGGGTCGAAAATTCGAATTCGAGTTTTCGACGGGAGAGCACGTTTCAAGCATCCCTGATCACGAATCAAACATTTTTGAAGTGATGTCTGTGTGTGTGTATGTGTGTGTGTGTGTGTGTGTGTGTGTGAAAGTATGTGTGTGTGTCAGTGAGTCTGTGGAGACGATAACTGACGAACGAATGGACGAATTCGAACCAAATTTGGTACAAAAATCACAATCCGTAAACACTGGAAGCCTATTGTTTTTATACGTAATCGAATGTTCAGAACCCCCCTAAATTTTCGAATGAAATTTTGAAAAAATCGTCAAGAAATCAAAACCGCTAATAAAGTTACGCAAATAGACATTTCTTATGTAATTTTTCATGAGAAAATGATTGGCATAAATTTTAGAACGCTAACACGAACCGTTCTCGAGATAGTGTGCATTTTTCAAAAAAATTATGAAAAAGTCACATAAAAAAAAAATTCCTATTGAGAAACATGTCCACTTTTCATATGTAATACCATGCGATAAATTGAGTGACATCATTCTCGTGGATCTATCTCGTTCCTTTCATGAAAAAATATACTTTGAATAATACTTTTGTATTTGAACGCCAATAGTCATTTATCTGCTGTAAGAATAACTTTTTTCTTAGTGCATAACGCTTGGCGAGATTTTGGCGACGAATTTGGCGGAATGTCGCCAACTTGGCGACTTTTTTGAAATGTTGCCAAATTAATGAAAATCTCGCCAAATGGATAAAAATGTGCTAAATCAATGAAAATGACGACTAATTGTCGAAAATTCAATATCTTGGAAAGAATATTAGTATCTACTATAAGAAAAACCTATTTTTTTACTGTAAAAGAAGTAAATTCATTACATTATATAAGGAAAGTCATGTGTTGCCCACATCAGATTTTTTTTTAATTGCATTTTTGCTTTCTTTAAAATAAATGAATAGTTACATAAAGGATAGTAGAATGTAGAATTTCTTATTTTAAAATTATGTTTTTTCAATGTCGTACGTATGATGTAATACAACTTTTTTACGTCTATTGAAAGGTACACGGCAAGGATTTAGAAAGGAGGAGATAAAACTTCTATGGATGAAACGCTTGAAAATGCCATAATGCTTTGAGAATTATATCTAGGTTTCGTTAGTGTTTGTAAAGTAGTTGCTATTGTTAGTTGACACTATAGAAAGGCGTAGTATGTAGTATATGTAAATTTAATAATTTTTATATTAAGGATTCCTTAATTATGAGTATAATTAACTAGTATTTTTTTCATAGTTGTAGGATAGAGTACAGAATATGTGGAGACAAAAATGAATTGGAACGTAAAATAATTTTGAATATATAGGAATATTCTTCATTGCTTCAGTTATTCTTTCCGTTGCACTAATAATTAATTTTTACAAAATTTACAGTTTAAATAAATATTTTAGGTCTTTCGTCATAGAAATGCATACAATACAGTACTACTTATCTTATACCAGTGCCACCTGAATTATTGTCTCAAACGATATTGGCTTTTTCTTAATATGAAGATCTAACGCCTTAATTTTACCTCCATGGTACACGGCTTCGATAAATGTGTGAATGTTTACTCTAATAGGAGTTTGTGCATAAAAGTAAGTTATAAGAACATTCACCAAAGTGTTGACAAAATTAAATTTGGTCCGAAATCTGTGTTAGAATTTTCCTTGCACCCTAAATTTCTGGCAAAATAACAAGTAATGCCAGGTCACAGAGTTTTATCATCTTATAAACTCATGTTTATTTCCCATCTCCCCTTTAAAGTGAATGGTAGCAGAACAAATTCCGCGATGCTATAAATGACGCAAAGGTAATGGCCCATATTGCATCTACATTAATGAAACAGATATTGAAAAGCGCCTGGAAGAATTCACACATACATTATGAAGGCTTTAATATCCACTGTTCAGGGCATGTAATATGTCAGAGTGGCACTTTCGCGAAGGTAATTTATCTCGCTCGGCTAATATGCAAATATTAATTGACTAAGTTGTTATGAAGCAGCCATTTTTATTAAAATTCATTTCAATTTCGAAAGTAGAACAACTTTATTAGGCTGAGCAGGAGTGAGAAGGAAAGATCAGTTTTAACATTTATTTCTGGTCCTCGCATTTGAACGATAATGTTTATTAAGGAAAGTCCTAAATACTTTACTAATTTATTTGCCATTTACGTTTTCGTTGAAATCGGAATTAAAGTTAATTTTAGAATTTTATCTACTTTTTGAATGTAAGAATATTAAGTTATTCCAATAAGTTTGGACGTCTTTAATTAAAAATAATATCACATAGAGTAATAACGTGTATAATAGAGCTGTTAACTCCTTACCGTGATTTTAGATATAAAGATTTAAGTAATAGTATGCCATTGAAGAGTTTATGTTCATATTTTGACGGTTTGTTACATTTTATTTTATCAAAGAAATAGTAATTTATACTGGAATAATCATACATTTAAAAAACATATCATTGTGAATCTGATATCGCGAAATTGAGTTTAATATGAATTTACACATTTCTTAGATGCAAACGATCAATTTTTGCTACAATGAGATAATTATATGTTTGACTGTATAAACTTTTGGAATATAAAACTATACATATAGCTATCCTATACAATCCAGTGGCTCTAAAGGAATTAGAAATTCTTATGCATTAAAGAAAACCCAGGAAAAATGTCTTCAGTTAATGCTTATATTTCTTTAATTGGATTATTCGGGCAATTTGCATGCTTTTACTTTCCTTGTATACATAATGTATAAGGAAAGTATTGTGACGGGGTCGAAAATTCGAGTTCGAGTTTTCGACGGGAGAGCACGTTTCAAGCGTCCTTGATCCCGAATCGAACATTTTTGAAGTGATGTCTGTGTGTGTGTGTGTGCGTGTCAGTGAGTCTATGGAGACGATCTCTCACGAACGAATGGAGCGATTTTAATGAAATTTGCTACAGAAATCATAATTCGTGAATACTGGAAGCCAATTGTTTTAAAACACAATCGAAAGTTTAGAACCTCCCTAAATTTTCGGGTGAAATTCTGAAAAAATCATCAAAAAATCAAAACCTTTAATAAAGTTACGAGAATAGATATTTCTTAAGTAATTTTTCCTTAGAAAATGATTAGTTTAAACTTTATACCGCTAGCACGAACCGTTCTCGAGATATTGAACATTTATCAAATACATTTATAAAAAAATCCCATAAATTGAAAAAAATACATATTTACTGTTAAGAAACATATTCACTTTTCATATGTAATATCATGCGATAAATTTGGTGACATCATTCTCGTGGATCTAGCAGCTCGTTTCATTCATGAAAAAAGATACTTTGAGTAATACTTTTGTATTTGAACGCCAATAGTCATTTATCCGCTGTAAGAATAACTTATGTCTCCATCCATACCGCTTGGCGAGATTTTGGCGACGAATTTAGCGGAATGTCGCCAACTTGGCGACATTTTTAAATGTTGCCAAATTAACGAAAATCTCGCCAAATGGATAAAAATGACACTAAATCAATAAAACTGGCGACTAATTGAAGAAAATTCAATATCTTGGAAAGAATATAAGTGTCTACTATAAGAATAACATATTTTTTAACTGTAAAAGTAGTAAATTCATTGCATTATATAAGGAAAGTCATGTGTTGCCCACATCAGATTTTTTTGGGATGCACACGATATAAATGGTTCCTTATAGAATGTCCTTAAACGCATAACTTTGTATGGAAATGCTCATGAGTGTACACGTTAGATCTGTGTAAAATGACAATGTCCATTCGAATGGAATTAATTGCAGCGGCCCTCATGGAAAATTAAAAAAGTTAGGATTATAAACTCGACAACAAAGCAAGACAGACGAAAAAAATAAATTTCAAAGTTGTTGAGCATTTTCTAAAATAAGTAGGAATCGATACCAGAAACGAACAAAACGCGTGTATGAAAAGCAATAAATATATGTAAAACATCATCTTTCAAAACTCTATAACATGTTGACACATGCAATGTTTCGCATTATCGTTCTTTTACGAATTCTAACATGTATTGTTGTTGATAGAGACGCTGTTTATTATAGCATTCCTGATTATGACAACAATTCGCCAATAGCATTAATTTGTCAAATAAATGCCTTCCGGAACATACTTATTAGACAATGTTTACAATTTTGTTAATGGCTTTTGTTATCTATCTCGCTTTGTTACCGAGTTTGTTATCCTAAATGTTTTACATTTTGGACGATGCAATCACCTTTATTCGATCAGAATGGTCAGTTCACTGTATACAGACCAGTGGCGAATGCTACGATGTGGCTAGCATGGCGATGGCAGAATTTTAGAATTGGAGGTATAATTAAAATAAAATATTTTGCATTCTACAAAATATTGTAACATTTCGCTTGGAAAATTCGAATTAGATGCATGCAACTGTAGGATAAAGACTGTTTATCAGTGCTTCCATTCATACCTTTCAAACCTTCAATCCCTGTCAGCGCTTTCAACAAAGGGGACAATGCGATGATCTATTGTGATATCTTAGAGGGGAGATATAGTTTTTGCCAAACCATGGACCAAATTATTGCCCCTGCGTGTATAGCCTTTTCTTTGAGGAAGGAATTCGCAGTCCAGCGCTTGGCAAAGTGCCATGTCACGCGGCTGAATTTTCGCCCTACTAAATATCTGGTAACGCTCTAGAGTAAAAATTATTTGCTGCGTTGTAACATTTTTGTTATAGAAGATTCACAAGGAGAATGTGACGACGCAGAATCTACAACAATGTTTGTCATTCGTTTGAAATTTATGGCTCTGTAAAGGAATTATGGGTGACGACCAGAGAATTTCTAAGATGGCATGTATTTTATCCATTCAGGAAATAAACTGTTAAATTTAAACAAGTTTAGCTAAATAAGTGCTCATTCAAGTCAAAGCACTAGCATATCAAAGAAGTTTATTTAGAGCATGCCAAAATAGATAATTTAGGACATTTCCAAATAGCCTATTTAGAGCATATTGCGTTCATGCAGAGGGCAGAAGATGCATTTAGGGTGATAAACGGAGCATGTTTAGTGCGTATAACGCCCGTGCAAAGGGAAAAAGATGTACTTCGAGCGTATCAAAAGTCAGAGTGAATCAAAAAAGCTTATTTAGGGCGTACTATGACCGCGTAGAGGATAGATGGTTATTTAGGGCGTAATGCACAGTTGTATTAGGGTGTGGCGTACGATGTGCCTAGTACTGGACCAAAGTAAGCACCTGAACGGTGGGCTAAGGCAGTTTTAGGTATTTATGTAGAGTGAACCCTACTTAGCCGACGGGCGCCGTTGCGAATGTGCTCACGCATTGAACGAATACGCCATTTGAAAATTTGTATGAATGAATTCTATTAATCCCTGCTTTAAATTCCGAGCAACGGCGGGTACATATTCCACTTGGTTGGGAATTGCTGCAAGAAAATGTTTTGCATTTATACGCTTTTAAAACGACGTAGGAGGCGTGGCAGTAGTGGGTGCACCTACGCAGCGTTCTTAATAAACGGGCGTATTATTAAAGCGTTCTTTAATTTTCGAGTATTCGATTTGAGTTCTGGTAATTTAAATAAGATGTATGCATCTTAAGTCTAAGTCAATGCCGTATATATTTTCTAATATTCAATATGAAAGCAGATACACCATATTCACTAGTTTAAACGTTGGACCATAATGTGACCTTAAACTAAAGCCGATGTCGACCATCTTGCTAATGGTTGTTTATTTTTCACTTCCCTTTGTAAGGTGAATGCTTCTCTAACAAATTTCGGTATACTCTTAATGGTGGAAAGGTAATGAATGTGGTATATTGCATCGACATTAATGAAACAATATTGAAAAGCACCTTTGAGAAATTTACACATACATTACAAAAGCTTTAATATCCTTACAAAAGCTTCAATATGCCAAAGTGGCACTTTTCTTAAAGCTAATTTATCTCGCTTCACTAATATGCAAATACTAACTGACCAAGTTGTTATAAGCCAGCTATTTCTATTGATTTTTTTTTCAATTTCGAGAGGTAGAAATGATATTTTAGTCTGTTCCGAAGTGGGTAAAATTGAAGTTTTTTATCGTTTATTTCTGGTGTCCTCTTTAAAATGAGGGAGTATAAGGAAAATTGTAGTGATATTGCCACATGTTTTACCATTTATGTTTTCATTTCAAACATTTTATTGTTAGAATTTCATTTTTTTTTTCATTTTTTGGAGGTAAAAACATGAAGTTATTCGTACAAATTGTGAAGTTTTAACTTAAAACAAGAAATTTATGAAAGAATCTTCATATGGAGGCAAATGGTATGTATGCATTTTTTACGCAACTATTAATCACACTTATTCTTTTCTGCATGCGTATTTCAGTCAGTCATGTAAAATTTCGGTAGAGCCAGATGTATGCTCTCCAAAACAAGAAATGGAAATCTTTAGTGAACTTTCTTTTGAGTTCGCTGCAGAATCCATTTCAGTCATCATGCAAGCTTTATCTATTGCCTTTTCTGAGTAACAGATGTTTGAGGGAAATAATTTGAACATAATATTAAAACAAAATCCTGAAATGGCAACACTCTCATCCGGATGTCTTCTGGAATAAATGTTGAATTTATATTAGTTATAGTATAAGCTCTCTATATATAGCCATTCTTAAAGGAAAAATATTTAAAAAAAATGTTCGACCGATATAAAAAGAACCGTAGATGGAAATCAATAGTAAACACCCTTACCCTCTCCAGAATGTGATGCTAAATCCATATAAATCATCATCTGAACTATATCTACAGCAGATTCTGAGAAATAAATGTTTCAAGGAAAAGTAAATTTCTGTAATCTGAAGTGACATCGCCAGAACTGGAAGTAAAAATATTTAGTTAGTATCTGTATTTGCTCTAGAAATTAATGCTGATTCCATATCAGTTATTATCTAAGCTCTATCTTAAGCTCTATATGTAATCAATCTTGAGAAATGGGATTTTAAGAGATAATTTCGGAGAGGGAGATGAAAGGAAAAGAAACCAAGAATAAGAAATATCTACCTCCTTCAGAACTTAATTGTAAATCTTAAGCAGTTATCAGACATGAGCTCTGTGTATAGTCAATCTAGAGAAATATGTATTTCAAATAAAATGAAAGTTTTTGAATCGGAAAGGGGAAATAATCAGAAGTATAAATCGTTTAGTAAAGCCTCCTACCACGTCCATAATTTAATGATTCATATCAGTCATCATATAGACTATATATATGTCAGTTCCTGAGAAATAGATGTTTCATGGCAAATTAAAAAAAAGCTATATTGTGACAAGCATTTTGCTTCTAATAATGCAGAGCAATAACAATTTATATAGCAATTATATATGCTAATTTAGTACATTTAAATTTATCTTAAGATTCTAGATCTTAAGCTGATTTTAGATTTCAAGCTAAATGTAATAATGCGCTTTCGGAGAGTTTTTCTTTATTGTTCTGGAGCAAGCAGCTTTTTTTTGTGTGTGTGTCTATTTGTTATCCTCTCAATTATACTTGCAATATGTGACATGATTACTAGTATATCCAACGAAGAGACTGTTCATCATTACTTAAATCCCATTTTCAAAGCTTTTAAGCTGTTTAAGCTTTTTATCAGAAATAAATAGATTTAGAAACTAAAGTTCCTAATACATATTTTTATCTCTTACTATTTATATCAATCGTTTATAGTTTCGGAAATAGTTCGAGTGATAATAGGAAAAATGAAAAGAAAACTCGTTCCAACAGAAACGTTTTTATATTTTTCTCAAAAAAATTGAGTGCAATCCAAAATCCAATTATATACACTTGTAGATCATCAAAACGCTACATATTCTTGCTTATTGTTTAAAGTTAGTTCGTTTGAGTTTTGATGTATAAACAAAATAAACCTGAAAAAAGGGAAGTGTTTAATCTTCTTAAGTTTGATAAGACAATTACTCAAAAACTACATATAAGAGTTTGTTATATTAACCGTCTGCTTACGGGTGGGACAGCGAGCGTCGATTCGAAACGAGGACGCCAATGTCTGCAAAGAGGGGTCAAACTGTTTGGGATATGACAGGTATGTCAAATATCCGTCTTTTGAGAGGTTCTTCGTTTAGGATTGACGCTGTTCCACCCGTAAGTAAAAGGTTAATAAATATAGATTTTATTACTAAATTTTCTAATACAAATTTTTGTTGCTTTCTATTTATATATATATATATATATATATATATATATATATATATATATTTATAGTTTCCTATATATTACGAGTGAAAGTAAATAAAAAGAACACCCACTCACTCAGAGAGCTAGCTACTTTTTAAAATTTCCTTTTTTTTCTTTCGAAAAATTAGTTCAAAATAGAAAAATATTGAAATTATATATTCATATTCTGGACTGTATATCCGACGAAATCAAAAAAAATATTTGCCTTTTTATATATTAGGTTCTGGGGTATAGGCGTCGAAATGTTTACATTATTCGCAACGCTCCGTTTTCCCGCAACAGAAAACCCAGCCATAGATGTTACTGACATCAAATAATAGATAACATATAAAAATGTCAAATTTAGAACCGCGTTTTACGAAATACTTCAAAATATTAAAATATTGAAATTATAATCACATAGAGATTATAACCACTTAGATTGAAAATACTCAATAATTAAGCAATGTCTTTGAGTTTGCTGATTATTTCTTTGCACCATCATTTCTAATTCGAATTTTTAAAATTTTAGATGGTCTTCTTGGTTTCGAAGTTGAGACGTATCGAATAACATCAAAACCAAGATTCTAGCTATAGTGAAAGTTCTCAACAATCTTCATACACTCTTTCAGACAGTCAGTCAACTCAGTGCATATTATATATATATATTAATAAAATCATTTCATTTCCTGTAATACAAAATTTACAGGCAATACATTTCAGATCCTGTTAATACCAAATTTACAGATAATACATTTCAGATCCTGTAATACCAAATTTTAGTAATGCAGTAATTTAATATCCCCTATTACACAACCGTGGCTTAACGGCTTATCGTAACTTTTAGTACCTCGCTTAACACATGTTTAAGCAACCCGCCTGCCATACAAAGCGGATGACAACCTAATAAATTCTGCGAATGTCCTTAATCAGAAAAAGGTTATGGGCAGCATTACATGCACGTTAATGAAAAATATATTGAACGAGCCCGAAGGAATTCACATCTACATTATGAAGGATTTAATATTAACTGTTTAGAGGTACATAATGTAAGTCAAGGAGGCGTTTCCAACGCTGCAAATTTATCTCGTTGTAACATCTTGTAATCTGGATAATATGCAGATATAAATTAATTGATTATGCCATCACGATCGGTGAAATTTATTGAAAATGGTTTCGATTTTTGGAGGTTGAACTGTGATGATATCTGCACCAGGTTGGAAGAAAAGGACAGACGTGAAGTGTTAATTTGCTTCCATGTATATTTGAAAAAGTTCTAAATGTACTAGAATTAATTTATGATTTTTATTTCTATAGCAAATAATGCGAACAATTACTATTACTTTGTAATACATTGAGATTATTAAAAATAAGACATGGTACGTATATGAATCTACGTACCATGTCTACGTATACGATATACGAATATGGTACGTATGTCAGCCTAGGAACCACATTTTGTTTCTTAAAGTAGTACGTTTATGTAGTATTAAGTTTATCCAGATTGATTAGTACAATATCATTCTTTATTAAGTTGCTATTAATATCAAACCATCAAAAAGCTCTCAATTTAAACACTTAAAATCCCATTATTTTTATGATTATGTAATAAAATACCATTTTAATATTTAAATAATACGTTTAATAAATTTCAATTTGTGATGTTATAAAATTATATATTTAGCAAATGAAACAAAATTCTAATAATATTGAAAACAATATTAAAATGAATAGAAAATAAACAACATGAATATATGTTCAAATAGAGTGCAGAAAAAGTGTATGTATTTAGCAACGGCATTTGGCTTTTGCTTAATTTTCATATTTTGAACAATATTAATCGTTGAATTGTGTAACAGCTAAAATGCATTTTATATATTATTAGAATTATTTTCATATTACGAGATGGTATTGTGCAAAGTTTAGTGCTCCCGTACAGTAATTTAATATTTCTTGTTGCACAACCATTGCCTAACGATGATTCATAACTTTTAGCACCTTGTTTAATACATGTTTAAGCCCTACGGCTTACCTGCCATACGAAAGTGAATAGCAGTCTAACAAAGTTTGGGAATGTTCTTAATCACAAAATGGTAATGGAGCGCATTACATGTACGTTAATGAAATATATACTTGATCACGCCTGAAAGAATTCACACATACATTACGAAGGGTTTAATATTTCTGTTTAGAGGTATATAATAGAATTCATGGTGGCAATTTCGGAGTAAATTTGTCTCGTTCTAATATATTATATCTCGGGCTAATATGTAGATATTAATTGTTTAAGAAAATTTGTACCGACTTTTATTGAAGTTGGTTTCAATGTTGAGAGGTAGAAATACGTTATAAATATGAGGCTATCGGCTAACAGGAGAGCAGTAAGGGATCTAAAAGTTAATTTTTCAGACTGTTTCATGCATTTGAAAATATTTAAATATGCTTTAAGTGCTTTAAAATTTATGATTCTAAGCCAATGCATGTAATTCATTAAGAATAAATGTATAGTTCTCTGTGATAACTAAAAGTAAGGCTTTACATATATTCCACTATATAATACTTTATTTTAATGTGCAATGTGATATAACACTTTATTTTATTGTATTATTTCGTAATGCTTTTTAAAAGAGTATGTGGTTTTCGCAATAGATTTATCCCGTCTGATTACCTAGATCTCATTGTTTGTTATGCTCTGGTTATGATCGCTTACAATGCCATATATATCATTGCGAGCCTCCTAATCTATTTTAATTATATGTAATTCTTAGTTTATTAAGAAATTTAATATGGTTTGATTAATTGAATGATGATTGACATCAATCTTCAGTTTTTTAGGCTGTAAAAGTTTATATTTCTCAGAATAGAAATCAAAAGTTCACAAAATTAATGTAATTAAAGAAAGTATAGTGTAAATTTATGTGCAAATAAAGGGATAAAAGCAGAATATTGTTTCTGAAATTTTCCACTGTCCTTCTTCAGTGCCAATAGAGCAATAACTGAACACCAATCAGAAACCCTGTGCTAAATAATTAACAAAATATCAGCAGTTTTATCGTCAATTAGTATAGCAAATGAAGTAATATGAAAAACAGCAATGAAATGCAGAACTGAGTTTCAGAAATAGATTTCTGAAATAGAATGATGCAGATATATATATATACGGATATAAATAACAATTTCAGGCACAGTAGCCAGATATGATCTCTGTTTTATTCTTGTTACTTCTTTTCTGTTTGTTTTTTTCAAAATTCTCAAAATTTGTTAAGCTTGTGTGTTGTTAAGCTCTGTCGTCAAACACTTACTTAATTCTAACTGATGAATGAATCCCAATCATTTTCAAAAAAAATATATATATATATTTTATTCGCAGCAGCTTACGTTGTACTTTTATTTATTTTATATAGCATAAATTTACATTCTCTATTTTAATACAGTATTCTTATTGTTCAAATGTATTTTAAAATGACTATAAAAATTTTAGAAACCTAGATGGAATCTACTCTTATTTTTCTCTAAATCTTGACATAATTACACGTTTTATTATGCTATTGATTGAAGGAGAATCAAAACAATAAATTATTTTGCCTCTAAGACAATACTATTCACTTTCATATAGTACTAATATTGTAGCGAGAATAAAATAATCAAACAGCAAATCAAAATATGTGTATTATCATGCAAATTACGAAACACGTACTGATATTTAGAAACTTATTGGATAATGGACTTTTTATTTTTTAGATCCTTAGCAAAATTTCAAAATATTAAAGCAACACAAATTTAAATATTATAAATATTAATATAATCATTTTAATAATATGAGATCGTGTTGCGTACGTTTTAGCACTCCTGTATAGTAATTTACATTAATTCCCAAGTAGCACGATCTGGATTTAAAACGTTGCAAACTTGTTGCTATCGTTTCCTTTTCGTTTGGTTGCAAATATTGCGATTTAAAAATTATTTTAAAACGAATTATTTATTACGTTGCTAAATGGATTATATATTTCGTTTTTAAATCATTTTAATGTTGTTGCATTTATCTGAAAAGTTTTATCTTCATTATTCGCACCAAATTTTTCAACGAATAACTCCAAACAATCCATTTTTTTAAAGAATAACTCCAATCAATCCATATTTTCAGAGAATTTCTCCCTATTTTCATCCGAAAACTTATCGGATGCTAAATTTTCTAATAAGTACAGCGTAAAACACATACTGTGTTGTTCGAGTTTAGTATGTTTAATGGGTTTTTTGTTTTCAAAATTTTCAATATTAAATTTGTATTTTATACATATTTTGTTATTTTTACTGAGTTTCAAATTATTAAAAATTTAAAGTATAATTTTCCAAACGATGATCAGTTTTAAAAATCAAATTAAACCATTGATATTCGTGGCTTTTAAAAGGTATATGGTTAAATATTCTTATTTCAGCTCTTTGTCATCAAAAATTTTATGACTTCTACTAAAAATGCACTTAAGGGGGGAGGGGGGGGGTACGGATTAGGATTACCTCTTTTTTCTATTCTGACCAACACTCATAAGTATAATTACTATGAAATATATAAATGCGAAATTTTGGACTAATAAACACAATACCTAAACATTGGAGTAGCCGAAATGAGGGATGGGGTCGACGGTCAAATTATTTCGATAGTAATAAATATTTTCAGATAATGATGAATAAACGACGTTATTAAGCCAGTGTGTGGGTGTGAAGAGGGGGAGATTATCACTCCTCTTACTTTTGTACAGTATATGAAGAAAATGTTCAAAATAAATTTAATGAAGGAGAATTGTATCTGTATATCAACTTTATGTATAAATTCGATATTTCCTTTACAATTAGTTACGCTACTTTTCTCCTGCATTTTATCATGTTTATTTAATCTAAATTTGACAATCAATATCCATATTTTAGCATAGGCGTAGCCAGGATTTAAGAAAGGGGGGGGGCGACGATCAAATGTGTTGGATTTCATTTTTCAATATGTACGATTTCGGAGAATTAATATAGTGTATTCTGACGTTAACAGGGTAAATTACGCCCCCCCTCCCACTCATAGGCGTAACCAGGATTTCGAAAAGAGTAATGAAAGGGACTGTACACAATCCTTACAATTTTAATTTCATACTCCAACCACATCTTTAACATATTTCATTAAACAAATTATCCCAATTAATATCAATGTATTGAAACAAATTTACGGTTTAATACGTGTTCATGTAGCTCCCCCCCCCCCGTAAACATCTTTGAAATTATTTCATTTTAAAAATATTATTTAAGTTATACATTTAACAGATATTTGACATTACAAATGTTTTCATTTAAAAAAAGGCGATAATAAAAATTGACTGAGTAGATTTCTAGAAATGTGGTGGGAGTACAATCTTGCGAAATTTATTGACACAGTGACAGAATCTAGACTTCAAAAAATCAGATATTAATATTTATCTCACTATTTAGCGATAAGTCTCCCTTACTTTATGTATATATGGTAACCTTGTAGCAGCTTTTTGTATGTTTCTACTACCAAATACTATGTGACCACACAAATATTGGCGCCAAAAGTATTTGCCAACTTGGCGTGGAACAACTGTGTTCTAACGCGCATGCCCAGCTCTTTTGTGTACCGACTACCGTGTTTATCTTGGGTTTGGCGCCTATTATGGTATGTATTATTGGTTTTTCCTTCTAAAATTATTTAAAATATAATAAAATATTATTTTATATGTATTGTAGATACATAGTAGATCTACAATAGATCTACGATGTATCTACATCGTAGAAAATAGTATCAATTGTATACTTATGTAGTGTGAAATTACTAGGGCTAGTCTTATATCTTGTCCAGCATAATAATCTAAAGTTGAGAAAGTAGGTATGTACTTGTGCGTCAACATTAGAATATTTTATGATATCGGACCAGTTTGAAAAACAAAATACTGGTAATAAACTATTCAAGTAAAAAAATAATTTACTAAATTGAATTACTAAACAAAATCAATTTTAATTTGTTAAAATGGCTTTTGCTGTTAAAAGAATTACATTTTCTCTTGAAAATAAAATTTTACACCGAATCGGACATTCAAAACAACATTCAATTTTCGTAACATTTATTTGAAACATAGTTAAGAGTTGTAAATAATAAAACGTGCACAAGTACTTTCCAAATTTGAGCAATTTTTGTGGATAAAACAATATGAATCTAGCCTTTTTATTGTATGCAGATATTTTTTCTGATAGTTATATTCTATCTTTGGAAGGTTATATTTGGAATTATTTATTATATTCTGGAAGGTTCTTGTGATTTTGATCTTAGCACTTGCAAATTGTGTAGCCTGAGCTAAATTGTGAATGAATTTTATATCAGCTACTTGGAAGGACTGCAATTATCAGTACCCACTAAAATTGAGGCAGATAGCAAGTTTTCTTGCTGCACTGCAGTTAACGTTTATTCCCTGCTGATGAGCGCATAAGTGCGAAACCAGTCCATGAATACTGTTATCTACAGTGGGAGTGACTTCCTTAGTTATCTCCTAATTTAATGCATTTATAGCTAAAATTTGCAACAAATTTTATTTTAACATTTATGTTCACAGATACTATTAATTTTTATTTTCTTCTGGGTAAATATTTGAACTTGAGCACAAAACTAATAATTTACATTTGTGCAGAATAATTCTGTCACTATTTGCTGTTTTACATTCCATTCGCAAAAAAGTTATATTTGAAATGTTGTTTGTAGAAGTGGGTCAAAAACAATTCTAAGTATTTTAAATATAATATTTTCATTCAACATTTTTTATTAAAATACAATTTTATATTTATTTTAGCAATTTAAAATGTTTTTCAGTTGTTAAATTTTAACTTAACGGTTTTATTCAAACCACTGTTAAATACATAAAATACACAAACAAGTATTTTTCTTTTGAGCATGTAGTTGGGACGTGGAAACTGAAGAAACCTAATGAGAACCAAATGGAGGTTCTCGACATAATTTCACATTACATACTTCAATTTGGAGGGTGTCCATATATAGCCTTTTACACTTCTACTCTTTTGTTTATAATTTACAGTATTTACACCATTCTAAAATTTTATTATGCATATAAGATTGTATTGCATAAAATCCATGAGAAAATACGTAAATTATAGGTACGCTTTTAAAATATAAGTAAAACAGTAGCATAGACATTGAGTTGATTTAAAATGGGTGGGAGTAGATTACTTCATACAAATCATATGGATAGGAAAGAAAATCGGATCGACTAAAGTAAAGGGATAGAACATATAGAATAATTATGTGGAATATAAGATACAAGATCAGGGGCAAAAAATGTAACATAACAGAGCACTTAGCAAGCAAAATGTAAAAATGAAATATGAAGCTGTTTCAAGGATATGCTGGATTCCCTTCATCAGTGAAAAAAATTATCAACAAATCTGAAGTCGAAAAGATGAAATCGATACAAAGAGAAGAGCCAGAGAGGTATATATGCATTTAAAATTAGAACACAGCAAAATTGAGAAGGATTCAGGATCTACTAAAGAAAGTCAATCTATAAGCATAGAACTAACACACAAGCTGCATTATTCCAAAACATTACAAAAATGTCCCAAGGACATTTGTCAAATGACAAGGCCCAACCTTGTGAAAACAATTCCAAATGTCACATAAGAGTTTCAAAAGGTTTTGATTTGTGTTTACTAATGTTTGTAAAATTATTAGGGACCGAACAAGACAGAAAAATAAAATACAGTACTGAACAAATCATTAACTAAAATACTTCACTTCTGAATATGAAAGGTATATAAAAGTCAAAATCATAAATTAACAAACAGTTTTGTATAATACTAGTGCAAGAAATCTGAAAATAATGGTCAGAATTTCAACACTGTTGAGCAAGCAATCGGATATATTTTCCTGTTTTGTGACATAGTTTTATATTCATTAATTCAAAATTTAAGTTCACATTTAGTTTTCATACTCCTTAATACAGATTTTGAGAGCATATTTAGTTTCATCAATATATCAAAGGCCATACTGGGAAAAAAATAAGATTGGAAAACTTGAGCTTACTGTAAGGAAGAAGATGCTTGCGATAACTTGTGTTTACTAATTGTAAGCAAAATATTACAATTAAATTTTCTATGGATTTTAGTAATTTACTGACTGACCTTTTGAAAAAATGGTATAATGATAGTATTAGAATCTTTTTCAGAAACAAGTTCACATAAAGATTTATAAAATTTTTGATTAACATTATAAGCAAATACTTGAAGAGCTAGCTGTTCAATAGTAACAGCATTTCGATACTTATTAATCTCAGGATTGAGTAGATCCATTGTAGAACACAATGTGAAAACATATTCAAAGAAATTATACAGAGGTGAATATATTAAAAAAAGGTTTATGAAAGACTGTAGTGGAAAATTGTCATTGTTGCCTATAAATCTAAAGATCTCGAGTAGAATATTTATATTTTCATCTGTATAGAACCATTGTCTATACACAATGTTTTCTTCATTATTCTAGGAAATCTACTTTAGCAACTGTGGGGTTTAAACCCCACTGCTGGTGTCAATTGACAATTTTCAGAATTCATCTCAAGTCTTATTGCAGTGTCGGCTATGAATGGTTTGCAGGTAAGTTAGTTTCACAAATGAATTGTTTGTTAAAAATACCCGTACATCAGTTAAAAATAGAGATATCGATTTTCTGGAAAATTTTGAACTTACTCTTAAATATTAAAGCATATAATAAAGCATTTTTTTTTATCCCAAAATCTAATCATTTGCATATCTCCTCAAACAATATCTACATGCCAAGTTTTGTGATTGTAGGTCAATTTCTTATGGGTTCATATATACATTTTTTTTGCAACAGTACCTATAGATGTTTAGGTAACAGTAAAGTAATGAGTATTCACTCTTACATAGTTAGTCCTAACTTATAACCCTTAATCTGTCGATGTTGTGATAGTGATATCATCACATCTATCCATCATTCAATGCTCCCAAGTAGTTGGATTTTTCTGGAGGATGGAGACCTGATGTTAGTGTTTCTTTCCCAATAAGCTTCTGAATCTATATTTCCTATCTCGACATGTTATTTTTTTATAGTGCATTTTCTGTTGTTTCTTTTTTTTTCATGCTCTTTTATATAAATTTTGAATTTCAATTTCCAAACAAGCATGTGAAGACTGAGCCAACGATTAAAATGTTGGATAGCGCTGCAAAACTAATCAAAATTGTGAGAAGTTAAAGAGCTGAAAATTTTGAAACTGGTAATTTTGAAAGTAGAGATCAATTGAATAAAAATATTCTCTCTTACTTATTGCAGCACCATAGAACCATTATTTTGTGGCCGATATTTTTACAAGCAAATCGGAGGCAATCATACAGCAGGACAGCTTCTGGCACAAGCTACTGAACAACCTCACACAGCTTAAACATGAACAGAACATGTCGAAAGCCCAGACCATCCGTCTCGTCCGAGGACTTAGAGAAACCATTTGGATGGCCGGATGAACAGAACATGTGGCAGAGTTGGGCAGAATATATTGAAAATGTATTTTCGATACAAAATGCATATATTTAGGGCATGAAGTACAAAATACTTTTCAAATTTCAAAAATTCCAAATACAAAATACAATGAAATCTCTTTAATGCAGACAGTCAAGGACCGCCAAATTTTGTCCGCACAAAGAGCAGGACACATATTTCAGTATTTTTGGAACTACATACAGTAATAACTAAAATAAATACTAATGTACGTATGTACTATGTATCATGAATGAATACTACTACATACTTAGAAAGCATTTACAATGAAACAAATAATACAGTACTTATATACATACGGTGGAAACTCATTTATTTTCATCTAAAGAACAAGCTCATTTTTCTATTCCACATTCGTAATTTATTCCTGATTAAAGAAATGAGTAATCTTTTGTTGCTTCAGGTGGGAGAACGATCTTTTTTCTATATTATTCTCCAGGTTCGCAAGGCATTCAAAGGTTTGATCTGTAACATCTTTTGACTGACAATATTGACACAGAGTTGTGAGCATGTTCTGGACTTCATGTGTCATCGGCGATGGAATGTCTTCTACTTCTTCACTGTCACTGGAGATTTCTTGTCCCGTCTCATATGTTACTGCATTAATAATTTTCTTGTCTGAGAGTTTATCCAAAATAATCGCCTCATCGTCAAAAGTTTTAGGATCAATTCCTTATCACATCCAGCTGCAGTTGCTGCTTGCTGGGTATTCCCGAGCAGGGCTAAGTCTTGAGTGATCTCGTCTGATGTCATATCCCCACCTTTTTCAAACCGTGAATGGTGGAAGCAGTTGACGATAGTTGTAGCCGAAACCTTCTGCCAGGACCGCTGAAGCCATTTCATTGCTTGAAGAACATTCACATTAGAAGTGATGGAGTACTCGTTTACATTAATTGCATGTCCCAGAAAGATCCGCCGATACTGGACTTTCAAAGATTTTATAAAGCCTTAATCCTTCGGTTGAAGCTTTAAAGTACAGTTGGGTGATAAAAAAATCATCTTTGCTGTTTTCAGCCTAGGAATTTGTGAAGGGTGGGTCGGGCAGTTATTCATGAACAACGTCACCTTTCGTTTCTCTTTACAGAATCGTTTATCCAATTCGCGAACATACTTTAAAAAAAAAACCATTGTCATCCTGGCTTTTTGATTCCAAAGAAAATCCAAAAGCATTCGTTAGGTTTCTTTTGAAAAACAGGTGAGTGAACAAACACATCTCTCGAAATAATTTTTTTTCTCAAAATTTTTCTGAAGAAGGCATGTTTTGCAATAAATTCTTAAATTTTTGTCCCCATTATCTGATTAACGGTATGCATTAAACAATGCTTTTAACATTGAATGTCTATATACCAAGACGGTGAATGAGAGTTTGTCCGCACTAATGAGAAATCCGCATTAGCGGGTACTGCATTAACGAGATTTCACTGTACATGTATTTTCAAATTGAACATTGCTGTGTATTGGACTGAATTGAATTTTCAATGCAAAGCAACATTTGTCTATACATTTTATTGGAAATAGACAAACCTCATATTTGTTAAATATTAATATTAGCATTTTAAAAAGATTAGAATGTATTGCAGAAGTATGATTTAAGACTAAACTCTTTGAAATTTTAAATCCCCAAATTACAAAGATATAATATAAAATCTGATGTGGCCAGCACATAACTTTCCCTACAGACATAAACTCATTTTCTCTTTATTTCTTTATTAATTAATTGCACAAAATAACACACATTTTTTTAAATTACACTGAATTTGCACTTTTATATCAATTTCCATTTGTGTAACAAACATGCAAAAAAACTAAAATATCTCGAACCGCTAATCCTAGAGTAATAGGGTTGGTCTTATTCTTATAAATCTAAACCCTGGGGCTTTCTCCACCGTATTTGGGGTTTTGTGTAAGTTTTTTTTAAAAATTAAATAGATGAGTAACATTTAAATGCATAATTTGGACCACAAACGACTTTTCTCATTTTGGGGTTCTGCCTTAAAATTATATTTCAAAAGCGTTCCGCTACTAGAAAAGTTTGAAAAACATTGCTATAGTGAAACCCATTATTATCTCTAGAATTCGCCTCTAAATCCGTATTCATTATCATCTAAGTTTTATCTATAGCCAATCTTAAGAAATATGTTTTCAATTTTTCTAAGAAATTTTTTTGAACCAGAAGTGAAAAGACTGGAGGTGGAAATTCTTAGTTATCCCCCAATCCACTTCGGAATTTTATGCTGTTTCCATATCAGTCATTATCTCTATGTACAGCAAATTCTAAAAAATAGCTAAGGAAAAATCTTAAATCAGAAGAACCCGTAAGTAAAAATTCTTAGTGAACAACCGTACTTCTTCTAGAATTCCATATCATCAGTTATCATCTAAGCTATACCGGGTGAGTCAGAACTCTTGGGCGAAAAGAAGGGCAATAAATCATATCTACAAGCAATTTTTGTCATACAAAGCAGGGTCATAAATCTAGAGATGAACCGCTAGACGTCACTGACATTGAACTCAATAACGACTACGTCAGAACTAGCCAGGGTTTAAGCTGAGTTTAAAATTTCTTTAGCAAAAAAGCTAAAACCTCTTGTTTCATTTTCACATTATGGATAGTCTGTTAGCATTTTGCGAAAAATGCGATCGTAGCAAGCGGAAATATTGGAACTAGCTAGCAAACCTCAACTTGCAGCACCACTGTTATTCTCTTGTAAAGTAATCGAAAATAATTATTTTGTTTGCAGACGATTTTTACGTACTTGTGGAAACAGCTTTTAATTGTTTATTCTAGTTGACAGAATTTTGGTTAAAAAACGGTAGAAAGAATAAAAGCTCGGAAGAAATAAACGCATAAAGCTGTGGTTTTTCCCACTAATCGTCATTTCCACCATGGATTGTAGAAGGAATGACTGGTTTCACAAATCAGGAAAAGGTGGACATGCATTTTATGCATGGTACTGCAGATGAAACTGCTCGTAAAGCCCAAAGACTATACCTGGGGTGTTTCTCGACAAGACGCTTGCCAAACTGAAAAATCTTTCAGCAATTGCATCAGTGTCTGTGTGAAACTGGCTCCTTTGTCAGCGGTATGCATAATACAGGACGTTCCATGAGTGTGAGGACGCCACAAGTTGAAGACAAAATTCTGCAGAGGGTTGAAGATTGTCCGGAAAGCAGCACGCTGGCACTTTCCCGTGCCTTAAATGTGTCTTAAAGAATGGTTTGCTGAGTATTACGGAATGAAGGATTACACCCCTACCATGCGCAGAAAGTACAAGCCTTGACACCTGCAGATTTACAGCCATGTGCCGATTTTGCACACTGGTTTCTGAAACAGATGGCAGCGCAGCTTGATATTAGTGCACATGTTTTATTTACGGACGAATGCACCTTTACTCATGAGGGCATTTTTAATATGCACAATTTTCATGTTTGGGCATCTAGAAATTCACATGTCCACATTCCTTCCAGCAGTGCTTCATAAATGTTTGGGCTGGAATTGTCCATGATCATTTGATTGGCCCATATCTTCTACCATGCCGACTGGATTGTAGAACATACTTCCTATTTTTACAGGAGGTATTGCCACAGTTATACAACATGTTCCTGGGGCCAACGGCCGTACCGTGCTGAAAACACCGGTTCTCGTTAGATCACCGAAGTGAAGCAGCATCGGGCGCGGTTAGTACTTGGTGGGTGACCACCTCGGAACGCCGCGTGCTGTTGGCCATCTCGGGTGCGGTATCCCCGTGGTTTGCGCACTAGATTTGCACGCTGCCACAAATGCCGCCGTGTTCATGCGGAGTACGATCACGTTAAACATGTGGGTCCGTAAGTCCTTCCGAGAGGTTGGTGGTAGGGGAAGGAGGGTACGGTCCCTGTGGATGCCTCCCCCACTGGGTTCCGGTCTAAATTGGGTGGCACTTCCCGGCCGTCCATACAGTTACCTTACCCCTTTCTGGTAGGTCGGACGGTCTGGGTCTCAACAACAACAACATGTTCCTGTCAACATTAAAACATGTATGCGGTTCCAACATGATGGAGCACTACCCCATTTCAGCGTGGATGTGCGACACACCTTAGATGATACATTCCCAGGGCAATGGATTGGTTGGGTTGGTCCTATAGCTTGGCCGGCACGACCGCCTGATCTCTCTTGTCTCGACTTCTTTTTATGGGGCCATATGAAAAGTCTCATCTACGCTAACCCCATCGACTCCAACGAGAACCTTGTTGCTAGGATTGCTGTTACTGCCAGTGTTGTGCAAGATATGCTGGGTGTTTTTGCTAACGTGCGCCGCTCGCTACATCGCAGGTGTGAAGCCTGCATTACTGCTGGTGGTCGTACTTTTGAACAGTTTCTGTAACTTTGTCCATGCATTCTGCAATTTCTGTCAGTAAAACGTACTATGTGCCTACTCTGTCATTTTTGTGTTTCCTCTTTTCATGAGAGAATCATCACTACCACTTAGCGGTTCACCTCTTGCGTTGCGACCCTGCTTTGTATGACAAAATTACTTGATGTGATTTATCACTCCTTAAAGTTTGGTTCAAGAGTTCTGACTCACCCTGTATATATAGCCAATTTTGAGATATAAAATTTGCAAGTGACAATTTTTGAACCGGAAATAAATAAGTAGAAATCCATATAGTGAACCTCTAACCTCTCAGAAATAGGATGCTAATTTCAAATCAGTCATCATCTGAGCTCTATCTATAGCAGATCTCTGGAAATAGATGTTTCAAGAAAACATTTTTCTGAAAGAATATAGTATGGCAAATTTTTACCAACAATAAAACTCATAATATCATGCAACCTCGATTAAACAAATGCCATATGCTTGTCAAATCGAGGTACTACTACATAAAACTAAAATCTTATCTTTATATGTGGTTTAAAAAAATCCCATTTATAATGACATATTTTTAAATTTTAATATCCTTAGTAAAGATGCCTAACATTTTTAATAGCCTTGTAATATTCCTTGTAAATATGCACACATTTATGCAATTTATAAATGTAATACTACATGAATCCCTACAATATCATCAAGATATAAAAAATAAATACATTTGGCCTACATAAATAGACTAAAAATATAAATAGAAAAAATTTCTATATGTCTTACTACAACTATGAGAGAAATTTTTTCTAAATTTTCGTATTCTACCAAATGAAATTTGAAGTTATTTTCAAAGACACTTAGTTTTACAACTACAATGCTTCTTTCAAGATCTAAATATATATCTTGAGAAAAATCCTTGCTGTTTAAAGAAACAATACTCAAACCTATCTTTAATATGTATAATTAATTGTGTAATAATCTCTAACATGTGCATTTGCTTCATTTTTAGATATTTATGATTTTGTTAATTTTTTAGAAACATCATGAAAGTAACATGAAAAAGATGATGGTGGAGCCATGGAACTTGTTCGAATTATTATATGGAGCCTAGGGTACAGCAAAGTGAGCTGTCGATGGATCCTGTGAGCTGTTAGTAGTGATCAGAGAACCTACTCTATTGTATAGCCGTTTACAAAACTTTGTGTTTCAACATTGAGGACAACACATCTGTACAGTTTAGATCTATCTCCTTGTGATTTTCACTCTTCAATCCACTGGAAAAGACACTAAAAGGATTTTGGTTCTAGTTGGATGTTGACATGAAGCAGGCTGTACTAGATATTTGTATATAATAGATTTTTACCACAATGGCATCTTTAACATTGTTAGTCAATTTGATAATTATCTTAAAATATTCAGAAATTACTTTTAAATATCTTTTACCTATCTGAACTTACTGACTCCAAATGCAGATTCTTTTATCATGCCTATGAATAAATATATATGGTTGAAGTTTATTACTCCTTGAAGTTTATTTTTGAGTAAAAGTTGTAATTTCTCCTTTTCAGCCATGTTTTAGATGCTTTTCAATTCAAGTACAAGTTACGTGATATTTTTAAATAAATTATCTGTTTTAGAGGCTTGCGTAGAGGTCAATATTATTACTTTAAACCCTCAATCTCAGACATTAGTTACTATAATTTTCACGTGCACTATATGTATACATAAGTGAAGTCATTAATGCTGGAAGAATTACCTTAAAAAACATCTAAATTTTGTTTATTTCATGAAACATTTGTTTTTGCAGAAGCTGCTTCATATTGAGAATGGATTGCTGTAATAGAAATGATCATTAGAAAACGAGTTAGACTTAAAGAAAGCTTTAATCAACTAGAATGATGCATGACAAAATGGCAAAGCAGTATCGCACGCTAGTAGTTGGAACATCAAAACATAGTAGTGTTGCCATTCTTCAAGTACCTAAAGTTAGTGTTGCCAAAACAAGAACATAATATCACATTCACCCCTCCCATAGTGTTAGTCAATCACATAGTCGGCTAAATAGGAAGGCAGGCGTTTCGGTCTGCTGGGACGAAGTGTAGTAGGATCCTGGGACCTCTCCCCAGTATTCTTACAGAAGTTCTCTGATGAGGAGGCTGGACTGCTAGGATATGGTGGTACACTGTCTTGAGCTTCATCTTCTGTCATATTTTTGAGACTCACCGGTGGGGTTTTTGTATGTGCGTTAGACAATTCAGAATTCAGAATATCAGAAGAAGGCAGATGGCTGCTACAGCTGTCTCCGTCGTCATTGATAGGTAAAGGAGTTTCCCCTCTTGGAGCTAAGTGCCGTATAGAGACACTGGTTTCACGTCCGTCTGGGAGTCTAACATAAGCATAGTCTGGGTTTGCTTCAATGAGTTCTACTTCCTGCACAATAGGCTCATACTTATTAGCTCGTGTGTTGTTCCTCATTAGCACTGGACCTGGATGGGTAAGCCAGGTAGGTATGGAGTAACCATTGTAGGATCTTCTAATGTGGGAGAACATTCGTTCATGAGGTGTAGCATTTGTGGAGGTGCATAGTAGGGAGCGAATCGAATGTAAGGCAGGTTGTAAAACATTTTCCCACTGTTCAATTGCCATGTTTTTTGATTTTAGTGCCAGCTGGATAGTTTTCCATACGATTCCATTGTATCTTTCGACTTGGCCGTTTCCTTGCGGATTGTAAGCAGTCGTCCTGCTAGTCGCTATCCCAAGTGGAGTGAGAAAAGATTTTAACTCACGGGACATAAAAGATGAACCTCTATCAGAATGTATATAAGCCGGCATTCCAAAAATTGAGAAGATGTTTTGCAAGTGAGTTATAATGGTAGACGCCGAGATATCAGAACAGGGAATTGCAAAGGGGAATCTCGAAAACTCATCTACTACAGTCAGGAGGAAGCGGTTCCTGGAAACTGTTGGTAAAGGTCCTTTGAAATCCAGATTTAATCTTTCAAAAGCAGCAGTTGCTTTGATTAATTTTCCATCATTTTTACAGAATCGTGGCTTGACTTCGTTGCAACAGGGGCAAGCGTTTATGACCCTCTTAATGTCGTCCAAAGAGAAGGCTAAATTTTTAGATCTGATCCAATGATACATTCGGGTGATTCCCGGATGACACAATGCCTCATGTAATTCTCTTATATTCACTCCTGGGCTGGTAGCCGCCGTTATTCTTGATAGAGTATCCGCAGTTGCATTTCTGTTTCCAGGTCGGTAGATAATATCAAATTTGAAGCAGGTAAGTTCCAATCTCCAACGCATGATTTTCTCATTTTTAATTTTACTGTTATGACACTGATCAAACATGAATGTGACTGATCTTTGGTCAGTAAAAACTTCAAAATGTCTACCAATTAAGTAATGTCGCCAATTCCGTAGGGATTCAACAATTGCATAGGCCTCCTTTTCAATCGAGGAATGCTTCTGCTCAGATGCGTTCAGAGTTCTTGAGAAGAATGCCACAGGACGTTCAGCTTGACTCAAGGAAGCCCCTATAGCAAACTCAGAGGCGTCTGTTTCCACTCTAAAGGGTATGTTGTCCTCAATAGCAAACAAGGAGGCATTAGCTATATCGGTCCTTAATGAGTCAAAAGCCTTCACAGCAACTTCCGGAAGAGGAAAGGGACCCTTAGCCAAGAGAGGGCGAATCTTCTCAGAGAATGTGGGAATCCAACGACAATAATGGGCAAACATGCCCAGCGCACGTTGTAGAGACGCTGTGTCTTTAGGAATAGGTAAGTTCAACAGTGGAGCCAGTCTGTCGGGGTCAGGTTTTATAGTTTTGTTCTCGATAAAGTATCCTAGTAGTTTGATCGATTTAGTAGAAAAAACACACTTCTCATCATTCAGTGTTAAGTTGTATTTCTTAGCAGTAATCATGAATTTTTCCAAGTTGCAGTCATGCTCTCTTTGATTTTTCCCACATACCGTTACATCATCAAGATATGGAAAAGTGCCTTCTAAACCTTCATCCTTAATTATTTTATCAATGATTCTCTGGAAGCATGCTACCCCATTAGTCACACCGAAAGGGACACGTAGAAAATGGTACAGTTTACCTTCAGCTTCAAAAGCTGTGTAATGTTTTTCAGATTCTAATATGGGTACCTGATGATAGGCACTTTTGAGATCAATAGTACTAAATATTTCATATTTAGACACTTGTGAAATTAATTCTTCAATTCTGGGAAGAGGATAAGCATCAAGCATCGTGAATCTATTAATTGTCTGTGAATAATCGACAACCATTCTGGGCTTGTGGTGTTCTCCTTTCACGACAAATGCTTGTGCACGCCAAGGTGAATTACTGGGTTCGATTGCACCTTCTTCTAGTAGTCTGTTTACGTTCGCAGCTATAAATAGTCTATCTTCTTCCGTTTGACGCCTTGACTTCGTGATCACTGGTCTACAGTCAGGGGTTAAGTTAGCAAACAGTGAGACAGAGGGGACTTGAGCAATTGCCAATGAGCAGATTTTCAGAGGTGGTCTGTCACCGTTGAAATCAATCTCAACTGAAGAATGATTTTTACTTTCCTTATATACATAATGTATAAGGAAAGTATTGTGACGGGGTCGAAAATTCGAATTCGAGTTTTCGACGGGAGAGCACGTTTCAAGCATCCCTGATCACGAATCAAACATTTTTGGAGTGATGTCTGTGTGTGTGTGTGTGTGTGTGTGTGTGTGAAAGTATGTGTGTATGTGTGTGTGTCAGTGAGTCTGTGGAGACGATAACAGACGAACGAATGGACCGATTCGAACCAAATTTGGTACAAAAATCACAATCCGTAAACACTGGAAGCCTATTGTTTTTATACGTAATCGAATGTTCAGAACCTCCCTAAATTTTCGAATGAAATTTTGAAAAAATCGTCAAAAAATCAAAACCGCTAATAAAGTTACGCAAATAGACATTTCTTATGTAATTTTTCATTAGAAAACGATTGGCATAAATTTTAGAAGGCTAACATGAACCGTTCTCGAGATATTGTACATTTTTCAAAAAAATTATGAAAAAGTCACATAAAAAAAATTCCTATTGAGAAACATGTTCACTTTTCATATGTAATACCATGCGATAAATTGAGTGACATCATTCTCGTGGATCTAGCTCGTTCCATTCATGAAAAAATATACTTTGAATAATACTTTTGTATATGAACGCCAATAGTCATTTATCTGCTGTAAGAATAACTTTTTTCTTAGTGCATAACTCTTGGCGAGATTTTGGCGACGAATTTGGCGAAATGTCGCCAACTTGGCGACTTTTTGAAATGTTGCCAAATTAACGTAAATCTCGTCAAATGGATAAAAATGACGCTAAATCAATGAAAATGACAACTAATTGTCGAAAATTCAATATCTTGGAAAGAATATTAGTATCTACTATAAGAAAAACCTAGTTTTTTACTGTAAAAGTAGTAAATTCATTACATTATATAAGGAAAGTCATGTGTTGCCCACATCAGATTTTTTAGTAAGTCATGGCCGATCAGAAAATCTGCACAGAGGTTTTTCATGATTAACACCTCTACGTTTGTATATGAATGAGTTTGTAATTTTACCGTTATCATGGAACAGCCAGTAATGTCCGAGCTTAAGGAAGAGTTAGCCATAGTTATTCTACCGAAGTATGGCTTCACTAGTATTCGACACTTTTTTACCAGAGATTGGTTTAGAAAACTGAGTGAGCTGCCAGTATCGATCAGAGCATTTAGCTCTATTCCATTTATATCCACTTTAGTAATAGATTTTTGGAGACAACTGGGGATAATTGATGCTGATGCTAAAGTATGAACTGATGCCGTAGAATTGTTCGGGGGGCGCGACAGTCTAGACTTGCAAACTCTCTGGTAATGACCTTTCTTTCCACACCCTCTACATAGTGCATCCTTGGCCGGGCAGACGTTTCGAACATGGCGGTCATTCCCACAAAAAAAGCATTTTCCGGTGCGGGCTGGTATAGCTGCAGTTGCGTGAGTCTCCTCGGGTTTTTCGTCTTTCTGCTCCATAGCAGCCACAGGTACCGAATTCGAATTTGCAGAATATGAAGCGGAGTGATGTTCTGCCAGTTCTAATGCCCTAGCCTGGTCGAATGCATTATCCAACGTAATTGTAGTGTTCTCCAACAGGCGTTCTCGAATTCGAGTGCTCCTTAAACCCTGGATGAATGCGTCTCTAATATACTCATTTTTGTATTGTTCAGCCGTAACAGATTTGAAATTACAATCTTTGCTCATTTGTTTAAGTATCTGTAGATATTCACTCACAGACTCTCCCGATTGTTGAGTTCTCGAAGCCACGCAGTGTCTGGCGAATATTTCGTTTCGTTTAGTAACGTAAATAGAATCCAGGGCAGTAATAGCCGTATTGTAGTTTTCTGCTTCGTTGATATGCTGATAAACACCCGCCGACACGTAATTACACAAGAGATGAAGCTTATTTTCCTCAGTCGAATGCTGAACTTCGCCCAGGAAATTTGAAAATGTCCGTTTCCAATGTTTCCATTTTGCTTCAGCTCCTACGCACGTTGGATCCACGTCGAATCTCTCTGGCTTGAGAAGTCGTTCCATCTCATGTGAATTTAGATCCAAGAAATTTAGTTGATTAAATTGTAATAGAAATGATCATTAGAAAACGAGTTAGACTTAAAGAAAGCTTTAATCAACTAGAATGATGCATGACAAAATGGCAAAGCAGTATCGCACGCTAGTAGTTGGAACATCAAAACATAGTAGTGTTGCCATTCTTCAAGTACCTAAAGTTAGTGTTGCCAAAACAAGAACATAATATCACAATTGCATAGATACTTTTTTAGGTTTTCAATAAATAAACAATATACAGGGGTTGGACAAAATAATATGAACACCTGTGTATTAACAATACTCGAGGGAACCTGTCTTATACTCCCACCCTCTAGCGTTGAAGCATGCTATCTAGCGGGCGAGAATGTACACACATCAGTCTCTCTGAGTATCAGTGATAGCAATTTGATGCAAAATATATTGAGGCGTTAAAACTTCACTATGGCTGACCTCTCATATTTCAAAAGAGAAATGGTTGTTAGGGCCCATCATGCCGGAGTCTCAGTAACGAAAATGGCCACCCTTGTTGGTGTCGGGAGAAAAACCGTGTCGACCGCAATGACAGCCTATATCAAACAGGGAAGGACATCATCTGCCAAGCACAACAGTGGCTCACGGTCAAAGCTGACTGATAAAGACAGAAAGGCTTTGAAGCGGATTGTGGCCAGAAAGTGGTGCAAGACAACAGCATCCCAGATAAAACCTGAGATGAACACGCATAGGGAGCTGTATCATCAAAAACTATTTGGCGTATCTGCATACTGCAAACATTCATGGTAGAACACAGTGATTCCAAAACCAATGGTTACACCATGCAATGCCTTGAAACAACGAAAATGGTGTCAGCGGCATAAAAATTGCTGAAATACAACTTAAAATGTTAAAATTATCTTATTTACAAAGTTAAAATGAAACTGGTATTTATTTTATTTAGTCCTTTACTGTTGGGATTATACAATGAATGTCTGACCACATGGCTAAATATAGATTTAACATTGAAGCACATTTTCAATGTTAAATCTATATAAATTGACTGAGGTCAGAGGTTTTAGCTATCTAGTTCAGAAGTAGATTTTAAAATGGAACTAGAGAAAGATGAAAATATTCATATGCGGGTGTAGTTTTGGAGGTCATGTCTTTACATCTGTGTTTATGACAGGCGTAGACAGCAAAGGGGGATGATTATTCAACTTCTAAAGTTTTCCTTATTACTTGAAGTGATTTTAGTTAGGTAAATGTAATTTAATAAGATTGAAAGGTCCTATACACTCCTAATACCTTAAATTAGGGGGGAAAATATATTGATTTTTCTTTATATGGAAAAGTCAATAGTGTTAACACTAGTATATTAATTAAATTGCATGTGAATAATGTTTTAATTTAAAACATAGAATAATATATACAAGGATGTAGAATAATATATTCCTACAAGGTAAGTCTTAAATCACCAGGAAGCAAATCAGAGAAACTGAAAAACAGTGTGCAAAATTCAGTAACAAATAGAATATGTAAAGATTTTCCAACGAAAAAACACAAGATGCATTCTGTAAATAACGTTTTAAATGTAATTTTTAGTGGAATTTTTTCTTCTAGAACTTGAAATATTATTTAACAGAGCATAAAAGTTATTCTTCTAAATGGTGTTTCTTGCTTTAAAATATTTGCTTATTCTTTACGTTACTCAGTTTACCATGTTACTCGTATATTAAGAGGATATTTTCCTTCCAACTGCTGGTTTCAGTTTTTCCATGCTAGCATATGGAAAATAGTACTAAATATTTAGTTTTCAGGATTTTCTCCTATGTTCTTTGCAAAGCATAAATGCTAAAAAAAGAAAATTTGTGCTTTTTTAAAACATCGATAAAATAATTAGAGCAGTGTTTCTAAAATTTTTGTAAATTGATGCAATGCTCAAAAATATTAGAAATGCATCTAGTTACTCTATCGAATTTCTCAACATCTATCCTTGCAAGTAACAAATCGAAAAATCCCCAAAACTGGCATAACGAGGTTTATCCCCCCCCCCCATATGCTAGCCTGGACAAACTGAAATAAAAGACTGGAGGAAATATATCCTTTCAGTGTCTTAATTTTGGTTACATATTCGCTTTATTTGCGTTATCTTTCGTTACATACTCGTTTGTTTTGCGTAACCTTTCTCGATAGATTTTCGTTTGTTTTCCGTCCGTTCCGTTATATTTTCGTTTGTTTTGCGTCAGTTCCGTTACATTTTCGTTTGTTTTGCATCCGCTCCGTTACATTTTCGTTTGTTTTGCGTCCGTTCCGTTACATTTTCGTTTGTTTTACGTCCGTTGCATTTCCATATTTCGTTACATATTCGCTTTATTTGCGTTAACTTTCGTTACATACTCGTTTCTTTTGCGTTATCTCCGTTACTTTTTCGTTTCTTTTGCGTCCGCTCCGTTACTTTTTCGTTTCTTTTGCGATGCATATCGTTATCGTGTAAATCTCCATACAAAAGTTATGTGTGTAAAACGAAAAAATAACGTTTTAAAAATTGGTTGCAAAATAGTGGAAGTGCCGAGACATATTTTCGTTTTTATTTCGTTACGTATTCAACGAAATAAAAACGAAACTGGGTTCCGATTTTTCAACGAATTAGAAACGTAAGTGTGCTAGTTGGGTTAGCATTTGCTTAACGGCGTGTCTTAACTTTTAGAATCTTGCTTAATACATGTTTAAGCAACTCCCTCAATTGCCTGCCATTTACAACTGGATAGCAGACTAGTATATTTTGCGAATGCTCTTAATCACAAGTATGTAATGGGCCCAGTTACTCGTACACGCACGTTAATGAAAGAGATATGTAAACGCTCCTCAGACATGTCTGATTTAACTATATAGGATTAACTATATAGGTCTGATTTAACTATAACTCCTCTATTTAAAAAAATGTAGCCTCCTGTATGCGTCAGATACTTATAATACAATATAATTTGAAGGGATTAGAATATTTTATGAAGGCATTAATATTATTTATTTAGTGGTACATAATGAAAGTTAAAATGGTTATTCCCACGCTGCCAATTTATTCTGTTCTAGACTATTATAGTTCAGAAACAAGAAAGATCAATCATGCTTAAAGCATTGATTATGAAACACTTTCCAACTTCAATGCAATTTTATTTAAACAAGTCTAAAATGCAATACATTCCTCGGTAATATTTTGAAACTTATCACAATACTGCATTAATTTATTATATTTGAAAACTTAAACCTTCATCGAAAAAAATGACCTTCATTCAAATAACGGCATTGAAATATAAATTGCCTGGTTTAAACATCTCTAAAATGTTATACATTCCTCGGTAATAGTTTTAGAATTATCATAATACTACGATAATTTATTATATTTGAAAACTTCATCGAAAACAACTGAAATTAATTCAAATGACGTCATAGAAAAAATAACACGCCTGAATCTCTCTATAAAAGCAGGATTACATTCATAACTTTCTCCCATTCAAATACACACATTCTTTAACATTCATCACAATACTATAATAATTTATTTTATTTAAACATTCTGTTTAAGACCATGGA
The DNA here is from genome assembly GCA_951213105.1 of Amaurobius ferox. Lineage (NCBI taxonomy): Eukaryota > Metazoa > Arthropoda > Arachnida > Araneae > Amaurobiidae > Amaurobius > Amaurobius ferox. Next base: position 10,071,784 of record OX578134.1, read on the forward strand.
GCTACAAAAAATTAAACTCTATGCTTGAAACTTCATCGAAAAAAATCGTCCTTTTCTTTATGAAATCAATTAATATTTCATTCATATCAGCCATGCAGACTCCATGGACTAAATTATTTTGTGTTAAAAAAATACAGGAATTCTAATACAACTCATTCTATATATTTTGCTGTTTACATTTTACATAGGTGAAAAATAGGCTTAGTTGTAGAAATAATCAAATTTAGATGAGCATTTAAACTCAAATATATTGTCATTGCGTTGTTTCAGTATGTAGATGCACAGAATTTAAGCAAAAATAAAGTAGTTTTAGGACGGATACAACACTCAATATGAATTAAAAAGAACTTAAAAAAATCACGATTTTGAAACAAGATGGATGCCATGTATCATTTTGAAGTGGGTCATGTGATCGTTTCATATCATGATCATGTGATCGTTTCATATAAGAGGTGTAATTATTATTTTAATTTTTATTTAAAAAACTACTGAATATATTTCGCTGAATTTTGTTTTATCTATTTTATGGAACAATTTGAATATTGCCTAAAATTTTCGAAGCAATTTGTGAATTTTAAATCCGCTTAAAAAATGTTTGAAAAATTAGTTCCCGTAGGGCTCAATGTATTTCATTTTTTCGACCCGGGTTCAATCCAAAACTAATTAGGTGATATTATTCATTTATATTCCCATAGGTTCTACAGACCGTCTGAACAACATACTAAAATTTCATTTTGATTAAGTCATTTTTACGGCAGTTATCGTGCTAACGGACAGACAGACAGACAGAATGAATGAACAAAGTCATAAACCCTTTTCAACTTTGTTGTAAAGTGCTAAAAATATATATATATATATTAATTGACTGTCATTATGTTCCAGCGAATTTTATTGAAAATGATTTCAATTTTGAGAGGTAAAACAATGTTATTCATATAAAGCTTTCGCCTAATAGGAAGAAACGGAGAGCCATGCAGTTTAAGTTATGAATTTACTTGAACTTAGTAGAAAAATATTAAAAGGGCAGAAATTAATTTATTTTTTTGTAGCAGTGAATGTGAACAATTTCTATTAATTCTTTGAGATTGTTAAAAGTAAAGTATTTCATAAATTTTTATAATAATACTTTGATTTAAATTAAAAAGACTAAAGTGTAATAACACAAACGATGAAGATAATAAACAGTAAATAAATTAAAATAAGGCATATCTCTGTAAGTATTTTGTATACAGCGGGATCAAAACAGGCAGGACTACATTTATCCATGTGCTCGAATATAGGAAGGCTGTCACTTTAAAAACGTATTCTATTGTTATTAATATTATTATTACGTTAATGTGTAAAAAAAGTAATTTGTTTATTTAGAAATATATATATAACATCTGATTAGTATAATCTCATTCATTATAGGTATGCACTTACCATTATTATCAAAAATAAACCTATTTGGAATCTCACAATTTAATTTCTTATAATCTCTTTATTTTGATGATAAGGTAATGAAATATGATTTTAAGACTTGAATGGTCCTTTTCATCAAATTCCAATGTATGATATTGCAAAAATATATAATTTTAGCATAGAAAACACACATTCAGATTGCATTAAAATAATATTAAAATTAAAAAATGCTTAACGAAATTGGATGCTCAACTAGAGTGATACAAATGTGGGCATCACATGATTTCCCTTATATAATGCTAGGAATTTCCCCGTGAGAAAATACTGTATAAGATACATGACAGAAAGCTTTCAAAGTTGAATTGTACATTTCACGCTTTTTCGAATGATAATCTGTAATAGTATTTCGAAGTATTCAATGAAGTTATATTTCAGGCAAGTCTAAACTGACAATTATCAATATTGGAAGCATCACCAATAAGCAATATAGTCCATATATGAAAATATTTTATTAATAATTCATTAATTTGGAGTCATTTTCGTTAACTTACCGTCGTTTCTGCAATGTTGAAGACATTTTGTCAATCTTGGGTGAAATATGGCTAAATGGCGATATTTCGTTAAATTAGTCACCAAATTCGCCAAACTTATCACCTAGACTTACAGACAAGCGTATGTCTTACATAAAAATGACTGTTAGCGAATTGCTAAGTATCAAAATACGAAACTGTTATTCAAATTACCTTCTCTCGTGAATGGAACGAACAAGATCCACAAGAATGATGTTATCAAATTTATCGCATAATATTGCATGTGAAAAGTGAACATGTTTCATAAATATATATATATATTTCATTTTATGTCAGTTTTTAATAAATGCATTTGAAAAATGTGCAATATCTTGAGAACGATTCATACTAGCGTTTTAAAGTTTGCTTCGATCTTTCTCAAATTAAAAATTATATAATAAATGAATATTTATGTAACATTATTGATGGTTTTGAAATTTTGTGGATTATATGAAAATGTCTTTCTTAATTTTGAGGGTGTTCCAAACATTTGATTGCGGTTAAAATCAAAATCAACTGCTACCAGCTTGGAATGAATCTATTCTCTCTGCTTTATTCTTTTGATATATTTTCTATTTTATTTTAACATTTCTCCTTTGTCATCTTGCTTTTGTATTTTACATACTGAAGAATGAAACCAAAAGATTTAAAAAAGGAATCGTAACATATTACAATTTTGTGTATGGAAGTTTACGTTGTACTTCCTTTACTTTTTTAATATTGCTCAGATTCACTGTATTTTAAATTTCTGTTCTCCCAGAATTAGCAAATGTGTTTCAATATCAGTAAAACATAATGTAGACATAATGTATATTAACTACAATCTTGATGTTGTACATCTTAAAATAATTACAAGCTTTGAATCTGAGATGGAGAAATGAAATTCTGTTGACAATTTTTTTAGTTTCAACACAATACTATCCCCTTGTATATATAACACTAAGAGGAAAATAAAATAGTCAAGTAGCAAATTAGACAATACGTATGATATTGCAAATTACGAAATATTTTTATTTAAATATATTTCTATGCCTTTACTATATTTCTGTAATTTTCATATATTTATATTATTTTAATAAATTTCTATATTTTAAATATAATTCTATTCACATTTACATTAGACTTTTGTTTATGTCTTATATTTTTAACAATATTAAAATTAAATCAGCAAAAATGGAAATGCTTTGAATATTCATAGAATAATTTTAAATTATAAGATTGTAATATACAAAGTTTTATGTAGTTCTCCTGTACAACAATTGATAATTCTTCGTACTGCCACCTTTTCATAACGACGAGTTAGTACATTTTTAATACATGTTTCAGTTCCCCTTGTTACCACCATACGAAAATGGATGACAGTCTAACAAATTCTGCGAATATTCTTAATCACAAAAAGAAGGGTGCCCTATTACATAACGTTAATGAAATATTTATTTTAACGTGACTAGCAAAACTCACACAGACATTACGAAGGCTTCAATATTCACTGTTAACTGGTATTTAATGTAAATCAAATTGGCATTTTTCGCGCTGCAAATCTTTTTCGTTCTAATATACATATTATAGTCAGGCTAATACGCAGATATTAATTAACTAAGTCATTATGTTCCGATGAATATAACTGCAAATGATTCGGAAACAAAAATATCTGATGTGGGCAGCACATGACTTGCCCTGCAGACTCATATTCGCGTTCTCTTTATTTATTCAATAACCCATTACATGGAGTTTAATTGCATAAAATAACAAGAATAATTATTTAAAATTACACTGAATTTGCACGTTTAATTCAATTTCCATTCTCATTTGGTAGTTGGGCTTATTTTTTAAAGTGATGTAGCGAAAATGCTAAAAAACTAAAATATCTGATGAACGGCTAGTCCTAATGTAATATGGTTGATCTTATTCTTTTGATCGAAAATGAAGTATAAAACAAGTATTTAATTGATATATTTGAGCATACGTAGTTCTTTCATTTTAGATTTTGACGATTTTTGCGGGCCATTTCGCCAAAAAAATCAAGTTATTTTTTCATTAATCGTACCGAAATCTGATCAGCACCAGGGTAACGTGTGGCTTATTTACCAAATTTTGTAAAATTTGATCTATTAGTTTTTCAGCTAGAGTAGAAACAGGCAATTTTTCATGCCATTTTGCAAAAAAAGGCGGGTTCTATTATCCCGAATCATATCAAAAACTAATCTGCACCGGGGTCTCACACAAGTAACCTACTTACGAAATTCTATGAAATTTGGCCCATTAGTTTTCGAATTAGAGTGGATAAATACATTGCACACACAGACTGACAGACATACAGACGTCACGCTAAAAATAGTTTTTTCGTATTTTAGAGGTACCAAAACGTGTAGATCCGTCGCAAACTCGAGTTGCGATTTTCGCCATGATTCAAATAGTTTCCCTATACATTACCATGTATTGCAGGGAAAGTGAAAACATCTTCAGAAAGCTATCACTTCGTAGAAATTTGAAATTATTATTATTTTTGTACTTTTAAGGATTAGTAAGGCTTTTTACGAGCTCGCTGCCAGTGATTTCTAAATCTGTTAAAATTTATAGTAAGAACTAGCATATGTGCATAGTATACTCGGATTTGCGAGTGATTTGAAACATGTGCATTTTAATAACAATTTAAAACATATCTTTTAAAAAAATTCAATGAAAACATTTAATTCAATTCTCTATAAAAAAATCTGTATAAGAATTTCTGGTAACACACAATAATAATTTCGCATATTTAAATTTAAATAATAAAACAATAGGTTCATGTTTCTGAAGGAATTAACAAAAATTGATGTTTAAATACTCAAATACAATCCGAAATACACTCTGTTGCAAAAAAATATATGTACCCGTACATAATTGAGTTATAGCCGCGAAACATGGAATACAAATATCGTTTTAAGAGTTATGAGAATGATCAAACTGCCTGCGCCTATGACTTTATAAGGTAATGCAACGCGCATAACAACGACAGATAGTACAGCATTTAAAACGGCCGGTGTATCTCACCCATTTACTACTGGAACTCGATTTTCTGCTTTGATAAAGGATGCCTTTGAGACGTGCTCGACGGTGCTACAAACAATTGACGTAATTAGAAAGAGGTCGCATTATAGTCCTAAGGGAAACTGGTTGGTCCAACAAACATATCAGTCTGTGCCCAGTGTTGGCAAAAGTGAATCAGAGAAGGCTCTTGTAACCACAGCAGAGGTTCAGGATGCCCCAGTCAGACAAATGCTTGAGAGGACCGTACAGTCAGGAGAGGAACCATCTCTACACCAATGGCGTAACTGTCAGCCATTCCCCCTCAAATTATGCAAACCCATCCGGATTTGTGTCAAGCTTGGATTGGACAGTGTCCGATTAGAAGCATGTTGTCTTTAGCGACGAATCCTGTTTCTCTCTGAGTGCTGATGACCGCCGTATACTTGTGTGGAGTTAGACTGACCAGGATCTCCCATTTGTTGTCGAACGGCATACGTCCATCACACGTGTTGTGACAGTCTGGTAAGCCATCTCGTGGGATAGCCGATCTGCTCAAGTTGCGCTGCAAGCCAATCTAACGGCTCGCTTGAATTTCGACGATATTCTATAGTCTATTGTTCTGGCCATGCTGTCAAGCCGCTTAAGTTCCGTTTACCAACAAGACAACGCTAGATCTCATACTGCAAGAATTTCTCAACAATATTTTTGATGATTATTTCGGATGAAAAAAATAAAAATCGTTTTTCTATATGAACTCACATAAGTAGAATTATAATTTTTAAAGAACAAATAGTTGGGGAAATTACCATTCCCCAAATTTTTCATTGTCAAATATTTACAAAAAAATGTATGGAATTAATTGTCAAATATTTAGGAAAAAATGTAGGGAATTTATTGATAGTCATTATTGGAATTGGCCACTAGTGAGTCATATTACTCGGGGGGAAAAACAATATATCCATAAGTAGGATCTTAGTCATTTTTTTAAGTGTAGGAAAAGTCAGTACATGATCACCACTAACTACAATCCAGAGCATTGATATAAACACAATGTGTGGTCAATTATACTTGTTTTGGAAAATGTAGAGAATGACAGTTTATGAATATCATTGTGCTGTACTAATCTGCATTGAAATGCACTTCATTCTAGCCTATTATTTTTATGTATAGTGTAGGTCGTTTGATTACCACTATTGACTTATATTACTCGGGACCTCACCATACGCCAATAAATTGAATCACACCCCATTTTATAACAATGTGGGAAAGTCGGATTACAGCTTAATTAACTGAATTACCTTAACATAATTATCTGACTAAATTATCTGATTTAATTATCTTAAACCTTAGTATTTTTTTGATCAAGAAATAAATATTATTTGACTACTTGGATGATCCTTAATTGATCCAATAAACTATTTTTGATATTGTAAAGGAATATGTATCAGTAACACTGTGGTGGAAACAAAATTAAAGTCAATATAGATGGCACAATATGAATTGCTGCGCAAATAAAGTGGTAAAAGCATATGATCATGTCAGGGACGCTAGAGTTTTTCCTTCCATAATGCAAAGGAACTAAGTGTTTTGAGTACCACTTGCGAATGAAATTATAAACTGCAGCTGTGTAAAAAGTGTAACATAAGTGAAGTACAGTGCGAAACAACAAGAAATCACCCAATATAAGAATAATAATTGGGGTTACTATATACGCCTTATTTAACTGCCGCCGTGTTCACGCGGAGTACGATCACATTGAACATGTGGGTCCGTAAGTCCTTCAGAGAGGTTGGTGGTAGGGGAAGGAGGATACGGTCCCTGTGGACGCCTCCCCCACTGGATTCCGGTCTAAATTGGATTGATCTTCCCAGCCGTCCAAACAGTTACCTTACACTATTCTGATAGGTCGGACGGTCTGGATCACAACAACAAAACACGCGTTATTTAAAAAATGTACAAACTCTAGAATTTTGTTGATTTCTCTACAGTTTAAATTATTCAAAAGTATAGATTTTTATATTATTTTGTATGGAATCACAAGGAAAAATTTAGAATCATTGTTAGTTTCTTTTATGTAGACGGATAACACTTTGATTTGAGTTATGTATGTAAAAGAAATTAAAATGGAATATAGTATACTAAACACAAATCCTCATATGCATCCGATTCGTTGACATGACTGACCCTTTAATGACTGCAGAAAAATGATTTTGAAGCAAGAAAGATCAATCATGCATAAACCATTGATTATGAAACACTTTCAAACTGAAATGTAATTTTATTTAAACATCTTTAAAATGCGATACATTCAGCTGTGGTATTTGTAAAGTTATCACAATACTACAATAATTTATTATATTTGAAAACTCCGTCGAAAACAAATGGACTTTATTCAAATAATGTCATCGAAATATAAATCCCCTGGCTCTCTATATAAAAGCAGTGAATATATCAGTCATAAATTTTTTCTATTCCTTTCATTCAGCGACGATATTTTTAAAATTATCACAATACTACAATAATTTATTTTACTCAATATAAACATATGGAGGTAAAATAGCTTTCAAACTCCATGCTTAAAACTTCATCAGAAAAGCAATAATATGGAATCGTCTGCTTCTCTATGCAAAATCAATGAATATTTCATTCATATCAACTATATTGCAGACTCCAGAGATAAATAATTTTGCTTTAAAGACATTCAACAATTCTTATACAACTCATCTTGCAGATTAATGTGTTTACATTCTTCATACGTGAAAGTTAGGTTTCGTAGTAGAAATGATCAAAGTTTGATGATCATTAAAACTCCAAAATTTTGCAATTGCGTTGGAGCAGTATATAGATGCACATAAAAAAACAAAAAATAAAGCGGTTTCAGGACGGATGCAGCACTAAATATTTGACACAAGATGGATGCCATATTTTATTTTGAAATGAGTCACGTGATCTTTTATATAATATGGGTGCAATTATTATTATAATTTTTATTTAAAAAACTACTGAATATATTTTGCTGAAATTTTTTCATATATTTTTTGGTATAATTTGAATATTTTCTAAAAACTTCGAAGCAATTTGAAAATTTTAAATTGGTTTAAATTATTTGTGAAAAATTAGGTCCCGTAGGGTTCAATGTATTTCATTTTTTCAGCGAGTTCAATCCAAAACTAATTGAGTGATATTATTCATTTACAGTCCCATATGTCCCACAGACCGTCTGAACAACATACTAAAATGTCCTTTTGATAAAGTCATTTTTACAGCAGTTATCGTGGAAATGAACAGACAGACAGACAGAATGAACAAAGCCATAAACACTTTTTAACTATATTTTAGAGTGTTAAAAAGGAGGCTTTTTAAATCATATCTTAGAACCGCAAAATGATACATTGCAAAATGATACATTTTTTTCATTTTGATACTGAGTTTTATTCCATTCGACATGAATAATACATATTTCAGAAAGCTCAAAAAGTGCCAATATCAAATATATATAATATATTTTAAATAATTTAATATCATTTATAACAATGATATTGAACACTTTATTTAACTTCAGAGCAGAGTAATTTCTCTTTAAAAAGTAAATCAGAATCTGTGAAATATATACATTTATTTATTTAGAACTTTAGAACTTAAAACATTCATTATAGATAAAATATTTTGTTCCATCACACGAAAGCTGCTAATATTTAAAGAGAAATACATATGTTTATTTAGATTATTCATTTTAAGAAGAATTTTGCTAAGAATATACTATACAACAGTTGTAATTAGTTTTAAAATACTTTGAAGCAACTCTCTTGGAGGTTCTAATTAAATGAAACGTCCGTACATTTTTAATTAGCTGAGCATAATGAAAATGCTTATGTGACTGTTGAATTTTATTGAAAGTATCATGTAAGTGCAGAATGAAAAGCTACATATCAGGAAGAATCTGATAAGGGAAGGCTTCCTTAATTCCCAATGGGAGGAGCATAAAATATCTCTGTTCGCTTTTATGAGTACTGAAGTCATTAAAAATTATGTTTAGAGATTTTAACCGTATTCACATGTTTGTAGAGCATAACTAACTATTGCTTGCATGTAAGCTGTTTAAAGATCTTTATGAGAATTCTAGATTCGTGCGAATAAAAAAGTGCAATATATAAATAAATAAATATATATATATATATATATATATATATATATATATATATATAATGAAAGATTTTTATGATTACTTGTAATATATATATATATATATATATATATATATATATATATATACCCGAGAATACCTAAGAAAATTGCTTGTAAACTGAAGGTAAAGGCGAAAAATTGCAAATCAGAAACCAAGTGTAGCACGATCAGCTAGGCTTTTTATAGCTCCCAAGAAGTTTGGAAATTGAATAAATGGAATATAGTGAATATTAAAGAAATAAAATGAATATGAAAAGCATTTCTGAAACCATGTACGTTATCAAGGGCCATACATGCTCATTAATGCTGATTATACGTTTCTGTGTACACAACTGTAAAATGTATTACAGAAATGTATATATATATATATATATATATATATATATATATATATATATATATATGTGTGTGTGTGTGTGTGTGTGTGTGTGTGTGTGTGTGTAATATAAAATTGATATTTATAATCGAAAACTAAGTATAAACTACGTTAAGTACAAAAATTCCACCTGTAGCACATCCTTTACAAATATGTGTTAACACAAGTAACTGTACACTAAGACTAGATATAAAAATAGTAGGTAAATTATCGCTATAATGGTAAAAAAAGGGTGAGAGGAATAATTAATGGAATGATAAAATACGATTGAAAATGGCAAGATTATCAAATGTATACAAAAACCATTAATAAATGTTTAATTATATATTAAAATAAATACAAAAAATAGGAAATAGCAAACATGCAAATTATAGAAAAGGCAATAACAATTAGTTCAAGGTAAAATATCAAGATAAGCAGAAACAATCTGTTAAAACTACTTTAAAAATGGTGGTTAGTTCCGAATTACACACTGATCAGGGCAGCCATATAACTCGAAATTAAGACCGAAAGAATATCCAGTTCTTAACAATGGTTATAGTATATAACTATAAAGCCCATTTGAACTGTCTACTGGCTAAGGGAAGGAAAAATAATAAAATAGTATACCGTATACATACGGTATACAAGATGTACATCTACATGTATGATGACTGTCATTGAGGTAAATGTTTATAGATAGAATTTCTTATTATTGTCATATTAAATGTCAATATTTAAGGTTTTCTTTAAGTAAAAGCTATGTAGTTTTGCTCATTTATACTAGCGAACATATTTCAAACATTTTTACTGTTAGTGATTTTTGATATGGCTGGATCTCAACAATTCTCTCTTATATTTGTTTGTGCATAATGTCTGGTCTTTATCTTACAACTTGATACATTCGTATTCTATTTTGCAATGTACCGGCTCTCCGGGAGTGTTGTCGCGACGAAAAGTATGCTTAACCGGGGTGAGGGGGTCACAACCCCCCCGGCCATCTTTTGGTACATCGCTTCCATCCATACCTCTTTTCATTTTGAAAATATTTTTAATCCTCTTTCTAGTGCAGCTTTGCGCCTCTTAAGTGTGATTTCTGATAAATTTATAATATTATATTTCACGGTATTTTTATATATATATATATATATATATATATATATATATATATATATATATATATATATATATATATATATAGAATATATATATATATGTTTATTTATTTTATGTAATTTTTGATACATTTATTTGAAACTGTTGTATTATCTGTAGAATGGAGCATGCTGACATTCAAAAGTTTATGTCAATCGTTTTTTAAAGAAAAATTGCATAAGAAATGGTTATGTACGGGACATTATTAAAGGTTCTGATATTTTCATGATTTTGTAAAAATTTCATTCGAAAATTTCGGGATCTTCCATTAGATTGCATAGTAAGTCAATAATCTTTCAGTATTCACTGACTGGAAGGCCCAGACCACACGACCAACCCTAAGGCTTACGGTAACTTACTGTGTGGCCGGAGTATTCACTGACTGTAATTTGTGTACCAAATTCGAAATCGCTTCCACAGATTGATGGACAAATACACGGACATTACCTCAAAAACGTTCAATTCGAGTTCATGGGTCTTTCAAACGTGATCTTCATCGGAAACTTGAATTCAAATTTTGACCCTGTTTCGAAGCCTTCGCTATGTTTAAGGAAAGTGATAAATATTTCTCCCTCACTGTACATACATTATTAGAAATATCCAACTTCAAGGACTATTAATAAGTAACTGCATCAATTGTCAGCATGAAACTTTAAAATCTTTATATATTTAAGACATTTATGGTTTATTACCGGCTATTAATATTGTTTTTTTTAAATTTATTCTCACCATATCCATTCATGAACCATGATGAGGAATGTTTGTTGAAATCTAAATTATTTATTTTTCTAATATTTTTTTTCATTTTTCTTTGTATATACATAATATGATAACTCGATTAAATACCATAAATGTAACGTCATATATAATTAATTAATATTTTTAACCGAGAAATTAATTAACTTTCTAATTAATAAATGATATATAGTATTGTTACAATTTCAAAAGAAATAATCTAATAATCGTTAAACAACCGATATAACTAATCATTTCTCTGATCACATAATATTTTATCTTAAAGCATTCTATGTTATTCAACCAAAATGATTTATATTAAAATGTAGCCAACGGCTCTACCGTTCTGAAAACACCGGTTCCCTTTAGATCACTTAAGTTAAGCAGCATCGGGCGCGGATAGTACTTGGGTGGGTGACCAGCAGGGAACACCGTGTGCTGTTAGCTCATTTAAGTCGACGTAGTCGCCGAACAATCAAGGCGAGCGTTTTCAGAGATCGATCGGCCGCCACGTTGTGGGTTCAAGTCCTACGTAAGACATGGATGTTGTGTGTTGTGGGCACAGTGTGTTCCGCCCCCCTCTGGTGCGCCTGGGGCAACATCCTAGGACGGCAAAATGGCTCACGTTTTTCGGCCGTACATAGGGCTCACGAAGTAAGTCGACGCAGAGTCTAGTGCCTGGTCATTAGAAAAAAAAATATATTAAAATGTTTGTTTTGATTTTGCTGAACAATTTTAATGATGCGCACTGAAATGTATTTCGACTTTGTTTCTATGAAGATTTCATCAAATTAATTAATTTTCCATTTATAAATTATATATAGTATTGTTGCAATTTCCAAAGAAATAATCTAATAATCTTTAAATAACCGATATAACTAATCATTTTTCCAATCACATGTTATATCTTAAAACATTCTATGCTATTAAACCAAAATTATTTATATTAAAATTTTTTTCGTGATTTCGTTGAACGATTTAAAGACGCGCAATGAAATATATTTCGGCTTTGTTTCTTTGAAGATTTCAACATTTCTTTTCGGAACAGAAAGTCGCATTCACATCAAAGGAACTATTGATGGAAAATTCCATTCGTCTTTGCTTATCACATTAACAATAATAGTACCTTTTCAAGCAAGAAATTTTATTTGAAATTTCCAAATAAGCAATTTGATTAGCTATCGTTCTATCACAGAGCAGGTACTGAAAAGGGGGAATGAGGCGTGTAACGCTGATAAAAAAACTAAGTGATTTTTTCTTTGTCATTAACAGATTCCATACTTTTAAATATCGGGAACAGTAAACATAGGATTCATTTACTTAAATAAATTGAAACTTAATGTTATTTTTTGTGAGTATCTATAATGATAAGAAATTTGTACCTTTTGTTTGCTTATTTGTCGGTGTCGTCTGTAGCTGAGAATATGTGCAACGTGCAACCATGGCATTTGGCACGCGATTTTTTTTTTTCGAAAAAGTGTTTGGTTAGTTTGCAACACGAAATTTTACAGTTGTTTTACAAAGCGAATATTGCACAAATCGGTGCCAAAGCTACCTTTCAATAAATGCTCGAATGGTTTCTGTTCTATGAACAGACATTTTCTTGTATTCTTATGAAATACACACACACACACACACACAATAGTTAATATACTACTTGTAAAGCGCCATGCTGCTATTTACACGTGTATAATTATATACCCAAATAGGACAAGTAACTGTACTCGTAATAATGCTAGTAAAGTAATAAAAGACGGGGGAGTTGCGACTCCCGTCTTTCCGGTTAAAGCTTTTTTCTACCATGGCAAACGCTTCCGGTAGCCGATATTCACTACACCATTTTCTTCATGACGCTTTCAATACCATAAAAACAAATTACATACAAACATACATTTTCTACCGATTTAAAAACTTGTAAATCCATAAAACTAATCAACTATACTCCTAAAATAATCTATGTAATTTAATATAATATCCACAACTACTAGTCTAAAATACTAATGTTTGAAATTACTTCACTAGTGGTTATTTAAAGGGACGGTGGTCGTTGAAATTTTTTTTATTTATTTATTGACTTAGAAACATGAAAATTTGTATAAATATTCCTTTTAACATTACTATATAAAATACCATTATTTTTTTTCAATTTTTTAATAATTTTGAATATTTTTTAAAATTAATTTTGTTTAACGAAAATTTAAAAATGCTCCTTGTGTGCCACTTGTTCACATTTTTGATTAATTTCACGTTATAATCACTCAAAAATATATTATGAATAAATTTGGGTATTCATTTTTAAATCCCTTAGAAAGTTAATTTTTAAAAAATATTTTTCTACATAAAAACTTAATTTTCATCATTTAATTAGGTTCTTATTCACTTTTAATTACCTTAACAAAGTCCAATTACAAAATGCATATCCAGTTTCATTAAAACGTATGGAAGGTGTCTTCCTGCCAAATTGCATGCATCTCAAACAAAAATTAAGACGCATGGAGCATTTAAAAATGTAAGAATCTTTGAAAATTCCGTTTCGAAAAAAAAATGCATTTCACCTTTTGCTTACGGGTGGGACATCGTATATCCCAAACGGAGATCCCCCCAAAAAGACAGATATTTGAGATACCCTATCCCAAACAGTTCGACCCGTCTTTGCAGGCATTGGCGTCCATGGAAATCACCGGCAGAAACATTGCACATGCTGCAGCAGGTGCAATGTCGATTTTTACTCATTTTAACGTCCACTATCCTCTTAATACTCTAAAATAAATACATATACAAGTTCAAATGGGCCAAAGGCATGTTACTAAAAGTTTATAATTCAAAATCCCAGAACCCTATGGGAAATGTGCATAACACTTTTGTCAAAGTCACGTTACCCAAGCACCTTCATGCCCTTCCATTAAGGCCACATAATAAACTAATGTTTGAAATCCAAGACAAAGTGTTCACTTTAAAAAATTGGATACAAGATCAACTGGCAATATTTATCGCCATTTAAATACAAAATCGCAAAAATACACAATGTTTCAGACTCTCCTTATAACTCTTTCCAATGGACCAATCCGATACTCATCGATGTTTAGCTACTTTCTCGAATTATGTTTCCAATATTTGCATCTTGAAGTAAATAATAAATGCTCGTCCGATTATCCAAAAAAAAAAAAAAACACGTTAATACAATTTACGTTTCGTCTAAATTGTGTTGAAAAACGTATCATAATAGCATGACTACCAAATATAGCTCCAGTTATGAAATACCTGTGTGCAGCTATATGAAGCTACCAGATTTAAAATCCTTAATTTCGCTCTACCCATGCCACACTCTGCATAGTACATTGCCGCTGTTAAGCGATATATGAATAGCCATATGTTGTTTTTACTCCAAAAAATCTATTTTTAGTAATGGTCACAGTTAAACCATTATAATTGGATACTAGTCTTACCAGAAAATCTGGTGTATAACCCTTGATTGCCTCTTTCAGAAAGCGACGATCACAAATGTATCTATCGTTCGTAATATCTATCGTATTGGTAGAATTCACCAACTTGTAGTGTGCCATCTGATTTCTAATCAGATTTCTGAATATGTCTCGGTGTAAACAAGTTGTCCATGACGTTAAATATTTAATATCGAATTTAAAGGTGCTACGCTTATCATACATTCGATAACTCTGTGGTGTCGTAGTTCTCATTATAGTGAGATCCAAAAAATCTAGACTTTGATCTTCATTACATGCTGTTTCTATTAAATTTAAACATGGAGGATAAAAATCAAACTTTATTGTACAGTTACAATCCTCAAATCCGCATAGGAGATCCTCCACGTATCGAAGAAATACTAACCTCATTTAAAATATGTGTCCCCCTTCCTATTTATCTAAGTAAATATCTGCCAGAATATAAGAGCAGTTACCACCCATTGGGACCCCCTTAATCTGTTTATAAAAGTTTTATCCATTAAAAAGAACTTTTTCGAATAAAACCAGTTTCACCAAAGCCTTGAACTTTCCTATAGAAATGTAAAGTTGTAAATCGCAACTATGGTAAGATTCCATAAGGATGTTTATGCACACACACACACACACACATATATATATATATATATATATATATATATATATATATATATATATATATATATATATATATATATATATATATATATATATATATATATATATATATATATATATATATATATATATATATATATATGGTGTCCCAAAAACATTTACATCAGCTTTTATTCCTTAAATATTGATCTTAGTCATATATAATAAATTATAAAGTTACGTAAAAAAAGTACAGAATTTTACAAAATTGATTAAAATTTTCAAGGGAATTGAATTTTAAGAAATACAAAACTTAAATTTTTATACGGCCCCCGTACAAAAACATTTCCTATGAATAAAATGTGTTCCATACACTAATAAGGTGATGTACAAAATTTCAGCATTTTAATATAAAAAGTCCCAGAGATATGAAAATATAAAAATGCTGACTTAAACCACTTTTCGACGCATCGACAAGGATTCTTAGAGGAGAAAAATCATGGAAGCATATTTCAGGAAGCATATTTTTGAAAAATTGTAACTAAATCTAAAGATAAACAGCAGATGTCATTTGTCTATGATGCATTTCTACGTTGCGTCATTTGCTCGCTTGCTGTACACATTTACATTTTAATTTGCGATTAATCCTTCACCAACTTTGTTTAAACATATATTTGGGAGTTTTTATGATAAAATTCTGAAATTTTGTACATCAACATATTAGTGTATGGGGCACATTTTACTCATTGGAAATGTTTTTTTACGGGACCGTATAAAAAATTAAATTTTGTATTTCCTCAAATTTAATCCCCTGAAAATTTTTATCGATTTCATAAAATCTGTAACTTTTTTTATGCAACTTTGTCATTTATTATATATGTCTAAGTTCAATATTTAAGGAATAAAAGCCGAGGTCAATGTTTTGGAACACCTAGTATATATATACATATATATATATATATATACAGAATTCATAGATTATCAGATAAAATATTTCATGCTTTGTAAATTAATATCCTAAAACATACCAGTGTATTATATAAATATCTAGTATATTTAGTAAATGGTATAGCTAATAAGTTTAAATTAGCTGAATAATCTTCTATTTCATCCTTAGTATCTTATATTAGCATTCTCTTGTATTAGCATTACAATGTATTTGCATCCTCTTAGACATTTGCCTCTTTGCTTTCATCATTTTTCAAGCCCCTTCATTACGTAGCTTTTACAGGTGAATTTATAACATTTTATACATATTTGCAATACTGTTATTTATATCTCGCTTTGGACAACAGTTGATCTCCACGTTTATATCCTGTGAATGGCAACAGTAGATTCGTTATTTATTGCTTTAAGAGAGGACATGTGCATAATTTTCTATTTAACAATATATTTGATTCTTATTTTATTTTTCACTCTTTAGACTTGCAGACCAAATATAAGGAGTTCATAGATATTATCTATCTCTGTTTTTAGAATTTTTTTTTTTTGGTCAATTATAATAGATACCCCTGAAAACGAATTTGTATAAAATTAATTCCTTTTTAAGCCTAGGGTTTCCCCACGTGTTTGGCTTTAATGCTCTGTTTCTAAATATTCGATATTTCACCATTGATGGTTTTTATTATATATAGCTTGATGACAGGATATATGCATTTTATTCTCCCCTTGATCGATGAAACTCCATGTTTTACTTCTTTATACGTAGCTATATTATAAAGAAGGTACGGTTATTACACCTTATCTCTAGACTATCATTGGAATTTCATATATATGTATATATATATATATATATATATATATATATATATAATATAACAGCGAGAGAGAGAGAATATATTCAATTTTAAAAATTTTGACATAGACGAATTGAGCGACAATCCGAACTTCGTAATTTAAAATAATCTAAATTGAATATTACACACTGCTGTAAAACAAAAAATATGTTTATGTGGTCGCCTGTTCATTAAATACGATATTTATATGATGTCAGTACACTGTATAATTTTTACAGATGTTTGAACGTTTGCTGTTCGGTGCATGCGTATTGCATCGAGACATTTTTTTCTGTCTTTGAGAGTTTGCTGTTAGTTTCAAAGTCTTACATCTTAATCTTCTGACTTATAGAGGACGAATACTTGGTAAATTATGCTTGTAACGGTTTGTTGATATGTATGTGAAAGGTAGAATAATTTTTTCAATTTCTTGTTCTGTTTTCTGGGTGTGAAGTGATATGGAAGCAATGCAATATTACAATAATCGATATAGCAAAAACGTTTATAATTTGTCCGAATATTTTAAGAAATTAAATCACTGCAATATTTGCAGGCGAAGACGCATTCAGGTTTATTTAGGATGTATTACGCCTGCATTGCAGGGGGTGGGGGCCACTTGCATGCTCGTCCATGCAACAGGCCACTACGGCTTTTGAAAAATTGAATACGTGAAAGTATGCAATTAATCCTTGCTTTAAACCCAACCCGGGAAACGCAAGGTACATTTTCTAGCATTTTATAAACAGAGTGCCAAGGACAATCGTGAATCAGGCCAAAATTTTGACAAGTATTAGAATAATCGTATATGTTTTATGCTTGTGTATAGGAAATATTATTTACTCTGCACAGTGTGGCAACTTTGGGGAGACTGCCCCTCTTCTTTAGAGGGGTACTGGGGACCGCCTGACGTCCTTATAGAGATAGGGGATAATGTCAATTTTAAAGTTGTTGAGTAGTGCAAAATTAGCAAGGAAACGAAGCATCATTTTCTTACCGCAAAAAATAGAAAATAAATCTGTAAATAATTATCTTTGAAGAAAATAATATTAATCTGCATGTAAAAGTGTAAACAAAAAGATGTTGGAAAACATGCGGATACGTCTTATTGCACTTTTGCAAACACGGATCGTTGAAGGTGAACATTTTGTATTTTGTATAATAAAGTCAATTAGCTTTAGCTATAGCGAATAAAATATTTCGTGGCGTTTCTTTCGACGAGTTTATTGCAACCAATGTTTTGTGCATATCTGATATCAAATAAAGAGACTGTCGAGAACTAAAAGAAAACTTGTGAGCGAATAAGCATTAAAACATTTAATACATGGATTAAGCAATTTAGTCAGTTTATTAAATGCTTTTACTAATAAAATTTTACTATATAAATGTATAGTTTAATTTCCATTCGATTCAAAAATTGAAAATCTAAATTATAACTATGAATTTTTATATTTCAGAAAAGTTAATTTATATTCTTATTTATATAAAAATAAAAGCGATTTTATATCTTTTGTGATTGTATAGTTATCGTACATAAATTCGTACGTAAAAAAGTGTGTACAAAAAAGTGTGTACGTAAAAAAGTGTATAAATACAAAATAATCTTACCATATTATCATATTAGTATTGCATTTACATCAAGCAAGTGGAATTTTGTACTTTTGGTGACTTTATTGTCACAAAATTACCCGACTGAGTAGAATGAATTATCCGGAGTCGTAATAAAATCCTTAAATATTAATTAATATATTTTATTAAACGGGTTACTGAATTTAATCCAGCACTGAGCATGTATAATTACTTTCCTTATATACATAATGTATAAGGAAAGTATTGTGACGGGGTCGAAAATTCGAATTCGAGTTTTTGACGGGAGAGTACGTTTCAAGCATCCCTGATCACGAATCAAACATTTTTGAGGTGATGTCTGTGTGTGTGTGTGTGTGTGTGTGTCAGTGAGACTTTGGAGACGATATCTTACGCGCAAATAGAACGATTCGAATGAAATTTGGTACAAAAATCACAATTCGTATATACTGGAAGCCTATTGTTTTTAAACGTAATCGAATGTTCAGAACCCCCTTAATTTTCGAGTGATATATTAAAAAAATCATCAAAAATCAAAATTTTTAATAAAGTCATGCAAATAGACATTTCTTACGTAATTTTTCCTTAGAAAACTATTGACATAAACTTTAGAACGCTAGCATGAACCGTTCTCGGGATATTGCACATTTTTTAAATAAATTTATCAAAAAATCCCATAAATTTAAAAAATATATATTAACTATTGAGAACCATGTTCATTTTTCATATGTAATATCATGCGATAAATTTGATGACATCATTCTCGTGGATCTAGCTCGTTCCACTCATGAGAAAAGATACTTTGAGTAATACTTTTGTATTTGAAAGCCAATAATTTATGTGCTATAAGAATAACTAATTTCTCCGTCCATAACGCTTGGCAAAACTTTGGCGACAAATTTGGTGGAATGTCGCCAATTTGGCGACTTTTTAAATGTTGCCAAATTAACGAAAATCTCGCCAAATGGATAAAACTGACACTAAATCAATGAAAATGACGACTAATTGACGAAAATTTAATATCTTGGAAAGAATATAAATATCTACTATAAGAAAAACCTATTTTTTATTGTAAAAGTAGTAAATTCATTGCATTATATAAGGAAAGTCATGTGTTGTCCACATCAGATTTTTTTTTTCTTCACTGTCGGTCTTAATGTATTTAGATATTTTAACTAACTACCGTTTCGTTTTATAACATGTTTTATTACATATATTTTAATTATAAACGTGTATTTTACTGTGGATTAATCAAAGTAATTCTAAAGAAATATGTCCTGCTACGATTTCGCAATTTCATTGAATTCCTTAAAGCCATATATATAATTATATATAGTAGATCAAAGTTCTTAAAAAATGTTTATATTTACTTCGAAACGAAACGTCGCATTCAGATCAAAGGGATTTTATCGGCTTTATACTGCCGCCCAAGATGGCATGTTGATGCTATTTTGAGGTGTCTTATCTGGCGAAGTTCTATATTTCATGGAGTAGGTATTGAGAAGAAGTATATTGAGAAGAAGTGTAGATAGATAGAAATTTTGTTTTGTAAAAATATCTCTTATGGAATTTTTTCTTTTAATCATAAACATTTTGAAATATATATAAAAATCGTAATTGCTTTAATACAGAGTGATTAAAAAAGTCGCACAGCTCAAATGTAAAAATCATATAAAATACGAAGAACTATATGTAGATTTGTTTCTGCTATGTATTGGTATTTGTTATGTATTGAGTGTTATATTTCATAATGTAGATTTTTTTAGTTAGATAGTATTAATATACTCTCAAAAATCTGATATGGGCAGCACATGACTTTTCCAACAAACACAAATTCATTTTCTCTTTATTTCTTTCAGAATTCATTAAATCGAGTTTAATTGCACAAAATAACATATATAATTACTTAAAATTACACTCAATGTGTAGTTTTAATTGAATTTTCGTTTTCATTTTGACAGTACAAAAATGAAAAACAAAAGCAAAAACAAAAAAAAATTAATAAATAAGTAAATTTCGAGAACTATTTGTTGAGTGGGGGTGGGGGGGTGGAGGTGGTCTTATTCTTCTGCGGTTGTCAAAAAGTACGTATAACATAAGCATTTCATTGGTATTTTTAAGCGTATTTTGTCTTTTACTTTAGATTTAGACGATTTCTGGGATCATTTCGTAAAACAGAAGGTTATTTTTCTCCAAATGGTACTAAAGTCTAACAAGCACCGGTGTCATCCACAAGCTACTTATCTATAAAATTTTGTGAAATTTGGTCCATTTTTTTTTAATATAAAGTGAATACATACGATTGTTGCGGGCTATTTAGCAAAAATAGGATTTTTCCCCCGAATATTACCAAATTCTAATCGACACCAAGGTACAGTTATCGGTAAAGTTAAGTAATTTACGAGCAATATTATTTCTGTAATTATCAGACACAATTCATTTTAAGAATGAACTGGATCACAGCGTAAAATGCAGCGGAAATGAAGCTAAATGTAACATAGGCACTTTTGGGAAATCATTTTATTTATTTCTTCAGTGCAACAAGCCGAAACATGAACGGCCAAGTGAGCACAAATCTACTCTGGAACAGAAAATAGCTAATCAATAGATCCCAAAATAGCAGTTCCATCTACCGTTAAGAAAGGAAAGTAAAACGGGAAAATATAGAAAATATGAATTAGATGAAATATGAACTAAATATGAAATAGAAAATAGGAAATATGAACTTGAGATGTAAATAAAAAATAATTAATAAAATGCAGAGTATATAAAATCGACTTGGGGAGCAGAAACAGGGGGAAACAGAGAAAGAAACATTATACACGGTTATTCCATACATAGGGTTTCATACATAGGCTAACATAGGATTATGATATGGGGCGTCATTGACAAATCATTAACCAGATTACAAAATTTTTTATTGATATGAAGAGCTTCAAAGAAATCGAAAACTTAAGAGCACTTTTGAATAATGGAGGTTGGAGAAAAACGTGCTTAGTTATTGTTATTTGCGCAAAATGTTACGTTCTGATCCGGTTCTTATAATTATGCGCAAAATAATTTGCTTTGCTTATTCATTATAATTGTCAAAATTATTCATTATTATTTTAAAAATCTAATTTAGCTCATTTATCAGTTATATATGCACATTTAACTAGGATTGATTTAAATTTAAATCAATTCAAATACCTCTTACATTATTTGTCGAATTCGATTGAATTATTTCAATTAACTTAAAATAATATTTAACAGTGTACAGTTCGTGGAAAATTACACTTTATATTTTCGGAACTGAACGTCGCAGGCAGATCAAAGGAATGTTATCGTATCTTTTCATTTAGCGAGAATAACTCATTAATGCTGCAATATGGAGTATTTTCAAGGAAGAAAATCGTTATCTTTTAAAGTATTAAACCAAGTCATGTGACAGGAAAGTAAATAAAAAGGAACTTATTATATGGAAGTATCTCTTCACATTTTTATCTTTAGCTTTAATCTTAAATACTGACAAATGTAAACTAAAGATACACTGCTCACAACTGAAATCGCAACACCATGAAGGAATTGATATATCTTTATGGAATTTACAGAATATATATGTATATATATATATATATATATACAATATATATATATATATATATATATATGTACAATATATATATATATATATATAATATATATATATATATATAGTATATATATATATATATATATATATATATATATATATATATATATATTCCTCAAGTACAATCTAAATGAAATATAATATAAAATCCAATCCTCTCTACAACCCCGTAAACACACAACTTCTAATTGTATTATTCCATTTTCAATTTCATTTTTTCATATTATATATATATATATATATATATATATATATATATATATATATATATATATATATATATATATATATATATATATATATATATATATATATATATAATATATATATATATATATATGTATATATATATACAATATATATATATATATATATATACAATATATATATATATATATATATATATATATAATATATATATGTATATATACATATATATATATATATATATATATATATATAATATATATATGTATATATACATATATATATATATATATATATATGTATATATATATATATATATATATATATATATATATATATATATATTGTAACATGGAGATGTGCAAATGATCAAACAATCATACCTGGAAAATGAAAGCATATAACTTTATTGGCATTAGATCAATATGAAATACGAGCGGCTAAGCAGGATTGAATACGGTGATGCATCCCGTCAATGAGATAGATGAGATAGTGCTGAGATAATGAGATAGTGCTGAGGGATGGCATTCCACACAGCATGAAATTGGGCTTGTAACTAAACATGATTTGCTGGAATTGGGAGTTCTCTTAATCGGTGATCCATGATGTCCCAGATATGCTCAATTGGTGACAAATCCGAAGAATATGCTGGCCACGGCAGGATATCGAAATCTTGTAGATTATGTATAGTTAGCCGTGCAGTATGTGTGCCTGAAATTATCTTGCTGAATAAATGATCCAGGTCTGTTGGACAGATATGGTTGTACCACCGGTCTCACAATGTCAGAAATGTATACTTGCGCCGTGATACTACCAGAAACCTGGACCAAAGATGTTCGTCCACCAAATGTTATATCACCTCTAACCATGAGACCACTTGGGGGGGGGCTGTGTGGCAACTGATAGAAAAAGCTTCCTGGTGGCGTTGTTGAAAGTGCGCCATAAGCGAGTACGGCCATCTGGCATGCCAAAACAGAATCGTGATTCAACCGTGAAGAGAATGTTTCGCCATTCTGTCGACTAATTGCTTCTCATTCGACACCACTAGAGGCGACATAACTGGTAAAGACGTTGAAACGGTAGATATTGAAAATATCGTCTACCTCGGAATCCTGCGTCATGCAAACAGTTTTGAATTGTTTGCATCCAAACCAATGAACGAATTACCTGTAGTGTGGGATAACTGTCGCTGTAACACGGTTGCTGTGGTAAACGACTCCCGCACAACGCGTCTCAGAAGTATACGATCTACAAGTGGTGTGGTACACTTGGAAGCTCCACTACCTGAACTTCGTATCGTTTCGTTGTCCCTAACCGTAACAAACGCCGTTGAACTGTGTTCACATCGCGATCCAATAGTTCACTGATCCTTCGAAGGCTCATTCCACCCTCACGTAAAGCAATGGTTTGTAGCCGTTCCGTTGACGGCAACTAAATGTATGTGGTACGTCGACGTACTCTTGGTATACTATGATGATTTTTACAAACTGAAACCAATGACGCTACAATTTAGCTGTGATATCGCTCCTCCTTGACCTGACGCTTTTATGCTGCTAGGCAAGGTGTTACGTCGAAACTGTGATCATTTGCATATATCGCCTGTTACACCTACAATTTAATGATGTTGCGTTTTCAGTTGCAAGCAGAATATATCTATATCTATATATATATATATATATATATATATATATATATATATATTGTATATATGTATTCTAATATTTAACTGCTAATATATAATATTATACTGCTAATATACTAATATTTAGTATATTTCAATTGACCGAGATAACTAGCAACAGTAAAATGATATTAAAACAATGTGCTTTTTTCAATAAAATAAAATTTTGATAAAAAAAATCCTTTAAGATTTATTTCAGTTCATTTTATAAAAAAATTCAATAAAAATACTATAATTTTTTACAATATTTTTCAAAAGAATTGTTGAGGGAAGCAGTTAAACGTCAAGCAATTCCGACACTTATTCACGATCCAATACTTATCCTGTCGTTTTGCAGGAACTCAGAACTGTTATTTGGCTCGGCGATAGGTTTGTATAACAGAACCGATCGGAAGTTGTCATAATAAAGTAAAACATAACGTAAATTACAGCAAATCATAACCTAAGGCTGTATAGTCCTCCCGAAATTAAATTTAACGATTTAAAACCTATCAGTTTTTATTTTAATAATTTATACTGTATTGTATAATGTGTGGTTTTTCTTAATTTGTACTTTCTCATACTATGTTGCTTAAACTAAAATTTTCGGATTCGAGATTTTAATGTCAATATATAATTTAAGACCTCTTAAACATGTTTTGACTATTATTGGGGTGATGAACGTCTGTATTTTTGTCTTTATGTCTGTCTGGCCGTCAATTTCTTGTGTACACAATAGCGGCCACAAATACTAATGGATTTTCACAAAACTTTCTTTCAGTGAGAGATATTACTTACTGTTATTGTAAAATAAATTCACATAATCGTTAAAGAGTCTTTAGTAATATTTAAATTCCATTTAAATTTGTTTCCTTGCAGATCTACCTTATTCTAGCAAAAATATGTTCGTTATTATTTACAATAATAATCTTTACTATTTTAAAACAAGAGAGAGAGACCGGCATCGTGATTGACATTGGCAGGACGAAAATTAAAATTAAAAAAAAAAAAACTAGACATATGATCATCTGCGCACATACTTCGTACACTTTCATATATATTATTCCTATCAAAGTCTTTAGGCACCCAAAGCATTTTGTAATGTAATGTCCATTACTATACACGTTAGGTCTATATGTGATATAGTAACCATGCCTGATAAAGTTTTCACAGGACCCCTAGCAGAGAATTTGAAAATTTAGAATAACAAATTTGGCGACAAAGTGAGATAGACGAAAGAAATATAATTACAAAATTGAACATAGAAAACTTAATAATAATAAAATTAATAAAAGAATGTTAATGAAATTTTGACCCAAATTTTAGGATCTATTTAGCAACATTTTTAGTAATAATACTTTAGTGAATTAAAGTTTTATAAATTTAATTATTTAGTATGATGTAGGCAGTATGATGTAGGCAGCATATGATTTGCGCTACATAATGTAAAGGCTATTTCTTTCACAGTGAAATAATATGTACAAGATCCATGGCACACTGCTTTATTAAATTGTTACGCTTTTTTTTTAATGACAACATGTGATAATATTTCGAAGTACCAAATTAACGCATAGTTATTAATTAGCAAGTTAATGTTTTACCAGATATAAGAAATATTTCTAGCGTCCACTATGCAGCACAGGCCCTATATTAATCTTTTTTCATTATTTAAAACTAGTGATTTACTATATAAAACAAAAGGTTCGAGTTCCACTCAACAGATTACTAAGTTCAAATCTAAACTGAAATTATACTTTCCTTATGTCAATTATTTATTTAACTTGTAATTATTTTATTTGGAAACTCGCTTCTGTTACTACCTCAATTATATAATAATCGTACGCCGAGTCCTCAAATAGGCATTTCAATAAGTAAAACCATACCAGAATGCTTTTAATATTAAAATTACACGTAGTAAATGGAAATTTGACACTTTTGGCTTTCTTCAGTATAGTAAAGTAATTTATATATACGCCAGTGCAAAATTCGCAATATAATGTCATTGAAATTTAATTAATATTCTCGTGAAAGTCGAAATATAAAACTATTTCTAAAACTGATTTATCGCTGCAGTTAACCATTCTGTTGTCTAGCTCGTTAGTTTAAGAGGTAAGCTATCATTCCTGAAGTTTTAGTTCAAAGTACCTGTAGTACTTATAAAAATGGAGAGTACTTTTATCCAATGTCACCTCCATTGCTTCATTAATTATGAAAGTTTTCAAAATAACAAATAATTATCTCAAAAAGTGGTTTTGAATTGTCCCTAATAGCATTTCATATTGCTCCAATATTGGACTAATATTGTGTATCTTGGCATTACATTGGAAATATTTCCAATATAATTCCAATATTGGGCAAATATTGGGGGTTATATTGGCCTCCATTATCGGCTATTTTCATTATAATATTACGTCAATATTGGTGTTACATGGGAAATATTGGCGTAATATTGTTCCAATATTTTAAGCTAATATTGGACCAATTCCGTCAAAATGTCTACTTTTTCATATTGGTCTAATATTGGGCCAATTCCGTCAAAATGTCTGCATTTTCATATTGATCTAATATTGGGCCAATTCCATCAAAATGTCTACTTTTTCATATTGGTCAAATATTGGGCCAATTCCATCAAAATGTCTACTTTTTCATATTGGTCAAGTATTGGGCCAATTCCATCAAAATGTCTACTTTTTCATATTGGTCCAATATTGGGCCAATTCCGTCAAAATGTCTACTTTTTCACATTGGTCTAATATTGGGCCAATTCCATCAAAATGTCTACTTTTTCATATTGATCTAATATTGGGCCAATTCCATCAAAATGTCTATTTTTTTCATATTGGTCTGATATTGGGCCAATTCCATCAAAATGTCTACTTTTTTATATTGGTCTAATATTGGGCCAATTCCGTCAAATTGTCTACTTTTTCATATTGGTCTAATATTGGGTCAATTCTGTCAAAATGTTTACTTTTTCATATTGGTCTAATATTGGGCCAATTCCATCAAAATGTCTACTTTTTCATATTGGTCCATTATTGGAGCCAATAAAAAGCCAATATTAGTCCAATATTGGATTACTAGTAAGAGTGTACTTTTATGTCATCCAAGTAGCATGACAATGCTGAGTGCATAGATTATGAATATTTTAAGTTAAACTCCAAATATGCCACCTCCATGTCAATATTTGAATCATAGTTTGTACAACTGCATTGACTTAACAGGAACACAAAAACACAAAATAAACAATAAAACTTTAACTTTTTTTCAAGAAATGTTGGTTGTCAAATTTCCACTTAATTTCAGAATGACCCTTATAGAGAAAGTGAACATATTTGACATACATATTTAATTTTACGTAATGTCTCTGATAAATTTATTTAAAAATACGCACAATATCTGAAGAAGGTTTAATGCAAGAATTATAAAATGAATGCCCTTTATTTTCAGAGATAAATTGAGTATACAATTTATTATTAATTAACTTTGTCAAATATTCTGCTTTTTTAAACATTTTTCTCAAAAATACATTTGAAAATTGAGATCTTTCGAACAATCTATCGTGCTTTAAATTAATAGTCTTCCAGCAGTCGCTGATTGTATTAATGGTATCAATATTTCTTTTACAAAATTAATCATTCTTCTGATAGATATCAGATCCACAGACATACAAACACACATACACAATCATGCACACAGACTTAATAATAAATATTTCGGCAACAGTTCATGTAAGCGATATGTTATTTTCTTTCTAATCAAATATTAATTAAACTATTACTTATTTATTACTAGAACGTATTATCCGAAGTTGTTTGGGTCCTATGAGCACCCACTACGTAAATAATATAAATACAAATCTAATACCACTCAATTTTCAATTTTTGTCGCCAGGCATACTCATATACACATTTCCCCTTAGCATTCGGTCCAGATCGGAGCAGGAAACTGGAGCAATATATAACACACTTCATTAGTAAAATCCTGTATTTAAATTTTTATACGTTTGCTTGAAAATTCATTGAAAATAATTTTCATTTTGTATGTGTATGCGAAGATATTTGCCTTTATTTTTGCAAAAGTGCTAATAGGTTACAGTCAGCTTAAACGATGCATATTTCCATATTTTTAAAGACATATTTATATAAAGGAATTGACTTACAGATACAGTTCAATGATTGTTGGAGAGAATAATCTTCGATTCTTTTAAGTCAAGACGGAAAATCTGTCACAGTATTTTCGATTGTTAAGGAACGGAAGTGTGTGAAAATTACTTAAAATGGTGCTTCATCACAATTCGGTTAAAAATAAATCTCTCAGATCCGTATTCTCCCGGCATCTGAAGTATCTCTGTACCAAATTTCGCTGCTGTTCTAAACTTAGAGTTCCAGCAACAAACGACACACACACACAAATATTTTATTTTATTACTTAAGACTGCCATAATTGATAAATGGAATTAGTTGGTATAAAACAAATATTTATATATATATATATGTGTAATTTGGTTTTTATATCATGGTTGATTTATTTTTACAGCATTTGCAACTATAATTATAATAAAAAAATCCAAATCGAAATGTTGGCGTCGTCAGTTGTTAGATATGAGAAACAAGTTATGAGTTGTGTGTGAAAATGAAACAATCATAGTTAGGCAAATGGCAATGAGGCAGTTAGTGATATTCAATTAGAGCAACAGACTAGTAAAATGGGGTCAAAATGCTACGGTATGTGCCCGATGTTAATGTATATTAGGTCGAATGGCGAATTGAAATAAGATAAAAATGAACTGGTCTCAGACGGGTGCTTTCTCCTCCTTAAGCGATTTTATAGTAATTTAATGTAATTTTAATTACCATAAAAATAGAAGTGTTAATAAATGCTAATTTGTTTTAAGCCAAACATGTGGATTTTAATGAGTAACGTTTTTAACACGTTACAATAAAGTTGAAAAGTGTTTATGACTTTCTTCATTCTGTCTGTCTGTCCGTTAGCAGGATAACTGCCGTAAAAATGACTTAATCAAAATGAAATTTTAGTATGTTGTTCAGACGGTCTGTAGGACCTATGGGAAAATAAATGAATAATATCACCCAATTAGTTTTGGATTGGATCCGAGTTGAAAAAATGAAATACATTGAACCCTATGGGACCTAATTTTTCAAACATTTTTTAAGCGGATTTGAAATTCACAAATTGCTTCGAAAATTTTAGGTAATATTCAAATTATTTCATAAAATATATAAAAAAATTTCAGCAAATTTTATTTCAGCATATTCAGTAGTTCTTTAAAGAAAAATTAAAATAATAATTACACCTCTTATATGAAGCGATCACGTGACCACGATATGAAAAGATCACGTGACCCACTTCAAAATATAATATGGCATCCATCTTGTCTCATAATCGTGATTTTTAAAGTTCTTTTTAATTCATATTGAGTGTTGTATGCGTCCTAAAACCGCTTTATTTTATAAATTCTGTGCATCTACATACTGAAATAACGCAATGACAATATATTTGAGTTTAAATGATCATCTAAATTTGATTATTTCTACAACGAAGCCTATTTTTCACTTATGTAAAATGTAAACAGCAAAATATGTAGGATGAGTTATATAAGAGTTGCTGTATTTTTTTAACGCAAAAGTATTTAAATCATGGAGTCTGCATAGCTGATATGAACGAAATATTCATTGATATTATAGAGAGATGGACGATTTTTTTTTTGATGAAGTTTTAGGCATAGAGTTTAATTACTTGTAGCTCCATGGTCTTAAGTTTTTAAATAAAATAAATTATTTTGGTACTGAGATGAATGGAATGATTAGGAAAATGTTATGACTGAAATGCTGCTTTTATAGAGAGCCAGCGGCGTGTTATTTTTTCTATGACGTCATTTGAATGAATGTCAGTTAGTTTCGATGTAGTTTTTAAACATAATAAATTATTGTAGTTTTATGATTTTAAAAATATTACTGAGGAATGTATCGCATTTTAGAGATGTTTAAAACAGTCAAGCATATTTCAATGCCGTCATTTGAATGAAGTTCATTTTTTTCGATGAAGATTTAAGTTTTCAAATATAATAAATTAATGTAGTATTGTGATAAGTTTTAAAATATTACTTAATGTATTGTATTTTCGAGATGTTTAAATGAAATTGCATTAAAGTTGGAAAGTGTTTCATAATCAATGCTTTAAGCATGATTGATATTTCTTGTTGATTTATTGATTATGGTAAAGAGGGGTTCGCATAAAGAAGTAATGGTGGGTATTGCCGTCATGTTAGCAATTACTAATGTTAGCAATTATTATAATGAAAAGTTAATACATAACATAATTTAAGTCTCCTCTACTTAAAGTATGTAATATTTATATTTTATAATTAACCACATCTATGTTATAATTCTTATTGTACTGCACCTTTTCATTCCGGCAAAGTAATATATTTCTTTATAGTTCTCTCAAAATTACAATATTTTTTTTCGAAACGGAATACCGCATTCAGATCAAAAGAATTATATTGATTATTTGTTCTTCCTAGCGTAGCACATTAATGATAGGATATAGTGTCTTTTCAAGCAAGAAATTCGATATAGCTGTCGTTATCTCATAGTAAAGATATTGAACAAGGGTCATATGACTTCTGAGATAGATGAAATGGAATCTTTATCCGAAACGTATTTTTATGGCATCTATTCCATGTCATTTTCTCTAGTATGAAAATGTAAAAAACGTAGCATTTAATTAAATTTAGTATATATAGTTTCGACCGTTCTTAGTAAAACGTTTTATTTATTGGCTGATCATCTTAATATATTGTTACTATGTATATTTTCTATTTTAAAAGTTTCCTGCTGGAAAAATATCAGTTACTTCTAGCAATTGGCATTTTGGTTTGAATCGTTTGACGTTAGCGAAAAAAGTGGCGAAATGTCGCCAATTTGGTCTATTTGACAATGTCATATTTCTTCTTCATAATGCGGGAGAACTGATATGATTATCGCAAAGGTAACAAATTATCGAATTTCATAATTCTTAAACACATGTACAATCATCTAAAGTTAAAACATTTTACTTATTTTCGATTTTCAAGTTTCATTTCGCAATATTTTAAACTTCTCTAAGAAAGTAATTGAGCGGAGCTCTATGCTTAAAGGGTGTCAGAAAAAGAAAGTCTGAAATGCATGTTGTGTAATTGTTTTACGTACTACGTAAATAAATAACAATTTTCTCAATATTTTCTTGGTATTTTTGGTCTTTTCTAAAGTAATGATTGCGAACAAAAGCAACTTCCACAAAAATTGCAAAACATTACATTCAGCTATTGTTGCGTGCAGAGAAGCAACAATATCTGACTCAATATAAAGTACTCAAATATAAAAAATATTCTAATATCCAACGATCGTAGCCTAGTTAAGGATATGGCCTATACCTAACTTATTTAGGGATGTGATCTAGTCAGAGGACTCGAATTTCAGCTATTAATTCCTTTTTTTTAAATTAATGTTATTTCCTCTTTCTTCAATAAGAAACTGGATTTCAAGCCACGTTACTAAATAAAAATATTTCATAGTATTATAATATTGAAGTTTTTTATTTTTCAAAAGTCAAAAGACCCAAACTAAGTAAATCAAAATGAACATAAATTTCAAATATTATTCTAAAACGGTGAGGTCATTTCACCAATTCATTACTGATAATGTATGTAAAATATCCCAAGTACTTAGATATTTGGGACAAAATAGAAAACAAAAAATGTTTTTTTCCTTGTCTTCTAAGCTATATTTTTTTAAATGGCATTTTTAAACGATTGTTTTTGGTGAAGGTAGCTCATTTTAACCTCGAAACAGTGTGTGTCTTTTGCTATATACTACATATTTTCATGTTTTTTTAGATAGATATCCCTATTTTTCTGTTCTAATGCTTTCATCATATTTCACGTCTATTCTTCCTTTTCTCTAAACCTTTCTTCCTCACTCTAATTAATGACAATTCCTTCATGGTTCTAGTAATTTAAATGTTTTAATTTTTATCTCTCATTTATATTTTTAATATGATATCAATGCAGCTCTACAGTTTCATGTCCTTAGTTATAATAATGCAATATATGGGGTAGAATGATGTTGCTTTACTGACCTGAGGTCATATGCTTAAGGTTGGGGTGCTTTCTGCAAGGAAGAAATGCTGTAATCTCACAAGCAGCAGTTTAGTTTAATGTGATGATTTAGTTTATTTAATTCTTTCATTAAAGTATTTTAGCATTTTATTTCATCATAAAAACTGAAATAATATTTATTGTAGTGTCCATATATTTTTACAACTATGTTTCGAAAAATTTTATAAAATATTTATATAAATTTAAAAACTAATAAAAAATTATTTTATTCAATACTGGAAAATGTAGTAGGAATTGTCTGGTTGTAAAGTAGGGATAATAAGATTTCTGTTATGACAGAAAGCATTAATTTTTATAGTATACATTTGTTTTCTAGAAAAGTATTCCTCACAAGCAGCAGTTTAGTTTAATGTGATGATTTAGTTTATTTAATTCTTTCATTAAAGTATTTTAGCATTTTATTTCATCATAAAAACTGAAATAATATTTATTGTAGTGTCCATATATTTTTACAACTATGTTTCGAAAAATTTTATAAAATATTTATATAAATTTAAAAACTAATAAAAAATTATTTTATTCAATACTGGAAAATGGAGCAGGAATTGTCTGGTTGTAAAGTAGGGATAATAAGATTTCTGTCATGACAGAAAGCATTAATTTTTATAGTATACATTTGTTTTCTAGAAAAGTATTCCTCATTACATAATTAAACATGGCATACATTTTACCTTTGGTTTGAGTCAGGATGACATTAGTGGTTGCCCCAGAGACTTAAGAGCTTTTGCAAGGCATACCCTACACAACGATGCTGGAGACTAATTATCTGCAGGGGCTAAGAAGAGGGAGGAGCTTTAAAAATTCTATTGGGGCAAAATAATGCCGAAGTGAGTGATAATTTGAGTGACGAAAAATATCTTGAGTTATGAAAAAACTCATCATGAGCAGTAGTTAATGCAAAATGCCATAAAAATATATTAAATTGAATCTCTGCCAGTGAGCGTAGACTCAAAGGATGAAAGATCAGATGCATATCCTCTCAGTTACAAATGATATCAGCCTGGCTCAATCAAAAATAAAAGATATATCATGTGCAATTATGGAATGAGATATACTTTTCTAGAAACCAAATATTTAGCATAAATGTTTGCGCTTTCTGCTATCACTTCACTATCAATTAACTCTAATAACGAACGAATGTTTTACAATATTTCTGGTAATGATAGAGAATTTCATTAAGAATGTTTCTAGGAAATAAAAAAATGTATATAAAGAAAACCCAATATATTATTATTTAAAGGTTTCTAAGATGTAATTGTTTATCTTTCAGCAAATGCTGTTTTTTAAGTTGGAAACAAGGACTTTATAATCACATTGGGTTATTATAGTAAGAATATACATCATAATATTACTCTAAATTATAACGCGATGTTTACACCGTAAGGCAATTTTCAGTAAATTTTAGAGCTAAGGTCTAAGCCCAAATTCCTCTAGTCTACCTTCACATATTCATTCTTTCAATTTTTCTGCAAATAGGCGCAAATATGTATGCACTCTGAATAAGCTCTTTTCGAATGAGCTGCTTATGCGTTCGATGAAAAAGTGCATTTTAAGAAACGTCTCATAGCGGCTCAAACACTCTCCATCCAATTTTGCTTTTAAATGAGAAATATATAAGAATATTTATTTTTATGATATTCGAAAGCAAATTTCCTTTTAAAACTTATATATTCAGAGGTTTGAAAAGGAATGTTTGAAATATGGCGGATCCTCTCTCTGCCTCTATCATTTCGAAAGTCAAAATGACTATGCCGTTGATTGATTTAAATATTATTCCCAATACTATTCCATTCGATCATTTGTTTAAGAAATATTTAGACCACAGACGTACACATAGACAGACAGACACATAGGCAAAATAAAATATAGACAGGCATATATACAGACGTCATTGAATCAGTAGTCAAATCATATTCGATAGCACTCAAAACGTGTAAATCTATCGAAATATATAAAATTCGGATTTTTAACCCCATCAAACTTATTTGAATTTATATGCAATTCGTTTTAGAAAAAGTATATAGAGAATTTTTTGTTAAACTATCCTCTTAGGAAAATGGTGTTCAGTTCTTAAAAAATCATGACAGAAGAATTGTAAACATAATATATTATAGTAATTATTTTCGAAGTCTTATTCCACAGTCATTTAAAACATGAATATACATATTTTTTCAGCATTCTTATATAATGTTTTATATACCATAAAAATTTATTATGATCACTGTAATAATGACCTTTTTGATGGGAAAATAAAACAAATCCTTTTACTTTACGAGATTGGGTTTACTGAAGCATTTTAAAAATAATGAATCTTTTTGCGAAACAAATATCATCGTCCCACACAAAATATTATATTTCCTGTACTACAGCATTCGTCAATCTCAGAAAGAAGAATTATATTGATTTTCAAAACTTCTGACTTCGAACATACATACTGCTGAGATAGTGTCCATTCCGGCAACAATAATGGATACTGCTATCTCCCCCAAGACAATGGATACCATGAAGAATTTGTGGGACAGATGCAAGACGGCGGAAAATTAGTCTGTTCTTCGCCCTTATCTTGATACAGGTGGAAAGATGGCAATTCTTTGTTTGTGTCTCTATGTAAGGCTCGAAATAATATACGTAGTATCCTGAGTTCTGTTATTCTTATAACAAGAAAGTGACCGCGGCGTTGCTATGGAATATTGAGTCAAACCTCTGATTAAAATTACACCGGAAATTACACTGGTGAGTGAAATCTCAAAAACCAAACAACGCTTTTACTATACGTCCGCTTAGAACAAAAAAATAATAATATGCTGCACGTGCATAATATGTCTAGTTGCTTGCGTATTTCACAACAGTAAATACTTTCTAACTTTTATGTAATTTTTTTTTTAAAAATGCATTTAAAAAACGTGCAATATCTCAACGGTTCATATCAGAGTTCTAATGTTTATGTCATTCGTTTTCAAATGAAAAATTAATTACATAAGAAATGATTATTTATGTAATATTCTTGAAAGTTTTGGATTTTTAATGATTTTTTCAAAATTTATTTCAAATTTTAGGAGTCTTTCAAATATTCATGCGTTTAAAAGTTTCCAGAATCCTCCGATTGTAATATCTGCACCGAAATTTGTCCGAAACATTCCATTCGTTCGTGAGGTATCGCATTCACAGAATCACGGACACACATGCATGCACACACACAGACATGCATACACTTACGCACGCACACACACATATACACACGCACGCATGCACATACCTGGGAACACCGCGTGCTGTTAGCACATTTTAGGTGCGGTAGCCCGGAAGTTTGCGCGCTGGATTTTCACGCTGCCACAACTGCCGACGTGTTCATGCGGAGTACGATCCCATTAAACATGTCGGTCCGTAAGTCCTTCCGAGAGGTTTGTGGTAGGGGAAGGAAGGTACGGGCCTGTGGATGCCTCCCCCACTGGGTTCCAATCTAAATTGGGTGGCACTTCCCGGTCGTCCAAACAGTTACCTTACACCTTTCTGGTAGGTCGGACGGTCTGGGTCTCAACAACAACAACACATACACACACACACCCAAACAAAGTAATAAAGAAATGCTTGAAATGTGCGTTGAAGTATTCCTTTCAACTATTTTCACCTGGCATTTAAATCACTGCTCAACAAATAAACTTTAAACTTTAAACCATTCAAAGTAGCAAGTTTCTATTCAGGCCAAAATCGAGACGTGTTTTTCAATGGACAAGTAAGCAATCTTCAGTGGACATATGCTTTTACAGGGGCATCAAATAAGAAGTCGAAATCATAATTATAACAGTTCTCTGATTTTAAGTAATGTAAGTATTATATAGAAGCAAACATTAAAAAGCTAGTGCTATTAAAGGATATAGGATATTGAAAAAACAGCTGATGTAGGCAGCACATGTATTTTCTTATATAATGCAATACATTTATTCCTTTTACAGTAAAATAAAAAAATTAAGATTCACGATACTGTTTTTTAACATTGAAATGTACATTTGACGATTTTTCGGATGATAACATGTAATACTATTTTAAGTACCCAATTAACTTATATTTTACACAACTCAATTAACAATATTGATAGCATCCTCAATAAGCGATATATTAATCATACATCGCTACATCAATATATTAAAATATTTTTATAATTAATTCATCAATTAGACGTCATTTTCATTAATTTAG
Source organism: Amaurobius ferox (assembly GCA_951213105.1). Classification (NCBI taxonomy): domain Eukaryota; kingdom Metazoa; phylum Arthropoda; class Arachnida; order Araneae; family Amaurobiidae; genus Amaurobius; species Amaurobius ferox. Next base: position 10,108,484 of record OX578134.1, read on the forward strand.
TGTCATTTTCACAATTTTGACAAAATTTTCGTCAATCTAGGGCGAAATATCGCCAAGCTGGCCATACTTTGCCAGATTATTCGCCAAATTTGTAAAATACATCAGCAAGTGTTACAGACAAACGGAGATAATCATATTTCTTATATACTAGAATGTATGGCCGTCATATGACGGAAATGAGAATTTACGAAGCATTACTTCTCATTTGGCGTAATTTTTTTTATCAATTTCGCGATATTTTTGTCAATTTGACACCATTTAAATAGTCGTCAAGTTGATGACGTCCCACTAAATTTCTCACCAAGCGTTACAGACGGACGAACCGAGAATTGGGTTATGCTTATATTCTCTTCTTGCGTCCTTTCCAAGATGTTGAACGTTCATCAATTCGTAGTATTTCAATGATTCAGTGTCAGTTTGACGAATTTTTATCAATTGGGTGACATTTTCGTCAATTTGGTAATATTTAAAAAGTCACCAAGTTGAAGATATTCCGAAGAATTCGTCACCAAAATTTTATCTAAACACTAAGGACAGAAAAACAGATTGTTCTTATAGTACTCATAGATTCTTATATTCTTTCCAAAATATTGAATTTTCGTCAATTAGTTGTCACTTTCATTGATTTAGCGTCATTTTTATCAATTTGGTGAGATTTTCGTTAATTTGGCAATATTTAAAAAATTTGCCAAATTCGTCGCCAAAATCTTGCCAAGTGTTATGGACAGAGAATTAAGTTATTCTTATAGCAGGTAAATGACTATTGGCGTCCAACTGCAAAAGTATTACCCAAAGTATATTTTTCCATGAGTGGAACGAGCTAGATCCACGAGAATGCTGTCACCAAATTTATCGCATGTTATTGCATATGAAAAGTGAACATATTTCACGATAGTTAATATTTTTATTTACTTTATGTGATTTTTTGATAAATTTATTTGAAAAATGTGCAATATCTCGAGAATGGTTGGTGCTAGCGTTCTAAAGTTTATGTCAATCTTTTACTAATAAACAATTACATAAGAAGAGGCTATTTGTATAACTTTATAAAAGGTTTTGGTTTTTTAATGGTGTTTTTAAATTTCACTCGAAATTTAGTGGAGTACTGAACATTCGATTGCGTTTTAAAATAATAGGCGTCCAGTATTCACAGAATGTAATTTTCGTACCAAATTTCGTTCGAATCGCTCCATTGGTTCATCAGATATCGTCTCCACAGACTCACTGACACACACACGCACACACACACATGCACACAAACAGGGACACACACACACAAACAGATGCACACACACACAAACACATGCACACACAAACACACACACACAGAAACACATACACACTCAACACTTCAGAAATATTTGTTCCGTGTTTAGGGATGCTTGAAACGGCCTCTTCGTGTGAAAATTCGAATTTCCGACCCCTTCATAATACTTTCCTAATACCTTATACTATAAAGAAAGTAATAAGCTACATATAAAGAAAGTAATAAGCCACATATAAAGAAAGTAATATGCTATATATAAAGGAAGTAATAAGCTACATATAAAGAAAGTAATAAGCTACATATAAAGAAAGTAATACGCTACATATAAAGAAAGTAATATGCTATATATAAAGAAAGTAATAAGCTACTTTGTTTGTTCGGAAAACCCATCCAGGGGAGATATTTCCAATAACAGGTTTCTACAATTGCATTTTTGGGCGTGCAATGGTAGCACGCCACTTATAAGAGTAAACAACTCTCATCGGTCGGATTTCATTTTATTGAAGGCATCTAGCTAGGCTTTTAAATTATCAATTTATAAAACATTGAACCTTCTGTACTTGAAGCACAAGCACAATATATTAAAATTGCTACGAACTGTACAGTGGGAGGTTCATAAATTAGTATAAGCATCTTGGAAGATTTTTTGTAATTATCACTCACAAATCCGTAGTAGTTTGAATTCAATCTGTTTTATTGCTGGTAGTTGTATCATGGCACTGTCTGCTGCGCATAAAGTTATTTCGATGCTACTCTGGTAACGGTATTCAGAGGTGATAAGGCTTATAAAACGCAATACCAGTCTGTCGATTATCGTTGCTATAGAGTGAGTTATGTAATCGCTCCATTTCCTCATCTTCATGATCTTCAAAATTTTTTATATGAAAATCATCCACTTCTATACCGCACTAACCGTTACATCTGAAATGGATGTCCATTACGCCGGTAGTAGTTCACAAAAATGGCCGGATCCAATATAAGAATGTTAAAATGAGTCTTGCACTTCTGGAATACATTTAAACAATCCTCGATTTAATAAAACATCCACCATATGTTATAATATTTACTTTCCCGCGATATCCATGTAAATGTATTTCCATTTTCCTAACCAAACGGGTCTTATTAATACGAGAGTTTTGAGCTTCCAGCCAAGAAAATTCAAATCGGGTATCATTCCGTAAAAGAATAGATATCAGGGGAGATCAGTAGGAAAACAAACGCAAGGCATCTCTGAATTTATCTTTGTTTGCGGCAGCCATAATACTAAGGATGAGTAAATCTCGGGAGTATTTCCACATATATTTTCACCGAAGGCTGATAGCACATTTTCATTTTATACAAGAAGAATGTCTTGTTTTATAAGCAAACCTTGAATGAATATTTTTACTTTCTTTGCGTATCACCTTTGCGTTATTGTTTAGCGTCTTTACAAAACTGTTAACATTCATGTATCTCAAATGTAAATTTGCCCGTAGTTAAAGACATGGCATAAAACAAATTAATAGCTGTGTAAGACTGTTTCTGCAGCAAACATCACCTTCTTTTATATGATAAAAAGACAGAAAATTATTGTGTCTAAAATGTAAAGTTGTACAATTTTTTTTTTCAAATGGCCAGGCACTTGACTTTCATCATTTGCCTTTGTCAGCGGCCAGAACGTGAACAATTTAGCCGTCCTAGGACGTTGCCCCAGGCGCACCAGAGGGGGGCGGAACACACTGCGCCCACAACTCAAACACTCATGCTTTACGTGGGACTCGAACCCACAACGCGGCGGTCGAGCGATTGCTGTGAAAACGCTCGCCTTGACCACTCGACCACCACGTCGGCAGTCGTACAAATATAAAGTTGTACAATGACATAATACAAATTAATAATATATAAACCACTTGCGGAATCACAAAGCAGCTTTCTTGTATATGATATAAAAAGAGAAAACTTTAAGACGTAGCTTATGTAGCTAACTCTCTAAAACCAACTGTTTCCTTTAAGTTTTGGTATATGTGAGACCAGAAATAGATCTCACACCAGTTTTAGGTGAGACAGTCTTATGTTCAGTAATTATGTTTTGCTGCAATAGCAAACAATGTTTCAGAAGAAACGACGCCAGTGTTTACAACACTTTGGCCCGAGAGGTCAAATTGGGCCATAAACCTACAGACTGAGGGGTAGCCATGAGAGGGGTTAAAAATAATAACTAATTATGGAAGATGTCTGGGTGCAGTGCCCAAGGTCGGCCAATCAGAGTCAGGGAGGCGTGTCGGACCTCGGGCAAAGAGAGGCGGCAACCAAGAGATGACATTACACATCTTCTACGAGAATATGAGTCAGTAGTTATAAAACAAGTGATGAAGTAGTTAGTAAAGTAAGAAGTAAGAGTGAAGTTCTCTACGATAGTACGGAAACGATTCAGATGAGAAGTCATGATGACCTCTATGGAGTCCAGAGGCAAATGTGAAACGACAATGTACTGATTACAGGTTCCAGAAATGTTCGAGATTACAATGGGCAGATGCAGTACGCGCAAGAGCCCAACACTTCAATTTGAGGCCAGTACAATATACGCAGATGCAAGAAATGTGGTCAATGACTGAGCAGAAAACGAAGGTATGTGCCCATTAATAATTGTAACAGGTCGGTAATGCATTTAGGAATTAATGAAAAAGTAGTCTCGCACTTGCTCTCTCCGTCGCAAGAAAATGAATGATTATTATAAGTAATTTAATAATTAAGAGAATATTAATAATGAATGATTTTGTGTTAAGTTAAAACGGAACAGTTAATTATAGTCTTATATTAATTAATATTCAATTCCAGGACTCACGCTAAAGATAAAATAGGTGGGTAATAGCCGCACAATGCAATGAACCACGAATATGATAATTTACGGCCATGTTATAATAGTAGAATTCAGTAATCTAAATCCCAGCGTTAAGTTCCTTTATTTTTAATGCGCCGCAGTATATTCTTCCTTATTCTGTAATCTTTTATACAGTAGTAATGTTTACAGTTTTTTTTAATGTTTTCTAAGTTAGTTGATGAAATTATCTCATACAACTATCGAAAACGATCGTTTGATTTAATATTTATTGCATTCATTTTTATAACGTAGTTTGTTATAAATTTTTATGTATAAAGAAGTTTGATATTGAATGTTACGTAAATTTAGTTGAATACGTATCTCATGAAATTGTCCAAAACCAAATTTTATATATTTTTCTTATTTTTCTTATTTTTTTTGCTGATTTTTATAAACTGGTATGTTTGGTAGTAATTTGAAGAAATAATATTGTTGATGAAGATATAAAAAACTTGTTTACTTCATTTTTGTATACTACCTTTTAGTCGTTTTTTATTCATAAGTATATTTACAATAAGTTTTTCAGGAAATATGAAACATTACTTGATGACCTTGCCTATATAACTTCAGAAATCGGTCGTTTTTTGCATTTTTACATCATAGAACAAGTAAAGTTGCAAGGCTTATTCTGTGAGAAAATATTTTGAATCCTTCAACAGGTGCTGTTCCTGACTTCTAGGTTTGTATTTTAATTATTCTATTTCTCGCTTATTTCCTAAAAAAGCTGGATTTTCAATTTCTTCACCAAGGTCGGAAAAATTGGAAGTGGATGCAAAAGTATTCCCAGACCCTTCAAAATCCGCACGGACAGTTTGAAAGCTGAAACTTTGTCCGCTTATAGATTCGACCATAGGACAGAATCCGGATTTTTAATTTCTCATGGTTGGTGTGGGTCGAAATATATTACCAAATACTCCAGAAACCGCCCTGTGACATAGAAGAACGAAACTTTGAACACCAAGGTTGAGATTTCAATTTTTCCCCAGGGGTTGGACAAAATGGAGAGAAGCGATTCAAAAGAATTTAAAACTCTTCAGAAGACTGACACTTTGTATACTTATTTAAATATTTATAGCATCGGCCACGAGTCTGAAATTGAATCAATTTTCAACAAAACATCGTTAAACATCGTTAAACAATCAAATTTTCACCGTTAAAAAAAACAAAAATTAAAAAAACTTCCTGTTTTTCCCTATCTCTGACAACATAAAGTACTAGTTGCTATATAAACCTCAGATAGTTCCCGTTAATACAACATACATCGTGATTCAAATAATTCCTATCTTATTAGTTTTTAAAAAATTGTTGCAAAATTCGAAAATATTGTGTTATATTTGTAACAGTGTAAAAGCAAAATAAAACTCTGTAATAACAAATATTTTATTATCCATCGCACTGCTATACATCTAAATTGGGAGGAATAAATAACATGTTTTCTTCACAGAAATGATATTCAGAGACAATTTATTGCGATAAAGATTAATATAATAGTTGCTCCAAAATATAACACCAGTGTAAAAAGAACTTGAACAACGTAATGTATTTTAGCCCGAAGAAAAATTGAAGACACACAAATTATATGAGAAACAAACACTAGTTAGAAATGCTATTACAATTTCAGTAGAATTATAGCATGATAAATATGTTAAATGTTGTTAAACTTTAATATTCAAAACTTGTTTTACGTAGGGTTGCACAAACATTTTTTAAATGTATGCTGGTTTGATAGAAATTCGAAGTTCTTAAAAATTCAATAAAAACAGCTGAATATTAAGAAAACATTCATCGCATTTCAATTTTATTTTAACTCTTGCATAAAAACAGAAATGTTCGATATTTCATATCATTAGAAGGACTAATGTGAGAAGCACATAGTTTTCTCTATATACCGAAAAATATTTTTTCATTCAATGGACTCGGTACCCATTGAACATTATTTTTTTGTTTAAGCACTTTACAATATTATTTTTGCATATTATTAAATGATTTTATTAAGGAAAATTAGTTCACCAAGAAAAAGACAATTCTACTGATACAATTTGAAACATTTTATTATTTTTTTTTAATTTAAATAATTTTTAAAAGCTATCTTCTCCTACAATATCAAACATTTTGCAGTAATTTTTTTATAATGTTCTTTGAAGTGTGCCCTATAACTTTAAGGATCGGATTTCTAAAAGTTAATTAGTTTAGTAAAAAAATAAAATTTTGATATATATGTAAAAATTCAACAAAAGATTGAGATTTTTGTACATATCTATTTTTTAAAAAAATCTTTTGAATTTATTGCAAATCCGATCCTTAGTTTTACAAAATGCACTATAATGAACATCCAGAAGAAAAAAATCAAGTCAATTGAGAAATATATATTTAAGTTTCAGCATTTTGAACATATAGATATACTGAAAAAATACGAACTGAGAAAAAGCACTTTAAAGATTTAACTTCGAAAAAATATTCCAAATCCACTTTAAATTACTTTAAATGTTATTTTAAATTATTTATTATACATTTACCTTTAAAACTGTAGCTGTTTAATTGAATTTAACTATATTTATTTTATATAAGTGACCATTAGCCCAAACCTTAGTTGTCACAACACATTGAAAATAAAATCGAGAGAAAATATAAATAAAAATTAATTTTACCAAATTCATTATTATTTACACCATGAAATACATTTGACTCATTTCATTAGGAAATAGCTTAAGGGGGCATAGGACCTTTAAACCTTCAAAAAATCAATTTTTCAATTTTATTTTATTCTGAATGTTTGAACATTTCTGAACACTGTGTAAAAAACCGCATTCTAAAATTCGCATTATTTCTAAAGTTATAAGCTTTTATGCAACATACACTTTTGAAAATTTTCTCATGTCAGCCATCGCGGCCATTTTTAAAGGGACGTCACTATTTGTTTACGTTTGCAGTTTGCTGTTTTGTCATGCAAATCTAATACTTTTTTCACCACCATGTCTTAATTATTATCAGCCCAGTTTGTTTATATTCTAGAGCCGTTAACTTGTTTATAACGTGGAAAATTTCTTCTGAGTTTCTCAATTTCTTTTCATTATATTTTCTTACTTTTTACGATTGATTTGCTGCATTTATGTTGTTTAAGTATAACTTTGAACTAAAATACAGTTAATCTATTTTATAATTACACATTACAAACTTCTGGGTTTAAACAACAACAACAACAACATTACAAACTTCTTCACGTTTGCATATTTATTTGTGTAAACTTCAACGTACAAGACTGTTTGGTGCAATTTTTTAATATAAACTTTTTGCTTTTTGCTTTCTAATAATGGATACACCGGCATCTAAATCTCGATCTGGTAAAAGAACGAAAAGAAGACGTTTTCAATGAAATATGTATGTAATTAAAAACAAAAACAATCCGAAAGTGTTCGAATGACAGAATGTTGATTCTACGCCTAAGCTAAGTGCTTCAAGTAAAAAAACTGTTCAGCTCAAAAGATGAACTTTCACTTGATAAGTCACATATTTCATCTGAAGAACATTAATGTAGAATGGTTGATATATCAGTACTTTTCAAGAAGCTTGCAAATGGTTTGTGCTGCAAAATATGTCATGGAACAATAAATATACGTGAAAAATCTTCAATGGGTTTAGCATCGACATGTCTTGTATATTGTGATAGCTGTGATGAACTAAAGTCTGTGAAAAATACAAAAATGCTGGGTGTTAAGAAAAATATTCCAGAAATGAACAGAAGAGCTGTATTTTCTATGCGATGTATAGGGCAGGGTTTATCGGCTTTATCTACTTTTTGTTCTACGATGGGTCTTCCAGCGCCTGTTTCTCAGAAATCATATAATAAAATTAATCGCAGGATTTTAAATGCCACATCTGTTGTAGCTAAATCTTCAATGAAAACTGCTGTCCAAGACGAAAGAGAATTATCAAATGGATCGAAAGATATTACTGTAAGTGGAGATGGTAGTTGGAATACCAGGGGGCATTCGCCACTTGTAGGTGTGTGTACACTAATCGGAGCAAAATGCGGGAAGGTTATTGAAACCGAAGTAATGTCTTTTTTTTGTGAAGGCTGCAACAGCTACAGAAGTAAGAAAAGTGGCCCTCGGTATGAAAAGTGGAAAAATAATCATAAAATAGTGTGTTCAAAAAACCATTCGGGTAGTGCCGGAAAAATGGAATGTGATGGAATTTCGAGCCTCTAGCACTACATATGAAGTTCGAAAAGCTCGTAAAAGGCAGAAAACATTTGATTTTTTTTTCGAGTATCGAGCACAACACCGAGATTCCTGGAACACTTTCCTAAAGGTACACCTAAGGCATTCTGTGCTTCTTTTATGCAGCACAGTGTACCTTTAATGTTTTCACACACAGCTTCCATTACACAGAGGTTTACACGCTTTTTATGTAAAAATGTTTCTTTAGGACATTTTGCCCAAATCACACTGTGCAAGCTTTCGTTTGTATTTTAAGTTCCACAGTTTATGCACTTTTCCAAAAGTTCGTTTGATGCAAGTCTTCGATAAATTAAGAGAATATGAGGTAAAATAGCATCTTTTACAGGTGTTCCCACAAATAATTTATGAGAACCAGGCTTTTCTCCCTTTGCGATTGCTGACTGGTAAAAACACTATGAGTCTTTCCCCGTTAGACACTTAGAATGTTGGGGCTTTCTGCCCGTTGAAATGCTATGATACAACAGTGTAGCATTAATTGCATTTTTCATAGCTTTTGAGTAGACATTATTTCTTATTATGGCTTTCTGATAATAAGATGTTAACCTTTTTATCGTTGATTCTTTTAGTGTGCCAAAACCTTTACTTCCTAATGTAATACATTTCCACGTGATTCCTTGACAACATTTTTCAAAGCAGTTCCTATTCGTTTACTAACACGGTTTATACACTATTCCTTTTTATTTCAATATCAGCATGATCAACCTTTTTCTCAGATAAGTAATAACAAGTTTTACAATCACCATCAGGTAATAGTGTTGTGTACCGAAAATCTAATAAAGTTGATCGCTTCCAAAGAACCATTTCCATAGAGCCAGATGAACCTGTATGAGTAATTTTACAAACACTTTCATGCCAACTGTACCATATATTGTACTCCGCACTTGATTCGCCCAATTCTCTTTTTGCTTGCGAACAATGATGACACACCTTACTCATAATTTCAAAGTCAATTACATATCCTGTAAGAATGTCGATAACACATCCAATGCCGATAAGGGATGTATGTCCACGAGTCAACCATGAGTCATCAAATGACACAGGTACATCGATAACTGAATCCGAGCTTTGATAGGCATGTCTTATTTCTTCATGAACATCTTTCATTATGTTCTCTGAGACAACATTATAGGCTGGTTACTATACATTAGCCCCGTTCACATGCAAGGCCGTATTTTCCGGCCATGAAACATTGGGGTGAAAAAGGGGGTGTTTTCCGGGATCCATTCTAGACCCGTTCACATGTGCAACCCCCATTACTCCCGCTTAAAGGGCTAGGACCAATTTTTCTTAAATGCTTTTAACATTCATTTTTGGTAAACAATATATCTTTTTCTTTTCTTTTTTTAATTGCTTTTTTAAAAAGCGTATTATTTTTAATTCATTATCCCATGTTATTATCTTATCTATTTAATATGACAAATGTGCGGAAATGAGAAACAAAATAATCTTATATATATAAATTAAATCGAAATAATGTATATATAAATTAAACTTGGATCTTTATAAACTAAACATCAAATTAAAATTAATATGCCAAAATTAAATTTAATATATTTTTAAAACTATAAATATATGCTTATTGTAATATATGTATATATATATATATATATATATATAAACGTTTTATTCCATGAAACTGTTTAAAGAATTCATTCTTAAAAGTCAAGAAAGAAAGTTTTTCTCATTTAATCTTCGTTTTTAAGCTAAATTATGACGTATAAACTTGAATTAGTGGAAAAAGTGTAACACCGTTTTAAGAAACTTTATTCAAGACAAATCGATATAAGAAGTTGGCATAGAGAAAAAAATATGCATATTTATACCGAATACATTTTAATTATTACAAAATCGGTATATCTCATTTTTTATTAAAAACACATAAGACCTTACTGCATGGCCCAGATACAAAAAATCTCATATACCACTAATACCGCAATTGAAAATAATGTTTTTAATATAGCAGTATAAAAAATACTTATGATGGACATGTTTTATTGATATGTAAAATAGGTGGTCCTCTAAGTAATCCAAAAATAAAATTAATAAAATAAAATCGTCTTCATATGTAGTTAGTATCTAAAATATATAAAAATAATTTATATTTCTGATACTAGCAATCATTCTTTTTTTTTTTAAGGGGGGGGGGAGAGCATTTTGTAAGCTAATTTACACAGTTTAGTTTATTGCAAAATGTATGTATGTAAAGTTATTTTGAATGCGTGAAACATTTTACTTTGTTGTTATGGAACATTTCGCATTGATATGTAAAAGCTTAGAATACAAAACTAAAGTAATCAAACTTGAAATATAATGTATAAATAATTTATTTACAATAATTAACAACATATATTCATTTAAATATAAACACATTGTACTCCTTTTTAACAATATAAAATAAATGAGTATTAAGATAGATTTATCTAATATACATTCTCCTTATATAAAACTAAGAAAATCTTTGTATCATTTGTTAAAAACTGTATAGATAAATCCAGAAAATTTGCCCAAGAAACAGAACATTATATTTTAAAGTTGCTGCTTCAAAGGAAAATCAGCTGGCTTACGACTTTTAACTAACACTTAATTGTATACGTTTTGTAATTAAGAAATAAACATTTCTATAAAAATTATCCTGAAATCGAGGAACAAATATTTCTAATTCATGAATAACAGTTAGTTCAAATAAACAAAATGTACATACCCGCATCAGTCTTTTTCAGTAGGATTCTCCGTTCATTAAATTCTGATGCATAATAAGGATCAATCCGTTTAATTCGTAAATAAGTCCGTGTAATGAATGCAAAATAATCTGTATAACGAGCTATAAATTCATCGTTATTGTACAATCTTCAGATAGAATTTGTAAACAAGGTCCACGAGGTGTCCCAGTATCCGCCATGTTTTTCAAGAAATCGCAGTTGCGCGCATGGAATTGTGGGTAAAAATCCCCAATCTACCCCCTTCGTTCCCTCAAATAAGAAGGAAGGAAATCATACCTCCTTTCAACCCTCTTTCGAACCGGTATTTTCCCCGCTTGAACATGTGAACGGTGACACAGTCGAAATGCGGCTATGATACCGGCTTTAAATTGTGCATGTGAACGGGGCTATTGACAGCAATAGGTTACTATACATTGACAGCATTGACAGCAATACTATACGCAAAGGTTACTATACATTGACAGACGTCTCCTTGATTTTTACTTTCCTTATATACATAGTATAATGTATAAGGGAATTATTGTGACGGGGTCGAAAATTTGAATTCGAGTTTTCGATGGGAGAGCACGTTTCAAGCATCTCTGAACGAATCGAACATTTTTTAGGTGTGTATGTGTGTGTGTGTTTGTCAGTGAGTTTGTGGAAACAATATTTCACAAACGAACGGAGCGATTCGAATGTAATTTGATACTAGAATTACAATCAGTGAATACTGGAAGCCTATTGTTTTAAATACAATCGAAAGCTCAGAACCCCCTAAATTCCCGAGTGACATTTAAAAAAAATCATCAAAAAATCAAATAGACATTTCTTATGTAATTTTTCTCTAGAAAACGATTCACATAAACTTTAAAAAGCTAGCATGAACCGTTCTCGAAATACTGCACATTTTTCAAATAAATCTATCAAAAAATCCCATAAATTAAAAAAAAATATTAACTGTTGAGAAACATGTTCACTTTTCATATGCAATATTATGCGATAAATTTGGTGACATCACTCTCGTGGATCTAGCTCGTTCCATTCGTGAGGAAAGTTACTTTGTGAAAGCCCCAGGCCGTCCGGCTCGTCCAGAGGACTTGGAGCAACAGGATGGACGACCGAAAGTTACTTTGTGTAATACTTTTGTATTTGAACGCCAATAGTCATTTATCTGCTATAAGAATAACTTATTTCGTTGTCCATAATACTTGGCGAGATTTTGGCTATGAATTTAGCGAAATGTCGCCAACTTGGCGACTTTTTAAATGTTACCAAATTAACGAAAATCTCGCCAAATGGATAAAAATGATGTTAAATCAATGAAAATGACGAGTAATTGACGAAAATTCAATACCTGAGGAAGAATTTAAGTATCTACTATAAGAATAACCTATTAATATTAGTGTAAAAGTTGTAAAAATCATTGCATTATAAGGAATGTCATGTGCTGCCCACATCAGACTTTTATGTATACAATTATCCTTTCTTCTTATCCTTATATAGGAGCTATCGATTTTTCCTATACTATTATGAATCAATTGTTTATCCTTCTACAAACGCAGTCTTTTTACTTCTGTTTATATTACACATTCTCAGTTTTCAAATTTAAGCAATGAAAGTAAAATATACGGCATTATACGAGTTGTCATTACTTGAAGGCAAAATACAATGATGAAAATACGAAATATTTTATTATCAAACTCTCTAGTAAGTTTGCAAATTGGCAAGAATAAATAGATTTTTTTTTACTGCAGAGGTTGTAAAAACCAATTTATTGCCAAGCACATATCTTTAAAATGACTACCGAGAATGTTTAGAATCGTTTTCTCATTCCGCAAGTTTATGGAATAAATCATTAAAATTATTTTTATTTTGTTTCACGACCAACAATAAATGCATTCTTTGGCAAGAAAACATTTGCGCACAACTTCGCATCAGTCGGATTAAATTGACCAAACATATTTTTCTGTCGGGGCTGTTTTTAAATATATATACTTGTTAAATCTAGATTATTAATGGTATTCTGGATTGTTTACGAAAAGTGCATCAATACTTTCTACAAACATGTACCCAGACAAATTTAACGTCTAAAATGTGGAATATAATTTCTCATTCTACAGGTGATCATAATTTGGATCACGCTCCCACTGCAGATAACAGCATTCAGGGAACGGATTATAAGTTTGCATGAGCTCAGCAATATAGAATTGCCGGAGCATGCAATGATACCAGAAAAACTTGCTATGTGCAATAAGCATGCACAACTTTATTGATACCTATATATTTAGTTCTGCCATGCAACTGGTTTCACATTTGTTAAAATCAAAGTACAGATTGCATGAGGCTAAAATATCAAGTTTATACTTATAAAACTCGTCTGAAGGTAACTTTTTCAATGTTAAGATTCTGATACCATTGAGATACTAGTAAAACTGGTCTTTGGATGATGTTATCTAAGTAGCAACACGCTCCGAATCTCCTCTCCTTTTATAGCATATTCTGTGAGGAAAAAGTATCTTTGTTCAGCGTATTCTCCAGATATATATAACGGTCAAAATTACTCTAAATTTAGAAAGAGCACGCTGCAGGACAGCGCTAATAATGGTAAAACGAGTTATTAACGAAAATTAGCGCTAATAATGGTAAAACGAGTTAAAATACTAAAGCACAATTTTTAATAGGACAATAGTTGAAAGTAAGAAAACGCAGGACACGTTTCATGCTTTTGTGCTTGTGTGAAAAAATGTCTTATGGCTTCTACATTTCTGACCGCGTCTAGTTTGTGAAGCTATCCTATATAAACAATAGTCCTCTCGTTCTGGTCCAATTACTTCAATTATCTGAGTCTTATAATTAAACTTCAGGTCCATTTACTTCAAAAATTTATGGAGATACATACTTTTATATAATCTATTACTCTGGACGACATATTTGTCTCTTTTCTTGCACATTGCAAATGACGTTTCTTATTGCTGATTAAAATGTAATACATTTGAGTGAAATATAAATGGCTCTTTTTCTTGAAATGAATGGCAAAAATGGATGAAAACTGAAGTAAAAATACAAATATTCTGGGATGCTTTAGTTAAATGTTTGTATTATATGTAATTTTTCATAACAAAATGAAAAATATCTGATTTTCCCAACGTATGACTTTACATATAAATTAATAAATTTCGATATTGTTGACAAAAGATAACAAAATAAGAACATTCTTATTATATCTTGCAGAAAATGCATCGGTTTGTTTCGTTACGGGTTACAAAATAAAAAAAAATACACATATAAAATTGCATGCAATATGATTAGAAAGGTAAAAGAGAAAAAAATGGGTTTAAAATACAAAATATTATATTATTAAATCGACGTATATATTTGCAAATTCAAAAGATTAAATTTGAAATCATTTTTACAGCAATGGTATTATGAGTCACTTTATTGATAGGCACAGACTTCAAAGTAACTACGGGAAATATTCGACGTTCTTTGCATTCCACTAAATGAATGCGCAATAAATCATTATACGTCTTTTCTTTAAATGTAAGGAAATATTTTCGCACATCTTCGTATCACTCACAATCAAATTAAATGTGAATCTTATTTTACTCAATATGCATGCAAATTATGGATATTTATGGATGCACAGAAAAAACGCAAACGTAAAGTGGATTTAAAATAGATGCAACACTAAATATAAAGTAAAAATTTAAAAATCCCAATTTTGATACAAGATGGATGCCATAATTCATTTAGAAGTGGATCACGTGATCTCTTCATATTATATGGGTGAGTGTGAAAGCCCCAGGCCGTCCGGCTCTTCCAGAGGACTTGGAGCAACAAAATGGACGACCGGTCATATTATATGGGTTGATGTTGAAACCCAGACCGTCCGACCTACCAGAAAGGTGTAAGGTAACCGTTTGGACGGCCGGGAAATGCCACCCAATTTGGACCGGAACCCAGTGGGGGAGGCATCCACAGGGACCGTACCCTCCTTCCCCTACCACCAACCTCTCGGAAGGACTTTCGGACCCACATGTTTAACGTGATCGTACTCCGCATGAACACGGCGGCAGTTTTGGCAGTGGCTGGAATCGAACCCGGGCCTACCGAGTGCAACTCCAGCGCGCTAACCAATGGGCTACCGCGCCCCCATATTATATGGGTGTCGTTATTATTTTTATTTTTATTTAAAAACTACCACTCATATTTTACTGATTCCTTTTATATTTATATTATGGGATAACTTGAATATCTCTTAAAATTTTCGAAGCAATTTGTGAATTTTAAGGGGAATCGGAAATTTTAAATTCGCTTAGAAATGTTTCAAAATTTAAGTCCCATAGGGTTCCATTTAATTCATTCTTTTAATCCGAGTTTAATCCAAAGCTAATTGGGTGATATTATTCATTTACACTCTCATATACCGTTTCAACAACATACTAAAATATCATTTTGATAAAGTTATTTTTACGGCAGCTATCGCGCGAACGGAGAGACAGACAGACAGAATGAACAAAGTCATAAACACTTTTGTACTACGTTGTAAAGTGTTAAAAAAACTGGAAAACATATGCTTACAACTTTTCCTGGAGTTGCTTACTTTATGATATTTTAATAGCAGTGTCTTATTTTCAACCGTAAAATGTACTCGGCGTTACCAATGAGTTGCAGAAATGAATTTACTTTATCAATTTAAGAAATATAAAATTAAATATTCATGCAAATAAATATATAAATTGCATTCTCAAACCGTGTACAAGCGGTGCAACGATCTCATCCCTAAATGCCCCTTTTATCTCTAACTTTAAAATGTGTCCGAGCCAGGGCGATTAAGCTAAAAGAAAATAAAATATTTAAAAGCAAATCCTTCCTCTAGGAGAGAAGACTTTGGTGGATTTAAGCGTGTGAATAGTCACCGGCAGGAAGGAGGAATTACTGTCTGTGTGAAAATGTGCACCATAGCAATTCTTACACTAGCATTTATAACAAATATAATTAGTGAAATGATGTTTACATGAACTTTTTTATTTGGGACCAGTATTGAAGACCCAGGTCACCCAACTCACCCGAAGGTATGAGCAGCCGATTGGGTGACCCGGTTTGGGATCAGTGTGTAACATTTAAAGGAGATGCTGTTAAATTATAAAACTTGGATTGCCAGTCAATTTTTTAAAACCATATCTAAACAATCGGGACGTTTTAAACATACACATACACACACACACAGCACTCGTCCAAATTGTTGCTCTAAGTCCTCTGGACGAGCCGGACGGCCTGGGGCTTTCACACACACGCAGCACACACATATATATATATATATTTATTTATTTTAAAAAATCACAAAAAAACGTCAATTAATCATAGTGATTGTGTTTAAAATTTGTTTAAATATATTCTTTCGATTTTTATGGTGGCAAGTCATTCAGGTGCACTTGTGTACGTCGAAAAGTACATGTATACTAAATTTCACGGCCATGCGATTTTTAGATTTCCTGTTACGGACTGCACAGGCAGACATCTTTCATTGTATAAAATTGGATTAAGTTGCACAATTCATAATTTAAAAGGTTACATTTTATTTTGTTTATGCTACTAACAATACTTTTTTTTAACAAAATGGTTACTGCTAATACGAGTATATAAAGAAACTAATCGAAGAATTTTCATGACTCGGAAAACCATGTGAACGAGCTGTTTCTTAACGTCGAATTCTTGTGACTTAATTTATTACTCTGCAAAATAGTTGCAGTACATATTTTTCGAGGTTTTCGCTGCACTTACGGTACTATATTTCATGATATATTTACTTGCATCACTTTGGTACAAAAGTTGATGTATTTAAAACTATTTCTGTATATTATTATGCGCATTCTTGTAATGATTAGAAACATTTTAAATGACGACTCTTTTTGAATACTGTAGTAAGTGTTTGTCCTTCCAGGTTAAGTGTGTTATAAGTAACATTTCCCTATATCTCTAAAATAAATATTTTTATTCAACTGCTCATATATCAAAATATTTGGTGTATTTAATACAAATTTTGATAGAACGTGTACTTTTGCATATTGCTTTTCAAAAGTTTACATCCGTTAATGAAGCAATTCGTATACACACCACAAGCATATTTTCCAATAAAGCAATAATTTGTTATAAATTGTTTCATGGCAATAATAAGAGCCAATTTATTTAGCAAAGCCATCTACTTAAAACAACTACCTAGAATAGCTTAGAGCATTTCTCGTTCCGTAGTTGAAATAAATCATTAGACTTGCTTTGCCTTAGTACCCGTCAAATATGAAACACATTCTTTGTGGAAGAACATTTTGTGTTCAACTTTGAATCTCACGAAATCGAATCAAATTAGTCAATTGGAAAACAGTAGCTGGTTCTTTATGTGTGTATATTTATCAAGACCAAATTTTAATTACATACTATGAAATGCTTACACAACATTTAATACTTGAATTTTGCATCGTCATAGGACGGGATAAATCTGCAAAACACTACTTTCCATACGCCAACCATAAAGTTTCAAAATATTTCTTGCCATCTGTACGCCTGCGGCAATTCCGCTCCTAATATCCACAGAAGCATGGAAACCATAAATCTCTCTCATTCAATATTACTATTTCTTAATTGACTCCCTATCAAAACATACATTCCATCCCTTCTCCTAACACAACGTAATTAATTTACGATCCCCTATACCCCCTAACAAACAGCTGTCCCACAAACAGTGGAAGTCATATTTTGATGAAAGAATATTAAATTAATGATTTCAACAACGTGCACGACAAGACATATTATAATATTCCCTGATATAACGCACATGATTTACGCTCCAATAGATCTCCTAGCAAGACTTAGGAACAATGTTTTAAAACATTTAAAATACCTCCCTTATGCTTTTAATCTAAAAATGATGTCTTGCACAAAATAGTGATTCCAATTAAAACAGTCATGATTTTCATTTCGAAATATACAATAAATTTTAACATCAGTAGATAATGTAACCGCCGTACTATGAAAAATTGTTTCATTGTAATTTCATCTCAACATATCGTTATTAGGTAAATGTGCAAAGTTTATTACGAAATGCATCCTATTGTTTTTCTTTATATATTATTCATTGATGAAGTTTGATAGGATTGACAATAAAGTCTCAGTCACTTTTATGACTTACTTTTACAAAGCTGAAGAACTTGACTTTTTTTTATTAAATTGTTTTTATCGGATTTGTCTTTACCTTGAAAAATCATTTCATTTTAATATATTCAAGCAATGCTTGCTATATGGTATTAAATTAATTCTTAGGTCCTGGTACACACTCTTAGGTGACAGACCTTAGGAGACAGATCACTCAAACTGTCTCTCATACCCCAGGGTGAGTCGAGTAGTTTGGATCTTCGACACTCTAAGCTGAAGTCCAGGCACACACCATGAAACATACTTTTATTTGTATTTCTTAAACATTTTTATAGATTGTACCCCAAATCCATGTAATTTACTTTTAGGCTGCATTTAGTCTATACATGTCATTTCGTGATTAGGTTTTGAGCGATTCTGATGATACAAATCAGAAAGCCCCAGCAGACCCCAAGTGTGCATAATTGTATTTAAATACCATTTTTTTCTTATCGCAATTATATTTGTTTTCATATAATTTTAGCAATACAATTGTAGGATACACATCATACGAATTTAACAAGAAATACAATTTTAGGCTACAGCACACAATCATAGTATATATACAGCGAAACATCATCAAATAAAGAACAACCACGTGAGTCTGATGTACATTTTGTACTGGAAGTAAGGATAATAAAGTACAGACTGTATGTAAAATATGCAAAAATCACACATATCCATAGCGCAGTAATTTATTGTGTGATAAATGTAGTTGCATAGCATATTTTTGCATTATATGTCAATGAGGGATACCTATACTATTATTAATTATTTTATTAATTAGTGTGAGATCAGGATACATTTAGGCTGTGCAATATATATATATATATATATATATATATATATATATATATATATATATATATATATATATATATATATATATATATATATATATATATATATATATATATATATATATATATATATAAATTTATGATTTCTAACAAGCAATACGAAAGGCCCAGACTCCTAGACGCCAATTTACAACAGCCCTGAGTCGAGAGATCAGGAAAGCCATAAATAAGGGGACTTCAAGTACAGGTCTGGTCGATCCAGAAAAGTTACTGGATACTAAAGATGAAGCCATGGGATTGGTTAAAGGTTTAACCAATGAGGAAGGGTTGTCATATCGCCCTGAAGTCAACCAATGAGATACGGTGGGTGTATCGGGACCACAGGCAAAAACGATGATACAAATCAAGGCAAAAGGTTCAGAAGACAGGATTTGAATATCCATTTTCAACACGCGACGAATTTGCATCAAGGTAGTACTCTGATAGTTCAGTCATGTTAGAATATGCATCACGGTACTCTGATAGTGTAGTCATGTTAGAATATGCAGCAGCAAGTTACTCATACAGTGCAGTCAGCAGTCAGACAAAGGTCTGTATACACATAAAGCCTGTGTATCAGTAGTGGCTTCATATAATTTAGGCAATAATTGCCGAAGAGGTGGGCGTGGACGGATAGAGTCCAGAATATGCAAAATAGCCAGTTTTTGTTGTGCAATGCCAAAAAGCAACAATAAAAATCCAACATGCAGTTTAGCGTCCAAAGACAACAAAGGAGGTATGTGCAAATCCGTTATTATAAAAGGTCATAATCCTGTTTGAATATTAGTATGTCTGGTCTCCCATAACCAATCTCTTCCTTAAATATATAAGTATAGTTATTATAATTTAATTATGATTATAATGTTCTTAATAAATAATGTTACTTTAAAGTTGAAATAGCGGAAATTAATTGTATAGTATTATGTTAATATATTTTATTCCAGGAACTCGCACAGAGAATTGATGGTGGGTTGGTTTTCAAGCGGCACAATGCAATGTATACAACGTACGTGTTATGACCATGTTTATTCTGCATAATTTTATAATTATAACCTCCAACATTAAGTTTTTTTTCAAATGCTTATCACAATTAGATTTATTAGTTTTTTTTTTCTGTTGGGGGGGAGGAGAAGGATTCATGTGGACCCCGTGATCATGAGCTTAATTTTTTTCATGTGTATGGTTAAGGGTTAATTGCACACATCGTATCATTTATTTATTTTATCATTTTTAATGTATCCCATAAACTGGCAATTTTAATAAAATGCTGTATTACTTAAGATAATTTCCTGCGCTTTCATGAATTTACCGCAGTACATTATAATAATTGAAAATATGTTTACATATCCCCTTGCATACAAAAGTATTCATTTGGGATTATTTATCTCAAGGTACTTCCTGAAGTACTAAATTCTCTCTGCGCGCGCTTCATCTGCATATTTCCCGAAATGGGTATAAAGCAATAAAAGGATAATAAATCACTTTAAGGAAGATCCTAACGAGGCTGTTATTTAATTAGTGAAATGGATACAACTTGGGTCAGCTATTTTAGTACTAAAATTTTAAGTTTCCTCAAACACTTATTAAACTTTGTGTTGAGGATAGATAGGTCATTTTTGGAATGTTTGGTTTACAGAGTACGTTTGCTGAATGCACACATACTTTGAAACTATAAAATCTGACTTAAAAAGCAAATAATATTTCCTACAGATTTAAATTCAGTTTCGCTTTCTCTCTTTCTTTCATAAGTCACTAAATTGAGTTTGATTGCCCAAAATAACTGGGATACTAATTTAAAATTGCACTCAATTTTAATTCAATTTTTAGTTTCATTGAGACGAATTTTCAAAGACGACGTTACAAAAATTCAAAAACATGATATATGTCGCGAACGGTTAGTCGTAGAGTAATATAATTTTTATTTTATCTTTTGACGATTTTTGGGACATATTTCGCAAAATAGTGCAATATATTTTTTCTCGAATCGCCCCAAAATCTAATCACCAGGGTAACCCCCAAGTAAATTATCTACGGAGTTTAATAAAATTTGGTCAATTAGTTTTTGAGGTGACATGTCACAGACAAACAGATAAACAGACATACAGACAATCGCACATACACACAGATAATCACACATATGCACAGACAATCACACACACACACACACATACGTCACGATTAAAATAGTTTTTTCGTGTTCCAGCTTGCTCGAAATTTGTACATTCGTAGAAAACTCGAGTTGCGATTTTTGACAGAATTCCAATTCCTTCTTCGGTGTACTGGTATTTTTCAATAATTTTTATGTCTGGCCAGAAATTATTTCTCCTGCATAATGCATGGACTTCAGTTTTTTTACAGTGAAATTTATTTATTTATTTATATATTTATTTGAAAAATTCTACAAATTACAGGACATAGTCCCAGTTAGAGTGTGCAGGAATAAAAATACATTAAATAATTACACGTGTTCTTTAGTGCAATTAAACTCAATTTAGTGAAGCATTAAAGAAATACAAGAAAGATCAATCAGGCATAAGCATTGATTATGAAACACTTTCCAACTGAAATGTAATTTCATTTAAAAATTTCTAAAATGTGATTCATTCAGTGGTAATATCTTTTACATTATCACAGTACTACAGTAATTTATTATACTTAAATATTTAAAACTGTATCGAAATATAAATCATCTGATTCTTTATGCAAAATCAATGAATATTTCATTCATATAACTTGTATTCCAGACTCCAGAGCTAAATAATTTTGTGTGAAAAAAATTCAGCAATTCTTATGTAATTCATCTTACAATCGCTTGAGATATTTGCATTCTGCATATGTTAAAATTAGGCTTCCTTGAAGAAATAATAAAAGTTTAGGGATCATTTAAAATCACAACTATTGTAATTGCATAGGCACGGAATTTAGATACACAGATAATATATATGTGTATGTGTATGTACTCAAAGTATTGGAATCGTGCCGAAGATCGGAACTCGAATTTTCAAAGGATCTACACGTTTTGGGACTTCTAGAACACGAAAAAACTACTTTTAGGAAGACGTCTGTGTGTGTAAGGGTGTATCTGTGTATGTTTCTGTGTGTCTGTGTGGATATTACATCCACTCTAATTGAAAAACTAATGGACCGAATTTCATACAATTTGGTAGGTATGTTTTTTGTGGGAAATCCTGATGTTCATTAGATTATAGTACGATTCGTAATAAAAGAATCTGCCTTCTTTGCGAAATGGCCGCAGAAATTGCCTTTATCCACTCTAGCTAAAAACTAATGAACCAAATTTAACAAAATTTGGAGTATAATATTTCAATAACCTACAAGTGATTTATATACCAAATTTAACAAAATTTTGTATATAAATCATTTGTAGGTTATTCTACTACGATTCGGGAAAAAGGAACGGGCTATTTTTGCGAAATGGCCAGCAAAAATCGTTATATATAAAAATAAAAGACTACGTGTGCTCAATTATATCAATTAAATTCCTATTTTATATGTGATTTTTGACAACAAAAAGAATAAGACTAACCCCATTACTCTAGGACTAGCCGTTCTTGAGATATTCTAGTTTTTTCGCGTTTTCGCTACGCCACCTTTGACAATAAGTCCAGCTATCAAATGAGAACCAAATTTAAGTTTAACGTGTAAATTCAATGTCATTTAAAATACTTATGTTGTGCAGATAAACTCAAATTATCATTGAATAAATAAAGAGAACGAATATGAGTCTGCAGAGAAAGACATGTGCTGTCCATATCAGAATTTTTAACAATATTACACCAATGATTTATAGAAGTGAACGGGGATTATTTTCAGGCCATTTCGAAAAAAATGTATGATCTATATTTAAAGATCCATCAAATTTTTGTCGAATAAAATGTTCAACAAATTTAAGCTGTGTACCAAATTTTAACTCTCTAGGACGTAGGAAAGTGCATTTAAAATGCCATCAATTAAATTTATCAAGAAGAGTTATATAAAATTTTAAAAAAATGAAAAATTGTTATCTACCAAATTTATTTTAAAATATGAAGCCACTCCCATATGCAAAACGTTTAAACAAATAGAGAGATATTTATTATATAATATCTCTCTCTTTTCTTTCTGGAAGATATCCCAAAGTCAGAATTTAATTGAATTTGTTTTTTTCCCTATATTAAATAATTTTTTTAATTAAAAAACTACTTAACATATTTTACTGAATTTTTTTTTATATATTCTATGGGATAATGTGAATATTTCCTAAAAATTTCGAAGCAATTCGTGAATTTTAAATTTACTTAAAAAATGTTTGAAAAATTAGGTCCCATAGGGTTCAATGTATTTCATTTTTTCAACCCGGGTTCAATAAAAAACTAATTGGGTGATATTATTTATTTATATTCCCATAGGTCCTACAGACCGTCTGAACAACATACTAAAATTTCATTTTGATAAACTCATTTTTACGGCAGTTATCGTGCTAACGGACAGACAGACAGACAGACAGACAGACAGACAGACAGAATGAACAAAGTCATAAACACTTTTCAACTTTGTTGTAAAGTGTTAAAAATACAGATTAAAATATTATACAATACTTTGAAAAGTCAAAATACATTAAAAAGAAAGGAAACCCTTAATAACAAATGATCTTCTTAAATCGATGAACATGAATTAAAACAATAAAATACAAGATGTTTACAAAAAATGCTTTTTAAAATCCATCTCCGATGAATAAAAAATATCCAAATTATCAGGGAAATTGTTTTATAATTTATAAAAACTAGTAATTGCACAATTACATCCAATATTCGAATTACAATTCTTTACAGTAAATAAATTAATGCTTCTGGTTGTATACTAAGGAACAAGAAACCCAATCCCATCCAAGACAGGGGAACAGTCAAAACGGCCACCTCACAAATTCCTGAAGAAAGACAACAGAATATAATCCCTTGTGCTCTGTAAGCTTTTTAAACAAAACAAATCACGTAGAAAAGTAGCTGATAAGGCGTAACGTGAAATGCGAGTTTTCCTATAATAAAGGTACCTCAAGAAATTATTTTGAGTGATCTCGATCCTGTTAGAGTGAACGGCATGAAAAGGCCTCCAAACCACAGACGCGTATTCAAGCCCAGACCTGACCAAATCATTGAAAAGAACAATAATGGTATCCTCATTTGTAAAATCTTGAGTAATTATCTTAATGTAACACAGTTTTCCATAGAATTTAGAACAGATATTAGAAATATGAGGAAAAAAGGAGAAATCGGACGTATAACTAACTCCAAGATCAGTAATAGAGAACTTTGTAGCCAAAACAGAGTTTCCAATACCATAAGAAAATAAAATAGGCACTTTTCTACTAGTAAAAGACACAACACTACATTTGCTATTATTTAGATGCAGACGGTTATTGCTACACTAATCGGAAATGACATGCAACTCAGATATAATAACTCAGAAATAATAGTATATAATACCCACACACACACACACACACAGCACATTTTTTATGATATTGAGTTAATACTAAAATGAAATTGGGCGCTTTTGGTTACTTATTAGTCCAAACTTATTTGACTAACTTATTAGTCCAAATAAAATGACTTATTCATAATCACGTGCAAACTCCTTATCAGTCTGCATCTGATATTTAATGAAAATCTTGTAAAATAAATAACAATTAAGAATTTTTGATCGTCGAAGTACAAAGGTATAACGAAAAGTTACTTCTCTCATTAGTGGAACGATCTAGATCTAAGATATTGGTGTTAATAGATTTTTGAATAATATAACATATTGAAACTGGACGTATAAGATGATATTTGCCAAATTTTAATTTTGCAAAGAACAACTTGACTTGCAAAGAACATCTTGAATTGAGAAAAGAAAAATGGTATTTGTGGTTCGCTTTGTACTTAGAATAGTAATTCACTAATTTTAAAATATCATATATATTGCGCCTGTCAAATTGTGCCATCTATGAATCCCCACTCTAGTTCAGAAATTCACATTTTCTGTTCAGGTAAATTGGTCAAGAATATTAATTATCGAAATTTTATCGAAATTTTCAACAAAATCTAACGGGATAAATATATTTCATCGTGATGAAATGCGCCGGAAATTTTACTGTCATTTTCTTTTACGAGGGCGGGGGCGTGTTAAACATTAAGTTTCAAAATGTTATAAAATTATGGATTTCGAGGAATGCAACTACCGCGGATAAATTATCCTGTGATTATTTTTCATATTTCACTTCACTTCTATGACCGTCCGTCGGTTGGTTCAATGAAACTACACGTTTTGGGCATTGTAGAATACTAATAAACTAAAAGTGCGACGTCTATATGTATGCATGTCTCGGTATCAATCAGTCTGTCTAATGTATGCTGTTGTGTCACCCGTGTCTTCTGCACAGCTAGGAATTCAACCACCGATCTCCGATGACTTAGTGACACTATATCTATCCAACTACTGAGACAATTGCCTTACTATACACAAAAGTTCGCTTCAAATATTGACTAAATCAGTCTGAAAATATAAGTCATTCTCTAGGGAGATTAAGTTATAAACAATAACAAGAAAGATCAATCATGCATAAAGCATTGGTTATAAAACACTTTACAACTGAAATGCAATTTCATTTAAACATCTCTAAAATGCGATACCTTCAGTGGTGGTATTTTTCACACTTTACAGCATAGTTGAAAAGTGTTTATGAGTTTATTTATTCTGCCTGTCTATCTGTCTGCCTGTCCGTTTGCAAGATAACTGCCGTAAACATGACTTGACCAAAATGAAATTTTGTATGTTGTTCAGACGGTCTGTGGGACCTATGGGAATGTAAATGAATAATATCACCCAATTAGTTTTGGATTGAAGGCGGGTTAAAAAAAATGAAATACATTAAACCCTATGGAAGTTTTCCAGCATTTTTTAAGCAAAGTTAAAATTCACAAATTGCTTCGAAAATTTTAGGAAATATTTAAATTATTCCATAAAATATGAAAAAAAAATCTGCAAAATATGTTCGGTAGTTTTTTAAATAAAAATTAAAATAATAATGACACCCGTATAATATGAAGAGATCACGTGACCCACTTCTAATAGAATTAATCTGTGCACCTAAGACCGCTTTGTTTTTGCATTTTCTCTGTGCATCCATATTCTGCGCTAATGCAGTTACACTATTTGTGAGTTTAAGTAATCATCAAACTCTGATTATTTTTACAACGAAGCCTAACTTTAATGAATGTAAAATATAAACAAGTGATTGTAAGTTGTATAAGAATTGCTTCTCGACCCAGGCCGGGGTGCTTGCCTATACAGGCTTATAGCAGCTGTTTCCTCGGTCGGGAAGGAAAAATCCTCCACTTGATTATAAGAAGTGTAATTATAAGTATAAGAATTACTGAATTTTTGTCACGAAAAATTATTTAACTGTGGAGTCTGGAATAAAAGTGTTTGAATGAAATACTCACTGCTTTTACATATAGAGCCCTATATTCCATTTATATTTTGATGATGTCATTTGAATAAAGTCTGAATGAAGTTTTAAGCATGGAGTTAGAATGTACTTTTACCTCCTTGGTTTTAATTTTCCAAATAAAATACATTATTGTAGTTCTCGAAAATTAAATTAATATCTCTGCTGAATTTATCGTATTTCAGATATGCTTAAATAAAATTACAGTTGACCAGTGTTTTATATAATCAATGCTCTATGCATGATTGATCTTTCTTGTATTTATATTTAGTGTATTTATATGTATTCCATTCATATCACTTTTATTCCAGATTCCGGAGCTAAATAATTTTGTGTGAAACATATCACTAGTTCTTATACAACTCATCTTACAATCATACTCGTAAATACTTTTAAACTATTTTGCAAAGTGTTAAGAAGCAAGAAGAAACAGACTCGTTCGGACTTTTTTTGGTAGTACACTTTAATTTTTATTCTTGACAAAGGAGGCTGTTTTACGATTCCGAAACTGCTTGATACTTTTAATCAACTGTGCAAGTTGCTAGTACCGAAGTCTTTACATTTGAAAGTTCCCTCTTTATTTTGATGTGAACTTTTCAGTTGATATGAACTTTTCAGCCGTTGAAATGTGAAACAATTTAAATTTAGAAATATATGAGTTAAGTACTAAAGTTATCTGATTGATAAATACTGTATCTTGATTTGTCTGAAATATTTTAAAGGAAACATAAAACTGAAAATTTATTATTTTTATTCATAATATTGAAAATCTGTGGTATCAGATATTTTATTGCTCGTGCACTTTTATATCTGAAATGTTTTCCGAAGATTTGATTATCGAGAGGATCTGGATCTTATACAGTTTATCCTCCATATGTGAACTGATTTTATGGAGCACAGAATGAAGTAAGCGCTTCAAAATAAAATATTTTGAAAGGATCTTCATAGAGTATATAACGATTCTCATATTTTAGCTGATTAGTTTCAGAGTATTTATTAAAGATAAATATGAAATTCGGATTGGATGCTACGTTTTGAAATGAAAACAAGTACATATGAAAATTTTGTTTTTGGCGTAAAAGCTTTTACTCGTAACTCGTCATGGACTGCTTCAATGGAGGCAAAATATAAGAAATATCTGAAGAATGGTGACTTTAAATAAAAAATAAAAACCACTTTAGTACTACGGCAAAGAAAGATTTTATTGTAAATGAAATTATATATACATATGTATATATATATATATATATATATATATATATATATATATATATATATATATATATATATATATATATATATATATATATATATATATATATATATATATATATATATATATATATATATATACTCTAAGACAATAAAATCGACCCACCTCGCAAAATAATCCAATAGTAATGAAACTGCACATGCAAACATCTATTGACCGACATACAGCGCATTGAAACAGAGCACCATGGTGGTGTATATAAGGAGCGAGTCTCGCTTTCACGAACAAAAAGTGCAGCGTATTTCGATTGCGTTTACGTACCTTGATTGTAACAATGCCTCTTCGACGAATTCGCAACCACTACGAGCATATGAAGGAGTTTTAAAGAGGGCGTGATCGAACTGCATGCGGCTCGATGGGCAGACCGACGAATCGCTCGGTATTTGGATATGATAGCGATGCAGCAATTAGACGATGTTAGCTGGAATTGGTCCAGAATGGCAGATTTCAGAGGTAAACGGGCAGCGGATGGCCCAGAGCGACGACAGATCGGGAAGATAGAGCGATTGTCACAGCAGCTGTGACTGCGGGAGATTCGTCGTTATCAAATATCCAACGAGTGACAAACATGGAAGTGACCACCCGGACCAATAATAGAAGGCTAAGGGGCGGAATCTATACTGGCGGCGCCCATTACACCGCCTAACACTCACCAGTATGCACCATCAATAGCTACTGCAATGGTGCAGGGCCCAATCAACGTGGCATTGTTCGGATTGGGAACGAATCGTCTTCACTGATGAGTCCCGTTGCAAACTGAGACTGACGATCAGCGTAGACGTGTCTGGAAACAGCTCGGACATCTCCAGGATTCTGCTGTTACTGTCACATGCCACCCGGTCCGACAAGAGGGAATTATGGTCTGGGGTGCCATTTCATTAGATAGCCGGACCACTTTGATAGCCCTCCATGGCACCATCACAGCACAGTGGTACGTTGCCGACATTCTACTACCCGTTGTATTGCTATTCCTTTCGCGACACCCCGGGCTAACTTTTAAGCAAGATAATGCCAGGCTACACACGCCACGCCTCTCTATTTATTGTCTGCGTGCTTCCGACATACTTCCTTGGGCAGCCAGATCCCCAGATCTCTTGCCTATTGAGCACATTTGGGCTGAGATGGGGCCTGCAATTAACACAGAATGTAAACGAATTAGCTCGTCACTTGGCGGCCATTTGGAACGACATCCCTTAGAACACTATCCGGCAACTTTATGCATCAATGCCACGTAACAACTTGTATCAAGACCAGAGATGGGCCAACGCCATATTGACGTGCTCTCTTTGTATAGATATTTTAGTGCAATATATCATCCAATTGTTCTGAAATCCTAATTATTTATTTTTCTGTACATTCTGTACACACACACACACACACACACACACACACACACACACACACATATATATATATATATATATATATATATATATATATATATATATATATATATATATATACATATATATATATATATATATCCGTTTAAGAAGACTTAGATCAAATTCAAAACATTTGAATAATTTGAGTTTTTTAAAATTAAATTTAAAATATAATTACATTTTTAATTAATTTTTTTTAAACTTTAGTTATACAAATGTTTTGATTTTGAGAAAATTTTTGCCATATGCACATGGTACTTTGAAAATAAATCACATTTCTGCTCTCCATAGAGTGCCAAAAATTACTAAAGAAAGGTATTAGTCAAAGTCAAAGAAATATGCTGAATCATCAATATGATCCAAAGAATAAACAAATGCATCAGTCGTGGTAGTACTCAAAATAGTGCTTAAACACATTATTTCAAGTAATTAATTTGCATTTTGACACAAATAAAATTATAAGTAGAAAAGTAGTAGATGATTTGTTTAAACAGAAAGTGCTAACTTCTTAGTGTATAGTGCTTTCTTTATTCTAAAGCCAATTGAAACTGAGGTATCAATAAATTCTTTAACTTGAGTTTGGATTTGAAGTCTATTTTTATAAAGAAATATATAAGATATGGAGAATATTGATTTCTGATGGTTGTAGTAATTGATTTTTGAATACGTTCTTCATAAAAACATGGTGAACATAACTTTTTAATTGATTATTAATAATATTTTCTAACACAGATTTTGAAATGTTTGATGAAAAATGTTGAATTTCGTTGACTTTGAATGTTTATGAAGCAGTTTTGACATAAATTTTAAATTTAAGATCATCTGGAGTGTTTAAGATTGTGGACTAATGCCAAGGTAGTTGATCCAGATAAGTTGCAGATTGGGAGGAAAAAATTGAAATGTTAAGGTTGGTGCATCTTCAGTAATTTTTATAGTAATAAGTTCTTTAATGAAATTAAAGTTATCCTTATATATGTATATATATATATATATATATATATATATATATATATATATATATATGTATATATATATATACTCACCGATAATGAAAGTCGCGCACCAAGAAGGAAGCATAGGATGGACCTGAAATTTTATTGATGGGAGGACACCGATGGATGATATACATGATCACAAAAACAGCGCAGTAGAACACGTACAGCTGTACACGTTAGCTGTTATACACAGTTCGGTCATCATTAATAGCGCATCGCACTGCTTCGTGCTGCGATACAAGCAGCAATACGGTCTGGCATGGTGTCAAACAGACGCTTGATGGTACCCTGCGGTAGACGAATTTACACTTGTTTGGCGCTACGTTCCAAATCCCGAAGAATGCGGCAACGAGGCAGTTGGCGCTTCAGCTGGTCCCACACATGCTCGATAGTGGACGGGTCTAGGTAGCGGGCAGCCCATTGCATTGTATGGACATGATTCATTCAGGCCTGGGCGACCCGAGCCGTGTGTAATCGAGCATTATCCCGCTAGAATTGCACATATGGAATCCCAGAAACGAATGGGAGCACTTCGGGCCATAGAATCTCATCCACGTACCGCTAGCCCTTCAATGTTTCATGTCCCACTACTATAGAGGATCGGCTGTCTTAAGCTATGGCTCCCCAGCCCATGATGCTTGCAGTGGGGCTAATGTGGCGCTCTATAACGAGTTTGGGATTAAGGTGTTGTGCATGGGACCTCCAAACCCGGACACGCTGATCATCGGTCCCCAAAACGAAGCGGCACTCATCACTAAACCCCACACATCGCCAATCTGTGGCATTCAATGTTGCTCTGGACCGGCATCACTGAAATCGGAGCCGCCGATGCTCCTTTTTTAACGACAGCAAACGCAAGGGTACGCTGGGATCGCAAATATGCGTCCTTCAAGCTTCTAGATATGGTTCGTAGCCACACAGGGCCGCCACGCTTTCCTGTATCGCGGATCAGATAGCCGTAGGCTGTATACGTGCCTTCCGCACGATCATCCAATCCTCTCTACTCGTGGTACGCATGATTCGTTCTCCATGTCTAGGTGGTGTCCCGTGACCAGTGCTCCCAACACCATAGGGCTATATTGCGGACTCAGGCCGTGGCGCTCGCCATGAATGGCATTGAGCCGCTAGAAGCCCAAGGCCGAGAAGAAAATCACCACCAGCACAGAGAAGGGACATCGAGCTCCCCGACCCCTCCAGACAAAGAAAACCGCCGACCCCATCACACAGAGCGCTCACAGCCTGGAACACCAAGGGGACAACAGACCCACGCCCCGTCGAGCGAGGCCAAGAGCAACCAATCCCGGAGAAGAACGCGGACGAAGGCGGCTGAAACCCCCATTCAGCAAGCCAGGGACCCGCCCCCAACGAAACCAGCCAGGCAAGATGCGCGCTACCAAGAACGGCGACGCACCCCTACCCCCAGAAATTTATTATCGGGCTATATTGTCCGAACAATCCACATGACGGATCATCCGTCGCGCTGACCACCCTGCGGTTTTCAGCCCACAGAGTAGACCTCTCTCGAAGTCCGCCAATTGCGTATATCGATGTTTCTGACGTCCACCCACCATTCTGTTCACTCCGTACTCGTGCTTGCGACTCGTGATTGATGGGACATCGACTACACGCCGATTTATAAGGCCACTGGCTCATGCTTGCAGAGCCACACAGGGGTGCACGATTATGCGCAATCACACCAGACTGGAATCATTTGCATACCAGCCCTCGCGTTAGGTATTTACATCATTTCGCGGTTGTACCACGTTTTCTTCTTGGATCGAAGCTTTCCATCACTGTCCGTCACACACTGCAATTTTCTTTGTCTCAAAGGAAACGTGTAGTAGCAGAGAATGGCAGGCCACCGTCAACCCAGGCTGTTCCAGCAGACAGACAATTTCACGAGGGGTATGGTGATCGGACTCAGAAGAGAAGGTTGGTGCATACGTCAAATCTCAGTGGTCATCTACCTACACGCGTCCACGTTGCAAGATGTGCGGCGAAGATGGTTGGAACAAGAGAGGGCGCAACGTTTGAGGGGTGTCGGTATGGCAGAGCGACGTCAGCAGGGGTGGACCGACGCATCCGCCGGCAAGCGTTGGCGACCCCGCATGTCACTTCGATCGCTCTTTTGCAGCATGTGCAGTACACCCTTGATGCTCCCATATCGACCAAGAGCATTATCAGCAGATAGGTCGCCGGAGACCTGCACATATGGCGACCGTTTAGAAAACTGCATGTGAACCAACAGCACAGACGTCTGTAATGGTGCCGTTTGCAATGGTGTCGGGATAGCGCCACGTGGACGGCGGAATGGAACAGGGTAATGCTCTCAGATGAGTCATGCTTCGGTTTTAGCAATGTCAGTCGCCATGTACAAGTCTGGCGCCAAAGTGGTGATAGGTCCAATCCATTTGTGGAAACCCACAACCCGGCATCCCGACAACCCGGCATCATGGTTTGGAGCGTCATCGCTTACAATAGCAGGTCCAACTATACGTGGAAGTCCAATTATATACTATGACTATGGCGGTATACTATGACGGTCCAACTATACGTGGATGGCGTTCTGTGGACGGCGACACTACCTTCCCTTCAGGATTTGGCCGTCTGACAGGATAACGTCCGACAGCACATGGCACTGCACGCATCAGCCAACTTGCCCTGTAAGGTAACCTGGTGCTTCCCTGGCCTTCAGCCTCCCCTGATCTCTCACCAATCGAACACATCTGGGACGTGATTGGACATCGTTTGCGTGCACTGCCACTGCCACATTTAGAAACCAAACTCTGGCAAATGGTTGACAGAGCGTAGGCAGCCCTCCCTCAGGACACCGTCCGCACTCTCATTGACTCCGTACTTAGACGTATTGCTGCCTGTATCACCGCCCGTGGTGTTCCTACAGCCTACTGATCGGACACTGATTGTATAGGTGTATCATGTTGCAATAAACATCATTTACTCTTCGTTTCTGACTCTCTCTGTTTGCCGATTTTCATCACTTTCTAACCATTCCTTCTTGGTGTCACATTTTCACTGTCACGTAGTGTACACAAACACTTTTTAAAGATTCTCTTGTAAAATTTGAAAAACAAAAGTTACTAAAAAAGGGATTCTGGTTTAAGTTGAGCCGTACTCCACTTAATTTAGAATTATAGCAGCAAATCCATCATTACTATATTAGTTTTACTCATTATAGTATCTTAGCTCATTTGCTAACAAAATGTAAATATAACTTAATGGATCCATTAAATCCGGTAAATTACGTTTTATTAGTATTTAACATGGATTTTCCTGGTATGTGATTGGATACAAAATATTTTAAGGCATGCGGTAAAGCAAATATTGAAAGATATGTGTCAGATATGAAACGGAAGTATGTAATTGAAGTAACATCATGTTGTTATGAATACATAAAGAAACAAGTGAAGTTCTGGGTGGCTTGACCTTGACGACGAATTAGGTTCCTATGGTGGTGAATTTGACAAAACACTTTTAAAGAGCTCTATAAACTTTTCTAAATTTGTAGACTGGATTCACAAGTTATGCGATTTTCCCAGAACTTTCCACATAGATAAGGTATATAAGCTTGTCATTGTTCAGTGGGTTTGTTGATGTGATACTAATAAAAGTTTTGACGAACTCCATGCAGAATCCAAAGTATAATTTTCCTCTGACTATATCCTATTAAGCTATAAAAATACTGGTAGAAAGGTGTAAAAACTTTAAATTTTAGATTGGCTTCATTTATGCATCAAAATATGCGCTATACGTCAGTATGAACTTATCGTTTTCGCCGACAGCACAATTTCCAGGTAGAGTAACTGCAAACGTTGCATTCAAACGTTTCATGATCTATAACGTCGTTTGTGTTTCGATCTGGACCATTTCCTTTCTATAAATCTAACAAAATTGTATAATCAAGAAACACAATAATAAATTAAAAAGAAAAACATCGAAACCTTTCCTTAAATTAGATACCTTTACCATCGTCACACCCAACACACACCAACCTTTTGTCATTCGAAAAATGCGAAATGAGTGATGTTTAACACCAATTTATAACGAATAAAAATGTCACGCACTATGTTTTTCATTATACGTGCTCCTTCAGTGCAGCATTGTTAACTCTACAAACAGACAAAATCTTCAAAGGCATACTTGTATTGAATTATTTCCTTGTATGCATGGCTTCGGGTTGTATTTCGTGGAATTCATTAATTAACTTTAGGAATGTATCTCAACTGCAATTAATCCGATTATTTAAAAGAGCTGAGTTGAAAATAGTTCTTGCGTTTGAAACGCAATATGCTTCTGTATATTTATAATGTCCCTGTTGCATTAAGCAGACATCAAGTGTCTGTTAAAATAATTTTTTCTTGACATTCTTAGATTTACACCATTTGAGCGAAATTTTAGATTTGCTAGTTATTTATATCGTTATGTACGAGGTATAAGTTTGCAAATATATTGGGTACACATATACAATCACGTGACTGTGTGCTAGAAATGAATTTAATTTGATATTTAAAGTACGTATAAAATTAGAAACTTTATAACTGACATGTTTACCTTGTACCACCAGCTCCATGGTTGAGTCATCGTGCCCGTAAAGATTGGACGCTCTGCATGAGAAAACTGCGCTGTCCTCTCTTTTTGAGGAGTGGATGCTCAGTTGGGATGTAAAACCTTCTTTGTGCTCAAACTGCCTCCTACTGTATCTGCGCTTTGGAAAAGAAAGTTAGACATTCTTCTGCAGGATCCGTTGGATCAAGTATTATATAAAAAATTCATAATTAGTTTTAATAGTAAAATAATATATTTGTATGCATGTATGTGTCGTCTGTAACGCAAAATATAGGCTTCAGACAGGCCCAGAATTTCGGTATTGAGTTCATCAGCTATGATAGACCTCGGCGAGATTTTTTTTTAATTCGAATTAGTTTAATAGCTATTTTATGTTGAAGAGCGATTTTCAGTGATATCCACAAAAATTGGTACCTTAGCTATTGGAAATGTCATCACAGAGTTACCATCTTGACATCATCGGAAAGATTGAAAATCATTCATTCTTTCTAACGATTTTTGAACAAACCCGAATAATATTTTTTCTTATTTATTTATTTATTTTTAAATATATTGAAATATGCATATTTCACTTTTTATTTTCGTCTGTAGCTTCCCCCGAAAAAGAAAGTTTAATTCAATTTCATAATTCAGCAAAAATATGGGTGTATATCTCTGCATTCCAACCAAAAAGTGTGTACTTAAATGTTTTCGAATTTTTCTGATTCTGTTTTTTTGTTAATTATCAACTAAAGTAAATTATCACCTACGTCTAAAAATCACAGTTTTTGATATGGTCCTTTCACTTGTTTGGTTGGCCTTGGGATGGAAGAAATATATGTTTGCTCGCATGTGCACAAAATATTAGCACAAGAATATACACACGTCCAAACTAATATATTTGGATTGAAAATAAAGTAGGAAAGATATATATTTAGTTCAAAACAAACGAATTGGAAAAGTGAGTTGTATTACGTGTATCTGTATTTTTAAGTAGTCGGCGGCCGGCTACTTATTTAGGAACTGGGCAAAGTCGGTAATTCGTTCAAGTGTGAAATGACTTGAAATCTTTATCACACTGCAACAGCCAGCATACGTTGTATTGTTCTTTCATTGATATTGTTCTTTCACAAGTTTGGTTGACCTTGGGATGGGAGAAATATATGTTTGCTCGCATATGCACAAAATATTAGCCCAAGAATATACACACGTTTAAACCAATATATTTGGATTGAAACTAAATTAGAAATATATATATTTAGTTTAAAACAAACGAATTGGAAAGTGAGTTGTATTACGTGTATCTGTATTTTCAAGTAGTGGGCGGCCGGGCATTTATTTAGGAACCGGGCAACGTCTGTAATTCGTTCAAGTGTGCAATGACTTGAAATGTTTATCACACTGCAGAAGGCAGCATATGTGAGCTAGTTTCACATTTGCTTGTGCTTATCAGCACCAAAAAGTCATTTTATCATTTTCAACAACAACAAAAAAAAATAGGTATGAGCTACGATACGATGTTGCAAAGACAAAGTTCTACTATAATTTAGCAAAAGCAGTCAAACCAGGAAGCTGGACCAATTATCACAACATTGAATTCAAACGGCAGGACGTCGCAAGACTAGGTTCATGGTCACATTTCTTCGATTTATAGTTAAGCATAGACCTTTAATTAGTTGCTACAGAAATTGGAAAATTCTCCCCCCCCCCCTTGGAAAATCGACTTTTTCCAAAATGTTCTGTAGAGGGAGTGCTCCACACCAAAACGTTCGAAAAGTGAAATGATAGGAAAGCATGCTTTGCGAAAGATAGAGACATCAAATTTGGTGTATGGGTAAACCATTCAAAAGGAAGAAAGTGTGCAATTTCAGAATTCCAATGTTTTCTATTTAAGGGGGGTGCCACACACCAAAATATTCGATTCTACGAATAAATATGAAACGGTTCCTTCAAAATTTGATAGAGGCTTGAGATTTGGTATATGGACTAATCATTTGATAAAAACACCCAAGACGAATATGTGTATTGCTCTCCTCTCTGACGCTTATACCCATTTCTGTACTCCTTCCTCGCTTTTGGGAACTCGCAATTAGTTAGCAAACTTTCCACCTATTTTATGTTAGGTATCTCAAGCTCAAGGCCCTGCGCCCCTCGGGGTGCCCCTCTGTCTCCCCATCTTTACTCTTCTCTGCTGGTAGCTCGCTTGGGCCCAGCCCCTTCACTTCTGAAGACTTGGGAAAGGCATGATTTCGGTCATCGCCTCCCCCCCCCCCCCCAAGCACCTTTTAGTTGCAAATGTTTTCTCTTAGTAACTTCTCTTCTGATTTTTTCCTTTTCGCTTGAAGTTTAAAGGGGGGGGGGGGTTATCCTCTCCTGGGCACTTCACTAAACCCCCGTCCTTGAACCTTGACCCACGACAAATATACCTTTTTTAAAAATGTTCGTTTAAGGGGTGCTCCAGAGGAAAACGTTCGAAAGGTGATTTGATAAAAGAACATGCTTCTGAATGAGAAAAACATTTCAAATTTGGAGTATGGGTAGATATTTTGGAAGGAAGAAAGTGTGCAATTTGAGTTTTCCAATATTTTCTACTTAAGGGGTTCCTCACACGAAAATGTTTGATTTTCGAAATTAAGGAGAAACGCCCCTTTTTATACGTGATGGAGGCTTGATATTTGGTATTTGGCTGATTCATTTGCTGAAACCACCAAGACAAAAGATTTTTTCAAAAATGTTCGTTAAAGAGGATACTCCAGAGAAAAACTTTCGAAAGGTGAAATGACAAAAAACTATGCTTCGGGATAGGATGGAGACTTCAAATTTGGTGTACTACTAGATAGTTCGAAAGTAAAAGTGTGTGTAATTTCAGTTTTCCAATATTTTCTAATTTAGGGGGCGTCGCAAACCCAACTGTTTGATTTTTCGAATAAATGAGAAATTATTCCTTTAAATTTTGATAGAGGCTTGAAATTTGGTATATGGTTTAAGCATTTGATAAAAACACCCAAGACGAATATAGTTTTTCAAAAATGTTGGTTTAAGGGGGTGCTCCAGAGGAAAACTTTCGAAAGGTGATTTGATAAAAAAACATGCTTCGGAATGAGATAGAGACTTCAAATTCAGTGTACTAGTAGATAATTTGAAAGAAAGCAGGTGTAGAATTTCAGTTTTCCAATATTCTTTTCTTTAGGGAGTTACGCACACCAAAATTTTCGATTTTTCGAATAAGTAATACACGCGTCCTTTTTAATGTGATAGAGACTTAGTATTTGGTATATAGGCCAATCATCTGATAAAAAACCCAAGATGAATAGAATATTTTTTAAATGTCCATTTATGGCTGTGCTCCACAGAATGACGTTCGAATGGGGAGATGATAAAATAGCATACCTCAGGATGAGATAGAGACTTTAATTTTGTCTATGTGTAAATAGTTCGAAAGGAAGAACTATGCAATTTAAGTTTTCGAATATTTTCTTCTTAAGGAGGTTCTGCACACCAAAATTTTCTATTTGGCTATTAAATGTGAACTTCAATTTATTCAAAAGTTTACATTATTCGGGGTGTTGCTTATTACGAAGCCATTGATTTTCAACGGGTATTCGGCTAGTATATATATATATATTCGTCATATTCATTTCAAAATACATATAATGTAAATTTATGTATATCGGATTGTATTATTGGATATATTGTGGAGGCTGTATTTTCGAAATGCATAAATTCATCGATTTAAAACTATGTATTTTATGGACGGATTTGTGATTAAGAAAATATACGTATTTCCCTCTATATTCATGTTATTGTTAATGCAACGCTTTATCAATTAATATATTAGTTTCAAGTAATTTATTAACTTAACCGAAGTAATTGCAGATTTAGAAGACACTCCTATTGCGTGTAACAGCATCAATGAACCGATTTCGCACTTATTATTCGCTCGTCAGTATGAAATAGCCGATAACTGTAAGGTCAGCAAGAAACTTGCTCTGTGCCAAAATTTTGCGAACTTCAAGAACTGACAATTTCAATCCTAAAATATAGTCGGATTTCAATTTCTTTAAAATTTATCTGATGCTATACGCTAAGACTAAAACATATGAAGACTGATTAGTTTTAATACTTTTATTATATTTAAATGAATTATATATTCAGCTTTATAAAGCAATAAACAATCATTAAACAGCCAGTAAAGCGAAACATAACAAAACCGAAAAGATATTATTTAGTTATAACTCAAAAGTAAAATGGCCATACAAAGGCCTACTTGAATTTTTAAATGTGCACGATTTTCATTTTCTTAAATGGCAGCAGCAGAAAACTGAAATGTGCAATTTGTTATGAACAATGTACCTGGGAATTGTTCCATTGTTTAGAATTTCTCCATCTTTGTACCACGTGATAGCAATGGGCTTATCCCCTTGGGCTTTGCAGTTGAGGCTCACTTGCTCTCCTTTTTTCACTTTTTGAGCACTAAATTTAGTCTTGAAATGAGCAGGCACTAAAAATACACAGAAGAAATATACTTAAAGTTACTGCCTAAAAGGATAAAATATGCTATTTCTCTCTTGTGTAGAGACGCTATATAAGATAAAATTGCTTTCTATATTCTGAAACCATAAATTTAAGCTAAATATTGAATACTGACGTTAGAAATGGCAGTATAATTTTTTTGTTTGTTACATAGGCAATACTTACTTATTACATATTTTAGGATTTTCTGGGTGATCAATACCTTGTAAAATATTTGTTCTCTTCGCAAGATATTTAAATTACATAAATTTGATGAATTACATAACAAACATCTGGCATTGCACAGACAAAATGTGTTTATTTCTGTAAAATGAGCTTTGCGTAGAACACTGTATAGGGAGCTATTTCGTAGTAATATATCGTGAACCACAAATGTTATTAATATTTTGCTTACGGGTGGAACAGCGTCAATCTCAAACAAAGGACCTCCCAAAAAGACAGGTATTTGACATACCCTATATCAAATAGTTCGATCTCCCTTTGCAGGCATTGGCGTCTATGGGGATCGAACTGTTTGGGATATGGTATGTCAAATACCTGTCTTCTTGGCAGGTACTTTGTTTGGGATTGACGTTATCCCATCCGTAAGCAAAAGGTTAAATTATGAAAACTATTGAATAGTTTTTATTTTTTTCTTCTTTATGGTAATTCAGTAAGTTGGAAAAATAATTTATAAGTAATTCAAAGAGAAGAGAATAGTCAGATAATCGCAAAGACGTTTGAAAATGTGTATTATAGTTGGAACAACTGATGAAACTTCATACTTTCATCCTGCTTTCAAGCTGAGACTGCCTTTGACACCAGCATCTTGCGATCACAATTTTATTGGGATAACGTATTTAACAATCACATCTTTTGAAACAAATAAACTTAAAGAAATGTGCCTGCATAGCGGTTGCATAGACTTATGTAAAGTTTCGAAGTCCGCTACGCCCCGTCAAGGTTATGTTGCCGTAAGCCTCTACGCGACCTCGTTAACCGCTTTAGAAACTAAAAATTAAAGCTGCGTCGGTCTCTAAAAATGCCTGAAATGAATGCGGTTGGTTTCCAAAATGCTCTCTGAAATCTTGAGAAGCACATCATTTTTTCAAAGTATCAGAAAGGCGATACTGAATACGGTAGATTCAGAGAATTATTCTGAGACACTTTTATGGGTACGGCAGGTGAATCTCCAAGACCGTTCCCTCTATAAATGGTCAAACAGAATTTGTCTGTTTTCTTAAATTATTCAA
The DNA here is from genome assembly GCA_951213105.1 of Amaurobius ferox. NCBI lineage: Eukaryota > Metazoa > Arthropoda > Arachnida > Araneae > Amaurobiidae > Amaurobius > Amaurobius ferox. Next base: position 10,149,051 of record OX578134.1, read on the forward strand.
TCACTGGTTCGAAAAGGCTGAAAAACTTGAAAATTCTATGTCATCGTTCATTGAAGACTGGAGATGATAACAAAGCTAAGATTTAACATTTCGATCATTTGGACACCGATCGGATTTGATTACTGCAGGGTGTCATTGCAGATTGACATCAAGCCTACAACTTTTGCCGAAGACCTACCTGCTTGGGTTTAGTCAACAGAATTTCTGATTTCAATCAACTGGAGGAAATATGTCACATGACCTTTTGAAGTGTTATTTGTAAATCGTTAAAAATCTAATATTACCTATAAATAAAACTCTAACAATATTTTAAATTTATGAATGTTTCAGGAACATACCAAAATCCCCGTCTCTCTCTTAAAATAACGACTTTATACGCTTGAGAATCCGTATCGCTGAACATGTATACAAACGTATTCACCTTCTAATATACAGTGGTGCTAAAACAATTGCATTATCCACATGTTTCTACGACTTTGATGGATAAAAAGATCAGCAACATATTTAAAGCGATATTGTAAATATTTAATATTGATGATGATGGTATGTAGCAATACTTATACATTTTCAGGAATGTCCACGTATGAAATATTCGAAAATAATAAGAAATATATGACATTTTCATTTCATTAAATATCTAATAATAAAGATAAATATGTGACATTCTTATTTTATTATAGATTTAATAATTATAGATTTAATATATATATATATATATATATATATATATATATATATATATATATATATATATATAAAATTGAAATATATTTTGTAACGATAAATTAAATATTTATTTTGGAAATACTGAATTTTTTGGGGTGATCATTTTGACAATCACTGTACATACATGGTCGAATTAATTTCAATAGTGAAGATCATGATAAAATAATATGACATAGACAGGGCGGTCACAATAAAAGCAGAGGCAACGGAGAATATTTATTTTTCAATCTTTTAAATATCAAACTGATGCGTTGGCATAAAGTTCTCAAATACTATAAACTTATATAAATAAAATTGAAAATCTCTCAATTTACTTGGAAGTTATTTGCACTTAGTGATTACAATAATTGGATTTTATTTGTTATATTCACTCAAAGGCGATAATCATGTAAATAAAGAAATACATAAAAATTAACAAAGTGTAGTAAATTACCATGTACAGTTATGGTGAGCATTTTACTTAACCCAGGACCTATTCTGTTGTAGGCTTGGCAGAGAAATGAACCACCATCGCCAGGACTTGCTTCTAAAATTAATAATGATCCATTTTCTAAGACTTGCATTCGGGCACTGCTCATAATTGTCTGGAATGCTTCGGGAGCACCATGGTTGCCTATAAATGACAACGTAATGTACTATTAAAACGTTTTACTTTAAAAGAAAAACCTATCTTTTTAACATGATTCAGAAAAATGAATTGTCAATACATTAGGGTAAAAGTATTACATTAAAGTGATCTACATGACCTTGTGGTAATGCAAGAAATTTTGTGTCTTAAGGTTCACTGTGATCGTCTGTTGAAAATGGTTCCCCAGGTGACAAGGAATCTTCATACCATAAGGTATGTGTTAATTCGTAGCTGTGAGATGTTTTAATATGGAAAAGATAATTCTCCTCCGATATGACTTTTCTACACATTTAAGTTTTATTTTAAGTCATTTTACAACCAGTTCACTGAGAGCGGGGCAGCCCAGTGGTTAGTCGCGCGGGAATTGCACTCGGTAGGCCTGAATTCGATTCCCGCCACTGCCAAAACTGCCGCCGTGTTCATGTGGAGTACGATTACGTTAAACATGTGGGTCTGAAAGTCCTTCCGAGAGGTTGGCGGTAGAGGAAGGAGGGTACGGTCTCTGTGGATGCCTCCCTCACTCTAAATTGGGTAGCACTTCCCCGCCGTCCAAACTGTTACCTTACACCTTTCTGGTAGGTCGGACGGTCTGGGTCTCAACAACAACAACCAGTTCACTGAGTTGCGAGCATATAAGGGAACTTCTGGGTCTAGAGCATTTTGCTGAAGTTTATCGGAGATCGGTCTGGCCATATGTTTAACGTTCTTAATCTGATATCAATACAGTTGTATGTAAAGTCTATCTCTTCTAGATTGTCCCAATTTTGCGTATATATAGGAGCTTCTTGCCATGAAGGCACTCTGAAAGATTTCCAAGAACTATTTAAATGGTTCTTTGTGGATTTTTAATCTCCCAAAGTTAGATTTCAAGAATTATATTCGTTCGAGAAAAGCTTCCTACAACCTTGATAGATTCATAGCTTTATTTTTTGAATTCCATACCTGGTTGTCACCATACACGATACCCTTGATTTCCAATACTAGTAACCGAAATATTAGAAAAATTTGCTATCCTTTCTTTACAAAAAAATTAACACATAATGTATAGTATATGCAATAAAAATTATTCTGTTATGCACAAAATTCCACTATTTAATTTTTTTGAATTTAAAAGCTTTAAACATCAATGAGAATGAAATTCGTTTAAAAATGTATAGGAAAGGATAAGTAAAGTGGTGATACTAAAATGAATTTTTAAAAATACTAATCAGTTATAGGAATTTTTAATACTACTCATGACAAATATTATGTTAGTTAAATATTGCGTTTTTGCATGAATTTAATTTTTTACTTATTATGGATTTTATAAGAAGTAAATCAATACATTCCTATCAAATGGCCAATTTGCGCGCCATAAGAGGGCAAATGACTACTAAAACAAAACGCATTAAATCATAAATAATTCATTTAACACAATTCTGAAATAAATAGTAAATAAAAGACAGAAATTTTGTTTATTGCAAGTATACAATCAGTCCAATCTTTCAATCTGTAAATATAAAGAACGCATTAAATTAGAAATAGTAATAACAGTTTTTGATGTAATAACTAAATGAATTAAACGTTAATTTGCGCATAAATAAAATTGCAACAAACAATCTAGTAGGTAATTCGTTGATACAATGAATAGTATTCTTTGAATTTTAAAAGTATTCTACTGACATTCAGATTTCTGATATTTTTCACGGCACGCCCGGACACAACAGCGACTACTAGCTCTTCGCACTAAATCTATACATATTGTCATTGTTTTCGAAATAAAGTTCCATTACATAAAACATTGACTTTGTATAATCACTGAGTGTAAACTGATAAAGCTGAACATTAAAGAAATAATAAGCATAAACATCAATAATCCGTGAATTACGCGAGTCAGTGAAAATAATTTTAAAAATATAAAACTTTATTAAACTCATCTACGCAATCCGAGATCAGCCTAAAAAATACGCAACTTCAGGCAAACTGGTTTATCTCATTTCCGATATGTGGCAGCATAATGAAGTTGAAAAATGGAACATGACCAATTTACCCGCCGGGGGCACTTTATCCAGCCCACCCCTACGTACCTAGTATCTATGAGTGCGGCATCTATGGAAGAAATTATTAATTTGAATGGAATTCAATCTAATTATTTCAACGGGTGAACGTAAGATAATCACTGGATTTCAGAGCGGTCCGACAAGGTCAAGAAATATAATACATTTTCCAATTTTTTTTTTTTCAAATATTAAAGCGTTGAAAATAAATATGTTAAAACATTCTTCAAATTATCTTCATGTTTTAAAATAATTAAAATAATTATAGAGCGTTAGCATCTGCTGTTCTCGAGGATTTGAAGAATTTTGATGTAAAAAGAATATATAAAATTTTAAATGCAATCGTTGAATGAAATGAATATATGCTTTTAAAGAAATTTTAATAAGAAATCAATTTATTGAGAACTGACTCAAAATTATTAAGTTAATGTCATGCCATATCGCATGCCTATTTTAATAGGTATTAATAGTAGTCATATTATTAAAAATTGCTTGCATCAAACTTCAATATAAAAAATATCGTTAATGCTTTTATTTCAATCACTTATTACTTTCCCTGCAATGCATGGTAATGTATAGAGAAAGTATTGGAATCATGCCGAAAATCGCAACTCGAGTTTTCGACGGATCTGCACAATTTGGGACCTCTAGAATACGAAAATGCTATTTTTAGCTTGACGGCTGTGTGTGTGTCTGTATGTCTGTCTGTCCAATGTATGTATCCAATCTAACTCAAAAAACTATTATATCGAATTTCATAAAATTTGATAGGTAAGTCAGTTAGGTATGACCCTGGTGCTGATTAGTTTTTGGTACGAATCGGCAAAAAAGAACCCACTTCCTTTTGCGCAATGGCCCGCAAAAATCTCATGTATCCACTCTAGCTGAAATACTAATTGACCAAATTTCACAAAATTTGGTAGATAAGTCACTTGTGCTTATGGATTTTGGTACTCATTGCTCATTTGGTACTCACTGTTTGGTGCTCATTAGATTTTGGTACCTTTCGGAAACAGAACAACCTGCCTTTTTTACGAAATGATCCGCAAAAATCGCCAAGATCTAAAAAAAAAGACTACTTATGTTCAAATGCATCAATTAAATGCTTATTTTATACGTAATTTTTGACGAGGAAAATAATAAGAAAATTCTATTACTATAGGACTAACCGTTCCCGATATATTTGAGATTCTTAGCATTTTTATTATGCCGTCTTTGGAAAAATGCCCAATTACCAAATAAAAACATAAATTGAATTAAAAATGCAAATTTAGAGTTATTTTGTGCAATTAAACTCCATTTAATGAATTATTAAAGAAATGAAGAGAAAGTGAATTTGAGTCTGCAGGGAAAGTCATGCGCTACCCACATCAGATTTTTAACCGTGTGTGCTATATCTAACAAAATGTGTATCCTGCAGATGGATCTTACTGTTATAGAGTTAAATCGAATAAATAACTATTTACTTTTTAATTTAAGTACTTTTCGTGGTGTGCTTGACAAATATATATTTAAAAAAGTATCAACGAGTCTTCATATGGTGGCATGTGGTGTGTACACGGTATTGTCAATGGAACTATTAAGCATTTTTATACACTTTTGCACACTTATTTCGTGCAGTCATACGGATTTTCGGAAAAAAGCGAAAGTGACATCTCCGGAACTGGAAGTAGATTTACCCTCTATCCCCTACTAAATCAGATGCTGAATCCATATTAAGCATACTATAAGGACCCCAGAGTCTAAGTTCTATCGGTAGCCAAATCTGAAGTTAGAGTTTGCAAGGAAAATGTAAAGTGTTTAATCTTAATTGACATCTGCAAAACCAGAAGTGCAAATATTTATATAATCACCTACCACCACAAAAAATTGATACTATTTCCATATAAGTCATCATGAGAGTTTGATATATATATATATAGCCATTTCAGAGAAAATAATCGTTTTATAGAATTTTTTTTACCCGGAAGGTGACATCCTTTGTGAAATTCCCTATCTTCTAAAGACTGAATCTATACCAGCCATCATTTAATCCACATTCGAATAAGAAAAAAAGATATATATTCGAGAAATTTAGAATTTTAGAAGTGGAAATCAATAGTGAATTACCCCAACCCTCTCTGGAATTTTATATCAGACATCGTTTAAACTCACTCTATAGCCAGTTCTTCGAAAGAGATGTTTCAAGGAAAATGTTTTAAAGGAAATTTCAAGGAAATTATTTTATCATGTTTATTTCAAGGAAAATTTCAATTTAAAATAACAATATACAGGTTGATGGGAAAATCTCTGGCCAAATTTTAAATGGGGTTAGAGGGGACTAATATAAAAGGATTGCCAGTACAATGTGTGTCCGGAAACGCCGCGTGAAGGTTGTAGAGGGCGCTGTGTAGGGCAGTCGAAACAAGTCGGCATTGCGGGAAGCTATCATTCCCCGCTGTAATTTCATACAGCATGCAGCGCTTCACGAATGCTGAACTAACAGATATCCATCTGACGTATGGAGCTGCGAATGGAAATGAGAGAGCTGCGCAAAGGTTGTACAGGGAGCGATTTCCCAACAGAGAAATACCGAATCGTCAAACTTTCGAGCGAGTGCACAGACAGCTTTGTGAAAGCGAGTCCTCCAATGCCAGCAGACATGATGTGGGTAGGCCTCGCTCGGTGAGAACAGTGCCAGTGAAAGAAGATGTCTTACGTGAGGTTGAGCACAATCCTTCCACAAGCACGAGAGCTGTTTCCTGTAGACTGGGTGTGAGACAATCACTTGTATGGGAGATTTTACATGGCAAACATATGCACCCATACTGTTTACAAAGAGTGCAGGCATTGATAGAGGCAGATTTTCCTCTTCGTGTAAACTTTTCACGATGGTACTTGCAACAGGCTGCTGTACAGCCCGACTTCCCTTCATACGTGTTATTCACGGATGAGGCAACGTTCACTCGAGAGGGTTTGTTTAACAGTCACAATGCTCATGTTTCGGGATATGACAATCCGCATGCTACAAGACCGTCTGCTTACCAGCAGAGATTTAGTGTCAATGTGTGGGCGGATATGGTGCACGAATACGTGATTGGGCAGTACATCCTACCTCATCACTTGGACGGCCTGAAGTACCTCATCCTCTTGCAACAGGTCTTGCCCGAACTGCTGGTCGTTGTGCCTCAGTGCATCCGGAGACGTATCTGGAGCGCCGTCACACTTTAGCCCTGATGTCAGGAATTACCTGGATCCTACTTATCGACATCAGTGGATTGGTCGAGGTGGATCTGTTCCCTGGCCGCCACGATCACCAGATCTGTCCTGCTTGGAATTCTTTCTGTGGGGCCACTTGAAAAGCATCATCTACGATACCCCTGTGGACTTCGCCGACGATTTCGTCGCCAGATTGGCTGTTGCTGCTGGAGATGTACAGGACGTCGCTGGTGTTTTTGCTAGGGTACGCGGTTCTCTGCCGCGGCGATGTGAAGCTTGTATTAGGGTTGGTGGTCGCTCTTTCGACCATTTACTGTGACACGTTGATTTAATAAAAAGGCTTGTTACATTTGTTTGTGTCTCTTTCCTTTTATCTTTCCACTTTCTTTACTCTACAGGGCTTTTACGCGGCGTTTCCGGATACGCATTGTACTGCGGATCTTTTTATATTCGTCCCCTCTAATCCCCTTTAAAATTTGGCCAGACATTTTCCGACCACCCTATATAAATATTGTAATTAAACTAATAAAGTATTGTATAAAGGAACATTTTACAGCGCCTTAAAGTAAATTTTACCTGATCAAAGTGGTTTTATAGAGGATTGTATTTGCTTTTTACAAAAAGTTCACTACGCTCCTTTTAAAATATAAACATACCCACAAGCTGTTTCCATCTTATTATTGGCTTTGGGAAACCATCCGCTTGACAATCCACTCTTACTGAACTACTTTGGACCACTTCAACATCCTTTGGCTCAATAATCCATCTTGGAGGAACTAAAGACGGTAGGTAAACACAATTATTATAAGATCATGATTTCTACTTAACAAAAAATGTATTTTTAACAAAATTTGTTAAAATATGAAGTGTAATATAGATCTTGTACAGTTACGTACGGTATTATGATTTAAAATTCAGACATTTTAAAGGCAGAATTTTACAGATTTTCTTAAATATAAGATTGAAGTATTATTATCAGCATTGCCCGAAAACACCACGTTTCTATGATAATTACGTCGAAAGTTGGCAATTAAGATTTTAAACTGCCTTTAAATGCTGTCTTTTTTAATTATTTAATTTTTTTTTGGATTGTTTATAGAGCACTTAGTAAATTGAGTAGTAAGATATGTTTATTTAAGACCCGGAAAGAGGCATATTTCGTTCTAGTATTCAAATATGATACACTTTTAAAATCTATCGTTGACAATGTCTAAATGAAAATTGGCAAGATATTAAGTGGGATCTATAAAGTTATCAAATCCATGGATATTGTGATTGCTAAATCAATTAAATAATCTGAATTACATTGTCAGAATCGCTTGGCTCATAAGATTGTTAGACATACTTGTATCCCATGCCAGAGAACAGAGTTTACTTTTCCTTCATTCATCTGTTCCTCGCATCGTTTATAATTTGTTATAAATCTAGAATGAATTGCCAGGCGTTTCCTGGATCTAAAATAAGCGACAGCTATGTGGATAGTATATATATATATAAGGATAACGCCACGAAAGTTTCAAATTGTTAGATCTGAACATAAATCATTAAAGCGATCCGTTTTCAACACACATAACCAAGTCAATTATTGTTCAATGCGTGATTATAAAACTCACTCTATGTGCATTCTAAATAAACTCCTTCCCGTCGTCCTAAATATGCGCAATAAAAGTATTTAAAATCGAGAGAAAAAAAAGTGTTTTTTAATGAGAATAGCTAGATTTTAGTTTTATAGCTTAGTTTTCGTTTTCAGAAAAGATTAAAAATTAGATTTTCACACTTTGTGATTTAACTGATGTCCTGCCATTTTTTGGGATTGCATTTCATGGCTTTGGCTGATAAAAAAATAAATTGATTCTGAAACCGAAAGTTAAAGTAAAATTTTATATGCTATTTAAAAAAGTTTACGTTCAATTTATGTTACTTTTTAGAATATACTTTTATTATCAAAATAAATTTATATTCTTAAATTTTAAATTTTATTCTAAAAATTCACAAAACCAGAAAATCTCAAATAAAATTCGGAATAAACGCAGAAAATTCTCGACTTTTAGGCAGAATAATTTGCTCCAGAATTGGACTAAAAATAGCGACATTTCGGTCGAACTTATGTTTTAGAGGTTCATTTTAAACTAATACGAATTGCAGAAATTTGGCTGAGATGTGTCGTCCGGAATTATTTTATATTAAATTCTGCCTCTGTCCGAATCTTCGATGTTTCCCTGAAGACTAACATCATTCATTACTAACATCTAAAACTAAAATGGAATCTCAGAGAAACTCATATCACAGAAGCCATTGAAGTTCATAAATAGTTTTGAAGTTTCTTACTTTTATTTTTAAAAAGTTTGGCAACATATATAAACAGAAGTCATTCAAACTTAACTGTTTAGAGTCATGGTGGCTGTATGATTTGTTGAAGCATACGGATTGGAAGCAACACAAGTGTAGTTCCCATTGTGTTTCTGGCTTGCTCTTTCGAAGAACAACGTTGAAGTGTATTGATTTAGATATTCCACGGTGACACCCAGAGCTGTCGGTTGTACGGATTCACCATCTTTCTCCCATCTGAAAGCTATTGGGGGATCTCCTGCTGAAACCATACAGTTTAAACTTGTCCGCCGACCTTCTCTCAAATTTTCAGGGAAATTGAAACTGTCAATGACAGGTCCAGCTGAAATTCATAAAAAATAGTTACGTGAATATGTTTTCATAAACATTACGTCATTTGTAATTATATTTATATGTGATCGTTTACAGTAAAAGGTCTATAGTTGCCGATAATTTTACTTGAGATAACGTGGTTTTCGATCGTCATGCCGAAACCTGTACCCTTTCTAGTATTCAATGCATTTAGTTAGCCGTATGTTTTTATAGATGAGATGCGAGCATTACACTCTGTTGCAAATTCCGAGAAGTTCATTTTTATCTATCAACCTGGGTTCAAAAAAAAATATTTTTAAGGAGAAGGAAACACTACCAATGCAAACAGCAGCATCCATGTTTCGTGTTCATTTTGCGCTCATCAGCATAAAATAGCCGATATCTGCAATGGAAGCAATGGAATAAACTTGCTATAAGCCACATTTTTTGCAAACTTCTATTTAACTGACAATTTCAATTCATTCATGTAGTTTGCATAAAATTCATATTACAGAATCCGCTTGTAAGGGAAAATCTCATAAATTTTGAAGCCAGTCTCATTGCAGATAACATCATCCATGACAAGTTTGGCGCTTATTTTGAATTGAATTATATATGCATTGTATATGCATGCAACACGCGGAAGGACTAAAATTATCAATTCTCATAGATGTTCGACAAAATTGTGGTTTACAGCACGTTTCTTTCAGCCATTGCAGATATCTTTTTTTCTTTCGACACAGACCATCCGACCTACTCGAAGCTGTAACGTATCGGTTTGGATGGCCGGGACAATGCTACCCAATTTAGGAATGAACTTAGTGCTGGTGGCATCCACTAGGTCGTAAACTCTACCTCCTGCCACCAACCTCTCCGAAGGTCTTTGGAACTCACAGATTTAACATGCTGGTACTCCAGGTTGACAAGGAGATAGTTTGGGCAGAGCCGGGAATCGAATTCGGGTCCTTCGCATGCAATTCCTGTGCTCTAACCACTGGTCAATCTCACCCCGCCATTGCAGATATCGGATATTACAAGCTGACCAGCGCATAACACGAGAGGCACTGGTCAATGGATGCTGTTATCTGCACTCTTCCACATTTTAGTAACACCCCTTGCAGGCGGTGTTTGTGCTTATGAAAATAATGGTTTTAAGCGAAATAAACATGTTTTATACCAAGTCTAATACCGATAGAGTTTAAACTTAGGTATCAATTCAAATACTTTCAAACTGTTTTTCTCTGTTTCATGTTCCAACTGAGTAATAATGCACAATTCGTAAGATAAGTTTTGATCACTATAATAACATGCAGTTTTATTTTCGGCCAGATAAGCTGTACTTAAGAAAACATTTAAATTCAATTTTGAAATTTTCAACAGCTTGTTATGTAAGCCATCTTTCTTTTTTCAAATGGCCAGGCACTAGATTCTTCGACATTCGCCCTAATTGCCCCAAGCGCACCAGGGGGGGGGGGCGGACACACACTGTGCCCACATCGCACAACATCCATGTCTGACGTGGGATTCGAACCCATAACGTGGCGGCCGATCGATCGCTTGAAAACGCTCGCCTTGGCAGTTCGGCCACCACGCCGATATGTAAGCCATCATAATTATTACTAAAATGATAAACATGTGTTTTTGGTTTCGAAGAATAAATATAATTGAAACGTCTACCAGAAAATATTTAGAAGTTTGTAAGAATATAATTTCGTAACCAGGCAAAACTGTAGCTGTTTATAATGTGGTTCTAATCTCGAATGTGAGTGATAATGTTTATGATCTAAACAAGATAATTTCGGAAAATAATCTGGGGGAAAATTTTAGAGTTTAAGGATAGGACTGTGTCTAGACAGAATGGACTCTTCATTATCCAGTTGCTGCTGCGTCATGTTTATTCAGAAATTTTATGGTTCTTTAATGTTTAAGAACTTGGATTTATTTAGTGATCCTATATCGGAAAAGGCTCTAACTGAAGCATGGTGACTCTTTATAGGCTTTGTGATGGGAATTCATATATTTTAACGTCTAGGAGAAGTCTGCCCTCAAATGTCCTTGTATTATTTCTTTGACATGGGGACTCTTTATTACTGTTTTTGCATTTGGATGGATGATATGTTGAACAACTAATACACGATTTTCCTTGTTCATGAGTATTGCTAAGCTATTTTATATATATATTTGTTTTAAATATTGAGTATAGAAGAACTTTCACATAACTAATATAAACCAATTTATAAACATATTGAGTTTCTACTGTATATATACTAAAGGCGGTTACACATCAAATTCCCAAATCGATCAACTTATATAACAGAATGACAAATCAATAGATTACAAAAGTTATTTTATTAAAATCATCCTTCAGATGTACATACAAACTTTAAAAATGGCCAGAGTTCTTTCTCGGGTATCATCATACTCTTCCTCAGTGGCGTTAAAATAAGAAAAATTGCTAACATGCTCAAATACAATCTAATAGTGGCAAGCTAAATTTGCATATCCTAAAATTGATATTACCGCAAAACATATTTTATGCATCCATACACCAGTTTAAATCTGGTGTATGAATCTTTAAGCATGTTGGCAATTTTTCTTATTTTAACGCCACTGCGGAAGGGTATGATGATACCCGAAAGCACTCTGGTCTTTTTTTAAAGATTGTATGTACGTCTGAAGGATGATTTTAATAAAATGGCTTTTGTGATCTATTGATTTGTCATTCTGTTATAAAAGTTATTATTTAGTTCCTGTTTAGTGTTTAATGTACGTTTACACATTTTAAATATACTGCTACATATTTATTTGATTTACAAATCTTGTCAGAGGAAATCAGTCACCACTTTTTTATCATTACTGTTATGTTAAAATATTTTACAATACACTGTAGTTCAGTGTTTCTGAAATTATTAGGATATGTTTTAAAAAGATCCATTGGCTAATGATTTTGCTGATAATTGACACATATTTGACACATATTTGACACATGGCAGTAGAATCGGGATGTAAATTAAAAAAATCTAATGTCGGCAGCACATGACTTTCCATATATGATGCAATGAATTTACTACTTTTAAAGTAAAAAAAAAAAAATATTTTTATAGTAGATGTGGCAACCGAAATTTAGAAGTAACTTAAAGTTTAACTTTTAATTTTATATTCTTAAATTCATTAAAGAAAGGATGGTCGTTACTCTCATATAGTGGAATTATATTTAATGTACATTGCTATGTTGTGCCGCAATAAACCCTCCAATTATTTTACTTTTCGTGTGAGTCCTGTAAAGGAAAATTATTAAATTATTACAAAGATTAAACCAATATAAACTTAAATAATTTGGCATCACGTCTGATGTTAAAATAGCAAAATCAAACACACATCCATAACAGAAGGTCTTTATTTCACTTCCTTAAGACGTACAAAAGTTTAAAACAAGCCATAGCGCTTTCGAGCATAAGTATGCTCTTCATCAGGGGCTACACGGAAATAAAGTTTGAATCGTTCATATATAGACCAGATATAGCGACAAAATTTGCATAAATACAATCCACAAAAGAATCTACGTCTAGATTATCTAGATGTAGATTGCGCTAAAAAAATTCAATGTCCTCGTCTTTCTTTCCATAAACAAATGGCAATAAATTAATTAATTCAAACTTCTCCATTTTTACTCTCTGATTTTCAATAATTTCTCTCTGTGACTATCCGGCGACTCTTGTCGTCTCGAATTTCTAGTGGCTCTTTGAGGCATTTAAAACAAAAATTATCGCGTCCAAAATCTTACTTAAAATTAACAGCATACAATACACTTCCAAAAATACTGCACATAAAACATTTCAACATGCAAACTAAATATTCTTAATAATAATCAATTTTTCAAACACTATTTTCAATTATTTCAAATATATTCAAATTCTTTTCACTTCAAAGTGATTGTGCATATTTAATTGTAACAATGCAAAAATCTGATCAACATATGCTCCTCCATTAAATTTATTCATAGCTTTATTTAAATTATTTTTATTCACCTTAATATTATTTATTAAAATTTTCATTTAAATTTTGACTCACATAAGCGTCACGGAAACCAAATGTTGCAACCGAAATAAATTAATTATTAAAAGTTTATATCAATTTAAACTTAACAATAACATTTATTAAAGACACAAAATACCTATTCAATTCCAATACATTAACTACTCAAACACTCCACTTATTTCATGCTAATAGCGGTTCTATCCACAAGTCCTCATAACATATCTGCACCAGTCAACTCTGAACAACTGCTCACCAGCATCCTTCTTAAGTCATTTTAGTATATCTCATTTTAAGTCACAAAGTCATGATTGTCTTTTTTCTGGTCTGCTCTTGTCTCAAAATTCCATTTGTCTTGGTTGTTTCTCAAAGTATGTCTGAAAATCCATTACTTTTTTCGTCAATGTTTGATCTCGTTCTCTTGTCACAGGCTGTGGTTTTCCTCGGTGTGTGTGGGGGGGGAGTAACTCCATCTTTACTTCTTACTGGTTACTCCTTACCCAATGGCAGCATTGCACATTTAGTACGGCCCAGCTCAACCCCTCTGGTATGGCACCCCTAAATTTATAGTCTTCTGACCTTAAGGTTCAAGTCCTAATAAACCCTGGTGCCAGCCAGACTACACGCTTTGTTCGTCGTTCAGGGCACCATAAATTTCACAAATGAAAGTGTCTCATGTAAGAACAATTTCTGGTTTCACAGTACATATTTATATTTTTTCCAAGATATTGAATTTTCGTCAATGACTCGTCATTTTCATTGATTTAGCGTCATTTTATCCATTTGGCGAATGATTTTTTCGTTAATTTAGCAACATTTAAAAAAGGCGCCAAGTTAACAACCTTCCACCAAATTCGTCGCCAAAATCTCACCAAGCGTTATGGACGGAGAAATAAGTTATTCTTACAGCAGATAAATGACTATTGGCGTTCAAATAAAAAAGTGTTACTCAAAGTATCTTTTTTCGTGAGTGAAAAGAGCTATATCCACGAGAATGATGTCAACGAATTTATCGCATGGTATTACATATGAAAAGGGAACATGTTTCTCAATGGAAAATATTTTTTTTTATTTTATATGAATTTTTGATAATTTTTCGAATCATGTGCAATACCTCGAGAACGGCTCATGTTAGCGTTTTAAAACTTATGTCAATCGTTTTCTAATGAAAATTACATAAGAAATGTCTATCTGCGTAACTTTATTAGAGGTTTTGATATTTTGAAGATGTTTTCAAAATTTCACTCGAATATTTAGAGGGGTTCTGAACATTCGATTGCGTATAAAAATAATAGGCTTTCAGTGTTTACGGATTGTAATTTTTGTATTCAATTTCGTTCGAATCGGTTCATTCGTTCGTCAGTTATCGTCTCCACAGGCTCATTCACACACACAGACACACACAGACATCACTTTAAAAATGTTCGATTCGTGATCAGGGATGCTTGAAACGTGCGCTCCCGTCCAAAACTCGAATTCGAATTTTCGACCCCGTCACAATACTTTCCGTATACATTATTGTTTATAAGGAAAATAAAAGCAGTTTTAAGTTTTTTAATCTTTTTGCAGTATATATTCGTAGTTTGTGCATAAGAAATAAATATGCAAAATAATCAATTCGTGTTCCGAAAATCGGTAAACTTTAAATGAAAATAAAAATCGCGAAATTCAATTTTCGAACCCATAGCTAAACTTTAACAACGCATATGCTATATATATTGTAGAGAAAATATAACCCTAGTAGCAATCCACTATTGGTTTAACATTGGCTTATTATTGGGACCAATATGAAAGTTGACATAGTGATGGAATTAACCTAATATTGGTCTAAAATATTTTGACGATATCTGTAATGGAACACCATTATTGGCGTAATATTGTAATGAAAATATTAACCAATATTGGAGGCCAATATAACCTCAATATTTGCCCAATATTGGGATTAATATTGAACATATTTCTAATGTAATGACACGATATACAAATAGTCTATTGGACCAATATTAAATGCTACTTGGTAATAGAACAAGCCTTAACTATCTTTATTACTTTCCTTACATACAATAAAGTATAAGGAAAGTATTGTGGGGGTCGAAAATTCGAATTCGAGTTTTCGACGGGAGAGCACGTTTCAAGCATCCCTGGTCATGAATCGAACACTTTTAAAGTGATGTCTGTGTGTGTGTGTGTCAGAGAGTCTGTGGAGACGATAACTGACGAACGAATAGATCGATTCGAACGAAATTTGGTACAAAAATTACAATCTATAAACACTGGAAGCCTATTGTTTTTATACGCAATCGAATGTTCAGAACCTCTAAATTTTCGAGTGAAATTTTGAAAAAATCGTCAAAAAATCTAAACCTCTAATAAAGTTACACAAATAGATCTGATGTAATTTTTCATTAGAAAACGATTGACATAAATTTTAGAAAGCTAACATGAACTGCTCTCGAGATATTACACATTTTTCAAAAAAATTATCAAAAAATCATATAAAATATTTATTCAGATTTCTAGGTCACCTGTTGAGTTCTGGAGGGTCTGAAAAAACAAAAACACGCTAAATAATTCCTATTTAAATTCTCAGCAACCAATTTGCTGAAATATAATTTTGTTTTGGAAACCCCATGACTCAAAGTTTACTATACATTGACAAACGGCTCCTTGATTTTTACTTTCCTTATTTACATTGTATAATGTTATAAGGAAATTATTGTGACAGGGTCGAAAATTCGAATTCGAGTTTTCGATGGGAGAGCACGTTTCAAGCATCCCTGATTACGAATCGAACATTTTTTAGGTTTTTGTGTGTGTGTGTGTGTGTGTGCGCGCGCGTGTGTGTCAGTGAGTTTGTGGAGACCATATATCTCACAATTGAAAGGAGCGATTCGAATGTAATTTGATACAAGAATTACAATAAGTGAATACTGGAAGCTTGTTGTTTTTAAATACAATCGAATGTTCAGAACCCCCTAAATTCCCGAGTGAAATTTAAAAAAAATCATCAAAAAATAAAAATCTTTAATAAAGTTATGCAAATAGACATTTATGTAATTTTTTCTTAGAAAACGATTCACATGAACTTTAGAAAGCAAGCATGAACCGTTCCCGAAATATTCCACATTTTTCAAATAAATTTATCAAAAAATCCCATAAATTAAAAAAAATATTAACAGCTGAGAAACATGTTCACTTTTCATATGTGATACCATGCGATAAATTTGGTGACATCATTCTCGTGGATATAGCAGCTCGTTCCATTCATGAAAAAATAATCTTTTATACTTGAGTAATACTCTTGTATTTGAACGCCAATAGTCATTTATCTGCTGTAAGAATAACTTATTTCGCCGTCCATAACACTTGGCGAGATTATGGCGACGAATTTGGTGGAATGTCGCCAACTTGGCGACTTTTTTAAATGTTGCTACATTAACGAAAATCTCGTCAAATGAATAAAAATAAAGCTAAATCAATGAAAATGATGACTCATTGACGAAAATTCAATATCTTGGAAAGAATATAAATATCTACTATGAATATATATATATATCTTTTTTTACTGTAAAAGTAGTAAATTCATTGCATTATATAAGGAAAGGCATGTGCTGTCCACATCAGATATTTTTTTAAATTTATTGTATCAGGTCGTTATATTTGAAATATAAATTAACCTTTAAAACCTGTAAATATTTTGTCGAACAATCCGTATTATAAGAACAATTTATTTATGAAATTCAATTCAAATTCAGCTCAAAGAAATAATTTCAATTTGAATAATTACATGAGATGCAATTCATTTGATAAATGAAAAATAATGATGAATTATTAAGATTAATTATACTAAATTTGTTATATTTAGATAAAAACTCAAACATATTTTAAATATTTATATTTCACTGATTAATTTTACTTGTCTAGCGATAAAAAGTACATAGTCAAATAAATCATTTATTACTTCCATTGGAGGTGAAAAATACACAAATTACACTTTTTACAACAAACGTCTGTCTTGGGAAATACAGCGTTAATATATTTTTGTGCATTATTTATGATACATATTTTATTATAAATTCTAGGTACTTTCACTTTATTACCGAATTTATCATGTTAAGTGCGGACGAGTCTAGATTTTATTAATAAAATCAACCATTTCTTTGGAAATATTTGTATATTTTATGATGTTGTTTTGAATGTTATAATCATCTAATTTTTTGTGTAATATTAGTCAATTGCTTATGTTACAGTTTTAGGTAGTTAATAAGAATACCATAAACATGTCATTTTTCCGTTTCTTTGATATTTTCTGAGAAAACAATTCAAAGTATATTAGATAAGATATATTTAAAACTATTCAATTTAATAAAGTGTTATATTTATTTATATCTGCAAAAGAACTTCTTTATATCTGCAAAAAACCACAAGAGAAATATATTAATATAGAACTATAGGATATTTATTAAACTACATTATTGCAAAATCTATATTAGGTGCATTTAGAACATAATTTAAATAAAATATGCAAATATGCCTATGAAATATTTCATTTTTTAATAATGTCCGTGTTTTATTCAAGCGTAACATTATATTTTTTTATATAAATCTTGAATATAATGAACAGATATAATTTCGATGTTTTACAACTAATTATTTATAAGGACCTACACAAATATAGACAGGAGTATTTTTAATGGCAAAGTGTTACATTTATAAAAAGCATGTTGCGATAGCTGTTTTATTCCACAAATATTGAAAGTTGACTATTATTTATCAGTATATGGAAATTACATCGAAACATTACATTAAAATAAAAAAAAAATTATGAAAAATCATACACAAATAACAATTAAAAAACATAAAATATCATACAAGTTTAATCGTTTAAATTGTTCAAAAAACCATTTATAAAAAAAACATAACAATACAACACATAACAAAGTAGTAATGTCTGAAAAGCATACTTAATTAAGCGTAACGTACAAGGTTGAAAAAATGTTGAAAGTGTAAGACCAGGAGGCAACTTATGCAGTCTTGATGTTTACGACAAAATAAAGTAAAGACTTTTAGGCAAAAAGACAAGAAGACAAGCTGAGCATTCGCCTCTGTGACTGTTGAACGCGGTCGCCCTACCTTTCCTATACGGTCATCATTCACGTTCCCAGTTCGTTGAAATTTTTCAAACAAAGCCTGTATTGTACCCTTTTTCGGTCCTTTGGTCACATTGAACTTCCTCCCAAAACTTCGCCTTGTTCAACAGCACTGTGATTCAGGCGGTGGAATTCCAATACAAGAAATATTCGCTGCTCCAAGAAATAAACCATTTTTTCACAACAAACTTCCAATCTGTGAACAAACAGCACACGCTAACATCAGAAATACGACTTTGAATTTCAATCGCACGGATTGCGTTTCCCCATATCTCTCGCAGATCGTCTGCAGCGCCATATGTTGCCGAACTTAACTAACTCATTTCGAAAGTCTCCCTGTCTGAAAATGTACTATTGGCCCAAACACATTGCAGCAAACTGTGTATTTCTATCGCTGTCCGTTTAGTTTTTATTTATTTTTCAAACAGGCCGGTCATTTTTGGGACACCCTGTAAGGATAGACTATAATAATAACCCATTTCTCCGTTCGTCTGTCCGTAACGCTTGGTGAGAAATTTAGTGGGATTTCGTCAACTTAGCGACTATTTTAAATGTTGCCAAAGTAACAAACATGTCGCCAAAGTGATAAAAATGTCGCTAAACGGAAGTAATGTTTCACAAGCTCTGATTTCGGTTTTATAACGGGCATACCTTCTAGTATATAAGAAATAATTTTATATCCGTTTGTCTGTAACACTTGCTGATATATTTGGTGAACTTTGCAAATAATCTAGAGACATCGCCAATTTGGCGATATTTTACCCCAGATTGATGAAAATATTGTCATAATTGCAAAAATGACGTTACATTAATTTAAATGGCTTTTAATTGATGAATTAATTATTAAAATATTTTAATATATAAACTATGTTGCTTATTGAGTATGGCATCAATATTGATAATTGTTTATTCAGAGAGCGCTTCCGGGCGTCAAAACACACTTCTTCAGTAGCGTGTTGACGCCCGAAGGCGCTTTGGCTTTTTTAGAACTATTTGTACGTCAATAGGGTGTCTATTGAATGACTTTTTAGAATCAAATGTTTCGTCTTTAATTAAATCATTTAAAATCTTGACGTGTTAACTCTATGTAAGATATTCTTCATTTTAAAATGTTAGAAAATATTTCGACTGATACAAAGTTTGACAAAATACCCTTTGGGGGAATGATTCCCCCCTCTGCTCCCCGAGAGGGTAAATAACGTTAAGTAGACATAAATTGCATTGCGTCTATTTTTCACTACAATGATTGAAACTGTTGTCTCATAAGCATTGAGCCATAATTAACCCTTTTTATGCATAATTATGTCAAATTTTGTCGTATGCTGCCACATCGTAGAGACATACAATTTTGAATATCTTTTTCATTCGAATTTCAAAACATTATATCTATTTCTAGATATTTCATCAACAATCCCGGATATACAGTTTTGTAAAGATCCATTAATATTTTTGGCAGCTATCGTGTCAAAGCAGCTATCGTCATGCGGCAGAGAGACAGACAAACGGACACCACATTTAAATAGTCAACACGCGTACAGCAGGTCCAAAAACCTATTTGACATAAAAATTTCGTAAATGAAAATGTTTGATAAAACAATATTTTTTCTATACAATATAATATATTGTATAGTATGAGAGAAAAATTGAAATATTCGACCGCAATAATTAGATAAAGATTTAAACGAACTTAGAGAGAGACATGCAAGTTTTATGTAACGCTTTATCATTAATAGAATAATGGTATCCTCTGTAGACGGAGAAATATGGTACCCTCTGTAGACGGAGAAATATGGTATCCTCTGTAGACGGAGAAATATGGTACCCTCTGTAGACGGAGAAATATGGTATCCTCTGTAGACGGAGAAATATTTGAAATACTTAATCTCACAGTTTTGCTACTGGGAATTAGAACACAAGTTCATTGAACACATAAACATTAAGTATACAACTGGAATATTGCGTCTGACTAGGATGATTGGAACACACATGAGTTAGACAGTTTACAAAAGACTGAAGTGGAAAGTGCAGAATAATATTTTAAAATAAATACTTAAGTTTATTCCCGCAATTAAACAAAATAAAAAAATCAGAAAGATTGAAATTTCGCAAATGCCATATGTTAACCACATGACGTATGTTGCTTAAGATGTTAAGTCCACATATCGTAACTAACAATCAAAATTTTTCAAAATCTTTTCTTACATAAATATCACAAAATATGGTTGACAGAGCTAAACCTTCAAACTATTTATGAAAACATTATTAAATACAAGTACCAACTATTTGAAACATAATTTAATCAGTTGAAAAATAACTATAACTTGAATGGTGTAGCAATAACTTCTTTTTCAAACAATACATTTCTAAATACGATGGTTTTAGGAAATAAAATACATATAAAAATCATCCAGATGTTTCATAATACATAATTTAATTCTGAATTTTCGTCACTAAGAAAATTTTTTGAATCTGCAAGTGTTTCTGGAGGAAAAATACAGTGACCTAGAATTGTCGCATTAGTGGATATTCACCAAAAGCAAAGCATTCCAGTACATTTGGAGATTTGTAATATCCCCATAAAGCTATTTTCATCCAGTTGCTGACGGCGACCCTTTATGTCTTCGAAGAATTGCCACCGACAAACAGTCCCGCTGACAGATTTATTTTTCTCTTCTATTAGGTATTTTCTTTATTTTATTTCGAATTTTCGTATTACAACGATCATTTTCTTTAGGAACATGATACAAGTGTTCTTAACAGATGTTACTTTAGTGTTGTTGTTGCTAATGCTGCGTCTCATTTATCATGAAAATGAAGGTTCCATTTTGTTTATCTTCGAACCTATTTGATACCATTTATCAACCTTGAATGTCTTTTTTAACGAAGATTCAAGTTTTCAAATTCATTTAGATAGCATTATAAATATATATTTTTTTATATAAATTAACAAATGTTGTACAGATGCAATCTTGTATTTTATTGGCTAGTTACTGTTTCCTTAAACCTGAATAAGCCTATACTTTATCTCCCAAACCAGTTAATGCCCTTACTAGTATGTTGCATATTATGTTTTAACGAAGTTCTTATTTTGCAATTAACTTACAATTTATATTTGTCTTGTCTAAATGTCGTGATCGATTTTCTATTGCACTATTATGTATGAAATTGTGAATAGAATAGTATCAAATATTTTTAATTGAAATATCAAATTATGAAAGAAAGTTACCAACAACGTTGACATCTAATCGTCCTCTCGCAGATACTCCTCTGTTGTTCCCTGCTGTGCACCAGTAGGTTCCATCGTCAGTATTTTTTTCCACATAGTGAATGACTATTTTGCCATTAGGTCTCACTTCATGACGGTGACTATTTGGAAGGGATTCGCCATCTATGATAATAAATAAAATTCCTAATAAATACAAAGTTTTCATTAGGGACTATAAACTTTTTGCAATTCAGGGGGAAAGAATATAAAAAATATATGTTTTTTTAATTACACTAATAGACAATGGACTTTTTGGAATTCGGAATTAACGTTATAGTAATGCATTTCCTCTTAATTAAACCCTTTGTTTAGGATCGTTCTCTAATTGCAATAGCATCCAGATGCCAGTCTCCTGTGTTTTTAGTGCATATTAGAATGAAGTAGTCCAGAGTCGATACCTGAAATAAAAATACGAAAATTCCTAAGTATCATAATTATGCAAATGTCTATTTATTCAGTCTTTCCATCCAGACGACATTGAATTTCTTATAAATTTAGCTCATGCTGAATGAGGTTGCGAAAGGCAAGTTTACAGAACCATCCACCTGTCTAACAGAACCCGCATGTGAAGCTCGCACGGTCAAAAGTAGAGATATGGGTTGGAAATTTTTCAAAAGAAAATTTTTGGAAATTTTCTTTTGAAATTTTCTTTTGAAATCAAAAGAAAATTTTTGGAAAATTTTTCGCTTTGATTTTCCGTAAAATTTTCCAGCTTTGTTTCTTGTCCCTAATTCATTTGAAAATGAAATGAAATATACTTTCCACACTGCTATTCGAAATGTTGGCAACTTTACAAGATGTCTTCGATTATTCAGTTTTCTAATTTTGAGGAAGAAAGGGATTAATGCTTTTTTTGTTTTGTTTTTTGAGAAAAAGGATAGATAAGAACTAGAAGTGTATAAGTGAAATTTTACTCGTTCTCTTAAAATAGCAGGTAATATATTTAAAAGTAGGTTATACTTAATTTTAATTTTTTCATCAGTAAATTTTGTGAAATTTATGAAAATATAATAAATATGGAATATTTTCACAAGTGATTCGGCTGAAGGAAAATGCTTCAACAGCAATAAGTATAAGCTTAACTCAACGTCCAAATTGTCTCTTTTATCTCATGGTACTCCCCAATTCAATTATAAACAGTTATTTTTAAAACAATTTTTAAAATGATATATAGGAATTATTTTCTAAAAAAGTGTTTAGTTATACGTATTTTAATAGTTTTGTATATTTAATAATATATTCTTTATGCCTTCAATAAAGTGAACAATTTATCTTATTTTTATTATTGGCATTAATTACTTAGTATTTGTAATACAGCAGTATCCATTCAAGAGAGTGGTAGATTCATGGCTCATGCTGAGCTAATTTACGTACTGTAAGTAATAAACAGAGTCTGTCAAATTTTCCTTTCCATTATCAGAAACAGGGTTGGCTGTTTAAAACCCATTGATCTAAACCGTGTTTATTTTTTTTAAATCATGGATTTCTGTCGAAAAACTAGCCCACTCCCCTTTACTCAAACCTTGGTAAGCAGATATTTTTAAATATTGTTAATATAATAGTAAATTATTTTTCAATTACATGTAGTTTTTATTCCTTATAATATTTTTATATCAATAAAAAGAACTGCTGCCTGTGAGAATAAAACTTAATAAGTAATCCTTCCTTAAATATGAGTAATCCTTAATGAGTAATCCTTCCTAAAATAAAGAAAGCATATATGCTTAATAATTTATATTTTATACCTGTAATAAACAGTAAATTATTTATGGTTCAGAAAGGATTTGGCAATTTTTATTTATTTTTAATTTATTATTTCTTTTATGCATTGTTTGAAATTGATTTACAAAGATATTTTTTCTATTGTTTTAGGTAAAATATAATTATTTTATAACTTTTCAAAAGCACAGGTATTCAATGAAAATATTAAATTGCAGCTGCTGACTTTAATATATATTCGAAATCTTTGTGCATAGAATATTTTTATATATTTCAAAATGTAAATCCCTTTTTTTAATCATATTACTTTTCATATATATGACTGTAGCTCTAATGTAAGAACAAAAAATTTTAAAAGTCACTGAACATATTATTCTAGCTTAAATGTAATATTCAAGAATAAGTTCAAAATTTTCGGAAAATTTTTCATTTGAATTTTCTTTTAAATCCACATCTCTAGTCAAAACGATAATACATGGTGCCCCTGGCACTCTTTGAACAGCTTTGTGGTTTACAAAAGAGGACATCATAGAAAAGTATTAAACAATCAGAACCAGACTTCGAATTTAGATGCTTGACACCCTGCGTAGAATAAATTCAGCCCCTTTCCCATATACTTCCCCTTCCTTTACCAATTTGTTCAATATTTTAATACTTATTGTGCCATTATGGAGGCTTTTATTTTTCCATCAAAGAGTTCTATAAAAGCGCCGCTAATGAGTAAATTACGTGACTTTGCGCATAATCAATAATGGACTGGTTTACAACGTAAAATGCATCTCTAATCAAAATAAATGACCATACGTACGTTTCGAAAGTCAACTGGCTTTTTTCTTTAGTTCGAAAAGAACCTGAAAGCATGAATAAGCTCAAGACAAATTCATAGAGACTCATGAATTTGTCTCTATCGAACAAACTGAAATTTCAGATTTATTGATTGATTTTACATTGGATGACAAAGTCTTGCATTTGTTTACGTCAGGTACAAACTTGTTGCACAGAAAAAGAGAATGCAGTAAATTTTCGAAATGTACGAATGCTTATTCAGCTTGATTTGTGCTGCATTTTTGTTATAATCAGTTTATTATTAGTTTTAAAAATGCCTGCTTTATATGTTTTATTAGTTTTAAAATTGCTTATTATTTCATATGGTGGTATTTTATGCTTTTATGTTTGGTGGTTACTGTAATTGGATTATACATGTTCTATCCACTTAAAATGAATAGAATAAAATAAATATGAATACAAATTACAATAATTAATAGTTAAGGCATGATATTAACTTTATATTTTGATCAGTTGATTTTGATTCTATAATATCTACATGAATTAAAATAATTATAAACATTTTACATAAATCATTGTTTCATGCAAACATTGTATGTCATTTTATCTGACATTTAATATCACATTCCATGTCACATTATATGTTACCACCTACTGCGGATAAAGTCAAGTAAAACCAGAAATAGTATTAAAATGCATAATATATGAATACGGAAAGAAAATTATACATGTTGCAATAACATATATTTAAAGAATTAACCATATTAGTATTATTGACATATTTAGAATTAAAAACCCTTATAATTTTTCTAATATGTACCCATTCCTTTTTATACCCGGGACAATAAAATACTTTTACGAATCCAAACATTCAGAATTTTAATACAAAACATAATATTACAGCTACATAAAAAATATATAAAATACTCTGTATCAAGCCTTAAATCTTTTGACAGAAACGTGGGAGAAACAGGACTCATTTACAAAAATTCTGGCACATTAAATCTATTTTATTTTAACTTAAGGTTTACTGGATGGAAAACAGAATCGAGTTCTCTCTCTTAGCGAATGGCAATTTTCTTTGTCACAAATAGAAAAAAAAGAAACACATTTTTTCCAATATACTTTTCTGCATAGTTTAAAAGTTTTTTCATTCCATTTGGTTTATAAATCCCGTTTACGATGCAGCCAGAAAAAATTATCTAACGCATCGATTTAAGAAGAAAGTCTGCTGGCAGTTCTATCGATCCGAATCGATATTTTTATGTATTGAAATGTCAATTCTTTTCGATATGTTAAAACGAAATGATGAGAATAACATCTTTTTCGACTGATGGTATTTTGATTTTCAAGTCAAATATGATTCTTCATGTCGTGTGAATATAGAGTTTAGTTTTGTAAGGATTAACAATTCATTCAGTACACTACTATTTCTTCACTAGTATATAAGCCTAAAGACGGAAAAACTGATTCACTTAAAAAATTAGGTTGCATCTTTTTTTTATAAGTTTTATTTTGTTTAACTTCATGATGCTTAGTATTATAATTTGTCGTTTCAGTCGGAAATCAGCCGTGTTCTGTGGTTAGGTTCTATTCTTGTAGTCGATTTTCTCCGCTTTCAGGGAGATAAAATAAAATTAAGGCTGCCTTTAATTATTACTCTGTGATTTTTATCATAATTGTGAAGCAAATCAGCTTTTTACGTCACAGGTGAGGCTTCTGTATGTTATGGAAACACGTTTCGAAAATACGGCTCCTATAGATAATTTCACTTTGTCGATTCTGTGAATTTGCAAAGATTCAGTCTTCTATGTGACTGGGGTGGTTTTAGAAAAAATTAGATACGTTAGACAATTATTATATCAGTAACAGTATAGAATAATTTGATCTAATTGTAGCTAATAAGTAACATTCGCCTAGGTCAAGATCCACGAGACAGTCTTTAGGCATAGACAAACCTATACTGTCACACGAGGTCGTCAAAGTAACCACGGTTTTCGTTGATCATGCATGCATCTTATTCTGAGGAATATAAAGACTTTAAATGTAAGTGATATAATATAATTTTAAAGCATATGTTCCTATGAGCAAAATGACTTGTGCAATAATCCGTCGCAGTTTACTAAGGACCGGTTGAAATTTGAAAAAAAAAATAATTTCTACATAACCTTTCTGGTTCTAAGGGCAAGACCAGACAGTGATTCAGAATCAGCAAGCCGATTTCACGGTCCTAGTTTGACGTTGATGGTGAACAACCTCTCCAAAATGGCGACCCATTTCTGCTAATTCCTGAATGGACAATAAATATTTTACTAAACGGGTATGGGATCTAATCTTTCAAACATTTTTTAAGGGAATTTAAAATTCACAAATTGCTTCGATAATTTTATGGAATTTTCAAATTATTCAATAAAATATATGAAAAAATTTCAGACAAATAAGTTTGGTAGTTTTTAAATAAAAATTAAAATAGTAATTGCACCCATATTATATGACGAAATCACGTGAACCACTTCAAAATAAACAAGAAAGATCAATCATGCATAAGCATTGATTATGAAACACTTTCCAACTGAAATGTAATTTCATTTAAAAATTTCTAAAATGTGATTCATTCAGTGGTAATATCTTTTACATTACCACAGTACTACAGTAATTTATTATACTTAAATATTTAAAACTGTATCGAAATAAAAATCATCTGATTCTTTATGCAAAATCAATGAATATTTCATTCATATAACTTGTATTCCAGACTCCAGAGCTAAATAATTTTGTGTGAAAAAAATTCAGCAATTCTTATGTAATTCATCTTACAATCGCTTGAGATATTTGCATTCTGCATATGTTAAAATTAGGCTTCCTTGAAGAAATAATAAAAGTTTAGGGATCATTTAAAATCACAACTATTGTAATTGCATAGGCACGGAATTTAGATACACAGATAATACACAGATAATATATATGTGTATGTGTATGTACTCAAAGTATTGGAATCGTGCCGAAGATAGGAACTCGAATTTTCAAAGTATCTACACGTTTTGGGACTTCTAGAACACGAAAAAACTACTTTTAAGAAGACGTCTGTGTGTGTAAGGGTGTATCTGTGTATGTTTCTGTGTGTCTGTGTGGATATTACATCCACTCTAATTGAAAAACTAATGGACCGAATTTCATACAATTTGGTAGGTATGTTTTTTGTGGGAAATCCTGATGTTCATTAGATTATAGTACGATTCGTAATAAAAGAATCTGCCTTCTTTGCGAAATGGCCGCAGAAATTGCCTTTATCCACTCTAGCTAAAAACTAATGAACCAAATTTAACAAAATTTGGAGTATAATATTTCAATAACCTACAAGTGATTTATATACTAAATTTAACAAAATTTTGTATATAAATCATTTGTAGGTTATTCTACTACGATTCGGGAAAAAGGAACGGGCTATTTTTGCGAAATGGCCAGCAAAAATCGTTATATATAAAAATAAAAAACTACGTGTGCTCAATTATATCAATTAAATTCCTATTTTATATATGATTTTTGACAACAAAAAGAATAAGACTAACCCTATTACTCTAGGACTAGCCGTTCTTGAGATATTCTAGTTTTTTCGCGTTTTCGCTACGCCACCTTTGACAATAAGTCCAGCTATCAAATGAGAACCAAATTTAAGTTTAACGTGTAAATTCAATGTCATTTAAAATACTTATGTTGTGCAGATAAACTCAAATTATCATTGAATAAATAAAGAGAACGAATATGAGTCTGCAGGGAAAGACATGTGCTGTCCACATCAGAATTTTTAACAATATTACACCAATGATTTATAGAAGTGAACGGGGATTATTTTCAGGCCATTTCGAAAATAATGTATGATCTATATTTAAAGATCCATCAAATTTTTGTCGAACAAAATGTTCAACAAATTTAAGCTGTGTACCAAATTTTAACTCTCTAGGACGTAGGAAAGTGCATTTAAAATGCCATCAATTAAATTTATCATGAAGAGTTATATAAAATTTAAAAAAAATGAAAAATTGTTATCTACCAAATTTATTTTAAAATATGAAGCCACTCCCATATGCAAAACGTTTAAACAAATGGAGAGATATTTATTATATAATATCTCTCTCTTTTCTTTCTGGAAGATATCCCAAAGTCAGAATTTAATTGAATTTGTTTTTTCCCTATATTAAATAATTTTTTTAATTAAAAAACTACTTAACATATTTTACTGAATTTTTTTTTTATATATTCTATGGGATAATGTGAATATTTCCTAAAAATTTCGAAGCAATTCGTGAATTTTAAATTTACTTAAAAAATGTTTGAAAAATTAGGTCCCATAGGGTTCAATGTATTTCATTTTTTCAACCCGGGTTCAATAAAAAACTAATTGGGTGATATTATTTATTTATATTCCCATAGGTCCTACAGACCGTCTGAACAACATACTAAAATTTCATTTTGATAAACTCATTTTTACGGCAGTTATCGTGCTAACGGACAGACAGACAGACAGACAGACAGACAGAATGAACAAAGTCATAAACACTTTTCAACTTTGTTGTAAAGTGTTAAAAACATGGTATCCATCTTTTTTCCCAGTGTCAAAATTCTGATTTTTAAAGTTCTTTCTAATTAAATTTAGTGTTACATCCGTCCTAAAACCGCTGTATTTTTGCGTTTTTTCTATGCATCCATACTCTGCGCCAACGTAGTTACAATATTTTTTAGTTTAAATGATAATTAAACTTTGAAAAAACTACGACAAAGCTTAATTTTAACGCTTGCAGACTGCAAACACATCAAGCTGTAAGATGAGTTGTATAAGAATTGCTGAATTTTTTTATCGTAAAATTATTTAGCTCTGGAATCTAAAATATAGCTCATATGAATGAAATACTCATTGATTTTGCATAGAGAAGCAGACGATTTTATGGCACTGCCTCTTTCGATGAAGTTTTATGCATGGATTTAAAAAGTACTTTTACGTTGTTTGTAAAATATATTATTGTAGTATTTTGATAATTTTAAAAATATCACCTCTAAATGAAAGGATTGGAATAAAAGTATATGGATGAAATATTCATTGCATTTACATAGAGAGCCAGACGATTTATATTTCCATGACTTCGTTTGAATAAAGTTCATTTTTTTCGATGAAGTTTTAAGTTTTCAAATACAATAAATTATTGTAGCATTGTGATAATTTTAAAAATATGACAGCTAAATGTATCACATTTTAGAGATGTGTAAATAAGATCGCATTGCAGTTGGAAAGTATTTCATCATCAATGTTTTATGCATGACTGACCTTTTTGTCGATTTCTACTTAGGCTGATTTCATTAGAAATTCGAAAATACTTGATTGACTATTGACATTTGTTTTTTAGCAATAATATGAAAACATAGCTGCAGAACTTGAGCAACATGGCTATATAATATTCTCGACATAAATATGAACACAGCTTCTCATAAAATGTACTCAAAACAGTTCTTTGCAATCATCAATATGTCTTCTGAATACAATTATTATGAAGTAAAAAAATCATATTATTTTATCAATGAGTTAGACTAAATATGTTGCATTACCAACCAAAGTCCCAAGTGTGCAACTTTAGTATTTGCTTACATATTCTTCAAGGACATTCCTCACATTGAAGAAATATATCCATTTAGTTTAATTAGCAATTTCTGGATTTATTGTTGTTGAATTCGACTTACGTATGAAATTTGAAATTAAAATTATTTTTTTTTTAAAGTTGTTTCAAATTAAATGTAAATTTATATATGAGAAATAAACAGCACATGCATGGTTTGAGCTCAATCGCTTTCAAGTCTGTTATTACACCTAAAATTATGGTTTTTTCTAACACAAATGCGAACACGAATGTTATGATTCCAAATATTGAATTGCACTGAAATTTTGAAGTTTTTTCTATCAGAATGTGATGGATTGTTCCAAAAAGCTTCAACATGGTACAGTTTTAAATATAGGTTTGTATTTCAAGAAGCACTGAAAAGAATGAACGAACATTTTGCACAGAAAGGTTTTCTATAATGCACAATTGCCGCTAAAATTTGTACAGGTTTCTACTCATATTTTTCTGAAATATGAAATTCATAAAAAAATAATCAATATTGAACATTTGTTTTGAGATAGAAACTTCTATACATTGTGTTTGGGTTATGTAGAAATATGAAATAGGAATTAGTTTGATAGGCTAATTATTTTATAAAATATAAAAGAAATCCTGCAGCATTAATTTAACATTAGTAGTTCGAAATTCTAACTAGTCACAATTCTCCAGCGGCGAGATTAAAATATATAAACTTAATGTAAATTTGGATTATTTTAATCTGGAAAATATTTTATCGAAATTGGGTATTGCACTTTGAAAAATAATAGAGTTGATACGAAATGTAAGATAAAGACAACCCCTTATGCAAATTAGATACGCGATTTTTGAAGGAGATATAATTCCGAGTCTAATGATAGATTTGATTTTTTTGCACGACCCCAGAAGCCAGGATAACGAGCGATGTTTAGATTATTTTCTTAACCGGCTGTACATAAGATTATTTCAGCAAATGACAATTTTTGCTTATATTCATACTTATGTGATCTTCTGTTGCGGGATAGAAGTCGTTTATCTGGTACGGCAAACATACGGTGTTTCTAGTACAAAAAACGCGTTGACATTACCTTTATGTACCATCATTGATAGGAAGTAAAATTTTCAAAACGTTCATAAGGCAAATTTTAGAATCCTTGTAATGAGCTTTGAATTCATTAGTCACGCATTTTCATGCGTAACTGAAGGAAACAAAAGTCACGGAAACAGCATAAGAAGTGTAAATTGGTGACAGATTCTATCTGAATTTACACCTTTCTCGAGTAGGACCAATGTTGGTTCAACATTAAATAACAGAAAGAATACATGGCATTCTGCCAAAATAAATATTACAAAAGAAGATAGTACATTAAAATTGGTAATTCTGCAGGGCTCAATTCCTTTATTCTTTACTTTAAAGTACTGTTTTCTTTCATTAAAATATACAATAAAAGGTAAATAAGCTTTGTTTAAAAAAAGTTTTTCAGAGATTTGCAGTTCCTGTTATATGAAGTAGAATAGTTTCGATAGAACGCAGCTCTAAATTCTTAGAAAGAAATATTCAAAGAATGCTATAAATCAAGCTTTAAAGCTTCAAACAGAAAAATAAAAACAGCACTCACTTACAAACATTTTGGCACATTAAATCCCTTTTATTTGAACGTAAGGCTTACTGGAGGGAAAATAAATTCCCCATTTTCTCTTTTATTGTGTAGAAAGTTTCTTTGTACACGTGAACTGAAGAAAATTCCAAGCCCCGATTTGACATTTTTTCCGCCATTGTTTCCCAAATTCTGAAGATCCATGACATTATAGAATCCGATTATGATGCAGTCAGGAAAAATGTTTTGGAATATCGATTTCGGTTGTAATCGTTTGCATGCGTTGTTCAAATGACTAGGAATCAATGGATTTGATTTATTGAAACGCCGATCATTTTTGACGCTTTTAATGGGGCAGCGCAATGAAATCCGTGTTTCATTTTTGATAATAATTTTATTTCAACGCCCGTATATTTTTGATTACATTGATGTCTTAAAGAAATTGATAATTCAATAGAATGTAATTCAAGGATGTCATGGCATTACGAAAGATATATTGATAGTTCAATCCCGATGAAAGACGTTTTATGTGACGGCTGTTAAAATATTATGTCCGTAGAATAATCTACTATAGTTCTTATAGCAAGTTGTAGAGACCTCAGGAACTGTATATATATAATATGGACTAAAGACACTGATTTGGTTACTGGATGATTAATTGATATAGCATAATTGTGAAGAACTTCACTATCGCTAGAATCCTTGTTTTAGAGAAATTTAGTGATTCATAGCTTTGAGACCAAAAGGAAAATCTAAAAGTTTGAAAATTGAATTGGAGATGACAGTGAAGATATAATCAAAACAAAGTCACTTTCAAAACTATCGAGCACTTAACACTCCAGCCTTTCATTCGACTAGTCTAATCTTCCAGGTCAACAAAAAAATCTAATATTTCTTAAATTTTGAATAATGGACTACGATGAAAAGAAATAATAATAATAATAATAATAATAATAATAATAATAATAATAGTAATAAAAAAAAAACCTCACAACCATTTTGTTATCCAGTACTTCTTCTCTATCTAGAATCTTGCTTTTGGTCTCATTTGATCGATCTCTGCTTTTAAATTAACCGAAAAATCTAATATATTCAAAATTTGAATTAGGGATGAAAATATAAAGCGATATAAAAATTATTTGGTATTTCCACACAAACTAGAATTTTGGTTTTGGTGTTATTCGATTTCTTTCAGCTTCCAGATTAAAAGAGAAATTAAAAATTTCAAAAATTCAAATTAAGATGACGTTGCAAAGGCATTTCAAAAACTTTGTTTCTCAGAAATAATAAAAATACAATTTGTTACATTTTTGCTCCCAGTCGGAAAATTTATACAATTAAATGATTTTGTAATAAAATAATTTTGTAGTTCAAATAAGATTCAATATATTTATCCATTTAACATGTTCAAGGAATTATAAAATGGGTGAATTTTCATGCTTTTTGATATTCATAAAAGTTTCAGAGCATTTTTAAAAAGTGCACATGATTGTCGCATGACCGCTAGCTACTTCGAACGTGCGAAGCGCTGGTGTCAATAGCTGGTATCTATGTATAGACGTAAATACTATAGTACCAGTAATTCACTCGATAGAGTTGTCGGTTTGAGATGTCGACAATTGATAATATCAACAATAGATAGAATGCCGACTGATGCACTGTGAAACATTACGCAACCTTTGCTCATTTATTTCATCTACTTTGTTGATTATTTCACAAATTGATAAAATAGCCACAATTAGAGGCGTTTATAAGAATTCCAGCTTCAATTCTGAAATATTCAGCCAACTATTCCGCTTCCCCAATATAAACACACACACGCACACACACACATATATATATATATATATATTATCATAACTACTAGGAACCTTATTCTCCATTACGGACAGCTTATTCCCTTGAGACTTTCAGAAACATGCTTGCAAATGTTTTACAGTGTAGATCCGATGTTTGAATTTCTGCTGATATTCTAGTTACTTGATCTTTGATCAAACAGACATATTTGATATTGCGTTAGGATCAGATTTTATTTGTAAGGAACATAAATTTAACCGAATTTTACTTAAAAAAAATCCATTCTAATATTAATCATTTTTCAGTTTGTTCGCTGAAGAATCCGACTTAAATGGTAACTGTTCATTCGTTTAACCACATATAACATTATGGATTTGAAAAGCAACATTAAATATTTTTAGTTGAAGTAAAAGCTTGGACTTCTACAAAGAATATTTTTGAGTGTTAAAGACATAATCCAATTATGCTAACTACTAATAGTTAATTGTAGAAGGAAAATCAAACGATAATCATGTGTTTATTGTTTTAAAGCAACTTTATTTGACAGTTGAACTCTTTTATTGAGATACAACAAAAATATTAAATATATGTTATTCAGAATACTGTTTAGAGGCCAGTACTTCTAATGATATTTTATATGATTATTCTATGATACTTTGTGTTTAGAGGAGATCAAATTTCTACATAATATGCACGTAACTGATTAACTTTCTATATTAAAAATATTCGTGCACATTGGGCTAAAACGCGGCTATAGTTGTATTGCTTTCTAATTTTCGGGTAACATTATGTCCCACCCACCTATGTAAGATACCAAACTCAGTTTTCCTGACTTAGTAGTTTATAATATTAGACGAAAATTAGTCTGCAATACAACTGTAGGCATTTTTGTGCAACGCTACATGGATATTTTTAACAGTATCAAGAGGTGAGGTATCAAAATTATCGACCGCTTTCTTCCATTATAGCTGAATCTTAGTTTTGGAATAGAATCCTAACAATCACAGAGAGCAAGGTAAAATTCTAAAATTTAAATACATCGAATCGGAAGTGACTGTGCGAATATACACTCAAAACCACTTTTCAAAAGTATAGAGCGCTTCCATTCTAGCTATAATATCAGTGTTGGTCTCATTAAGTCTCAATCGTCTTAGTTCCCAGGACAAAGAAAAAATCTATTATGTTGAAAATACGAATTAGGGTTAACAATGCAAACGAATATTTAAAAAAATCAAAACACTTTGCTCAATTGTTGAGTGCTTTTAACTTTTGCTAATATATCGGTTTTGAACTTATTCGATCTGCTGTATCTTCTAAGTCAATGGCAAAATTTGAAAAAAATCGATCTAGGGCTGACGATGCAAAGGAATAATAAAAAAGATCAAAAATACTTTTCTCAATTACAGAGTACTCCCATTGTAGCTGGAATATTGGCTTTGATACATTTTGATCCGCTTCAACTTCTAAGTCAACGGAAAAATCAATTATTTGAAAAATTCTAGAGGCAACTATGTAAAGGAATAATTAAAAAGAAAACTCAAATTAACATTGCTTAATTATTGAGCACTTCCAATCCAGCTAGAATCTCGGTTTCGATCTCAGTTTATTTGTTTCAGTTTCCAGTTTAAAGGAAAACATGAAATATCACTCATGCATAAAACATTGATTATAAAACACTTTCCAACTTCAATGCAATTTTATTTAAACGGTCTGTGGGACTCTAAAATGCTATACATTCCTCGATAATAATTTTAAAATTAACGCAATACTACAATAATTTATTATATTTAAAAACTTCATCGAAAATAAATGCAAATTATTCAAATGACGTCATCGAAATGTAACACGCCTGGCTCTTTCTATAAAAGCAGCATTTCATTCATAAACTTTTTTCCATACATTTCATTCATCACAATACTATAAAAATTTATTTTATTTAAAAGCTTAAGACCATGGAGATACAAGTAATTAAATTCTATGCTTAAAACTTCATCGAAAGATTCGTCTGCTTCACTGTGTATAATCAATGAATATTTCATTCGTATCAGCTATATTGCAGCCTTCATGAGCTAAATGATTTTGCGTTAAAGAAATGTAGCAATTCTTACACATCCCATTCTTCTTCTTCTACATCTTTTGGTATTTACCTTCTCAATAAGGGACAATTAGGCTTCGTTGTAGAGTTAATCCAAGTCCGATGATCATTTAAATTCAAATATGTTGTAATTGCGTTGTTTCAGTATGTAGATGCACAAAATTTAGGCAAAAATAAAGCTGTTTTTGGAAGAACACAACACTAAATAGGAATTAAAAAGAACTTTAAAAATCACGATTTTGACACAAGATGGATGCTGTATTTTATTTTGAAGTGGGCCACGTAATCTTTTCATATAATGGTCACATGATGTCTTCTTATAAAAGGTGTAATTATTATTTTAATTTTTATTTAAAAAACTACTGAATGTATTTTGCTGAAATTTTTTTATATATATATTATGGGATAATTTGAATATTTCCTAAAACTTTCGAAACAATTTCTGAATTTTAAATCCGCTTAAAAATGTTTGAAAAATTAGGGCCTATAGGGTTCAATGTATTTCATTTTTCCAAACCGGGTTCAATCCAAAACTAATCGGGTGATATTATTCATTTATATTCCCATAGATCCCACAGATCGTCTGAACAACTTACTAAAATTCCATTTTGATAAAGTCATTTTTACGACATTTATCGTACTAACAGACAGACAGACAGACAGACAGACAGAATGAACAAAGTCATAAACACTTTTCAACTATGTTGTAAAGTGAAAAAACGAATATTTTGAAAAAAAAAAACTCAAATTAGAAGCGACAATACACTACAATTTTTTAAATAAAACATACACCACTTTACCTGCCATTAATAAGGGAAACTTAATTTGATATTGTTTTGCTGCCAGTAATGGAAACTAGAAAAAAAAATATAAATATCGCGCAATATGATTTTTTCTTCTTCTTGAAATTCGTTCCACAGTAATTAAATAGTTGTGTCACGTCTAAAAGATATCCAAGATACCCACAAGCCAGAAGTGATAAAAAAAAGCAATTTTATGTCTTATCGGTACCAATCTAAGAATTTTGAACTATAAAAGCATTTTGACACGCGCAAAATTGAGATTAAATGTATATTTTCCCATTTAACATGCAAACAGAATTATAAAATGTGCGCCATTTGTATGCTTAAATTTGAAAGGATTTTTGATATTAAAAAAAAATATTAACATTTTTATGGTGCAGATGTTGCACACGATTCGTAATGACCGCTAGCTATTTCGATTGCGCCACATGTGGTTTGAAATGACTAGATATAGTGAAATATGTCTAGTTTTCAAGTAAGAACATTAGAAGTTAGGGGGAACATTTCCGATAAACTGCAGATGGATATAATTAATTCATAAATAAATATTTTAATTAAATGTAAAATTCGTACAAACTCTCGTAATATAGCAAAATGTGAAAATCAGTTGAACACACTTTCTTTACTTACTTTGAACGTAAAGACTAAGAAGAACGTAAAAACTAAGAAAGAATGTAGAAACTTTCTTACTTATTTATTTACTTTGAAAACATTTTTTTTACTTACAGCTATTATGTGTGTCTTTATATTCATAGGAATAAAATCATATTTGTTCTACCAGGAATATATACATACAAAATTGACAAATATTATTTGTTAAAGCACAATTCGTACTTTTTAGTGTGACATAAAGGTCCTATGCCATATACTTCTCCCTAAGTAGAAACGTAAATGATTTTGCGTTTGTCATAAGATATGTGACTTTGAAGAAACACATTTTATTTTTATTTTCAATTCTTTATATTGCATTTGAGGAAAATATAAATTTGGACCTATATGAATTAAATTTTAATCTTCCAATGTATTTGTTTCTGGTCGTTTTATCAAGTTGACAGATATTTTTTTTATCTATAAATTATAAAAATAATTGCAAAAATATAATTGTAGCATAAAACTGTGTTAAAAATAATTATAGCATGAAAAATATTATACGAGTAGTAATACATATGTTAAATATAAATAAGAAATACCTTTCTCCCAAGCAAAATGGTTTAAAGGAAATCCTGCAACAGGGCAGACAAAAACAGTGGTCTGTCCAACAAGAGCTGTCTTATTCTGCGGTGGTCTTGCAATAGGTGACGATGGTACATTTACCCTTGCCTGGTGACTGGCGCTTCCAAAGTCGCTATCAGCGTGACAAGCATAGTCTTTTCCGTCACCAACTTCAACAGAACTAATGTTGAGGAAGCTGTGTACTACGCTTCCGTCTTGTGTTACAAAATCTCCAAGTCTAATACGTGCTGAAGATGGTATGCTCTCGCCGTCTGCAGTCCATGTAATTTTCGGGAGTGGATGGCCTTTGGCTATACATCGAAGGGACATGGGATGGCCTGGGTTAATCACCTTTTCGTCGAAACGAGAGATGATAATTGGTGGATCGGCTGAAATGGAATGTATCAAAGTTTCATAAAAATACAATTCCGTTTTTATTAAACAATGATATATATTTTTACAACGTAATCTGCCCAGCAAGAGCAGTATCACTTTTAGCGATAAGAGATTATTTGTATCCAATAGCATTTCATTGCATTCAAGGCAAGGAAAGTTTAGAAATTTCTCAATATTGGAAGATTTAGTTATCACTGAGAATCAGATATATTCCGTAACTGACACTGGATGCATAAAATATTGATTTCAAGTTTTACGGTGCTCTAAAGTTAGACGTTGTTTTAATATCTTGACGGGATCGAGTATACAAAATTTTAAATCAGATTCCTAAAAGTGAGAAAATAGTATATGAACTGATTTCGTAGTTATTTTGATTTACATTCATCAGCTTATCAGCAAAGATACTAATTAATAAATTGCTTAACAAGTTATTTCTGATGAGGCGAAGTTGATCCCACAAATATGGAACTGAACTGTAAATGCGATTTAAAGTTTTGCTCTTTTTATGTTATCAGTTTGAGGCAGATTTCGTGATATTTAGAGTAAGAAATAATATTTGAAGTAAAAATCATAATAAAAGTATGTCTTAACCAATTATGATAATCTCAAAATAAATATGGAAACGCATGCCCCTGATAGCTCGACCACCGGATCGGCAACAAGTTTGTATTTCTAGCATATCTAACTATGTGGAGAAGTTCCCATAGGAATCTACATGATTCGAAATTTCAGATATTTACCTGGATGTTTAACTTCCAGTACCAGAGAACGAACCCATAAACATTTTAAGTGTAAAATCTGACACCGGTACGAAGTTTCTCGTTCCTCGGAAGTACCAGGACTGTATGAAATTTTACAAAAGTATGTCAAAACTATGGATTTTATATATTCGTATAATCCATATTAAGTTAAAAGCTGATTTTTCAAACATTTTCTGTACCTATTTGAAGTTTACAAAAATGCATGTATTCTATTGAATTTAACTTCTAACTTTCCAGGCCATAACATTTTTATTAAAACTGACTTAGGTCCAGCCACGCAGTTGAAATAAGAAATAAGTGTTCTAAAAGAGTTGTTTAGTGTAAAATATATAACGAGAAGAAAAAGCATTTATTTCAGAATACCAATAATATGCTTCTGCTAAATGCATAGTGAACAGTTTTTACATATACAATATAATATTTGCTTTTTTAAATATATGAAAATATTTTTGTTCGTGTATAATTATTTAAAAATTAATTAATTTGATTTTGAATAAAATATATTTTTATTATTTAAAATTTGGAATTGAGTTAAACAAAAAAATATCTTAAACAAACCGACGTTAAATATCATTGCCATAAATTATTTTCTGTAAAATTATGAAATATATACAAATCTCGTTTCTTTCCCAGCTTTTCTATTTGTAATTAACGTATTTCAATATATATTCTGCACATATCTTTATACACAGAAAATAATAAAATACGTCCAAGTTGTTCATTATAAACATGACATATTTCATGTGGATTAATTCAGTTAATTTATTTGAATCTTATACCAGAAACTTTTCATGCAAATTTTAAAGGGAAATTTAAATCTACTGTTTCAAAACAAAGTAAAACTAATGGGAATTCTAATTTCATCCTTTAACGATAATGAGCATTTAAGAGTGTTTACTCTCCTATTTAGGATGAGATTAGGACATTTACGAACTAAACCGAAGTATTTTCAAAAGATAATTGTGCACCTCAATTCATTAAATTCGAATAGAGAATGTTCCTGTTTCCACATAGATAAGAGTATTCAATGTATGAATGTTACCATTTAATCATTAATGTAAGATTTTTAATTATTTTATGCAAAACATATTCTGCCAGTATTTAAACTGTAATGTTACTTAGTTATTTAGAATTGTTCGAACTGCTTAACTAACAGTGACGAGGA
This sequence comes from Amaurobius ferox, assembly GCA_951213105.1. NCBI lineage: Eukaryota > Metazoa > Arthropoda > Arachnida > Araneae > Amaurobiidae > Amaurobius > Amaurobius ferox. The sequence continues at coordinate 10,188,685 of OX578134.1, forward strand.
TGGATATGTTCTATACTTTATCCTAAATAAAAATAGTTGAGCAAAATAACTTTTAAATATATTTATATTAATAGCAGTGATTATATTCTATTTTAAGATAACGACTTTGCAACGCAGATATAAACTACTAAATAAAAATAATCTATTATGAACGAAGAAATTCACTAGCTTTCATTATTTCAGTTAAATTTAGTATAAATGTAGTATTTATACCCTAATAATAAAATGTCGCTTAACTTTTATTGCAGTCTTACCTTAATTGTGGTTATCGGCTGACTAACTTGCTGTTGCCGTCTTAAACTTAACTCATATATTCACAACTAGTGAGTTTTGGAGAAAGGCGTAACTAAATATTGTCTAAGTTGTTAAAACTGGTTGTCAACCGATTTCGAAATAAAAAAATAACGTACTTCTCCAGAATAAGCCAGAAACAAGAACTCACTCACCCAAGCGGGTTTGGTACTTGCGATAGATTGACAGACGTCGCTGACGGTACGAAAAATTTGCTGGCGCCGTGAGGAGAAATGAAAATGGTAAAATCACAGACGCAAGAAAGATACTGTGAATGGTGAATGAATAGTACAAACTATAGATCAATAAAATAATAACATAAAACCAATAATTAACGGAAATAAGTCAAAGCGGAATGTGAACGGAAAACAGAAAGATTAGAAATCAGGACTGGGTTGGCCAGTGGTTAAGGCAAGATTAAGGTCAACCTCCCGCGACAACCATAGGTTTATGCCGACAACGAGGGGAGGAGGCACAATGCAAAATCCACTTCCGGCAAAGCCGCAGCCGAGGGCCACGTTCTCGACGGGAACATTCACCGGGTAGGGTCCCGAAAAACACCCGTCAAGCCTGACCCCAGCCACCGACCGGACCTTGGCTCAGACCATGAATAAACGCAGTCCAGTGGTCTCGGGCACCCGGAAGAGTCGAGGCCTGATAGACTCGCTGGTTCGACGGACAGTTCATCGTCTACCAGGTAACCCAATTAATATGCCCGCCAGAGTCGGAGGATCAAGGCAACAGAGCCAACATCCGTAACCACCATCTCAGGGTGTCCCGTCCCGACGGGGGGAGTTAAGGCAAGAGGATCGCATGTCTAGGATCAACTGTCTAGGCTCGAGTCATGGGGTCGATCCTGGACACTGTCCAGAAATGTCATTGTGTCTACGCAGAGTATGGGCCTGATAATTTCGTAGGTTCTAAAGTCCATTCGAGAGGGGATGAGCCAAGGGAAAGATAACACATTCTTCATGGATGCTATTCCTACTGGGTTTCATTCTAAATTGGGAGGTATCAGACAAAGTCAGATGTCTATCATGTTGTGACTGGGGTCTTTGGACTAACATAAGCTGCAATCTCTCTCCCTTTACTCTGGTCATTGGTCTTGTTTTGGCATTTTCAGTGCATGTTAATGGCAACAAATAACATCCATTGGGAGCAACTGATCCGAGAAGAAACCAAATAAAGCGGTATTGGAAGTAAAATGAGACAGTATTTAAACTATCTTTAAAAGTACAACCGAGAATACTAAGTAGAAAATAATAGAAAAAGGCGTAAAACCAATGAATGAAACAAAAATTAAAATTAAAAAAACAATATGATGGAACCAACTGGTTTCAGAGGCTATATGAGCTAAATTTTCTGAATAATAATGGAGAAATAACCAAAAATCCAGAAAAAAGCAGACCTGTATGGAAAATTAAGCCAAATATTTTCAAAATGGAGGGGAAGAAGGAATAATTATCATTACGAGGGGAGATTGTCTAAGAAACAATAGAGCAACAACATGATTAAAAGCATGATTAAAGTCTCAACTATGTTGTGCAATTTAAGATATAGATACCTTTTGTTTAGAAACATAACTCACGTGATCCTCAATACGAAAGACGACTTAAGAGCTATTTTCTTAACATAATAGCCACGACGACATTTGCTTAGAATATGATAAAGAACCCTAAGGATGCAAGATTGGATTGTGGGTGGATCTGAATACACACATAAAATTGACATGAAATATAATATTGGTCGTCTTATTGCTTCCAGATGAGTAAATGCTAAAGCGATAGATTCAAGTTGGCACAACTCCTGTCGCTGTAGGTTACATATAAATTTTCTGCTTGTTAAATTTTGCACAGACTGGAGTTGTTGCGGGTCTCTTTGAATGTCATGTCGCAGTTGTTTCTTAGCAGTTGCTAAAATATTAGTGTTATTGTCCTGAGAATGAGGGCTAAAAATGTTCACAAAACAATTTTAGCTGCCTAATTTGCTATGCCTGCTTTCTTCAAGGAATTCCTAGAAAATTATATTCTCACAAGCATCAGTTTTAGTTATTGTAAAATATGCATGTAATATTCTCAATTATCTTTCCCTTCATCTACTTTGAAATACCAATATCTGCTTCAATATTTTATTAATATAAATATTCGATCAAAGTTAAAAATATAACCCAGAAGTAATAGATGGCATGTGAATAAACGACCTCATAAACATTTATTTACGGCACTAAACGCAGTCAAGACAATCAGAAGATAATTTTGTGACCTTTTTATGAGCCATAAAAGTGAATCTAAATATTGGAGATAAAGTGCATATTGCGTTTGCTGAAAAAAAATCTTCTACTAGGGGAAGTTGAAATAAAAATAAAAATTTTGATAACATTATGAATTTGAACGATAAAAATTCATTTATTTACGCAGTTTCTTTAAGATACTAATATTTTATGTCAAAGATAGGTTGTTTTCAATAAAATTTCAAGGAGCGAGAATGTGAATCAATTTAGATTTTGTGACTGAGCAAGGTATTTCTTATCATAATTGTTTATGATGCTGATAACAGGATAGAATAAATTTATACAGCAACCACTTTTTAAAAACTGATATTTAATAATATACTAGCGTATCAACAAACGGCTGTATGCTACATTATTATTTTATTAATGTTTAGATACAATGTTCACGTTTCCCGTAATTTATTTGCTGCTGGCCCCTTGTAAACGATAGAAGAATGCATAATAACAGTAATTGGAATATATCAGCAAACTTTTCATCAAAATATACCTGGTCAATTTCTTTTGCCTTAATTAAGATCTGAATTTTTTTTTCTAATTGAATGAGTTTATTTCGAGGGGGAGAAGGCAAACAAAATTAAACTTCGTATTTGTATGAAATTTTCAGTTCCAGGGTTGCATGTACAGGATTGCATCTAATTTTCTTCTGATTACATTTCATATTTTACGTTTCTTCCATAACCAACTGTTGATATTTTATTCCCTTCAGATACTTTTCAGTATATTTATTCGGTATATTACAAAATATTTATATCAAAAAATGTCCACTCTTCAATTTTCGGAAGTTATAGATTATACATATACAATAACAAAAATATTTTCTAATGTCGATTAGTTTTCATTTTTTCTAAATATGAAGTTATTATCGAACGGATTCGGTTTAAAGCTCGTTGAAATATCGTTCGCCGATCTATCCGATGGTGTCAACATTGAAACTCTGAGACTATATTTTCGATCACTAAGTACCGATTTGCGTACAATTCCTTCAAAATAGTCTCCAAAATTTAATAACTAAAAACATAATTCGAATTTAAAAAAAATTCTCCGAGTTGTCTTTGGACCAGAATTGAAATACCACTGTACCATATTTAGTAGCTGTTTATCACTTAGATTTACGTGACGAACAAACAAACAGACTAACACCTTGTTTTACAAGTATAGTTAGTATTTCCTACCAGTACAGTTAGAGGCTATTCTATGAGTTTTTGATGAGTTAGAGGTTATTCGATAACGCAAAATGGGTCCATCAATAATGGTTTCAACAGTTGGAGTATGATTCCAAATCATGATATGTTATCGAACTAGAGCAAAATATTTTAATAAAGAGGATTACAATTTCATACAATGGATAAAGTTTAATTTACATGCCCCTTTGTAGCTTCTAGAGCTCCTAAAATATTTACGCAATATTCAACCATTTTATAATTGTGAACATATTTAAATGTTTTAAAGTTTCTCCATTTTAGATCTAGAATATTATTAACGTTGCATGTTTCTTTCGGTAGGCTATGTTATTAGCTTTTAAGTAAGAAAATTTCATGTAAAATATCGCATTACGTCATAAATAAATGCATGGTGCTCATGCACCGGAGTATGTGGTTTTATGTTAGGAAATATAGTAGTCTAGAAAATTAAGCTTTAGCGTAATTATGCACTGAGATATGATAAAATTAGTAAGAAAAATAGCTTAGGAATGGGGTATATTAGAAGCGTAGACGTGAGTTCTGAAATGTGCTTAAAATCAACAATATGTTCTCTATTTAATGAAAATACTTGCAATCACTAAAAATAGTAACATAACGAGGGAAGTACAATTAAATTCATTCTCGAGCAAAATTAGTGGTTACATAAGTGAAGTATATGATATAAGGAAAAAAGCTTGACCGACATATCCCCTCAGTTGACATAACAACCGCCACGCATGCGCTGCATGTGATTGAAAGAAGTGCTATATGCGGTCAATATTCCGAAAGTCAATATTTATAGACACCCCCATCCTCAACACTAATTAAAATTCTCACCTAAAATTTCATGAAAAGTCTGAAATAGAGTACTTTTTTAATTACAATAGAAGATATAAGTTCATGTTCACGCAAAACATTGAATCTTCAATTCACGGATAGACAAATGCAGAATAAAATTTCTCCAAATACGTGTTTTTGGAGATGTATTTAAAAACAAATATTTCAAAATGAAGATAGGGATTTGCAGATTCTATTAAAAGTTCGTTAGAAAGAGATTTCTTACAGTCTTTCTGATAGTGCTAAGATGATTGTGTTAAGATGGATACTTTGTGAATTTGCTCTTGAACACAAAATAACTAAAATTACAATCAATCTTAAAACAATCTCTCCGCGATAAATTACAATCAATTTTAAAGCAATCTCTCCGACATAAATTACAATCAATTTTAACACAATCTCTCCTGGATAAATTATAATCAATGTTAAAACAATCTCTCCGCTATAAATTACAATCAATTTTAAAACAATCTCTTCGCGATAAATTACAATCAATTTTAAAACAATCTCTATGAGATACATTGCAATCAATTTTAAAAAAATCTCTCCGATGTAAATTACAATCAATTTAAAAAAATATCTCCGAGATAAATTACAATCAATTTTAAAACAATCTCTCCGAGATATTTTGGGACCTAAACTAATTTATCTTTGTACCGGATTTTGTAATTGTTGTTCTAAAATTTTTTGGTATGGTGTTTACTATAGTATTCACTATTAAAACTATTACAGTGGTAACTATTTACTGTGGTATTTACTTTAAAAATGATATTTACGATTAACATCATACGACATAATAGTTATCTTGTTTTATAAAATGATGTTTAATTTGATTTGTTCGAAGGACGATAGACACACATCCATACATATTTAAAAAAAATAGTAAATTCACATTCGCCCAAAACGGGGAGATACATTAAATTCCAAAATTTCAATCATTTACCTTATCACAATTCATTTTCTTTACATAGAATGCAAGAACAGTAAAATTGAGTTTGCTCTTCTGAAGCACAAATTTTGCATATATAATGCCAAAATTGTATATTGAGAAATTAAAATATTTAAAATTACCTTCTAACATCATGTTATGTTTAAAATTATCTATTTCCATCTTAATCGAAGAAGTAATTTACAGATAAGCATCAGTAGATGTCATTGCAAAGCCTCACGCCATAAAATATTTAAAACGACGCCAAAATAAACGACGTCATGTAAATAAAGAGACTCATAAACATTTATCTGCCACACAAAATGCGGTCAAGACAATCAAAAGATAATTTTGAGACCTTTTCATGGGTCATAAAAAATCTCAGTGCTGGAGATAAGTTGTATATTGCGTTTGGTGAAAACGCTATTCATCTTAGGCAATATAAAAGAAAAATGAAAATCCATGATGCATATATTTAGCATATAATAAATGGATATAAGAAACATTTTTAAGGTATATGATTATTATAGAATCCACTAAAAAGTTTAAAACAATAATTTTTATCTATTACAACATTCTTGGTCATATGCGAATAAAACTAAAATGGTGTGGTCGCCCATAAGAGAATTGTATTTGGATATTAACATAATTTTAAGGAATAATATAATTCAATTCATTCAATTCATTTAAATTTTTCTGTGATGACAAAATTGCGCATTTTGAAGGAGTAGTGCCATCCAATGGGTCAAAAGCCTCCAGGGGAAGACATGGAAGACTTCGAAGGAAAGGATGCAAAGTGGCGTGAAAATTACTCAATGTACAATCAAAACTCTAGTTCTAGACAAGAACGGTCGCGAAAATCTTGTTGAAAATGTAAAACGATTAAGAATGTGTCGAATAAGTTGATCCTGTGCGCAAATTGAACGTAGTTCCTTGACAAGTATGCCGACTGCAGATGTATGAAGTGCAACCAAGATATTACCAAGTATAACACGTTTATCCTATGTGTATAACATATATTTCTTAATCAACAGTAAAAAACGAATACCGTAAAATTCGAGTTTATCATCACAGGAGTCCATGAGAAGTTTAAAACATAAAAATATTTTGTAATACTAATTATTATTAAACATTTTTAAAGAAGAGTATTTTGTAATTATGAAATATAAGTTTAAAATGAAAGATAAGAGTTTAATGAAATAAAAATAAGTAAACATTATAACGTGTCATTATTTTAGTATTCAGTATGTTCGTTAATTCTTTTCCATTACGACATTTATTTTCTTCTAGGTGAAGCTAAACTGCTGACAAAGGCGGGTTATTCGTCGGATGGGATTTCTTGCAAACATTTTACATCTATTAGTTTCTAAAGCGACAATGGTTACTGATTCTAATATTTTTTACCACAAATGTATTATCAAGCCGTTTCTGAGATGTTACAATTTACTTCCCAAGCATTATGTCACGTCTAAAATAAGAGGAGACTATTTCAATTGTATTTTAAATTGAGCAGATTACATGTTATTTTCATTAATTATCGTGCTGATAAATGCTAGTAGCATCAAATTATAAGGTGTTAAGCTCGTCACATGGCCGAATTATACCTCTAGATAAATATTATCAATTTCTATACCGCTCCCTAACAAAACATTAGTCATTACATAATTCTTGGATAAACGTAATTATTTTATGACCGCTCTCCCTAGACCCCTCAAACAATTTCTCAATAATAGTGAGATTAGATGTATTTTGAAGCAAACATATTAAAAATTATTATGCCAATAAAACGATGGGCATTTAAAGAAAATAAATTAATTTAATTAATAAAGAATTTAATTTCCAGACATATTGAATCCTCGGCAACATCGCGATATTGCGGTACAATTGCAATTTTATGCCGTAATTGCAATTTTTGTTGCAAGTTACGATAATTATGGCTTCTTTATTCTGAGGTTACTAACTCTTTATGTGTGTCTTGTGGGTAGCTGTATTCCCCGGATGAAAACACATTTTTGAACAATGCATCTTGTTAGTCTTCAGGGTTTGTTTTTAGCAGTTGGTATCATTACTTAACACTCATTAAAACGAAACTATCACTGAATTGTGGATTTGTGTAAGTTTTGTGTAGACGGAAGATATGCCAGTCGTAGTGAAAATCATTCAAACCTTCTGAAAACACGCCTTACAATTTATTACAAAGCGTCATATGTCTCTAGCAAATTCAACACGGTATAATTTTGCCTTTGATAATTGTGATTTAATATTTGAATGCGGTATACAGGGTGTAACAGAAAAGATGGTTACAACTTTAAGGGGAGATAAGGAAAGCTAAATAAGTCATATTGGCTCTTAACCCCATGTCCGCAAAGGAGTGCATTTGGCTGTAGTGTGTAATTAACACTTTACAACATAGTTGAAAAGAGTTTATGACTTTGTTCATTCTGTCTTATCTGTCTGTCCGTTAGCACGATAACTGCCGTAAAAATGACTTTATCAAAATGAAATGTTAGTATGTTGTTCAGACGGTCTGTGGGACCTATGGGAATATCAATAAATAATATCACCCAATTAGTTTTTTATTGAACCCAGGTTGAAAAAATGAAATACATTAAACCCTATAGGAACTAATTTTTCAAACAATTTTTAAGCAAATTTAAATTTCACAAATTGCTTCAAAATTTTTAAGAAATATTCACATTATTCCATAAAAAATAAAAAAAAAATTTCAGTCAAATATGTTAGGTAGTTTTTTAGTTAAAAATATTTAATATAGACAGAAAAACAAATTCAATTAAATTCTTACTTTTGGGATATCCTCCAGACAGAAAAGAAAGATATACTATATAATAAATATCTTTCCAAGAGTTTAATTATTTCGTATATGAGAGAGGCTTGCTTCACACTCTAAAATAAATTTGGTAGATAACAATTTTTCAAATTTTTTTTTAATTTTATATAATTCTTCATAATATACTTATTTGATGGCATTTTTAATGCACTTTCCTAGGTCCTAGAGAATTAAAATTTGGTACACAACTTAAATTTATTGAACATTTAATTCTACAAAAATTTGGTGGATCTTTAAATACAGATCCTTCATTTTTTTCGAAATGGCCTGCAAATAATCCCCGTTCACTTATATAAATCATTGGTGTAATAGTGTTAAAAATTCTGATGTGGGCAGCACATGTATTTCCCTTCAGACTCATATCCACGTTCTCTTTATTTCTTCAATAATAATTTGAGTTTATCTGCACAAAATAACAGCCATAAGTATTTTAAATGACATTGAATTTGCACGTTAAACTTAAATTTGGTTCTCATTTGATAGCTAAACTTATTGTCAAAGGTGGCGTAGCGAAAACGCGAAAAAACTAGAATATCTCAGGAAGGGTAATCCTAGAGTAATGGGGTTAGTCTTATTCATTTTGTTGTCAAAAATAACGTATAAAATAGGAATTTAATTGAAATAACTCAGCACACGTAGTCTTTTACTTTCATATTTAACGATTTTTGGGGGCCATTAAGCAAAAATAGTCCGTTCCTTTTTCCCGAATCGTACTAGAATAACCTACAAATGAATTATATACCAAATTTTGTTAACTTTGGTATATAAATCACTTGTAGGTTATTGAAATATTATACACCAAATTTTGTTAAATTTGTTCCATTAGTTTTTGGCTAGTGTGGATAAAGACAATTTGTGCCGGCCATTTCGCAAAGAAGGCAGATTCTTTTATTACGAATCGTACTATAATCTAATGAACATCAGGGTTTCCTACAAAAAAATACCTACCAAATTTTATGAAATTCAGTCCATTAGTTTTTCAATTAGAGTGGATGTAATATCCTCACAGACACACAGAAACATACACAGATATACCCTTACTCACACAGACGTCTTCCTAAAAATAGTTTTTTCGTGGTCTAGAAGTCCCAAAACGTGTAGATCCTTCGAACATTCGAGTTCCGATCTTCGGCACGATTCCAATACTTTGAATACATACACACACACACACACACACACACACACACACACACACACACACACACACACACACACACACACACACACACATACACACACATACACATATATTATCTGTGTATTATCTGTGTATCTAAATTCCGTGCCTACGTAATTATAATAGTTATGATTTTAAATGATCCCTAAACTCTTATTATTTCTTCAACGAAGTCTACTTTTAACTTATGCAGAATGCAAATATCTCAAGCGATTGTAAGGTGAGTTACATAAGAATTGCTGAATTTTTTTCACGCAAAATTATTTAGCTCTGGAGTCTGGAATACAAGTTATATGAATGGAATATTCATTGATTTTGCATAGAGAATCAGATGATTTATATTTTGATACAGTTTTAAATATTTAAGTATAATAAATTACTGTAGTACTGTGATAATGTGAAAGATATCACCACTAAATGTATCACATTTTAGAAATTTTTAAATAAAATTGCATTTCAGTTGGAAAGTGTTTCATAATCAATGCTTATGCATGGTTGATCTTTCTTGTTATTATTTGCTTCCAGTGCGTACAAAGTAGCAATAATTGACTACGAAACGCTATTTGGCGGCTTTTTAAAAACACAAACTTTTGAAATTAGCAAGCGGATTTTCTCCATTTGCTAATTTCTGAAATCAGTTAAGGGTGAGTATAAATAAATCTTCTGCCCTAACTACGCTTTGTTGACTTTCGCAGATCACGTTTTTTACCTAAATTCTGCTCAAACAGTTGCCAAATATTTTCAAAAAGATAAAATGCAATGCTTTGATTATATTAAAGCTAAATTCAATACTCAATAAAATATAGAAAATATATTTTTTATTTTAATCTAAAATATTTTTGATGCTACCATCCGTTATCGTAATTTAATTCATATCGACTATTTTTATTTTTAACACTTTGCAACAAAATTGAAAAGTGTTTATGACTTTGTTAATTCTGTCTGTCTGTCCGTTAGCACGATAACTGCCGTAAAAATTACTTAATCAAAATGAAATGTTAGTATATTGTTCTGTAAGACCAGATGGTCTGTAAGACCTACGGGAATATAAATGAATAATATCACCCAATTAGTTTTGATTGAACCCGGGTTGAAAAACTGAAATTCATTGAGACCTAATTCTTCAAACATTTTTTAAGCGGATTTAAAATTCACAAATTGGTTCGAAAATTTTAGGTAATATTCAAATTTTTCCATAAAGTATCTAAAAAAAATTCAGCGAAATATATTCAGTAGTTTTTTAAATAAAAATTTAAATAATAATTTAACCTCTTATATGAAGCGATCACGTGACTATGATATGAAAAGATCACATGACTCACTTCAAAATGATATATGGCATCCATCTTGTCTCAAAATCGTGATTTTTAACACTTTACAACATAGTTGAAAAGTGTTTATGACATTGTTCATTCTGTCTGTCTGTCTGTATGTCTGTCCGTTAGCACGATAACTGCCGTAAAAATGACTTTATCAAAATGAAGTTTTAGTATGTTTTTCAGACGGTATGTGGGACCGATGGGAATATAAACAAATAATATCACCCAATTAGTTTTTTATTGAACCCGGGTTGAAAAAATGAAATATATTGAACTCTATGGGACCTAATTTTTCAAACATTCTTTATTAAAATTCACAAATTACTTCGAAATTTTTAAGAAAGATTCACGTTATCCCATAAAATATATATAAAAAATTTCAGTAAAATATGTTAAGTAGTTTTTTAATTAAAAGTTATTTAATATAGGGAAAAAAAATTCAATTAAATTCTGACTTTTGGGATATCCCCCAGAAAGAAAAACAAGAAAGATCAATCATGCTTAAAGCATTGATTATGAAACACTTTCCGACTTCAATGCAATTTTATTTAAATAAGTCTAAAATGCAATACATTCCTCGGTAATATTTTAAAACTTATCACAATACTACATTATGTATTATATTTGAAAACTTAAACCTTCATCGAAAGAAATGAACTTCATTCAAATGACGGCATTAAAATATAAATTGCATGGTTTAAACATCTCTAAAATATGATACATTCCTCGGTAATAAGTTTAGAATAATCATAATACTACGATAATTTATTATATTTGAAAACTTCATCGAAAACAACTGAAATTCATTCAAATGACGTCATAGAAAAAATAACACGCCTGGCTCTCTTTATAAAGCAGCATTTCATTCATAAATAATTTCCCATTCATGTCATTCATCACAATGCTATAATAATTTACTTTATTTAAAAATTATGACCAAAGATCTACAAGTAATTAAACTCTATGCGTAAATCTTCATCGAAAAAAATCGGTCTTCACTTTATAAAGTCAATGAATATTTCATTCATATCAGCTGCGGAGACTTTATGAACTAATTGATTTTGTGTTAAAGAAATACAGCAATTCTAATACAACTAATTCTACATATTTTGCTGTTTACATTTTACATAGGTGAAAAATAGGCTTCGTTGTAGAAATAATCAAATTTGGATGATCATTTAAACTCAAATATATTGTAATTGCGTTGTTTCAGAATGTAGATCCGCACAAAATAACTATCTTGTTTATCTGCACAAAATAACAGCCATAAGTATTTTAAATAACATTGAATTTGCACGTTAAACTTAAATTTGGTTCTCATTTGATAGCTGGACTTATTGTCAAAGGTGGCGTAGCGAAAACGCGAAAAAACTAGAATATCTCAAGAATGGCTAGTCTTAGAGTAATGGGGTTAGTCTTATTCTTTTTGTTGTCAAAAATTGCGTATAAAATAGGAATTTAATTATATAATTGAGCACACGTAGTCCTTTATTTTTATATTTAACGATTTTTGCGGGCCATTTCGCAAAAATAGCCCGTTCCTTTTTCCTGAATCGTACTAGAATAACCTACAAATGATTTATGTACCAAATTTTGTTAAATTTGTTATATAAATCACTTGTAGGTCATTGAAATATTATACACCAAATTTTGTTAAATTCGTTCCATTAGTTTTTAGCTAGAGTGGATAAAGACAATTTCTGCCGGCCATTTCGCAAAGAAGGCAGATTCTTTTATTACGAATCGTACTATAATCTAATGAACATCAGGATTTCCCACAAAAAACATACCTACCAAATTTTATGAAATTCAGTCCATTAGTTTTTCAATTAGAGTGGATGTAATATCCTCACAGACACATAGAAACATACACAGATACACTCTTACACACACAGACGTCTTCCTAAAAATAGGTTTTTCGTGTTTTAGAAGTTCCAAAACGTGTAGATCTTTCGAAAATTCGAGTTCCGATCTTCAGCAGGATTCCAATACTTTGAATACATACACACACACACACACATATATTATCTGCGTATCTGTGTATTATCTGTTTATCTAAATTCCGTGCCTATGCAATTACAATAGTTGTGATTTTAAATGATTACTAAACTTTTATTATTTCTTCAACGAAGCCTAATTTTAACTTATGCAGAATGCAAATATCTCCAGCGATTGTTAGGTGAGTTACATAAGAATTGCTGAATTTTTACTCACAAAATTATTTAGCTCTGGAGTCTGGAATACAAGTTATATGAATGAAATATTCATTGATTTTGCATGGAGAATCAGATGATGTATATTTCGACACAGTTTTAAATATTTAAGTATAATAAATTACCGTAGTACTGTGATAATATAAAAGATATCACCACTGAATGTATCACATTTTAAAATTTTTTAAATGAAATTGCATTTCAGTTGGAAAGTTTTTTCATAATCAATGCTTATGCATGATTGATCTTTCTTGTTTAAGTTCTTTTTAATTCATATTGAGTGTTGTATTTGTCTTAAAACCACCTTAATTTTGTTTAAATTTTGTGCATCTACGTACTGAAACAACGCAATTACAATATATTTGAGTTTAAATGTTCATCCAAATTTGATTATTTCTACAACGAAGCATATTTTTCACTTATGTAAAATGTAAACAGCAAAATATATAGAATGAGTTGTATTAGAATTGCTGTATTTCTTTAACACAAAATTATTTAGCGCATGGAGTCAGCATATCTGATAAGAATGAAATATTCATAGATTTTACCAAGAGAAGGACGATTTTTGTCGATGAAGTTTTAAGCATAGAGTTTAATTACTCGTAGCTCCATGGTTTTAATTTTTAAATAAAATAAATGATTATAGTATTGTGATGAATGAAATGAATGGAAAGAAGTTATGAATGAAATGCTGTTTTTATAGAGAGATCCAGGCGTGTTATTTTTCTATGACGTCATTTGAATGAATTTCAGTTGTTTTCGATGAAGTTTTCAAATATAATAAATTAATGTAGTATTCTGATAAGTTTTAAAATATTACCGACGAATGTATTGCATTTTAGACTTGTTTAAATAAAATTGCATTGAACTTGGAAAGTGTTTCATAATCAATGCTTTAAGCATGATTGATCTTTTTTGTTTAATAAATATTTTTAAATATCTATTCCTTCTAATACAGTATTAAATGCAACAACAGATCATATATAATAATGCCACAATCACGGAAAGGTAATTTATCATTCTATAAATTTGATAAGGGAATCTGAATATACAGGATGGCCATAATTCAAGTAGAGGTGTTTAGAGCCCGATAGTGAGAAAACTGTTGGGACAAACTCAACAAAATTTGCAGTAAATACTATTTAGACCATGGTGATTTGATTTTTAAAAGAAAAAAGGAGTTCAGATTTTTGCAACTGCATTCCAAAGTGGCGCTTTACGGTCCATTTTTGGATTAAAATAGACATAGGAAGTACAGAAAGTTCCGTCAGTGCTGAGAGGTATCGAACAATGCTGCTGAACTTTGTTATTCTGCAACTTCAACAGCGTGGATGTCTTAAATTTACGATATTTATGTAGGATGGAGCAACCCCTCATATTGGATTGCGCGTATAGGTAGTCCTAGGATAGCATTTTACCAACAACCGAATAATTAGTCGAGCGTTTCCTATGAAGTGGCCAGCCCCTTCGCCTTGGTTGTAGGGTCGTGTTAAGCGCTTGGTATACTAAGACAATGTGGATTATTTAGTCAGTTGGAAGGGCCGAATAACATTGCAAATCAAGTAAATCCATGGAGATTTGTTGCATCCTGCAGTAGCGAATTCTGTTCAGAGAATGCACTTTTTGGAATATATGCAAAAAAACATATTGAATCACACATGTAAATGATGCCAAAATATAAATTAATGTCATACGTATGTAAATGTAAGATGCAAACGTAAATATAAAATGTACTAAATACGCATAAAATGTAAATGTGATGTCTTTTGCAAAATGCATGTCAAATGTTAACTTTCTGTACTTCCTATGCCTATTTTACTCCAAAAATTGATCTCACAGAGCCACTTTTGGTCCGCGGTGGCAAAAATCTGAACTATTTTGTCTTTTAAAAATCGAAATCCCATGGTCTAAATAGTATATGCAGCAAATTTGTTTGGGTTTGGCCCAACAGTTTTCTTACGATCGGGTTCTAAACACCTGTACTTTAAATATGGCAACCCTGTACATTCCTGAGGATAGAAGCTTTATCTTCAAGTTCCTTTGTCTTCAAGTCCAAGTTCAATTATCTTTCCGTGATTGGGGAATTAATATATTATATGATCTGTTGTTGTATTTAATAATGTATTAGAAGAAATAGACATTTAAAAATGTTCAGTAAAAAGTATAATTAGTGAGTATGAATTAAATTACGACAACAGATAGTAACACCAAAAATATTTTGGATTAAAATAAAAAAAATATATTCTATATTTTATTTAGTATTAAATTTAGTTTCAATATAATCTACGCATTGCATTTTATCTTTCAGAAAATATTTCGCAACTGTTTAAGCAGAATTTCGACGAAAAACGTGATCTGCGAAAGTTAACAAAGCGTGGATAGGGCAGAAGATTTACTGAAGCTCACACTTAAGGCGTGGTAACTGTTAGCAAAAAAGTTATCTCTGGCAGGGTCTGCGTTGTGAAGGGGAGGGAATATGACACCAATTGTACACATACTATAGACATGGAGAAGTTACACATTATGCACCCTATATATAGTCTGTTACACCCTATATGTACGGGTTTCTCAGTAAAAAATTATTCACCGTTTTGCTGTTAGAAGATAATTTTAAACAATTCTTAATTTTGAAAGTAGATTTGTTTCTATAGCAGTCCGTAATTACAGCGGCTCTCTTTTGACGAGAGGCAAGAGAAGATAAACTACCTGTAATAACTACCTGACATAAATTCCAGGCAGATTTCAGCAGATCAGGTAGATCTCAGTAGACTTATTTAAATATACACTCTTTTAGATTGAAAACTAGCAATATTTTCAGAGGGGAGAATTTTAGTGTGTTATAAATTATTTACTTTTTGATCGATAATTACTGATAAAATGGCTGGAAATTTATTTTACATATTCTGTACTAAAAACGCGATTATTTCAAGTAATAACATTTCAGTATACCTACTTTGTAAAGTAACCGTGAAAAGATCTATAATGACTAACATCTATCTATACAGGTTGTTTCAGACACATAGCACGAAATATATCTTTGGTCGTGGACTTATGGTGTTTTAATAAAAATGTACAAAATTTAACTGTTATAGAGTACTACTACAGAAAAGTATCAATTAGCAAAATTGTTCATCATTCATTTTAAAATCTTTGGAAAATAAAAGATAGTTATTTAATTTAAAAAATTAACCATGAAAAATGGTAAAATTTATAGGGTTTAAACCACTTAAATCAGATCAAAAGATAGAGCAAAAACTTAAGATCTCTAGTTCTGTGCAAAAATTTAATTTCGTTAAAAATAATTTGCATTCGAAAACTTAACATGAGTATCTATCTTTAGCAAAAGTTATACATTCTTCAATTATCCATCGAAAACTTTAATTAATGATATTTCGGATAATTTTCGTGGTAGGACAAAATAAATTTTTTATTTCATTTATTATGTTCTGAGAAATATTTTTATGATTGAAAAAAAAATTCAAGGGGTCCGTATAAAAACTAAATTTTGTAATTTTTAACTGAAAGGTGCCACAAGTGATTAAAATTAGCAAATTATGAGTAACTGTTTTAATTAAAGTATTTTTTAAATTAAAATAATAAGTCTACGACCAATTGTTCAAGATATATTTTTCGGTGCAATCTTTCTGAAACATTCTGGATAATGATTTATGAATTATCACTCTGCGCATATAACTATTAACTCACACATAAACATAAACATAGCCTTTCTGGTAGGTCGGACGGTCTGGGTCTCAACAACAACAACACATAAACATAGATTCTGATCAGAAAAATCTAAAAACAGACATAAAAAATACACGACGTCTAAATGCACGAGCCCATAAATATTTATTTACGGCACCAAATGCGGTGTGGACAATGAAAATATAATTTTGAAGCATTTCATGGGCCACAAAAAGGAATTTAAATGTTCAGATAAGGTGTATAATACCTTTCCTAAAAGTACCTCTTCCAGTAAGGCAATATATATATATATGAAAAAGAATATATATGAAAAATAACCTTCGATAAAGTGAAAAATGTAAAAATAAAATTACCTTGTCATTAAATATATTCGTAGGATCAATTATCACCGAAAATTTTACGGAATTTTAGATGCACTATAATCATACTCTAATATCATTAATATGAATATTTCATTAAATACAAGTTTTTAGTAATGAAATAAAATGATTATTTTCTTGTGTGGAGTATAAATAGCAGTATACCTGTTCTTCGTACGGAATATATAATATAAAACTTAAAATTCTCAAATAAATGCAAATACATATAGTATTCTAATTAACATCGTTATTCAAAATATTCTATTAAAATATTTAATATAATTTTCCAAGAAAGAGTATAAGAATCTCTGTTCCTTCTATACAAAATTATCCCAGGTAGATCGGAACAATAAAATATCCTAATCAAATCACTCAATATATAATATAAAACTTAAAATTCACAATTAAATTCAAATGCATATGGTATTCTAATTAACATCGTTATTCAAAATATTCTATTAATATATTTAATATAATTTTCCAAGAAAGAGTATAAGAATCTCTGTTCTTTCTATACAAAATTATCTCCCCATGTAAATCGGAAGAATAAAATATCCTAATCAAATCACTCAATATATAATATAAAACTTAAAATTCACAATTAAATGCAAATGCATATGGTATTCTAATTAACATCGTTATTCAAAATATTCTATTAAAATATTTAATATAATTTTCCAAGGAAGAATATAAGCATCTGTGTTCTTTCTATACAAAATTATCTCCCTAGGTAGATCGGAAGAATAAAACATTCTAATCAAATCACTCAATATATAATATAAATCACTTAATATATAATATAGAACTTAAAATTCACAATTAAATGCAAATTCATATGGTATTCTAATTAGCATAGTTAATCAAAATATTCTATTAAAATATTTAATATAATTTTCCAAGAAAGAGTATAAGCATCTCTGTTCTTTCTATACAAATTTATCTTCCCAGGTAGATCGGAAGAATAAAATATCCTGGTACCGTTTGTAAACAAATTTATGAAACATATGAATTTGGGTCAATATATGCCAAACTAAAAGCACTATGAAATTATATCAACATATGCCAAACTGAAAGCCATATAATTGTAAAGATATACCCGTACCATTACTTTCCCTAGAATACACGTTAATGTATTGAGAAAGTATTGAAATCGAGTCGAAAATTGCGACTTGGGATTTCGACGGATCTGCATGTTTCTTGTAACCTCTAGAACACGAAAAAGCTATTTTAGCGTGACGTTTGTGTGTGTGGCTATGAGTCTGTCTGTGCAATGAATGTATCTACTCTAACTCAAAAACAAATTGACCAGTTTTCATAAAATTTTATAGGTAAGTCAATTGTGGATTACCCTAGTGCTGATTAGATTTTGGTACGATTCGGAAAAGAGAACCTGCCCCCGTTTTGTAAACATCGACAAAATAATTTAAAATAAAATACCACGTATGATCAA
Source organism: Amaurobius ferox (assembly GCA_951213105.1). Classification (NCBI taxonomy): domain Eukaryota; kingdom Metazoa; phylum Arthropoda; class Arachnida; order Araneae; family Amaurobiidae; genus Amaurobius; species Amaurobius ferox. The sequence goes on from OX578134.1 coordinate 10,207,283, forward strand.
ATGTGTCAATAAATAGTTTCATGCGTAATTTTTGACGATAAAAATAATAAGACCTACCTCATTACTGTAAGACTAGCCTTTCTCAATATATTTTAGTTTTATTCCACAGAACCACCTTTCTTACGAAGCTACTGGTTTAGGAAAATATATGATCTAACTTCATTAATTAAAATAAAATGTTGGAAATATAAAAGAAAAAAAAATCCTAATTAAGGCATATATATATATATATATATATATATATATATATATATATATATATATATATATATATATATATATATATATATATATATGTATATATATATATATATATATATATATATATATATATATATATATATATATATATATATATATATATGTATATATATATATATATATATAAAGAGGATGTTTGCGTTTAACTAGTCTTACACAGGTCAGACAGCTGCTGAAGAATAAAACAGAATTAAAAGTAGCGTACTTTTATCGAACGGTTTCGAACGCAAAATTAGCCTACTTCGTCAGGACTGACAAGAAGCAACTTTCATTCGTGAGAGAAAGATTGGGGAGTGATGCACGAGCAGCAAACGTGACTGAATTTTTGGCATTGCTTATCTTGACAAACAACACCAGTTATTGATCATTAATAACCGCAGTTGTTAGTGATCAATAACTGCATAATTGAATACTTATAACTGTATATTAGAGATCAATGACTGCGATTTATCAGCAGTAATATTTTAACTGATGAAAAATATTACATTTGTATTATGCAAATTGTTAGTATCGTCGTGCAAATTTAAAAATTAGAAGAAAATTGTTTTCCGCTATACAAGGTATCTTAGAAAGTTCTAGAACGACCTCTATATCCTGAACCATTATTCATAGATATATAATTCCAAATGCAAAAATGTTTCATGTAGGCTTACATTATATCTTATAACAGTTTTATATTGAGAAATGCATTTGTGTGAAAAATAAAATATTTAACATTTTGTACGGTCCCAAAATCTCAAATTTTCTAATTACTAAACATTTCTTCATGCATTAACATGTAAAACTAAAATAAGTTCGATTCTTTTCCAGGCAACACTTACCGAGATATGAAACATCGAATTTATTGACTGACTTAAGTCAATTTCCCACCTTTAAGAATCTATCCTTTCGAGTTAGCATTGGGGGGGGGGGGCATATACCATAAAAATAAAACACAGGATATTTGTTTTATATTTCATTTAATGACTTATCTTTAGTATTTAACAGAGTTTCCAAGAAAGTCCTTTAACACCTAATCATCTGTTTAGAAGGGGGGACTATAGATATACATAATATGGGTTATTTGAAGAGAAACTGACATGACTCGCAATTCAATTTGTATACAAACCACAAATTCTCAGTACAAATCTATTAAAATCTCGGTGAATTGTTCACGTTCAAAAATTGAAATTTTATCAGCTGTACATGTTAATGAATGAATAAGTTTTTAGTTATAAGAAAATTCTGGATTGAAGGACCGTGTGAAATATTAGGTTTAGCATTTTGCAGACGAATACATATCTCTAATTAAAGCTGTTATAACCCTGTTTGAAACAGTTTTACTTTCCCTGCAATATATGGCAATGTATAAGGAAAGTATTGGAATCATGTTGAAAATCGCAACTCGAGTTTTCGGCGGATCTACACGTTTCGAGACCTCTAGAATACGAAAAAACTATTTTTAGCGTACGTCTGTGTGTGTGACTGTCTGTCTGTGTGTCTGTGCAATGTATGTATCCATTCTAACTCAAACACTAATTGACCGAATTTCATAAAATTTGGTAGGTGAGACCCTTGGGTGTGATCCTGGTGCTGATTAGTTTTTGGTACAATTTGGAAAAACAGAACCCGCCTTTTTTGTGAAATGGCCCGCAAAAATCTCGTGTATTCACTCTAGCTGAAATACAAATTGACAAAATTTCACAAAATTTGGTAGATAAATCAAGTGTGGGATACTCTGGTGCTTATTAGATTTTGGTACGATTCCAAAAAGAACAATCCGCCTTTTTTTACGAAATGTCCCGCAAAAATCGACAATATCTAAAAAAAGACTACATGTGTCCAAATGTATCACTCAATGCTCGTTTTATACATAATTTTTGACGAGGAAAAGAATAAGAACAACTATATTACTCTAGGACTAACCGTTCTCGAGATATTTGAAGTTTTTTGCATTTGTTTATGCCGCCTTTGGAAAAATGTTCAATTACCAAATAAACGCAGAAATTGAATTAAAACTGCAAATTTAGTGTCATTTTGTGCAATTAAACTCAATTTAATGAGTTCTTAAAGAAATAAAGAAAAAATGAATTTGAGTCTGCAGGAAAAAGCATGTGCTGCCCAGATCAGATTTTTTTAATTGGAAGTATTTATCAACGACTAATGTTTAAAGAAAACAAAGGAATCGTTCTGCGACATTCCTGTGCACTCTATGAAAATTGCGATTGTTTTTACAGGGAAATGCCAATGCCTTAATAAAGAGGACTATCCTAAACCAGAACCTAATCCATAAAAAATAAGAGGCATAACAAACACGAAAAAATGTCATGTAAATACCGATGCCATAAATTTTACTCACAGCACAAAATGTGGTCAAGCTAATTAAAGATAATTTTGAGACTATTTTATGGACCATAAAAGAGAATCTTAATATTGAAGATAAGGTGTATATTGCGTTGTTTGAACCTTTGAACTTCTAATTCTTCAAGAGGAAAACAGAATACCCTATCCCTGACGTGTAAGAATGAAATCTGTTTATTCATTTTATCTTTCTATAAAATGCTAAAATTTTACTACCTACGAACGTTTTTATATTTAAATATATAAATATCACTTGCACTAATTGTTTTTTCTTTGTGCTTGAAATTGTTCCCGTGATTATTTATCATTAGCTACTGTCGCAATCAAATGACGAGGTAAAATACAAATGATGATCGGAAAATAAAAGTACGAGTAAAAAACCTGTTCTTTCACGATAGCAATTTTATCTTTTGAAACACTTATATACTACATAAAATTGAGGCCATAGTATGTGATTTAAGTCTTCGGAAACGTTTGTAATTTTGATTTCACATTTAATATAACATTTGGAATTATTGCTGAAGAACGCGAAGCTTTCTGTGAAGCTTATTAGGTGAAGTACGCAATGACAGCGAAGATGTTGAATACAGTGAAATTGAAATCTGGCAGCGTGAAAGTTCATATGATACGGTAAGTGCACGGAGCAAAGGTGAATGTGATGAAAAATATACTTTTCAACGGTCTGATGCTTGTGAATTTTTTAATAGTTAAGGATACAAAAAATAAGTGTTCGAAACAGGTACGAAAGTCCATAATATGAGTATTATCATTATATTATTTGGTGCAACGAAGTATTCCTGTAATTATTATCCCCAGAAAATATAATATATGGAATCCTCAGTTGTAATATTTTGTAAGTTTATAATTATAATTATTTTAATCACAATTTATGTGAAAATGTAAATATTGAAAATTTAAATGTTGTCAGTTTTATTAACTGTTCCATTCGCAATTCTATTATTTGGCACTATAAATATGTTAATTTGTAAGAAGGAAAATTTTTGATAATTTGTGACAATTATTTAATTTTATTTTCTAATTATGTAACAAAAATACACATATTGATGTTAATAACGTTATACATTTATGTTTCTTAGATTGTATAGCTATTTCTTTTATTTTGTCACTTAACTCCGCCACAATAACGGCGATAAAAATTTGCCGCACTAACACAGGCTTAACCTTTTACTTACTGGTGGAACAGCGCCAGTCGCAAACGCTGTCCCATCGTTCGGGTTTGGCGCTATCTCATCCGTAAGCAAAAGGCTAATAGGTGAAAAGTTGAAGATTAATTTCACAGATTTTGTTTTGTTTTCACAAACTGTGACATAATTATAATTCGGTTTTCCACTTTCGGTTCTCGGTGCCATAACTATAATTCGGTTTTCCACTTTGGGTTCTCGGTGACATAATTATATTTCGGTTTTCCACTTTCGGTTCTCGGTGAAATAATTATAATTCGGTTTTCCACTTTCGGTTCTCGGTGACGTAATTATAGTTCGGTTTTCCACTTTGTGTTCTCGGTGACATAATTATAATTCGATTCAGTGGAAATTCTTACTGTAAAACTAGGAACTGTAGAATTTTTCATTATACATATCACATAATGCCATGAAACTTATGAACACTTCGTGCGTGAATATACATCAAGCAAGCGAAAGCAGGCGACAGTGTCTATGTAACTTTATAGCAAATTCTGTCAACATGGAAATAATAATTGAGAAACTAGGGTTTTTAAAATTATCTATGACATATCAACGGAAATTCAAAGGATTGTGTGCTAACATATATTCAGGAAGTTCCAGAAGGAAATATGAAAGAAACGTAGAATATCAAAGGTGTCAACTTAGATTTCATTGAATTGTACATATTGAAGATAGTTTATGAAATAAACCTGTTGTTTATTAGTTATGTGCTTTTACATTACGTGTGTTTCATATAAGTTGTATTAGTTAGAAAAATGTTATTCAGCACGTTCAGTGTAATTGTGACGCTTACTGCAATTTCCTTGACTGTTTGATTACATTTGTGTTTAAGTAAAATTTTAATTAGGATTTCATTTTAATTTAGTATTACACAATATCTAACTTAATTGTACTTGTAAGTTATTTATATCAATTAATTATGCAATTTTATAATATGGTGGCGGCAAAAATTTTGCCAGACTATTGTTTTACGAAAAGTTGTTTTTAAAACATCTATTTTTCAGGATCTATTTTAGATAGAGTTTAGAGAATGACAAATTTGAATTCAGCACCCAATTCCGGGGGTAGTATAGGGGTTTACTGAGGATTTTAATTCTTGGTCTCTTTTCCATTTCTGAGTTACAATTTTTCATTTTACTTGAAACAGCTATTTCTCAATACTGGCTTTAGATAGAGCTAATATGATAACTGATTCAACATTATATTATAAAAGATGTTGTGGGGTTCACTATGATATTCCACTTCCGGTTTAAAAATTTTCCTTGGAACATCTATTTATCAGAATAGGTTGTAGATAGAGCTTATATAATTACTGATATAGATTAAGCATCAAATTCCGGAGAGAGAAATGGAACTCGCTAAATACACATGTTCCACTTCTGTGTTTGGCGATACCATTTAAGATTCATAAGTTCAAATATTTTTATATATAATTCAGAGTATGGGCCTATAAATTAAGTATTAAATTCCGGAATATGCAGGGGGTTCATTTTTGGGTTTTTGTTCTTCCAGTTCACAACATTTCCTTGAAACATATATGTATTAGGATTGACTAGCCGAATATCCGTTGAAAATCAAAGGTCTCACAATAAGCAACCCCTGAATAATGTAAATTTTTGTATAGTTCGCGTTTCCCATTTATTCAGCGAATCGAATATTTTGGTGTGCCTAAAGAAGAAAATATAGGAAACTTGAATTAAGCACTTTTTTCCTTTCGAACTATCTACACACACGCCAAGTCTCAATCTCATACGGAAGTATACTATTTCATCATTTCCTCTTTCGAACGTTTTCCTGTGGAGCACACTCATAAATGAAAATTTTTAAACACTCTGTTCGTTTAGGGTTTTTCATAAGATGACTGGCCTATATACCAAATATCAAGCCATTATCACATTTAAAAGGGAGCGTGTCACAGTTATTCGGAAATTCGAACACATTGATCTGCAGCACGCCCTAAAGTAGCAAATATTGGTAATCTGAAATTGCACTCCTTTCAAACTATCTACCCGTACACCAAATTTGTTGTCTCTATCTTACTACGAAGCATGTTTCTTCTATAATTTCACCTTTCGAACGTTTTCTCGTGTAGTACCTCCCTTAAATGAACATTTTTTAAAAACTGTATTCATCTTGTTTTTTTATCAAATGATTAGTCCATATATTAAATTTCTAGCTTTTATTACATAGTAAAAGAAACGTTTTTCATTAGTTCGTCAAATCGAACATTTTAGGGAGCGGCACTCCTTTTCCATAGCAAATGTTGGAAAACTGATATTGCACACTTTCCTCATTTCTAAATGTTTACCAGTACACCAAATGTGAAGTCTCTATCTCATTGAGAAGCATGCTTTTTCTATCATTTCCGATTTCACATGTTTTTGAATGGAGTATCCATCTGCTTAAATATACATTTTCGAAAAACTCTATTCTTCTCGGATTTTTTATCAGATGATTCTCCTATATACCAAATATATAGCCTCTATCACGTTTTAAAATAGACATTTCTCCTTTATTCCAAAAATCGAACATTTTGTTGTGTGGCACTCCCTAAAGTTGAAAATAATGGAAAACTGAAATTGTACATTTCATCCGTTCCAAATTATCTACCCTTACACCAAATTTGAAATATATATCTCATCCGAAAGCATGTTTTTATCAATTCACCTTTCGAAATTTTTCTCTGGAATCCTTCCCCCCTCCCTTAAAGGAATGTTTTTGAAAATCTATATTCGTCTTGGGTGTTTTAATCAAGTGGTTTGCCCATATACCAAAATTTCAAGCCTGTATCAAATTTTAAAGGAGCCGTTTCTCATTTATTCGGCAAATTGAACATTTTGGTGTGCGGCACCCCCGTAAGTAGACAATTTTAGAAATCTGAAATTGTACATATTCTTTCTTTCGAACAATTTACCCATACACTAAATTATCTATGTCATCATCTCCATGTAATGAAGAAAGAATAATCTCAAAAACAATTGTAAGGCTTCGTACATGTCACTACAGGGGTATGAAAATCGATGAAAATAGAGCTAGGGTCTACAGGGACTGTAGAAACTGACCCGAAACTGAACTCTCTCCCGAACATGTCTTTACATGTCCTGCCATTTTGACAGCACTTCAAAACATCGTGGATTTTCCACAGGAGATGCTCTACTCCCATAGCATCATTGCGATCGCCAGGGCCATGGTCTTCGCTCATGGATCTATTTAAGCGACTGACTCGTGTGGACACGACACCACCACCACCATCTCCATGTCATCACAAAGCATGCTTTTCTATCACTTCATTTTTCGAACGTTTTGGTGTGGATCAGTCTTTCTACAGAACATTTTCGGAAAATACGATTTTTTCAGAGGGTTTTATCGAACGACTGATCTGTGTACCAAATTTCAAGTCTCTATCTATTCGGAATTGCCTAAAAAGCGTGACAGACGGACAGACAGGCAGATGGACACTTGGAAATTAGTACGTATAGATAGAGTTTAGCTAATAATTGTTATGGATTCAACATGAAATTCCAGAGGGGTTAGAGGTTTCCGTTTTTTACGAAAATTCGTATGACTGTGCGAAATAAGTATTGCAAAAATAATTGCAATGCTTAATAATTTTGTTAAAAATGAAGTTTGCCTATTTAAAGTCTGCTTCATAAATCGTTTTCCCCTTTAATATTAAATTAATCAAGAATTTGAAATAAAAAATATATGCCGAAGAACATATGAAATTGATTTAGATAGAAACAGTCCTTACCTTTCCTTTATTATGTTACCAGTTTGACATATATCGGAATTTCTCTTTTCCAAGGAATAATTTTCAGCAGTAAATGTCAAATCCACTGAACAAGAAATGATTCTATTGTGTTTCACAACGCAGAGAATCATTAAAATTCAGAGATTTGACTGTAAACAAGGACCCTACCTAAAGCATATAACGATTGATTTCTGAGAGTAAAGAAATTCCCCTTAATTTGCATTGTTATTCAGAGAATAGAACTTTTCCTTCCCACATTCTTTTTCTTTCCACCCACTGCACAAACTGAAATACAATATGCTGGAGGTCTACGGAAGAAATAGTGAAAAAAATTGTGAGATGCAAATGAGTGAAATGTTATGCATCATTCGTGAGCTGAGATCCTAGGACAGCAGTTTTTCTGTACCTCATTTGTATTTGAAGAGAACAAAGACCTTTCTTTTTTGTTTCGTCTAAAAAGCCTTAAGATTGTTATATAGAACGTTTTTTATCTTTTTGGAATAAACATTGATTCAGCTACTTCTTGGAGAAAAAGTTTGATGTGATACTATGCTGGCAGTATAGAAAATAGGAATGAATTACACAGTATTGCCTAGTCCTAAACAAGTTGCTTAGTTCTATACAGAAATAATACAGATACATATAAAACCAATCAATTTCCGTATCTACAGTTTTGAACGAAAATCATTCCCACCTTAATTCCCTCAATTTATAATCTAAATAATTTCAGTTTTAGCGCATATGTAAGCACGCATAACAATTTTCACGCATGCGCACATATGTCCATTGCTCCCCACTGCAAAACAGTGGAGGAACAAAATATAAAATCTCGATTTTTATTATATTGGTCAAAAAATCAATAGAATAAGCAAAAAATATTAGAATACGAAGATATAAACCCACATGTTTTCCAATTATAAAACTGTTCTAATACTCCTTTTCGTAGATGGCGAAATAAGAAAATAAAAATAGAACACATATATTTTGATGTACTTAAAATAAATAAATAAATATGAAATAACTATTATGCTGATTCAATTTAAAGATCGTTTAGTAGAAAGCTTTTTGATCTTTCCGATGATGTCAATACCGGAACTCTTTAATTATCTTGTCGATCGCTGCAGAACCTATTTGTTTGAAAATCGCTTAAAATTGTGCTTTAACATATAAAAACGAAAAAAATAATCCGAATTTTAAAAAAATCTACGAGATCTATAATCCCGGGAGTTTAGCTAATCATGTACCTAGTTTCTGAGATGTCTAAAACTTTGATTTTAAACTACTGACGACAGAGAGAGAGAGAGAGAGAGAGATAATGCCAAACATAACATATTCTTTTACTAATATAAGCACCCGATGTTGTCCCGGGAGCAGCAGAGTATTTATATAAACTGTATTTCTATATAATAAATAAATTTTATTCGTATAAACAATGGTAAAAATTGCCTGTAACCCGTCTACAACGTGATAACGGCAGTGACACGCCCTCTCCCCCTTCTCAAATCACATAAGTGAAATCCATCACTTGAAGAAACTATTACATTCTACGCTAAAATCTACGGACGGACATAATTTAAATGATTTTCAACAATATGTGCACACTTAAACAAATTTATACATTATTCATAGCTTTCGCACGCAACGTAATTGTTTTTATTTCCAACAAACAAACGGCCACTATTTAAATAATACAGATACAGATAACTGTACTCAGGTTCCAAATTATCTGTTTTGAACTAAAATCAGTCTCGCGACACAAATAAATGAAAATATTTCACATCACGAACATTTCTTTTATACCCGAAAATTATTGCTATCTCAGCGAATTTTCATACAACTTCTGTCAAATTTTAGCACAATACTCATAATGATAACATAATACTGAATAAAAGAAAAGATGACATCTTTTGAATTCACAAATTTAAGAAAACTTAAAAATATAAATTCGCTTGGTGAGATCAAATATTACTCCCTCCAGACTAAATGTCTGCCAAACTGCTGGATCTTCTGAGAATCTGCAGCAACGAAGAAGGAATAGGCATAATTTATTAAAAAGGCGAAAAATCATAAATGTTTAAAATAAAAAATTACAACTATAAAACATATTCGAATTTAAAAGAAATAACTCCGAATTGCACATTTACGGGTCCTGAAGTATCTAAGCGCCATATTTTATGACCGTGAGAAGCTTAGATTCCCCGTTACAGATCTCATACACACACAAACATCTTCTTTTATTATGTAAGATTGCGTAATATTCCCAGTTGGATTACTATCAGTTGAGTAGTAGCCATAAACACATTTTCGTACTTGAGTTATCTAAAGTTATTTTGCATAGATGTGTATTGTTATGTCAAATCAAATCAAATTTATTAATACAACAAATACGATAATACAGAGAAGCACAACAACAGACACAAAAACACAACATAAAGACAGAACACAAACAATTTGTTACAATGTGTCCAAGGCACTAGCAAGTCTAGTTAGTTAGTTATGTTAAACTAATAAGGAGAGATCAGCAACAGCTGCAATACAGTCATTATAAAAAATTTACTACAGTTAGAATAATGAAAAACAAACTTCCGAATCTTTATCTGAAAGAAGATAATCCTCCAACTTGACTTAAAACAGTTAGGTGAATTTTCAGACTTAAACTCAATTAGGCAGAAAAATAAATATTTTCGGGTTAAACACAAGAAGGTCCTATATAAAATTGCATAATTAGCTTCAGGAATATAGTTATAGTGTATAGAATTGTATAGTTATATAAATATATTTCCTAATTTTGCAAAGGTATACTTTTCAGAATAAAAAATGCAATATAATTTGCAATGTCGTTCACAGAAATTCCGGAGTAGTTCGTTTATTTCCACAACAATGAATAATATAAAGTATCTCCGTGACGACCAAACAATAGCAAAGAGAAAGCATGATGCAAATGATCTGCATCAAATATCTTGGGCGTATATGAAAATCTTTGAGCAACATCTTTATATACTTCTTCTATTTGTGTGTTATTTTAAAAAGCTTTTTTCAAAAAGTTTTTTTTTGAAAACTTGAATGTAACATCCATTTTATGATGATTTCTTGCATGTTTCTGTGATACTGTAATATATTATATAATGTAAATAGGTGGGCTATAATATGTGAAAAGACACTGTTGTTTCGAATATTGTAAAACCAAGAAATAATCACGTTATTGAAATGAAATGTATCTCACAAATTACTCATGTTACAGTAGATAACTGATTACATATGTAAAGCTATGCAATATTCGCTTCAACATCAGTACGGTGTGAAGTCCCCTCAAGGAATAACAACAGTTTCTATAGGGCGTGGTAATTGAATAGAAATGTCAATTTAATTGACAATGTTTTAGACTCAGCCTATCAGGTTATTTGCATGCAACCACCATGGAACAATGCGTTGAACTCATCAGCAAACATACGTTGCAAATTTGTACATCAATATATGTGTCTGAAACCACTTTGCAGATTAAAGTCTTTATGGTTGAGAGTCACAGGATTTCGGAGCAATAATGATGCCAACTACAGTCCAGTTTAACAGTGAACGACGTACAGATGACGTCCATCTGTGATAGAGGACAAAGCCTAAACCGTTATAATGCTCCACCATAGTGATCACATCTTTTATACTGCTGCGTGATCGGTCAGCTTCATGCTACAGCGATGCATATCGTCCCGCCTAGTCGTGCGACTTTCCGGTTCAGATCTCGTATTTCCGTGCACCAGAGTCTCATCTGTTTGTTCAGTGAGGCTATATTTGCATGATTGTCATGGCTTGTTATGAGGTACGAATAGCAAATCAGGGTAAGAAAACTCAGCTTCTCTCATCCAAAGTCGTCACTTTATAATGCAAACTTCTTCTTTGACGGGTAAAAAACGTCTTTTCAACTCAATGCTTGATAGTCACTTATTGCACCTATTTTTGTTGTACCAATCTAGTTATACCAAAGACCGGGAATTTAGAAGGCGTGGATCCAAAAACCCAACCACAGTATCACTGATATTATAATCATTACCGTGTCCCAACCTGTACCTTGTATTTGGTTAGTAATCTAGTATTTGGTTAGTAATCTAGTATTTGGTTAATACCACTAGTCTTTCATGATTTTGTAATTGTCACAAAGCATGATGTAGAAGTGTTAATCACAATTCGAGCAATTCACAGCAGAATCATATACTACTCTGATACCGACAATTAGGCTGGTGCATGAGTTTACGGTATATTACAATATTCGATTTACTATTTGTTTAAGTCCGTAATACATTTTAAAATATCCTAGTGGTGGTTACATGAACAAAAATTCAACAGAAAGCTAATTGCCATCACAATTAATAATATAATTCACTATATATATACAATTAACAATTAACCTAGGACAAGTAAGTCTTACGACAGTTTTAAAGAAGGTAGGGTGAAATAGCGTAAACTGATCTGGAAATGAAGAAAAAGTGTCGAACAGAGGAATTATAGGTTATAACGTAGATGATAAAAAAGCAGTTTAGGTGTCCAACAAAGAATGATGTGAACATGCTCTAAAGTAGAAGATGGCGAATTGAATCAATAAGTACAATACACTTTGTGCGAAGTATAGGAAAAACCTGATAAACGTATTAAAGCATAAATAGCACAATTAATACAGCAGACGGTTGTTTTGGGGATACGCTGGATCCCTTTCGTCAGTGTCAGAGAACCAGCAAACCCGAAGATCAAAAGAGGAACAAGCGTGAAAGGAAGAAGCGTGGGGATTATGTACTCAAGCCCTGGATTAGGAGAGATCCTGCCAATCAGAAAGCAGAATGAAGAACACTCTAGCAAATCCAAAACGACAAGTAAAACACAAGATTGGCGTGTACCAAAACACAAAATCGTCCGAAGGTGGGAGACGTCATACTATTTCATCTTTGAAGGCTTCCGAAGTTTAGGAAGCGTCCCCATGCTCTGTCAGGATATGGAAACCAATAGCTATTTCTTCGAAAGAGCAGGCGGCTTGTATAGCTTTCTTCACCCATCGTGTTTCTACCTTCATCGTCATTCCTGTTACGAACATTTTTCACCCTTGCATTTGGGAAAAATTTTTACTTTGTCCATCTTACCCCTCCCCCTAGTGTGTTTTCCTGCATCTGGTTCTGATCATCGCACAAGGTCCGCGCTAATTCAAAGCTCACCTCCATTTATAAATTCTGCTCTCTACTCTCGCTTTTGAAAAAAACCCTTATACTTATTAATTTATTTCTCTCCTTTCATTAGACTTGAAAGTGAATAACACTGACGAGCACCTCTATGATGTTTTTAAACTCTCTCACTTTCGTAGCACTCCTTTCCTTCGATATTTTCCATTTTAGACTTGGAATTAAAGTCTGGATTTGCTCTCGGATAAGGCAACCTATTAAAATTAAAATACCTTGTGTCTTGAGCCTTGAAGCAATACAGAATAGGATTATTTTGACAAGTCTAGTCAAATCCGGACAAGAATAAGAGACCGAACAAGACGAAAAAGAGGTCTAAATGACATACAAGAACCCCAAAGAAATAGAACGAAGAAATGGGGTTACAGGGCGTTCTGCCAGACCGCGTACAAAATTGGAGTACTGGACAAGTCATAAACTAAATAACTGGAATTTTTATGATATGGAAGGCGGATAAGAAGTCAAAATCATAGATCGACGCTCATTTTTGTATGATCTTTGCTGATGAAAACTCAAAATGGAGATAAAATTGATAGCGATGTTAAGCAATTGAAGATTTATTACATTACTGTTTTTTGACGAAATATCCATGTTCCTTAACACGAAATTGTAAAACGCGTTTAGTTTAACCAATATAAGAAAGATACACTGTCATGAAATTCTATAAATGTCCCAACAATTAGTGATTTTTAAAGGATCTTTAACATTAGAACATCTGAGTTTATTAGAAAGTTTAAACGCAATGCTGAGTTTGAATTTTTTTAGGGATTTTAGTAATCTGCTGACTTGACTTTTGGAAAAGAATGGTAAAATAATAATGTAATTGAAATATTTTTCCGAAGACGCTTTAGAAGAAGGTTTAGAAAGTAAACACTCAGTGAAAAATATGTCAAATGTACAAATTGTACCGATCTGTAACAGATTATGAAACAATATTTTGATATCAATCGCTTTAAAATTTGCTTTTAAACTCATGACAAACTTTTGACTCAAATGTACACAATGCATTCTATTGAATTACAAGATTATCTTCTAAGACTTACCTAAATCAACAAGACTAGTATATGATTGCTCTGTATTATATTTTTAGATAGAAACAGATGTTTTAAAAGTCTGTTAAATTGTCATTCACTATTAGGATATGCCAGACTACGCTAATGAACTTAACAGGGATGTATAAATAAACTAAATAAACACCATGGTTTCCCTCAAACTTTCCCCATAATAATGTATTTCCATAAGGATTGGTAAGTATATAGTTATTGGTCTCAATTCAACTCATCTTGTACTAAATATGTCATGATATAGTTACAGGTAATACAGTTCCAATTTCTAGTATACTACTTTTAACTTCGATTTCATGTCATCGCAAGCTGCATTGTATGGTAAAAATGTTCAACTTCCATTGAAAAAAATGCAATAGTTTAAATAAGCCCAATAAGATATAAATTTTAAATATAATATACATTTAGTTCATTCATAACATTTTAGATGCTACTAAATTTCATAATCTTAAATACTTGATTAGTTATTTTCAGTATTTTGATCTTATTTTATTCGTTTTATTCTATGTTACACTCTCTTCAATTTATGGAACCTCATTTTTTCTTAATCTTTATTGTTCTTGAATTTTCAATCCTTGTATTTTTGGCCGCAAAGGGTTTTTTCTTTGACATATTATATCTCTTGCCGTTATTCAGATAAATTAACATTAAAGTGGAGTAGTCTTACATAGCACACACATACAGTTTCAGATCATAAAATAATTTATTTGTAGGAACAATAAAAGTGAATATTTAATTTATATTGGTATTCTGAGAATTCTATAAGATGCTTTTTCCCACTACATAGAAATAGAATAGAATTAACTGAAGTAAAACTAAAAAAACGTAAACTGGAACATTGTAAAAATATGTGAATGCTGATCTTCCAGTATATAAGTGCATTAATGCATGTCTATTGTATTTACGAAGCTCTACGATAAAGATACGTTTTGTTTGTAAAGTATAAACGGTGATTTATTACAAGTACTTCACCTAACTAAGATCTACTTTTATTCCATTATTTCCAGCTGGTTAATTTTGTTACAGTGTTATTTATGTGGGTGCTACAACTGAAGAAAATCACAATTCATCTGCGATTGATTTAATTAAAACACAAGATCATAATTTTATATTCACAACATCTTACAATGAACGTATTCAGTACATTAACAAAGAAATACTATAATAAAGTATTTAATGGATAATAAATATTTTTTTCCAGTTTCAGAAGGAAATCAAAATTTGTCGGCTCAACATATAGTTTCTGAAATTTATTTAGAATAGCTATGTTGAATATAGCATATATTATATTTAATGTCTCGACTGTTTTCGGCAGAAACGGTGAAAAAAGTATTCTTCCTTGGGGACAAGGACAGTTAAGCCACTTGGGCAGATCTTACAAAATTTTTTCACTAAATATTAACTAATTTATAATGGGTATTGCAACTGAAAGAAATTACAGTTCCTCTGTGATTGATTTAATTAAAAAACAAAATCCTAATTTAATATTCACAACATCTCACAGTTAACGGATTTAGTATATTACTAATAAAATACTATAATAATGTATTTAATGGACAATATGAGTATACTATTTTACAGTTTCGGAAAAAAAGCAAAAATTGTCGGCGCAACATATGGTTTCTGAAATGTATTTAGAACAGCTATGTTAAATATAGCATGTATTATATTTAGGGTCTCGAGCGTTTTTGGAAGAAACGTTTAAAAAAGTCTTCTTCTTTGGAGACAAGAACAGTTAAGCCAGACTGGCAGATCTTACACAACTCAGAAAATAATGGGGTGGGGGTAAAGCGAAATTTGTTCAATAAATAAAGTAATTTATACGTGGTAGAGATTCAAGGGCAGTTTCTATTATAGGAGTTAAAGGTATGTTTTATAAAAAGAACAAATAAAACAAGAAAGATCAATCATGTATAAGCATTGATTATGAAACACTTTCCAACTGAAATGCAATTTCATTTAAAAAAATTTAAAATGTGATATATTCAGTGGTGATATCTTTTACATTATCACAGTACTACAGTAATTTATTGTAGTTAAATATTTAAAACTGTATCGAAATATAAATCATCTGATTCTCTATGCAAAATCAATGAATATTGCATTCATATAACTTGTATTCCAGACTCCAGAGCTAAATAATTTTGTGTGAAAAAAATTCAGCAATTCTTATGTAACTCACCTTACAATCGCTTGAGATATTTGCATTCTGCATAAATTAAAATTAGGCTTCGTTGAAGAAATAATAAAAGTTTAGGGATCATTTAAAATCACAACTATTGTAATTGCATTGGCACGGAATTTAGATACACAGATAATATATAAGTGTGTGTGTGTGTGTGTGTATGTATTCAAAGTATTGGAATCGTGCCGATGATCGGAACTCGAATTTTCGAAGGATCTACACGTTTTGGGACTTCTATAACACGAAAATCTATTTTTAGGAAGACGTCTGTGTGTGTAAGAGTGTATCTGTGTATGTTTCTGTGTGTCTGTGAGGGTATTACATCCACTCTAATTGAAAAACTAATGGACCGAATTTCATATAATTTGGTAGGTATGTTTTTTGTGGGAAATCCTGATGTTCATTACATTATAGTACGATTCGTAATAAAAGAATCTGCCTTCTTTGCAAAATGGCCGGCAGAAATTGCCTTTATCCACTCTAGCTAAAAACTAATGGAACAAATTTAACAAAATTTGATGTATAATATTTCAATGACCTACAAGTGATTTATATACCAAATGTAGCAAAATTTGGTACATAAACCATTTGTAGGTTATTCTAGTACGATTCGGGAAAAAGGAACGGGTTATTTTTGCGAAATGGCCCGCAAAAATCATTAAGTATAAAAAAAAGGACTACGTGTGCTCAATTATATCAATTGAATTCCTATTTTATACGTGATTTTTGACAACAAAAAGATTAAGACTAACCCCATTACTCCAAGACTTGTCGTTCAAGAGATATTCTAGTTTTTTCGCGTTTTCGCTACGCCACCTTTGACAATAAGTCCAGCTATCAAATGAGAACCAAATTTAAGTTTAACGTGCAAATTCAATGCCATTTAAAATACCTATGGCTGTTATTTTGTGCAGATAAACTCAAATTATTATTGAAGAAATAAAGAGAACGTGAATATGAGTCTGCAGGGAAAGACATGTGCTGCCCACATCAGAATTTTTAACAATAATACAACAATGATTTATAGAAGTGAACGGGGTTTATTTGCAGACCATTTCGAAAAAAAAAATGTATGATCTGTATTTAAAGATCCACCAAATGTTTGTAGAATGAAATGTTCAACACATTTAAGCTGTGTACCAAATTTTAACTCTCTAGTACGTATGAAGATGCATTAAAAATGCCATCAAATAAGCATTTCATGAAGAGTTACATAAAATTAAAAAAAGAATTGAAAAATTTTTATCTACCAAATTTATTTTAAAATGTGAAGCTTCTCTCATGTACGAAATGATTAAATACTTGAAAAGATATTTATTATATAATACATCTCTTTTTTCTTTCTGGAGGATATTCAAAAGTCAGAATTTAATTGAATTTGTTTTTTTTTCGTATATTAAATAATTTTTAATTAAAAAACTACTTAACAAATTTTACTGAAATTTTTTATATATATCTTATCGGATAATATGAGTATTTCCTAAAAATTTCGAAGAAATTTGTGAATTTTAAATTTGCTTAAAAAATGTTTGAAAAATTTGGTCCCATAGGGTTCAATGTATTTCATTTTTTCAACCCGGGTTCAATAAAAAACTAATTGGGTGATATTATTTATTTATATTCCCATAGGTCCCACAGACCGTCTGAAAGACATACAAAAATTTCATTTTGATAAAGTCATTTTTACGGCAGTTATCGTGCTAACAGATAGACAGACAGACAGAATGAACAAAGTCATAAACACTTTTCAACTATGCTGTAAAGTGTTAGTAAACAAGAAAGATCAATCATGCATAAGCATTGATTATGAAACACTTTCCAACTGAAATGTAATTTCATTTAAAAATTTCTAAAATGTGATTCATTCAGTGGTAATATCTTTTACATTATCACAGTACTACAGTAATTTATTATACTTAAATATTTAAAACTGTATCGAAATATAAATCATCTGATTCTTTATGCAAAATCAATGAATATTTCATTCATATAACTTGTATTCCAGACTCCATAGCTAAATAATTTTGTGTGAAAAAAAATTCAGCAATTCTTATGTAATTCATCTTACAATCGCTTGAGATATTTGCATTCTGCATATGTTAAAATTAGGCTTCCTTGCAGAAATAATAAAAGTTTAGGGATCATTTAAAATCACAACTATTGTAATTGCATAGGCACGGAATTTAGATACACAGATAATACACAGATAATATATATGTGTATGTGTATATACTCAAAGTATTGGAATCGTGCCGAAGATCGGAACTCGAATTTTCAAAGGATCTACACGTTTTGGGACTTCTAGAACACGAAAAAACTACTTTTAGGAAGACGTCTGTGTGTGTAAGGGTGTATCTGTGTATGTTTCTGTGTGTCTGTGTGGATATTACATCCACTCTAATTGAAAAACTAATGGACCGAATTTCATACAATTTGGTAAGTATGTTTTTTATGGGAAATCCTGATGTTCATTAGATTATAGTACGATTCGTAATAAAAGAATCTGCCTTCTTTGCGAAATGGCCGCAGAAATTGCCTTTATCCACTCTAGCTAAAAACTAATGAACCAAATTTAACAAAATTTGGAGTATAATATTTCAATAACCTACAAGTGATTTATATACCAAATTTAACAAAATTTTGTATATAAATCATTTGTAGGTTATTCTACTACGATTCGGGAAAAAGGAACGGGCTATTTTTGCGAAATGGCCAGCAAAAATCGTTATATATAAAAATAAAAGACTACGTGTGCTCAATTACTTCAATTAAATTCCTATTTTATATGTGATTTTTGACAACAAAAGGAATAAGACTAACCCCATTACTCTAGGACTAGCCGTTCTTGATATATTCTAGTTTTTTCGCGTTTTCGCTACGCCACCTTTGACAATAAGTCCAGCTATCAAATGAGAACCAAATTTAAGTTTAACGTGTAAATTCAATGTCATTTAAAATACTTATGTTGTGCAGATAAACTCAAATTATTATTAAATAAATAAAGAGAACGAATATGAGTCTGCAGAGAAAGACATGTGCTGTCCACATCAGAATTTTTAACAATATTACACCAATGATTTATAGAAGTGAACGGGGATTATTTTCAGGCCATTTCGAAAAAAATGTATGATCTATATTTAAAGATCCATGAAATTTTTGTAGAATAAAATGTTCAACAAATTTAAGCTGTGTACCAAATTTTAACTCTCTAGGACGTAGGAAAGTGCATTTAAAATGCCATCAATTAAATTTATCAAGAAGAGTTATATAAAATTTAAAAAAAATGAAAAATTGTTATCTACCAAATTTATTTTAAAATATGAAGCCACTCCCATATGCAAAACGTTTAAACAAAGGGAGGGATATTTATTATATAATATCTCTCACTTTTCTTTCTGGAAGATATCCCAAAGTCAGAATTTAATTGAATTTGTTTTTTTCCCTATATTAAATAATTTTTTTAATTAAAAAACTACTTAACATATTTTACTGAATTTTTTTTTTATATATTCTATGGGATAATGTGAATATTTCCTAAAAATTTCGAAGCAATTCGTGAATTTGAAATTTACTTAAAAAATGTTTGAAAAATTAGGTCCCATAGGGTTCAATGTATTTCATTTTTTCAACCCGGGTTCAATAAAAAACTAATTGGGTGATATTATTTATTTATATTCCCATAGGTCCTACAGACCGTCTGAACAACATATTAAAATTTCATTTTGATAAACTCATTTTTACGGCAGTTATCGTGCTAACGGACAGACAGACAGACAGACAGACAGACAGAATGAACAAAGTCATAAACACTTTTCAACTTTGTTGTAAAGTGTTAATAAAACTGAACTTTTTTATACACTCTCATTGATCTGGCATTCTTCAGTGCAAGAAATGACCGGATTAGCAAGAGTCTACTATCTATGTAAAGATTACAAGAAAGATCAATCATGCATAAGCATTGATTATGAAACACTTTCCAACTGAAATGTAATTTCATTTAAAAATTTCTAAAATGTGATTCATTCAGTGGTAATATCTTTTACATTATCACAGTACTACAGCAATTTATTATACTTAAATATTTAAAACTGTATCGAAATATAAATCATCTGATTCTTTATGCAAAATCAATGAATATTTCATTCATATAACTTGTATTCCAGACTCCAGAGCTAAATAATTTTGTGTGAAAAAAATTCAGCAATTCTTATGTAATTCATCTTACAATCGCTTGAGATATTTGCATTCTGCATATGTTAAAATTAGGCTTCCTTGAAGAAATAATAAAAGTTTAGGGATCATTTAAAATCACAACTATTGTAATTGCATAGGCACGGAATTTAGATACACAGATAATACACAGATAATATATATGTGTATGTGTATGTACTCAAAGTATTGGAATCGTGCCGAAGATCGGAACTCGAATTTTCAAAGGATCTACACGTTTTGGGATTTCTAGAACACGAAAAAACTACTTTTAGGAAGACGTCTGTGTGTGTAAGGGTGTATCTGTGTATGTTTCTGTGTGTCTGTGTGGATATTACATCCACTCTAATTGAAAAACTAATGGACCGAATTTCATACAATTTGGTAGGTATGTTTTTTGTGGGAAATCCTGATGTTCATTAGATTATAGTACGATTCGTAATAAAAGAATCTGCCTTCTTTGCGAAATGGCCGCAGAAATTGCCTTTATCCACTCTAGCTAAAAACTAATGAACCAAATTTAACAAAATTTGGAGTATAATATTTCAATAACCTACAAGTGATTTATATACCAAATTTAACAAAATTTTGTATATAAGTCATTTGTAGGTTATTCTACTACGATTCGGGAAAAAGGAACGGGCTATTTTTGCGAAATGGCCAGCAAAAATCGTTATATATAAAATAAAAGACTACGTGTGCTCAATTATATCAATTAAATTCCTATTTTATATGTGATTTTTGACAACAAAAAGAATAAGACTAACCCCATTACTCTAGGACTAGCCGTTCTTGAGATATTCTAGTTTTTTCGCGTTTTCGCTACGCCACCTTTGACAATAAGTCCAGCTATCAAATGAGAACCAAATTTAAGTTTAACGTGTAAATTCAATGTCATTTAAAATACTTATGTTGTGCAGATAAACTCAAATTATCATTGAATAAATAAAGAGAACGAATATGAGTCTGCAGAGAAAGACATGTGCTGTCCACATCAGAATTTTTAACAATATTACACCAATGATTTATAGAAGTGAACGGGGATTATTTTTGTGAACGGGGATTATTTTCAGGCCATTTCGAAAAAAATGTATGATCTATATTTAAAGATCCATCAAATTTTTTCGAATAAAATGTTCAACAAATTTAAGCTGTGTACCAAATTTTAACTCTCTAGGACGTAGGAAAGTGCATTTAAAATGCCATCAATTAAATTTATCAAGAAGAGTTATATAAAATTTAAAAAAAATGAAAAATTGTTATCTACCAAATTTATTTTAAAATATGAAACCACTCCCATATGCAAAACGTTTAAACAAATGGAGAGATATTTATTATATAATATCTCTCTCTTTTCTTTCTGGAAGATATCCCAAAGTCAGAATTTAATTGAATTTGTTTTTTTCCCTATATTAAATAATTTTTTTAATTAAAAAACTACTTAACATAATTTACTGAATTTTTTTTTATATATTCTATGGGATAATGTGAATATTTCCTAAAAATTTCGAAGCAATTCGTGAATTTGAAATTTACTTAAAAAATGTTTGAAAAATTAGGTCCCATAGGGTTCAATGTATTTCATTTTTTCAACCCGGGTTCAATAAAAAACTAATTGGGTGATATTATTTATTTATATTCCCATAGGTCCTACAGACCGTCTGAACAACATACTAAAATTTCATTTTGATAAACTCATTTTTACGGCAGTTATCGTGCTAACGGACAGACAGACAGACAGACAGACAGACAGAATGAACAAAGTCATAAACACTTTTCAACTTTGTTGTAAAGTGTTAAAAACACTTTTGAATAATATAGGCAGAAGAAAAATCAAATCTTACAACGGTTAGTAAAGATTTATTAATGTATTTTTCTTTTACACAAGTTTGAAGTTCTTTTAGGCAGTACTTTGGGGCGCGTTTAGTTTGATCTACTCCGCATTGACAAGAAATTTGAAAATTGTACCAATATCAAAAGGATCCTTAAGCGAAGAATATTTAATTGTATTGATAGAGGACGATATCACTTTGAAGTTAAACTTATTGAGAATTCTAGCAGTTTTATGACTAATTTGAGTATAGAAAGGAAGAACATACATTATTTCTAGAACATACTATTATTCATAGAACATACATTATTTCTGAATGTTTTAACTGGATCGTCCTTGGTGGCTTGAGAAATTTAAAAAATGTACTTTTAACAATTTTTGAAAAATTGGAACTGTTAACAATGATTGAAGATATTAAATATCATGATCATTAAGTCATAAATAAACTCTTTTATACATGATGATGTCAAATTCTGTCCTATGCTGACTTGTTGAAGAAATATAAAATTTCGAATAAATTTCGAAGATTTCGCACGAATTTAAAAAAAAAATCTAGCTCTAAATGTTTTGTAACGAAGCCGGATATAAAATTTCGTGAAAATGTGTTAATGTTTGTGGCTGCTGTCGTGAACACAAGAAATCGACTACAAACAGGCAAGCGGTCATCTTACATAAATATGCAGAACATGTTCAGGAAGTTTTAAAACATGTATTGTCAGAAAAATCTTGAATTCGAAAATGTTTTCGAAAATAATACATTCTCTGTAGTATATTATACAGGTTGTCCCGAAAAGATTGAAAAACATTTAATTCTTCACCTGTTGTGGGCAATGTAAATTGTAAAAATGTTGAAAGTAAGGTAGGACATACGACTACGTTGATGAAATAGTCCTCCCATTCATTTACAAAAAGTTACATTTTTTAAATTTTTTACGACCCCCTTAGACACATTTGGTCAAGCAGAATTTTTTTGTTTTTAATGTAACAAGATTATTAAAAAGACCCCGCATATCTGTGTATTTTTAAAATTGAGTGAGTTATATTTAATTGAAAATTTAACATTGTGAATGGGGACCACATCTCAAATTAGAAATGTAAATTTGTGACATATCACAAAAAAGATAAAACTGGATGATAATACATAGGATACACAACCGCGTACTCTACTGCTTTATATGATATCTGTCTGTGTAATGATTGATTTAGATGGATTTGTGATACAAAATTTTAACACATATTAAAATATTTTTGATCTAAACAATTTGCATCGTCAATTTGTTTATGATCCCTATTTTCACTGATGAAATAGCCTTTCACATGGTACGGAGTAGTGGCATATGTCAGATTTTTTCCTTCATCATAATTCAGTTGATTTTAAAGATACATATATGCCATGAGTTTAATGATCTTGTCGCAAAAAATAAAAATTTGCTGATTGACCGGATTTGTCTAAGGGATCGTATGAAAATTTAAATGGTGTAACTTTTTGAAAATTAATGGGAGGACTATTTCATTAACGTAGTATTATGCCGTACCTTACTTTCAACATTTTTGCAATTTACATTGCCCCCTTATATCCAACGGCTAAAGAACTAAAGCCCGTTTCAATTTTTTCGGGACACCCTGTATAGTATGAGAAAGTAAAAATACTATATAAATCTTAACAAGATACAAGATTGATATTATACAACACTGTTGAAGGTAAATGAGGAAAATGAGGTAAGTGAGAGTCGAAGGTAAATGAGAGTCAAAAGTAAATGAGAATTGAATGTAAATGCGTGTTGAAGGTAAATGAGAGTTAAAGGTAAATGAGAGTTGAAGGTAAATTAGGATAATTAAAAGTAAATATAGGATGACACCTTTTAAATTCGCAGATTTAGAAAAGCCAGCAATATAAATGCACGCTCTGCGATCAACTGTGCTACTAAATGTCTGTCAAACTGCTAGATTGTCTGCGAATATGCAGAAGCGAATAAGGAATAATTTTAATTTGACAAAACGGTGGAAAATTACGATTTTAGGATTCTAAGTTCATAACTAAAATATTATTTGGAACTGGACAAAAATAACGACAAAGTGCATCTATTCTTGATCTGAAGTACCCATGTACTAAATACCATGGTCGTATAGAGCTTAGATTTCCCACTACAGACCACACAGACATCGTCCTTTTATTAAGTAAGAGAAAATCGAAAAAATCGAAAGAGAAAATCTGAACGTTCTTAACATTTCATTTTTAAACAAATCATTTTAATTCAATTTGCAAAATAAATATAATTTTTTATTGAATTAAGTAAAATCGTATAAAAATGCTAATTCAAATATTTGCTGCTACATTTTCATTATATATAACTTAAAAGATCTAGATAAATTAATATATTTCACAATTCGTAATATATGTGGACTTAACTTTAAATAAAGTAAATAACCCTCATTTATTCTGTTGTAAATAAGTGGTGAAATAATAACATAACTATCGAGAAAGTAATGCTGAAAGTAAGCAAACGTTACGTTTATAATCATTGATTAAAACCGAATCCCACAGCCTTCCTTAAGCTAATAAATTTGGAGAGGTAAATACTTATAGAGGGATAAATTATTCAAATTTTATTCAGGTGCATATAAAAAAGTAGTTCTCTCTGGCCTCTCTCAGTGGAGTGCATGTTTATCTATGATTACGTATTCCGGGAGAAAGATTTAATACAATAAAGATTAGTTTGTTATGCAAGTTTTATATTTTTAAATAAATGCTAAGTTTTGTGTTTGTCCAGGATTAAATCTCTTCTAATTCCCTATATGGCATGTTTTGCATTTCTTAAGAAATCAGGATAAAACAAAAATAAAAGTCTTGCTGATTCGCAAACCCAGTACAGCCATTAGTATTCGTAAATTGATTTTAAGATTTTAACGCACTTTAGCCCATAACTGCACTGGTATAAAGGAACCCACACGTAAATTTAGAAGCAGGTACACATATGTTTATAAACTTATGTTGTAAGTCATATATGTTTACAAACCTGCGGGGGTGGCCCATGAATTCCGTCATGATTTTGAAGGTATTTCGACTGAGATTTTACGTACTTTTTACTTTCCTTATATACATAATGTATAAGGAAAGTATTGTGACGGGGTCGAAAATTAGAATTCGAGTTTTCGACGGGACAGCACGCTTCAAACATCCCTGATCACGAATCAAACATTTTTGAAGTGATGTCTGTGTGTGTGTGTGTGTGTGTGTGTGTGTGTGTGTGTGTGTGTGTGTGTGTCAGTGAGTCTGTGGAGACGATAACTGACGAAC
This sequence comes from Amaurobius ferox, assembly GCA_951213105.1. Taxonomy (NCBI): domain Eukaryota; kingdom Metazoa; phylum Arthropoda; class Arachnida; order Araneae; family Amaurobiidae; genus Amaurobius; species Amaurobius ferox. The sequence goes on from OX578134.1 coordinate 10,232,643, forward strand.
GAATGGACCGATTCGAACTAAATTTGGTGCAAAAATCACAATCCTCAAACACTGGAAGCCTATTGTTTTTATACGCAATCGAATGCTCACAACCCCCCTAAATTTTCGAATGAAATTTTGAAAAAATCGTCAAAAAATTAAAACCACTAATAAAGTTACGCAAATAGGCATTTCTAATGTAATTTTTCATTAGAAAACGATTGACTTAAATTTTAGAACGCTAACATGAACCGTTCTCGAGATATTGTACATTTTTCAAAAAAATTATCAAAAAGTCATGTAAAATAAAAAAAAAATATTTCCTATTGAGAAACATGTTCACTTTTCATATGTAATACCATGCGATAAATTGAGTGGCATCGTTCTCGTGGATCTAGCTCGTTCCATTCATGAAAAAAGATACTTTGAATAATACTTTTGTATTTGAACGCCAATAGTCATTTATCTGCTGTAAGAATAACTTATTTCTTAGTGCATAACGCTTGGCGAGATTTTGGCGACGAATTTGGCGGAATGTCGCCAACTTGGCGACTTTTTTGAAATGTTGCCAAATTAACGAAAATCTCGCCAAATGGATAAAAATGTCTCTAAATCAATGAAAATGACGATTAATTGTCGAAAATTCAATGTCATGGAAAGAGTATTAGTATCTACTATAAGATAAACCCGTTTTTTTTACTGTAAAAGTAGTAAATTCATTACATTATATAAGGAAAGTCATGTGTTGCCCACATCAGATTTTTTTTTTTGCCTGGGAGCTCCCCTTCTCGATCATTGATTCTTGTCAATCCTGCAATTCTGTTTGCTTTCATTCACCATTGATTGCTGCTGTTCGCTGGCACTCATCCTGGAGCACGCTTCGCCTTTTAACACTTCTGGTGAACACGACTGGCGTAGTACCTTCTGCTTGGGTACACTCCGCAACCCCGGAGTCCGATAGTTACTAATCACTTATCGTTTGCTGATCGCTTACTATAGCTTAGTGAACTCATTCGCCCACCTGCTACGTATGCGTTGTATGACCGCTGGTACTCGTTCCATTATAGGCTGATGTTCATCAGCCGCTGCGAGTTCTTACACTTCACCCACAATCCTTTCTGGTAGGTCGGACGGCCTGCGTCAACAACAACAACACCCGTGATGCATAGATATGTAACTTTTAGTTACATATATATAACTTCCAGTTGCATATTTACAACGACAAGACACTTAAAATCTAAATATATTGATAGTCAACGAAAACGAAAGTATCAACGATAGCTCCGATATTAGAACTGTGAATAATGCGATTTTTGGTTCTTTAAATAATTTAAATATTATTTCTTTCAAAATGGCTACAGCGTTTTTGGCAATGGTTGTATTTTGAAGGTAAATGAAGGAATGTTATGCAAATCATTTTCTGTTTTAAAAATCGTTTAAAAAATAGAAATTATAATTCTATTGTAACAAAACTAGGAAGCGACACATGGCATAGCAGTCAAATACATCATTCAATATTGCAAATCCTTTGATGCCAAATGCCCGGTCCTAGCCTTGACAACAGATTTACTTTTAAGGCTGATTTTTAAAAGAATTTTGAACGACATTGCCTGTAGGTATAGCTTGCTTTTTCTATATAGAGATATATAATATTTTGTATACAACAGAAGCTCTATAGGAAGTGCTATACATCTCAACATTTATTTAGAAGGATATTAAATGCGAATTTCTATGAGTCAAATATGAATAAGATATTTAAGAAATTTTACATAATAGATACATTTAAAAAATTAAATGAGAGACAAAATCATTTAATTTTCAAAGGAGAGGTGTATGTCCCTTTAACTACGCTAATGCTTTTACATATCAGGTTTTAGCAGCCATGAATCTCCATCAATAGACATTTGAAACAATGATATGCCATGATGTGAAAATTAACGAAGTTTACACATAGCGATAGAAACAAATATATTCAAATTATACTTTTCTTGCTTCATAGTCGAATGTCAACTCTTTTCAAATAAAAGCAAAATATAGTGAATTAAAAAATATGGACATATCCTGTTTCTAAAATACATGATTTAGCTGTGGACAAGGTAATATAATTCTCAATATCGTTTATATTCAGAAGTTAAATTCACAGTAAAACCTTTATTCAGTCGTAACCCCCCCCCCCCCTTCTTTTCGAGGTCTTTGCTTCGAATTCGAATCCCCAGCGAGGGAAAACCACACCAGATACAGTCGAAAGAGTTAAATTTTATCTGCACTGGAGTTATTGGAACTCTATACAGAATTTAAGAACGCTGCCATAAAGGAAGTTAAAATAGCGGAAGTTAAAATATCAATGACCGAAACCCTACTTTATTAAAAAGCATATTATAAATAGAAAAATGAAATAAAATGTTTCCAAAGCTCAATAACCCGACATTATCCGGTAGATAGATAAGTAAATGTAGAAACACGTATCGATTTTTATTTTCCCTATATATATAGTTTAAAGTATAATGTATAGGGAAAGTATTGTGACGGGGTCGAAAATTGGAATGCGAGTTTTCTACCATAGAACTAGTTCCTGAACTCGAATGGAACGTTTTTGAAGTGATGTCTATGTGTGTGTATACGTATGTTATTGTGTGTTCTCCGTGAGTCTGTGAATGCGATACCTCACTAACGAATGGATCGTTGAACATATGCAACACTATTATTGCGATCATTGAATACAGGAACGCCGTTGACTTTAAACGAAATCGAATGTACGAAAGAATCATGATTTTTTAATGAATTTTTGAAAAAAAATATTAAAAAAATTAAAATTTTCTATAAGGTTACACACATAATTATTTATAACGCAATTTTCATTAGAAAACGAATGATATAAGAACCGTTCTCAAGATATCGCACGTCTCCCAAATAAATGTAAAGAAAAATATTGCAAAACATTCGCAAGGTGTTAACTATCGTGAAATACGCGCCTTTTCCAAATGCAATACAACACGACGAATCTGTTTGAATCATTTAAGTGAAGGCCCACATTTATCCAAAAATTTAAATGAAAAATATAAACTATATATCATAACTGCCAAATGTCCATCTGTCACTCTTTGTAGGCGCATCATGAATAGATAGAGACTTGCAATTTGGTACACAAAAGGAAGAAAGGAAGAAAGTGTGAAATTTTGGATTTCCTATATTTTCTACTTAAGGAGATGCTACACACCAAAATGTTCGATATCTCGAATAAGGAAGAAACGGCTCCTTTAAAATTTAATAGAGGTTATAAATTTGGTGTATGGGTTAATAATTTGACGAAAACACCCCAGACGAGTATAGTTTTTCAAAAATGTTCGTTTAAGAGGGTGCTCCAGAGAAAAACGTTCAATTGGTGAAATGACGAAAACCTGTGCTTCAGGACAAAATAGATACTTCAAATTTGGTGTACTGGTAGATAGTTCTAAAGGAAGAGTATGTGCAATTTCAGTTTTCCAATATTTTCTAACTTAGGGGGTGGCGCAAACGCAAAGTTTCGATTTCCCGAATAAATGAGAAATTCATCCTTTAAATTTTGATGGAGGCTTGAAATTTAGTATATGGGCTAATCATTTAATGAAAACACCCAAGACGAATAGATTTTCTCAAAAATTTTCGCTTAAGGGGGTGCTCCAGAGAAAAATATTCGAAAGGTGAATTGAAAAAAAACATGCTTCGGGATGAGAGAGATACTTTAAATTTGGTGTACGGGTAGATAGTTTAAAAGGAAGAAACGTGCAATTTAAGTTTCCAATATTTTCTTCTTTAGGGGGTCTGCACACTAATATATTTAATTTGCTGAATAAATGTGAAACGCGAATTAATCTATAACTTACATTGTTCGGGGGTTGTTTATTGCAACACCGTTGATTTTCAACGGGGATTCGGCTATTATTAATTATAAAACAACATATATGTAAATAGATAAAATTTGAATATCTATTACCTTTCAAGTCATTTACCATGCGAAAAAAACATTAAAAAGAACAATTGTAAGATATCACAGTATACACTGTAAATTTAACGATACACTGTTGAATATAAATATGCATCTTTATTAAATTTAAAATTCAGCATATTAAATTATATTTTATTTTTCATTTTTCAAAATGTTCATTGTAATAAACTCTAAAAATATTCTAACATTTATGCATATTATTGATTGCATCGTTTCATATATTATGGCTGAAGTTTTGATTATATACAATGAAGCTAATTAAATGTTCTTCTGCAGTAAATATGTAGAACAAATAATGATATAAATATCTGAGTAAAAGTCCTTTCAACATGCAAATATTAGATGTGAAATAAATTATTATAACCGCATCTCAACAATGACAATCAAATATTCATCGACGTTTCATTCCCAAGCGATTAAAAAATTCCTGATAACTTTCTTCAGTGGATTTTATGTTTATCTTGGATTATGTATTTTATGCATTGAGAATTAATTTGAGAGATCTATTTTCAAAAATAATTGCTGAAATTTTGTGTTTATTGAAGATTAAATAAATGTTCCTATAATTCTCTTAGCTGCAACAGCGTGTTTTACATTCAAATATTTTACCGATATGTATGATTCAGTATTTTATTTCATAAAGCATAATATATGGTACTGACAGTCACCCAATTTTAATTGGCTAGTCATTTGAATGGTCTGTCAGAATGTCCGTTGGCGCTGAGTTGAAGGACTATAGTAATAACAAACTGCTTAGTTACTGTGCTCAAAGAACTTAATTTCTTAATATCCACATCTAATATATAGCAATACTTCTTTGTTTTATATATATATTTTTTGACATAGGACAAAGTCTAACTCCGCGGATTGTATGGGGCGAATTACGTTTGAATGCCTGCGACGAAAATAGGCCCCAATTGGAATCGTTATATCGTCATAAATACGTATCGATCAGTAATTGTGTTTGTATAATCGTAAACAGCATATAGTTCAATTCACGTATTGCATAATACATTGTACGCGCCACTTTTCCCTCTCTCACCTGCGCGGAAGAGATGATACAATGTTTCTGAGTTTGTCTCCGCGATTGATTATATCTCGGCAACCATGATCGCAACGTCGTGGATTATCACTTCACCGCATTATATATATATATATATATATATATATATATATATATATATATATATATATATATATATATATATATATATATATATATATATAGGTATATATGTGTATGTATATATTTATACACACACATATATATACATTCATGTCCAACAGTTAAGCATAATTCGTAAAATGCGAGAAATTAGGAATTAATATGTATGCAATGGTTAATGGTTCACAATTAGTTGTGGAGAATCGTGGGATGAAAGTTAATCATTGCGCATATGCAAAACAGTTCAGTCGACGTCGATAAGCGCAAAGCACCGGCTCACGTCGGGATGAGTGTAAAATGGACTCGAGCGGCATGGCCAGTTGATTCAGAATGTCGCAATTGCTGTGGTACGGAGCGTTGTTAACAGTCAAAAACTTAGGGCCAAATACGTCACAAAGATGCCAACTGGACAAAGATGCCAGCGGATTTTCGTCATACCACGATCTGGAGAGAACGTGGAACGCGTTATGAACCCGGAAACATCACGGAAAGACATCGTTTTCCGCTTCGGGGAGTCATTGGCCTCACAGACCTCCACATCTTTGACACAGGGTCGGTTACCGGTCAAAGATACAGAGACCAAGTCCTTGAGCCTACTGTTCCATTGTTTGGATGTGCTATAGGTTCAGATTTCATATTCATGGATTATAACGCGCCTCCTCATTGTGCGGCTTTGGTCGACTTCCTTCAAACTGCAGGTATCCAGCGCATGTAGTAGCCTGCCAACTCTCCTGATATGTATCCAATAGAGCAGGTATGGGATATGCTCGAGAGACACCTTGCAGCCTTCCGCTACCCGCCAAGCTCCGTTCCGGGATTAAAAGTTCTCTCCCTGAAGCTTGGAACTCTTTGAGCACACAACTCATCCAAACCCTTATCGAAATTATAGGAAATAGTTACGCAGCATGCGTAGCTACCCGAGGTTCCCACACACCGTATTAAACTGCAGCAACACATTGTTTTAATCATTCTATTTCACTGAGGTTGACACAGGTATTGTGACCATTTCTCTTTTCCATCCTTTTCTTTGGATATTAAAAGTCGTCATTATCCTTGTTTTGCAGTGTTTCCTTTTTCTATAACCCTATTACACACCCATACCGCTTTTTCTTCCATTCCCATGTAGATTTCCTGAAATTTTCACATAAAGAGGAACTATTCTTTTTTTTTAAATTATTATTATTATTATATAATTTTTTATTATTACATATTTCTAATATATATATATATATATATATATATATATATATATATATATATATATATATATATATATATATATATATATTTCAGAACCTCAGTATGTATTTCAAACTCTAAATTATTTTAAGAAGCTGTTAAAGAACATTTTTTGTAATTTTCTTACGAATTAAATAAAACTGATTTGAGACGCACAAATCCGAAGATCCATAAAAACTGTAGGGTATACACATAAAGTTTTGCATTCATAAACATGACATCCTTCTAAAAGTTGTATATTGTTGAGGAGATTTTAAGACACGTTTACCCTCCAAAATGTTGCAATTAAAATAATACAACCAATAAAATATATACTACAGATTTTAAAAAAATGTGCCAACAATTTATGACAGCACTTCCCTAACTTATACATGGCGATTCGAAGCTGTACAAATTTTAATGGGGACATATAATATTAAAACTATGACTTTTCCATTATGGACATGCACTATATGATCAAAAGTATCCGGACATTTCGGATGTTAAAATGTTTTTCGAATTTCTAAACAAATACTTGACGAAGTGTTCCGTAACTTTGGTACACTACTTTGGTACTCTTTGCTTACAATATTCATATATTTCAATCAAATTTCACGAAACTTACAGAACATTTGTCAACGTCCAAGAAAAACCTTATACTTTAAATGAATATTAAAGCATTGAATATACGATGAGATATGAGCATTTGAAGAAATTAACTAATATACTAAATATATATATACGGTCTGAGCAAAACTATCCGGACAACAGTATGTTTTGCTTCTTTATCAGAAAACTCACAAATTAGTATGATATGAGGCCATCTTTTGCTGCAGTGACGGCTGCCACTCTATCAAGGAGGCTGTCCACTAGTTTCTGGAATGTTGCAGTAGGAATTGCACATCATTCTTTTAAAAGAATACTAGTCAGCTCTGCCGTCGATGTGGGGACGTTTTGGCCTAGTTCGCATTCGACATTTTAATTCATCCCATAGGTGTTCTATGGGATTGACGTCTGGGCTTTGAGCATGCCAGTCCAATTCCTCAACATCCATGTCAGCAAATCAGCTCTGCACAGTCCGTGCCTTGTGGACAGGAGTACTATCTTGTTAAAGCAAGAATGTGGACAGGAGTACTATCTTGTTAAAGCGTGTACTCCTGCTAAGGATGCCTTGTGGACAGGAGTACTATCTTGTTAAAGCAAGAATGGACCCACTCCAAACTGTTGCCACAATGCCCGCAACATGGAATTGTCCAAAATGTCGAGATATCCTTCCGTCTTCAGAGTTCCCTTCACAGGAATAAGAGTGCCAATCCCGAACCATGAGAAACAGCCCCAAGCCATTACGCTTCCACCACCAAACTTAACTTGAGGCACAATACAGTCCCGTAAAAGACGTTCATCCGTCATTCTCCATACCTGGACTCTACCATGGGATTACCAGAGACTGTACCATGATTCATCGCTCCATAACACTTGACGCCATTGCTGAAGGCTCCATTTTATGCGAGCTTTGCACCACTGTAAGCGAAGCTTAGCATTGCTTACGAAAATGTTTGGTTTATATGCAGCTGCTCATCTATGAAAACCTAGACTTCGCAGCTCCCGACGAACTGCCATTGTACTGACGTTACATCCATAGGTTTCCTGAAATTCCGAACAAGTTACAAATGTATTTAATGTTCATCATGCAGAGTGCTCTTTTGTTATTCGTAAGGAAAGACATTTTTCACTTATGAAAGAGTATAAGGGTATTTTTAAAGGTTATGACTATTCAAAATTTCATAAATGTAGTATTAATTAGTTTTTCTCAGACATTTAATCATAATTCAACAGTAAATATGGTTCATATACATTGCTGAAGTTTTGTATTCTGAGCGTTTTGTAACAATCTCTGAAAGAAAAATTTGAAAAGTCAAACTGTACAAATTTTGAACTTCCTTAATGGCTGGTTAAAATTTACATTTTCTTAAAATCTGTCATTATTCATCAAAATTCCACGGATATTATTTAAGTAGGGCAATTAAAATTTGTTATACCGTTGAAAGGAAAAGTTCTGCAAAATGTATGTTACAACGACAGACAGTTGTAATTCGATTAGTTGAATGCCTGACTGCTCGAAATGTACATAAGAAAGAAAAATAAATCTAAATAACTGATATCCAATAAAAAGCAAGTTTAAAAAAAACAAAAACAGAACACGTTTTCAGATTTACAAAAAGTGTCAGCAATAAAAGTAATTGAGATAAAGAAGTATTTCTAAATTTATCAATCTTGATGAGTGAAAAATGTGTACAGGAAAATTTATTGGATATATTTCATAATTAACTCAAATTCACCTCTTTAATCTAAAGTAGTTTCTTACTGCAATGAAATTAGATAAAATGAAAGGTGATGATTGCGGTGATAAAACTTAAACTGCATATATATTGCATCTCTATACAGTTATCAGATAATTTTGCCAAAATCATTACGAAATACATCCAACCACTTTTCCTCTATGTACTTTTCACCCATGAATTTTATTAAATTGGTAGCTAACAGATTAGTTAGTGCCAAGTTTAGAATCCCCCCCCCCCGCTGGATAAGATGGATCGATAAATTAACATAATTTTTATCATGATGGCAATTAATTTTTATTAAATATTGTTATTATATTAAAATTATATTATTATTTTTATATTAAAATCCTATTATTATTATATTAATATTATATTATTATTATATTAATATTATATTATTATTATATTAAAATTATATTATTATTATTGTGGTCTCACATTTAAAAAATGAACTTAATATTGGAGTTCATTATTAAATTACCTGGAATTAAACATGGTCGTACATCGTAAGCCTTATACATTGCACTGTGCCCCATAAAAACCCACCATAATTTCGTTGTGCGAGTAACTGGAATAAAATATATTAAAATACTACTATATAATTTTGACTTCGCCCATTTTAACTTTAAAACAAACATTATTTATAAAAAATACTATAAACATAATTAAATTACAATAACTACACATATATACTTAAGAAGGCGATTGAGTATGTGACACCAGGTACACCACTTTCTTAAAATATCATTATTATGACTTTTTTAATATTTGATAGGTACACACCTTCTATTTTGTCTTTGGATGTTTATGGATCATTCATAGTTTCATTTTGGCATTGCACGCAAACATAAACTCTCTATTTTGTACATTCTAGATTATTTGTCCACACATGCTTCTTTGGCGATCATTGCCTCAATTTTAGGAAGCCACTACTGCTACAAAGGCTTAACGTGCATACATACACTTGTCTGACTGCTGACTTCAAGATCACTGCGCTGTACGAGTAATTTGCTGCATATTCTAACATGACAGCACTATCAGAGTAACTTATAGAAATTCTCCACTATTTTGATGCACCTTCTCTATGTATCTCTGTGGAACCTGAGTTTTAATTGTTGAAGGATTTAGTAATCGGCTGACTTGACTTTTGGAAAAAAATGAGAAAATTATAGTGCAATTGAAATATTTTTCAGACGTCACTTTGAATAAAGGTTTAGAAAATAAACACTAAGTAAAAATATATATTAAATGCACAACTTGTACTGATCTGTTATCAACAGATTATGAAACAATATTTTGATAAAAATTGCGTTAAAATTTACTTTTTAACAAATGACAAAGTTTTGACTCAAATGTACATAATCCATTCTATTGAACTACAAGATTAGCTGCTAAGACTTACCTAAACCTATATGATTGCTCTGATTTATATTTTTAAATTGAAACAGATGTTTGAAAGTTCTGTTAAAGTGCAATCATATGTTAAGTTAATTTGCCTAGTCCGGCAAATCCTAACAGTGAGGTACAAATAAACTCCATGGTTTCTCTCAATGTTTCCCCAAAAGAATGTATTTCCATAAAGATTAGTAGAGTTATTAGTCTCAATACAACTTATCCTGTACTAAATATTTTATGTGACATAGTTGCAGGAATACAGTTTCAATTTCTAGTACGTAAATTTTAACTTCGATTTCAAGTCATCACAAGCTGCATTATATCATAAAATTGTTCAACTTCCATTGTGACAAATGCAATGGTTTAAATAAGCGCAATAAAACGTATATTTTAAATATAATATAAAATTAGTTCGTTCATAAAATTTTAGATGCTACTAAATTTCATAGTTTTAATTTATCGATTAGTTATCTTCAGTATTTTGATCTTATTTTATTCGTTTTATTCTATGTTATATTTTCTTCAATTTATGCATCCTCATTTTTTCTTAATCTTTATTGTTCTTGAAATTTCAATGCTTATCTCTTTGAGTCGCAAAAGGGTTTTTTCTTTGACACATATCTCTTGCCGTTGTTCAGATTAATTAATATTAAAGTGGAGAAGTCTTACATAGCACACGCATACAGTTTCAGATCATAAAATTATTTATTTGTAAGATTAATAAAAGTGAATATTAGATTTACATTAGTATTCTGAGAATTCTGTAAGATGTTTTTTCCCTCTACATAGAAATAGAATAAAATTAACTGAAGTAAAACCAAAGAAACGTAAATTAAAACATTGTACAAATGTGTGAATTTTGATATAAGAGCATATAAATGCATTTATGCATTTTCATTGTATTTACGAAGATCTACGATAAATACACATTTTGTTTATGAAGTATAAATGGTGATTTATTAGAAATACTTCACCTAAGTAAGATTTAATTTGATTCAAATATTTCCAGCTGGTTAATTTGGTTACATTATTATTTCTGTGGGAATTGCAACTAAAAGAAACCACAGTTGATCTGCGATTGATTTAATTAAAAAACAAAATCATAATTTAATATTTACAATATCTTACAGTTAACGAATTTAGTTTAGTATTAATGAAATACTATAATAATGTATTTAATGAACAATATACGTATACTATTTTCCGGTTTTGGAAGAAAAGCAAAATTTGTCGGCTCAACATATGGTTTCTGAAATTTGTTTAGAATAGCTATGTTAAATATAGCATATGTTATATTTAGGATCTCGAGCGGTTTGGAAGAAACAGAAGAGCGTTTTTGAAAAAAGGTCTTCTTCTTTGGGGACAAGAACAGTTAAGCCACACGGGTAGATCTTACACAACTCAGAAAATAATGGGATGGGGGGGGGGGGGCAAAGCGAAATTTGTTCAATAAATATTAAGTAATTTATACGTGGTAGATATTCAAGACCAGTTTCTATTATAGGAGTAAAAGGTTTGAAGATCCGCCACTGCCTAACTACACCAGTTAAAGCAAAGTATCTGATAGTAACCGCTATTGCTTTATTTGGTGTGCCTGCACAATATCTTTTTGTGTTGAAAAGGGAGACTGTGTGTTGATTTCAACACCGGTCGACATCAGAATGAAATTTTTGTTAGCAATCTATATGTACACAATTTATAAATACTACTATGTACGCTAATCTGCACACAGTGCATATGTACATTTAAGTGAACAAGCAGTTTATTTACAGAATGCGCTCATTACAACAGAAATTTGCACAGATATCAACTAATAAACTTGGAAACGACTTCCATATACGACTTCCATATGTAAGATTGTTCAGCAATAGAGCATTAAGATCAATGAAGGACGTACATCACTTATTGAAGGCTACACTGTCGCAATTTCGGCTAGAGGACAGCAGACAAAGAAACTGGTGCCACAACTGGCACCGCTAATACAATCGGCACAAATGTAGCACTAGAAAACTGGTTTTCAATTCCAACTGAACTCCAACTGAGCACGAAAGGAAACTCTGTCTAACAAAGGATGAAGCAAAACACTCTCGATCAAATCTGGTGCGAACAACTAGTTTCCAACTCAATCTGAGCACAAAAGGAAATTGGCAGAGCACAAATTGACAAAGTTCCAACTGACATAGCACACAGTTCAAAGCACAAAAGGAAAACTGACTTCTCAACTGACATAGCAGATTTTAATATTATTTGAACTTTATTATTTTTTTATTATGAAAAATAAAATATGTGTTGGAAGGTAAAATTGGAAGCGGTTTCATATAAAATATTATTTATGATCTTTGTCCCTCTTGATCAGATTATGCGTGTCTGGCGTAATACAAATGAAATATTATAAACATAAAATTGTAGATATAACCCGTCTATAGGAATGCGTTCTTATAGTTAGAATTACATTTCCATTATATGTAACAGTATGTAAGGACCGGTTTTGTATTTATTATGCGGTCATGAAGGTGAAATATCAAATAAAGGCAGTGACAGCTAACAAATTCGCTATATGGCGCAATTTTGCGAACTTTTACAGTAACCGATAAAATTAAACTTTCAATTAATTTGAAGCCAGTAACGTGACTTAACTGAATGTGTCAGTACCTATAGAAAAATCTTTCAGTAATCATCTCAAAATTGTAGTTTATGACAAGTTCCTTTGTTGCCATTGCCTTCGGACATTGAAGACATGCTATTCAACATGCGGTCAATAGATGATACTATTATCTGCAATAAGAGAGTAATTCATAAAATGTTATTTATCTTTTACTGTCTTGTATAGTTTTAAACAGTAATTATTCTAGAAGATTATTGATTTCAAAATGTTTATTTATATACATATTTTCAAACATCATATTTTTTAAAGACTTTAAATTATTATTGTCTGTGTATGGATTTCAGCCTCTTACCCAATAAGCACATGTTTCTCTGAAACACGTTATTCACGTGGGTTGTTTTAGGATATTTTAATAACGTTTATCATGATCATAATCATCATCATCATAAATGTTTCTTTAGTGCACTGTAGGTCATGGTCTTATTTTCTCCCATCTGTCATTTCCTGACAGATATTCCACTGATTCCACTCTAAGGATCCCAAAGTTCTTGTTAAGAGGGTAAATCCAATAATAAAGATCACTGTAAAGAAATTACATTCTCCAAAGAAGAAATTACATTCTCCAAAGAAGAAATCCTTCGATAAGGCCATTTATAGAAGTAATATTATTCAAACATTCAGGTGAGTTTTATATAACATTAGAAAAGACTACCTCGGAGCTTATAATGATTGATATTATGAATCCATTTCCCCTTCTACGTTGTTATTTAGAGAATCCCATCTGATGTTTTTGTCTTTTCACTCCACAGAAGAAAAAAAAATATATGGGTATGTAAAACCAAACAGTCCAGGAATATATCGTGAAGCAAATGACCAAAATCTCATGAATTTTGCATAAGCGAAGATTCTTGCACAACCATTTTTTCTGCAATCCGTTGGTATTTGCGGAGAACTACAAATACATTTTCGGTAAAATAATGTTTGAAATGTTTCAAGGATGATTAAATTATAAGTTATTTTTATATTATAAATAAAATTAGATGCAATTACGTCTTTTTAGTTGGTTAATTTTGATGTAACGCAAAGTAAGCATCAAAGAGATAGTATTAGCATTAGAGCTGAGATGAGGATGAGATAGTTAAAATCATATAGAACGCTCTGTATGTCAAATCATTCTTTGACTAATGTTTCGTTACAATTTTTATTTTGTATGTCCGGAGTTTATTATAAATCCCAAATTTTATCATAAACAAAAAAAAAATGTATGAAGAGGCCGTCAAATGATGGCAAATGGTGCGTACACTTCTTTCTTGGTGGCATTATTAGGTATATTTTTATTCTCTTTTGCATACCGTTCTAGGAAGAATATTTAAACATAGCAAAAAATCCCAGAAGGAAACAACTGAAATTTTGCATAGTCATTCAAAAAGTATTTGTGACTTAATTTCAATCAAAGTATGTCTAGGCAAATCGTATTCAGATTATCTTACGAATAATTATTTCATAATTCATATTTCATCCAAAAATTATTTAAAAAAAAATAAAAATCACGTAATTGTGTTTGGTTTGCTTAGTAGTAACGTAATACAAAAACCTGCGTGAGAAGATAATTATTACAGAAGGCATGACTAAATTTCCTGGAGACTAATTTAACGTTAGGAGCTTAAAACTTTACATACTCATAATTTGGACCTTCCTCATCCAAATGATTTGGATGTTGGTATCGGAATTTGAATTTTGTTCTAAATTCCAAATATGTTCTCAAACTTTCGTGTTGCCATTGGGAATTACGAAGTTTGTTCGGATTTTAATATTACGATGGTATCTTATGCAAATTTTATGTATAGGAATTTCTAGTAGACACTATTCCTAATCGAATGGTATTTATAAATTTTCTACGGTGAACGAATAACGAGAGGTGGGACGATTTTTTCCCGCATCTGCACATCTAGGGGTTTATTTACTCCTAAATTGCTACAATAGAATAATGCATATACTGTCCATGTAATGCTTAATTTAAAATATGACGCTCTCACATTCTGATACAAGCTTGAAACTGACGATTCATATTCTTTCTTAACCAAGTAGTCAGGTTGACAGACGACATTGATTGGCATTTTCGTATATGAACAGTTTGCAGTTTTTGGAAGGTAGTGGGAATGGGTAGGCTGGCAAATATATCTCCGGAGGGTATCACAAGCATTTTACATATTATTAAGTTCCAAATATAATGGCCACTCCATATATTAAATGCCTTCGCTCTAGGTCTAGATGCAGGCTCTACCTAAGTTTGCTTTATGGGGACGAGCATATCGCTCATTAATCAAAATACAGATCGACTGTAGCTGCATAAAATCTGGTATTAAGAGCAAATACTTTTTCAAAATACCTTAACGGCGTCACAATGCTGCCTCAGAAAAAAATGGAAGTCAGTGCGCCCGCCCTCTTAATAAAAAGTCAACCACTGCAATCACACTACCATGACAAAAAGAATGGCGT
Source organism: Amaurobius ferox (assembly GCA_951213105.1). Classification (NCBI taxonomy): domain Eukaryota; kingdom Metazoa; phylum Arthropoda; class Arachnida; order Araneae; family Amaurobiidae; genus Amaurobius; species Amaurobius ferox. The sequence continues at coordinate 10,247,831 of OX578134.1, forward strand.
TTAAATATATTGCACCGTTGCGTGTTCCGTGTTCTTTACAGACTATGCCAGGTTTACTGTCTGATTACAGGGCGATTCTTGATTCGTCTATGAATAGAATATTCGTCCATAGTGCTTGGGTCCAAATCACATGCTTACAACACAACTGTAAACGTGTTTTTTGTTGTCTTTCAATTATGAATAGTACTTTATTTATTATATTACATTAGTCAATTAAGTGGCACTATTATTTATTAGTCGCACTAGTGCTACTGTAATAGAAAATATCATATTGATAACAACATTTATGAGATTTCAAGCACAGTTTGCAATCATAAAGCTTCTATTATGTAAGGCATTATTAATTGTGTTTCATTATGAAGTGGAGTTAAACATATGCTAAAATGTATGAGAAAGTCAAGTGAAGTCTTATAAACTCTATATATCTTTATCGACAACTCTCAAATTATAAATTTTGAGACAAAGTAACACAAACTCAAGCATTACGTTCTGGATACGGCCATCTGTTCATTCCCACACAACTATTCATTTAGCGAAGTACCTCGATTCTGTACACGACCGTATAAAGATTAAATTTGCAAACAAAGCTGAGTGCGGGTCATACTATTATAAACTCATTATGTAACTACTTAATATATTATGCGTAGCTCGCTCACACAACTACAGGTGGTTTCTGAAACAAATTAATAGTCGTTATAAGGTTTTGATACATGGAAGGATAAAGGAGGGAGTTTGAATAATGCGAGATCAAGTAATCTTTGATTGTTTGCTATGCTACAGAGGTCACGCACGCTGATTTGAGATGAATTCTCTACAGTCTGTATATCCACGTTGGTTCATATATATATATAAAATGTGTATTATTACATACCATATCCAAAAATATAATGTCAGTAAATATATGTATTTTGTCTTTCGAAAATTTTTGAGCACTTTTTTTACCGAATCTAATATGGTCTAATCCAGAGGTTCTCAACATTGTAATAAATTCGTACCGCCAACTCTAAAACTCAAAATTTCAGTACAAAATTATGTCTTGTATAAAATGTCTTGTAAATATCTTGTACAAAAATATGTCTTATAAGATATCAAGTTTCTCATTTAATATTTTTTAGTAAAAAATTGAACAAAAATAATAAATATCCACATTAATAATTCATGTTATTTGTTAATCATATCGATTGGCGATATAACTAACAAATAACATGAGTATTGGTAGACTAATTTTGCACTTTTAATGCGCTTTTCAAATTGGAATCACCAATGCTTACTATGGCAACTATATATTTTTCTTTCGAAGATCAGAAAAAATTGTAAAACAATAATTATCTTACAGATTAGCACAGAATCTGATTTGCCCTAGTTTTATGTATAGTACTTATTTTAAATATAATAATTTAATCTACAGCATTCACGGATTTCATGATATCTTATATTCCTCAACTAAAATAATAAAACATAACATCATACTAATGTCACAACTATCAAATGACAAAGTGCTTAGCAAATACTTCGAAATGGGCTTTCTAAGTAGGTAGGAATTACTACTAGTTGTTCTCGAGATGTTACACATATTACTTTATAGCTGATAGTGTGAAAGAATCAAGCAGCATCTATGAAATTTTGTATATTTATTTCGATCTGTATCCCTAAAATTGTTTTTGAATTCAAACGATATCGATTAAGAAGAAACATATGTGTATAATAGTTTGAGCATGGTATCGAAATGTGTTAATCAATAATAAATATCACGTGTTAACCAATAAAAAATGTCATGTGTTAACCAATAAAAAATGTCATGTGTTAATCAATAAAAAATGTCAAGTGTTAGGTTTTTATTTTTATGGAAATAATAGTCTTATTTTTGTTATCATATTTATCAAATACAGTAAAATCTCGGTAATCCGAAAAACACTGGAGTAAGGCACTTTTGGTTAACTGAATCCATAGGAATTTTGGAATGTAATTGGAATGTAATTGGAAATGTGAATAGCAATGCAGATTTTAATGCATTAATGTTATTTCATTTTCATCTGCTTTCCTGGGCAACTTACGTTGAAGTTCGGATTGTACCAAACACAGAAGAGCAGGGTTTAACGGATACGGAAATCGTTGATGCAGTGAATATAGAAAATGTTGCTGTTGGAGAAGAAATCCGTCAGACGAAGAAAGGGCGGACTAAAGCAACAGAGCTACTAGTTGTAACACTTCGGTATATTGAAGTACCAGTTGATGCAATAATTTGTGCAATCGTTATTGTTGCCTTGCGACGCGGCTTTAATGTTATACTAAATAAAGCAGCAGAATGACTATATAATTTGTAAAGAAATAAAGTGATTGTGCATACACAACGGTCAAAGTGAGCGGCATCTGCCTATGTCTTTACCACGTACTGTATCTCACATATTTTATTAAAATCAGTAACGTAGAAAACCCAGACCACACGACCAACCCATAGGCTAATGGTAGCTTTCTGTGTGGCCAGAAAATCAGTAACGTATCACATATTAACATATCGCATATATACGTCATTATTTTCAATGTACGCCTAGCTATATTTTCATTCTTAAACACATTATGAAAATATAAGTGTAATTAAAATAATTAAGCACAAATTGAATTAATATGCGAAAATAATTAATAATAAGCACGCTTTCGTTCAAACCAAATTACGGATACCCGATATTCTACTGTAGTTCTTAAACTTACTTTAACATTGCTTAATCTTTATAAAGAAGTAATTTTCCATTTAACTATTGTGCAATGTTTTGATTCCATTAAATCATGCAATGAATGTAAAAGTTTTGGGTGCCAGTAGGAAATTATGAGGATATCCCTTCTTGAAGTAAGCAAATTTTTTGAAGTAAACAAATTTTCCATTTATACATTTTTTAATCAAAACTTGTATTTCCCATTTACACTACTACACTCTCTAAATTCTTTTAAAATATGTGTTCCTTATTTTAATCACATACCAGGATTTTAAAACATCGGTCTATGTTCTTTCTACATGCAACATTCCGGAAATTTATTAAAATCTGAGTGAAACATAAAGAAATGCCAGCTGTACATATACAACTACACTTACACAAAACAACAAGAACAGTTAAAGAACAATCCGTTTATATGATGGAATGCGGCTAGTATCTATATGAAAGAATTATAGCAGCAAACAGGGAAAAGTGAGTGTGATGTGGTACAGTCGGTGATTTTCACCGACCATCGATTCACATCCATTAATTCAGCACTCCTTCGTATCGGATTAGCTCTTTTAAAATTTGTTAGAAAATATAACACATCCCCAGCAAAATACAACATCATGACTACAGATCAAAGTGTAACCACAACTGCAGTTTCTGCTATGCATATTTTTTGGAACACAAAACAGCACTTATCGAGGTACCAGCGAATCTTCGTCGCAACTACAGGGAATTCGAATCAGGGTCACTTGAATATATAGGAGAAGAAAACATCCTTCTCCACCAGCACTATGAAACTCCTGAAGGCATCTGCCGAGTCTGCATCAAAGACTTACAACCTGGAACGCATCAGCACGAATCTACCTTCCTTCAGCACCACTGATGTTTTAATCGGTGTTCAACACCGTCCTGCATAATGAAAACAGATATATATATATATATATATATATATATATATATATATATATATATATATATATATATATATATATATATATATATATATATATATATATATATATATATATATATATATATGCTTTTATGCTATATGCGCAGTCCGTAGCAAGAAATCTAAGCATCGTGTGATCATGAAATTTGATACACTGATGCTTCAGGACCCGAATAGGTGCACCTCGGTGTTATTTATTTTGAATTTAGAATTAGTGTTTTAGTCATTTTATGTCTTAAACACTAATTCTAAATTTAAAAAAGAATTAGTGTTTTTTTGTGCATATCCCAATTCACAACGAATTTGGCCGATATGCACAAAACAATCAATTCAATAGAGACCCAAAATTTTATCATGAAGTTTCCACATTGACACCATCTGTAATACCGAAAACTTACAATTTAAACAAACTTTAAATTGAACACATAAGATTAAGAAACGAATTTTCGTGAATTTTTAAAAATTATATACTTTTTGTGCACTTTAAGCTTTTCCGATGTTCTTATTTCGATACAAGAAATGAATGAGCATCCAACGGGTATATTCTAACAACTCCTAATAATATCACAAACAATTCAAGAAAAATATTTAATAAACCCTCCCGTTAATTAATTATAAATTTCTAAATCGAGCTATGTCTTAGATATTTTGAGTTAACATAGCCTTCTTTTCCGTAGCTGTTCTACCAACTGAGCCATTATGTAAGGGGGAAGGAGATTTTTTACCTACAGAGGCGATTTCGACGAACTGGGTAATTAATTAACTTTCCTCAGAAATTCGGTCAGGAATTTGCTGTGAGTTCCAGTGTAGTATTTATTAGTGAGCATGTTTTCCTTTTGCATTTTAAATCCAGGAATTTGCTGTGTGTTCCAGTGTAGTATTTATTAGTGAGCATTTTTTGCTTTTGCATTTTAAATCCAGGAAAACTTTAGGTATATTTTCTAGTATACATATATAACCCCGACAGTCTCTGTTGAATTAGACACCACAGTGGGTTCAGAAGAATATCATCACACTTTTTGAACTGAATTTGTATGTTGCTCTGCCGTGCGCCTTAGTTTCAGACGTAGAATCTTCTAGATGTACTGGATTAATGTTCAATTGCGCTGAGTATCTCATGAAGTAGATCGGAACATACGTATTCTGTAATCTATAAAACAGTTAGGTAAATTCTATAATGTTCCATATATATTTATCAATAAATCTCAATTGGTAAAATTTGAGATAAACTGCACAAAACTCAATTATATATCATTATGCTCAACACGCAACCATCTGTCCACTCCAACATAACTACTCATTTAGCGAAGTACCTCAGTTCTACACACAACCGTATAAAGATTAAATTTGCAAACAAGGCTGAGTGTCGGTCAGCTTACTATAAACACATTAACTACATAACACACTGTGCATAAACGCTTTCTCATACAACTGCAGGTAATGCCTAAAGCAAATTAATATTTTGTTTAATATTTTGATACATTATACGATAATGGGAAGGCTAGTGCATAATCGAAGATTACATAAAGAGTGTATGCTTATTATTCTGGATACAATTTATATGCATAATGTACAACGGCATATTTTAACATATTGTTAGAATTTTCGGAGAAGAAATACATTATTTCATTAAATTTGAAGATTTTATAAACGCTTAGGAGTGGTAATTCGTATGTAAAATACGTGACTTTTCGCACAATAAAAAATGAATTGGTTTATAACGCAAACTTCAGCGCAAATTGAGATAAGTGAAAATATGTATGATTTGGAAACCACTTGTATTTTTTTCTTCAGTGCAAACAGTTTGCGCTTGAAAGTCCAAGTGACCACAGCGCTATGTTGAAATGATTAAACAACATCTCAGTATATTGACGCCAATTAGTGGCGTAAAAGGAATTAAAAATAGAAAAATATAAAAATCGAGGAAATTTGAGACAAAAACAAGAAAAATGAAAGAGAAAGAATATGTTCTTAAAGAAACATATCAAAAAATTAGACGTGGTCACGTAATATCTTGAATAAATATGGAATCATTGACAAATTATTAACTATATTAGGGGAAGTTCGGGTAAGTTGACGACTTTAAGCAATACTTACGTTTAAGTTGTTACAACTTGCAATTAGAGCTGCAGCTTTTTTTGTATTTAGTACACTATTAGTTAGCTTTAACCACGAATTATCAACTTATTTTTAAGCAACAAGAAAAATGAACAAATAAACTTTATTGCATGAGGGACAGTTTCGTCATCTTACCGTCGCTGGAGGTCAAGATGACTTTAAAGGTGAAGTAAGATGACGTACAATTAAATTATTCAAAAATGGAAGTTAATTTAGGGATTTTTTTAGGTATTTCAGGCCATACAGAAATCACATATATAACGCTTCTTTTGGATCGATATCAGAGCATTTGGCATGTGCCCATTCTCTGCAGAGGGAGCACTAAAATCGAATATGAAATACCTGTATGTAGCCACATGGAGCTACCAAATTTTTAATCAGTCCGCTCTACCCGTGACACACTCTGCATATTACAATACCGCTGCTAAGCGTTATATGAATAGTCGTATATTGTTTTTACTCTAAAAATCTCATTTTAGTCATGGTCATATTTATATCATTATATTAGGATATCAATAAGAAAAGCTGGTGGATAACCCTCTTTGAGTGGCTCTTTCAGAAACCAGCGATCACAAACGTATCTATCGTTATTGGTAGAATTCAACAACTTGTGGCGTGCCATCTGATTTATAATCAGATTTCTGACTATGTCTCGGTGTAAAAAAGTTGTCCATGATGCCAAATATTTAATATCGAATTTAAAGGAGCTACGCTTATCATACCTACGATAACTCTTTCATGTCGTAGGTCTCATTATAGTGAGATCTAAAAAATCTAAACTTTGATCTTCATTACATGCTGTTTCCATTAAATTTAAACATGGAGGATAAAAATCAAACTTCATTGTATAGTTACATCATCAAATCCGCATAGGAGATCGTCCACGTATCGAAGGAATAATAACCTCATTTAAAATATGTGTCCCCCTTTTCATATTTATCTAAGTAAATATCTGACAGAATAAGCAGTTACCACTCATTGGGATCCCCTTAATCAGTTTATAAAAGTTTTCTCCATTAAAAAGAACCGTTTCGAATAAAACCAGTTTCACCAAAGTCTTAAACTTTCCTATAGCAATATAAAATTGTAAATTACAACTATGGTAAGATCTATAAGGATGTTGTATATATCCTCAATATCTATATCAGTAAAATGGTCAGCAAAGTCGAAACTCTTATATATTTTGATGTTAGACAATTACTTTAGCTTTTTAACCACTTCAAGGCTATTTTTAATAAAGTAGCAGTCCTGGTTATAGAGTTTCCGTAGAAACAATTTTATATAACCCAATAACGATTTATTAGCCCTGGTAAAATATGTTTTAAAACCCATTGTAACAGGTCGGAATTTCACTGGATTTTTATGTAACTCTGGTATTAGAGCTAAATAGGGAAATCTAAATTTTTCCACACTTAATCCTGTCTTTTTGTATGATGCCTTGTTGTTGCTGTTGTTGTTGTTGTCGTGTCCCTAACATTACATTTAAGGAAGACTGTGTGCACTGCTTCTGTTTAGTCTAATGACCCGGGACATCCGAAGGTAGAAGTCTGACTTCTGCCCCAAATAAGACATTACAATATCCATGCCCGCAGGCGGGACTCGAACCCGCAATCTGGCAGCCGAGCCATCACGAGGAAACGCCTGCCTCTTTGACCGCTCGGTCACCACATCGGCGTATGATGCCTTAATATGGTTATTGATTCCTAAATAAGTCGTCTGTTTTGAACTAAAAGCAAACTCTTGGCACAAATAAGAAACCCAATAATGTTTGAACAATTTACTCGCTTATAGCAAATAGAAAACAAAATAATTGTAACGTAGGTATCCACACGGCTACTCCACGACAGTTCCTTTAAAATACCGGATAACGGTGGGTACATTTTCTAGTATCCAATAAATAATCGTCCGTTATAAACTTAAATAATACAGATATAGATAACAGCACTCAATTTCCAAATCGTCGGTTTTGAGCAAAAATCATTCTCGCTCGCAACACAGATGAATGGAAATACTTGAAATCGCAAAAAAGTTCCTCTAAACCCCAAAAATTATTGCTCTCTCAGCGAAATTTCATCCAATTTCAATCTAATTTTAGCAGAGTACTCATAATGATATTATAATACCAAGTTAAAAAACAATAACTGGAGTGTGATCCCAGTCGACTTTTTCATACCAGAGTCCATATTATTTTCAAATTTTACAAGGAAAACTTTGAAAAATTGGTGTCGTGGGTCTACATGATTACAACTGTAGCGTGATACCATACATGGTAGTGTACCCTCCGGTGATATAACTTGCCCCCAAGTGGAGTTGATGACTTCACGAACAAAAAAATAATTATATCGCGGTTACTTTTCACAGCAACGATTGAAACTATTAAGTCTCGTGATCATTGTGTCATAAATAAACCCTTTCATGTATGATTATATCAAATGCTGTACTATGCTGCCATGTTGAAGAAATATAAAATTTCGAATAAATTTCGAAGACATCGTTCGAATTTAAAAAAATAAATTGTCCAGCTCTAGATGTTTTGTAACGTCGCCGGATGTAAAGTTCCGTGAAAATTTATTGATATTTGTGGCTGCTTTGTGTGCACAAGGAATCGACCACAGATGGACAGACGGGCAATTCACCATAAATATTCCAACGCGTTCAGGAAGTCTGAAAACATATATTGCCATACAAATCTTAAATTCGAACATTTCCTTGAAAACAAAACTTTCTCTAAACTATATTATATTGTATGAGAACGTAAAAATACTATATAAATCTTAACATTATCCAAAAGTGATATTATACAACACTGTTGAAGGTAAATAAGGTAAATGATAGTTGAAGGTAAATGAGATTTGAAGGTATATGAGAGTTGAAGGTAAATGCGAGTTGAAGGTAAATGAGAGTTGAAGTTAAATTAGGGTATAAAAAAGTAAAACTAGAGGGTAACACCATTTAAATGCGAAGATTTAGAGAATCCAACAATATAAAGGAATTTTGTGCGATCAGCTGGGCGAGTAAATATCTGTTAAACTGCTCGATTGTCTGCGAATGTGCAGAAGCGAAAATGGAATAATTTGACAAAATGGTTTTAATTTGACAAAATGGTGGAAAATCACGATGTTAGATTTTTTCAATTCATCACTAAATCAATAATTGTAGCTGAACAAAAATAACGCCGAAGTGCACCTATTCATATCCTGAAATAGCTGTGTACTAAATAGTATGTATAAGTCTTATATTTCTTGCTAAAGACCACACAGACAGCCATACATACATCTTTCTTTATTAAGAAGATAAAGAAAATAAAAAGATAAAATCTGAACGTTGTCAACCTTTAATCATATTTTAAACAGCAATTTGTAAAATAAATAAATATTCTTTATTGAATTAAATTAAAATCGTATAAACATTTCACTTCACATATTTGTTGCTATATTTTCATTATAACTTGAAATATTCACATAAACTAATCTATTTCACAATTCGTAGGATATGTGGACTTAACATCAAATAACTATAATAACTCTCATTTATTCTGTTGTAAATAATTGGTGAAATAATAACATAACTATCGAGAAAGTAATGTTGAAAGTATGCAAACGTTACACGTATAAACATTGATTAAAACCGAATCCCACAGCCTTCCTTAAGTTATAACTTGAAAAAGGTAAATACTTATTGAGGGATAAATTATTCAAATTTTATCCAGGTGCATAGAAAAAGGTAATGCTCGCTAGCCGCTCTCAATACAGTGTATGTTTATCTGTGATTACGTATTCTAGGAGAAAGATTTAATACAATAAAGATTAGTTTGTTATACAAGTTTTATTTTTATAAATAAATGCTTGAGTTTTGCATTTGTCCAGGATTAAATCTTCTCCAATTCCCTATCTGACATATTTTACATTTCTAAAGAAAGCAGTTATAAGACAAAAATAAAAGTATTGCAATACATAAATAAAACTCTTGTAGATTCGCAAACTCAGTGTGGTTATCAGCATGCGTAAAATGAATTCGAGATCTTAACGCTCATTAGACCATAACTATACTTGTATAAAGGAAACTGCACGTAAATTTATAGCAGGTACACAATTGTTTATAAATTTATATTATAAGACATACGTTTATAAATCTGCAGGGTGGCCAATGAAGTCCGTCATGATTTTGAAGTTAACTCGACTGAGATTTTACGTTCTTGTTTGCACTAGGAGCTCCGCTTCCTGATTTCTGACTCTTGTCAACACCCGTACTTCCTGTCCTCCCAGTGTTCGCTGTCATTCACCATCGACTGCTGGTTTCCTTTGGCGTTCATTTTGAAGCCCACTTCGCGAACTCTTTAAACACTTCTGGTGAACACGGCCCACATGCATCTTCATTAAATTCTATTTCATTTTTCATTTTTTAAATATTCATTGCAGTAAACTGAAAATATTCTAACACACACACACACACACATATATATATACACACACACACACATACACATATATATATATATATATAATAGTCGTTTGAAAGTCCGAAGAACGAAAAGTAAGAAGCTGCAACACGATAAACCTAACTTTCTAAAACACCCACAAAATAAAATATAAAACAGCAAATCACCAATCAAATGGAAAAAAATACAAAATACTAGTAATCAAGTTATAGAAAATCAACAAAATTCAATGGTATGGAGACGAATAAAGAAAATCTTAAAAATTCAAGCTAAATCGCTATACACGTGGAAAAGGGCTAAGCCTAAAATACGGAAATGGTCACTTCGCAAAATTCGTTCTCAAGTCCAAGCATTTTGACGAAGCAAACAAACAACGAAGCTAAAAAATGTATGTTTCTGAAGAAATAGATAGATTATTTCTATCTATATATATATATATATTATTAGATAGATTATTTCTATATATATATATATATATATATATATATATATATATATATATATATATATATATATATATATATATATATATATATATATATATATATATATATATATATATATATATATATATATATATATATATATATATATATATATATATATATGTATATGTAAGCCTTCAAGAGCTGGAAAGTACAAATAACTAGCCATGTAAAACATTTGATCCCACACTTTCCCATTCCAATATATAAGCATAATTACCAAGAAATCGTTAAAGAAATCAAGTCACTTCAAGACAAATTTGTAATCACATATGTTGACAAGGCATCCAGTAATTATGCGTTTATCTGCAAAAAATTTTATTTGGACGAGCTTAAATTGCAACTCAGTACCTATCTTTCTTTAACTCCTTTATACACTCATATCAATGTTATAAATAAACAAATAATAGCTTACTACAAACTTCTAAAACAAAAATACAATCTCAATTTTCCTTACTTGGTACTCATACCTAAATTCCATAAAACACCTATTTCATTTAGAGCAGTCACTATAGGATTTAATTCATATGCCAATGCAGCTGACAAACAACTTCTAATCATACTCAATCAAATTTATGATTATTTTACTGTACAAAAAACACATATAATCAAAAATAGTATAGAACTAATTAATAAAATAAAACTAATCCCTTACATACATGATGTAAAAACTTTTGATTTTAAAGACCTATTTAATAATATAGACATTAATGATTTATATAAAGTCATACTACTTTTATATGAACAATTCATTCAAGCTAAAAACATATCATTTCCAAAATTCAAATCTTTATTAAAATTCATTTTGTTCAAACAGTATATAGTTCAAGGAAAATGCATATACAAATTAAATAAAGGAATCCCACAGGGAGGTAAATCATCCACCATACTGGCCAACCTTTATCTACATTTTTACGAAAATCAGCACCCTTTCAACAGTCATATAATGTACAGATATATTGATGATCTTATTATTATTGGAATTACTAATGAGGCCAATGAATTAAATTTTGATTTCTATCCACCTAATCTACAACTCATTGAAAATGTATATACATCCAACTGGATCAATTTTCTAGACGTTAGTTTAACAATTAAAAATGCAAATACAATACAATTTAAAATCTATGACAAAACAGAAACTTATAACTTCAAAGTAAATAAACTTCAACATTTCTCTTCCAATCTTTCTAAATCTGTATATAGAAATATTATTAATAACCAGTTATTAAGAATCAAAATGTTAAGCACACCTTGTTACTACAAAGAACATTTTCATAAATTCATCAACACCGTCATCAAAAATAACTACCCGCCCAATCTTATATTTCTTTTATTAAAACACATTTTAAATTTAAATTCAAAAACTTGCAACAATTACAGCAACATATTGACAGATCATACTCTAGCATTTCTAAATAATTCATAAACTCCATGTCTTCTTCTAACAGTTAAACTATTCGTATAATTCACTTTAACTTGCTTTGAGAAAACTGCTTAGTCAGTAACAAAAAATTCACTGTAACCTGTTCTGAGATGATTGGTAATGCACATGCTTTTCCAGAAGTACCACAGTACTAGGGGTAGATATAATTTCATTTTATTTTCATTATATTCTTTTGATATTACTTTATAATACTTTGCATCCTCATTTCAATAATTAGCCACAAGCTGGTGTAACAGAATATTTTATATTCATGTTTGATTTTTTTGTGTATTTGATCCACTTTGTCTTTTCTTCTACGTCGGGCCATTTACATTATTTCTGTAATACATTTTACAGTTGTGTAAACAGAAACGTAGAATCATCATTAATGAAACATGTATGGCCCTTGATAAAGTACATGGTTTCAGAAATGCTTTTCATATTCATTTTATTCCTTTTATATTCACTAGATTCCATTTATTCAATTTCCAAACTTCTTGCATAGCTCATCGTGCTACACTAGGCTTCTGATTTGCAAAAACCTTCAGTTTACAAGCAATTTTCATTGGTATTTCTCGGGTATATATATTACAAGTAATCATAAAAATCTTCAATTATATGTATATATATATATATATGTATATATATATATATGTATATGTATATATATGTATATATATATATATATATATATATATGTATATATATATATATGTATATGTATATATATGTATGTGTATATATATATATATATATATGTATATGTATATATATGTATATATATATATATATATATGTATATGTATATATATATATATATATATATATGTATATATATATATATATGTATATATATATATATACATGTATATATATATATATACATACATGTATATATATATACATATATGTATATATATGTATATATATATACATGTATATATATATATATATATATACATATATATACATATACATATATATATATATATATATATATATATATATATATATATACATATACATATATATATATATATATACATATACATATATATACATATATATATATACATATACATATATATGTATATATATATACATATACATATATATACATATATATATATACATATACATATATATACATACATATATATACATACATATATATATATATATATATATATATATAAATATATATATATATATATACATATATATATATATATTAAATCTATATAAATAAGAATGAAAATCTGTCTGTCTGTCTGTCTGTCTGTCTGTCTGTTTGTCACACCATCACGGGAGAACGGCTGAACCGAATTTGATGAAATTTTGTGGGTAGCCCAGAAATAGCCCCACTTAAAATTATATCTGTGTTTTGAGTTTCTACGACCAGTGGTTCTCGAGATATTAGTAAAAAACGAAATTTTCGTTTGTCTCATCATCACGGAAAAACGGCTGAACCGAATTTAATGAAATTTGGTGAATAGCCTTGAAATATCCCCCCATAAATTTTGTCCAAGTTTCGAGTTTCTAAGACCTGGGGTTGTCGAGATATTAATGAAAAACGGAACTTTTACCTTGGAGTTCTACTCCCTAACTCCGTGGTTTATCCAAACGAAAAGCTTGAAAATCGTTTGAAAGTGAATTAAAATTTAATCTCTGAGTTTGATGGGAGATTTTTTGCGTTAATTAGTCACTTTCTGAAAACATGAATTGTTTGAAACATGATTTAAAGGTGAAATCTATCTCCATGGTTCATGGTTTATTTAAAACAAGCTTTTACGGAACAATGAGAAGTATAGAGAAATCAAAATCGTTATTTAATTTCGCAGTTTATGTTATAAGACATGACATATTTAACATGTTATAAGATTCTATCTTATATCATGTTACTCAGAAACGCAATTAAATTAAATCTGTCTGTTAATTTTAATAATTATTTTTTCGATTTGAATAATAAATAAATGGATATAAAAATATATTTTAGAAAAGAACGATTTGATTTTTCTTATAGCATTTTTGACTGGATAATATCAATTACGGTCTTCAGGTTTAAAAATTATTATTATTTATATTTTCGGGGATTATTGATTCAAGGATTATTGATATTTTCAAGTTATTATGCAATTATTTTATTATGACAAAAATTGTTTAAACTCATATATTGTATGTTGTACGAATCTTCTACAAATACACGTGTATATCTTTTAATCTACGAGAATATAAGTAGTACAGGTATATTGACATATGTTTTGATATATATTGGCATATATTGGAATCAATTACGACCTTCTGGTATAAAGAGTACGGATATTATTGATGTTTTCAATTTATTACGTCATCTCTTTTATTTTGGCAAATATTTTTGAGACGCATATTGTAATACGGGTAATCTTCTACTAACACATTGGCATATTTTCTGATCTGTGACAATATAATTAGTACGGGGTTGCATATATTCATTCAATTCCTATTTTTTCTTCTGTAAATTTGCTTACAAAAGGGGGCAGTATGTCTTATTCTTCAGATCTGATCGTGAAGATAATTTTGCATAGTGAGAACATATATTCTTAAACTTCTCTTTAGGAGCAATAAATTTAATATTTTAACAGAATTTGCACATGATTGCGAACTATAAGTTTCTTTAAATTATACACTCCGTACGAATAACGGGTGTGCTGTTAGTGGTTAATAAATTTTAACATTTTAGGAGGATATATCATGTTGCTCGGCATCGCAATTAAATTAAATGTGTTTGTTAATGTTTTTATTTTTTTTTTCGATTTAAATAATAAATAAATGGATAAATGGATATAAAAGTATATCTTATGAATGGACGGTTTGATTTTTCTTTTAATTATATTAATTGCTGACTGCGTACATCAATTTCATTTATTTTGGCAAAGAGTTTTCAAGCTTATATCGTATTTAGCTACTAAACTCATATATTGTGTTTAGCCAATAAATTCATATAGCCGATTGTTGAAACAGAAAAAGAGTAGAGCGGGTATATCTTCTAATACAATTGTAGTGTTTTCATTTAGTATATTGAAACGGGATAAGAATGTTTCATTCAGATCTGCAAATTCAAAGCTACGAATTTGGAGGGATATCTCGCTAATTTGACAACTTTTCTTAAACTTTGCCAAATTGACGGAAATGTCGCCAAATTGATATAAACTACACACAAACAGCTGCCATAAACCTTCGGGTTGGTCGTGTGGCTTGGGTCTTCTACATATCAATGAAATTTTGTTTTGTTTTGTTAGAAGAGAGTACTGAAATGATGTTTGGTTAGCATTTATCTGTCAGACCAACCATCCTACTTAGTAATACATTTAGCGAATTTTTAAAATGTCACCAAATTGATAAAAATGTTTTCAAATCTATAAAAATATCTTGAAATTGATAAAATTGCGCTACATAAATGATATTAATTGTTTTTTGTTAGGGGATAGTATTGTGATGATATTTCGTCAATTTGTCGCAAAGTGGAACTGTCAGTTCTACAGTCCCACTTGGCGATAAATTTGGCGATTTTTTAAAATGTCGCTAATTTGACGAAACTGTCGCCAAATGTTCCATAGAAATATCACTATTTAGACGATATTTTTTCTACCAATTTATTTGAAGCAAATGATATCATGTCGCTTAGCAACGGATTTAAATCCAATGTGTTTATGCGGCAGACGATTTTTATTAAATCCCTTCCGATTTGAATAATGAAGATATGTATATAAAATAAATTTCATTGCCATTTCATTTTGGACTGGATAATATCAATTATACTCTTCAGGTTTAAACATTATTATTATTGATATTTTCCGGAATTATTGATTCAAGGATTATTGATATTTTTAAGTTATTACGCCATTGTTTTATTGCGGCAAAAATTGCTGACACACGCATATTGTACGTTGTACGAGTAATCTTCTAGGAATGCACGGGTATATCTTCTAACCTACGAGAATATAAGTAGTACAGGTATATTGGCATATATTTTGACATATATTGGCATATATATTGGAATCAAGTACAGTCTTCTGGTATGAAGATTAAGGGGATTAATTATATATTCAATTTATTACGTCGTCTGTTGTATTTTACCAAAAAACATTTGAGACTCATATTGCAAAACGGGTAATCTTCTACTAATAATCGGACATTATAAGTAGTACGTGTATATCTCCCCATATAATTTTAGCACTTTAATTTTGACATATATTGGAATAAATGACTGTCTTCAGATTTAAAGATTACGGGTTTATTGGTATTTTCAATTTATACATGTAATCTGCTAATACAGGTTATATTTTCTAATATTCGCGTATATAATTAGTACGGGTCCCATACAATTTTAACGCTTTTATTTTGCATATATTGATTCAATTCCATATTTTTTTTTTATATTTGCTTACATAAGGGGTCCAAGATGTTTTATTCTTCAGATATGTCCATGAAGATAATTTTATATAGCGAGAACAGTGATTCTTAAACTTCTTTTTAGGAGCATTATATTAAATATTTTAACAGAATATTTTGATTAAACATGTCATTTAGTATACTATAAGAATTTGGGCATGATTATGAATTTTAAATTTCTTTATATTATATACTCCGTACGAAGAACGGGTATGCTGCTAGTCTATATAAATAAAATTGAAAATCTGTCTGTCTGTCTGTCTGTCTGTCTGTTTGTCCCATCATCACGGGAGAACGGCTGAACCGAATTTGATGAAATTTGGTGGGTAGCCTAGAAATTGCCCCACTTAAAATTTAGTCCGTGTTTTGAGTTTTTACGACCAGTGGTTCTCGAGATATTAGTAAAAAACGAAATTTTCGTTTGTCTCATCATCACGGAAAAACAGCTGAACCGAATTTAATGAAATTTTGTGGATAGCCTTGAAATAGCCCCCCATAAATTTAGTTCCAGTTTCGAGTTTCTAAGACCAGTGGTTGTCTAGATATTAATGAAAAACGGAACTTTTTCCTATGAGTTACACTCTCCAACTCCGTGGTTTATTCAAACGGAAAGGATGAAAATCGTTTGTTTAAAGCGGCGAAATGAAATAAAACTTTATTTCCGAGTTTGGTGCAGGATTTTGCATTAATTAGTCACTATCGGAAAACACGAATTGTTTGAAACATGAATTTAAATGGAAAAATCTACCTCCGTGGTTATATTTCACAACCTTTTACTCAACGATTAAAAGTATAAAGAAATCAAAATGGCTATTTAATTTCGCATTTTTTGAGGAAGATTCTATCTTATATCATGTTGCTCGGCAACGGAATGAAATTAAATGTGTTGTTAATATTTATTATTATATTTTCTATTTGAATAATAAATAAATGGATGTAAAAATATATTTTTAAATGAAAGGTTTGGTTGTTCTTTTAATTATATAAATTCCGAACTCCGTACATCATTTTCATTTATTTTAGCAAAGAGGAGCTCATATATTGTGTTTAGCTAATAAACTCATATATTGTGTTTACCCAATAAATTCATTTAGCCGATTGTTGAAGCAGAAAAAGAGTAGAACGGCTGTATCTTATAATACAATTTTAGTGTTTTCATTTAGTATATACAAACGGGGTCAGAATATTTTATTCTTCAGATCTGCAAATTTAGAGCTACGAATTTAGCGGAATATCTCTAAATAACTTGGTAACTTTTCTTAAACTTTACCAAATTAGCGGAAATGTTTCCAAATTTATAAAAATGACGCAAATCAACATTTGTTTTTTCATAATAGAGTACTGAAATGATGTTTCGGTAGCATTTGTCGGTCAGTCCATCCATCCTACTTAGTAACACATTTAACGAATTTTTTTAATATCACCAAATTGATAAAATATTTGCGAGTCCATAAAAATATCATGGAATTGATAAAATTGCGCTTAATAAATGAAATTAATTATGTTTTGTTAGGGGATAGTATTGTGATGATGTTCCGTCAATTTGTCGCAAAATGAGACTATCAGTTCTACAGTCCCACTTGGCGATAAATTTGGCGATTTTTTAAGTTATCACTAAATTGACAAAAATGTCGCCAAACCTTCCATGGAGATAGCATTATTCAGACGATACGATTTCCATCAATTTATTTTAAGCAAATGATATCATGTCGCTTAGCAACGGATCCAATGCGTTATGTGCTATACGATTTTTATTAAATCTTTTTCGATTTGAATAATAAATATATGTATATAAGTTAAATTTCATTGACATTGCATTTTTGACTGGATAATACCAATTACGGTCTCCAGGTTTAAACATCATTATTATTGATATTTTCGGGGACTGTTGATTCAGGAATTATTGATATTTTCAAGTTATTATACCATTGTTTATTTATGACGAAAATTGGTGAAACTCAAATATAGTTCGTTGTACGAGT
This sequence comes from Amaurobius ferox, assembly GCA_951213105.1. NCBI lineage: Eukaryota > Metazoa > Arthropoda > Arachnida > Araneae > Amaurobiidae > Amaurobius > Amaurobius ferox. The sequence continues at coordinate 10,266,362 of OX578134.1, forward strand.
AATCTTCAAATGCACGGATATATCTTCTAATCTACGAGAATATAAGTAGTACAGGTATATTGGCATGTACTTTGATATATATTGGCATATATTGGAATCAATTACGACCTTCTGGTATAAAGATTACGGGGATTAGCGATATTTTCAATTTATTACGTCATCTCTTTTATTTTGGCAAATATTTTTGAGACTCATATTGTAATACGGGTAATCTTCTACTAACACACTGGCATATTTTCTAATCTACGACAATATAAATAGTACGAGGTTACATATATTGATTCAATTCCTTTTTTTTGTAAATTTGCTTACAAAAGGGGCCAGTATGTTTTATTCTTCAAATCTGCCCGTGAATATAATTTTGCATAGTGAGAACAGATATTCTTAAACTTCTCTTAAGGAGCAATAAATTTAATATTTTAACGGAATTTGCACATGATTGCGAATTATAAATTTCTTTATATTATATATTCCGTACGAAGAACGGGTATGTTGCTAGTCTATATAAATAAAAATGAAAATCTGTCTGTCTGTCTGTCTGTCTGTTTGTCCCGTCATCACGGGAGAACGGCTGAACCGAATTTGATGAAATTTTGTGGGTAGCCTAGAAATAGCCCCACTTAAAATTTAGTCTATGGTTGGAATTTCTACGATCAGTGATTCTCGAGATATTAGTAAAAAACGAAACTTTCGTTTGTCTCATCATCACGAGAGAACGGCTGAACCGAATTTAATGAAATTTTGTGGGTGGCCTTGAAATAGCCCCCCATAAATTTTGCCCAAGTTTCGAGTTTCTAAGACCAGGGGTTGTCGAGATATTAATGAAAAACGGAACTTTTTTTATAGGAGTTCTACTCTCCGACTCCGTGGTTTATCCAAACGGAAAGGATAAAAATCGTTTGTTTAAAGCGTCAAAGGAAATTAAAACTTTATTTTTGAGCTTGATGCAGGATTTTTGCATTAAATAGTCACTATCTGAAAGCATGAATTGTTTGAAACATATATTTAAATGGAAAAATCTACCTCCATGTTTTTACATGTATTAACCTCCATGTATTTCACAAGCTTTTACTCAACGATTAGAAGTATAAAGAAATGAAAATGGTTATTTAATTTCGCATTTTATGAGGAAGATTCTATCTTATACCATGTTGCTCGGCAAAGGAATGGAATTAAATGTGTTTGTTAATGATTATTATTATTTTTTCTATTTGTATAATAAATAAATGGATGTAAAAATATATTTTATAAATGAACGGTTTGATTGTTCTTTTAATTATATATATTGCGGACTGCGTACATTACTTTTATTTATTTTAGCAAAGAGGTTTCAAGCTCATATATTGTGTTTAGCTAATAAACTCATAATAAACAATCATGCATAAGCATTGATTATGAAACACTTTCCAACTGAAATGTAATTTCATTTAAAAATTTCTAAAATGTGATTCATTCAGTGGTAATATCTTTTACATTATCACAGTACTACAGTAATTTATTATACTTAAATATTTAAAACTGTATCGAAATATAAATCATCTGATTCTTTATGCAAAATCAATGAATATTTCATTCATATAACTTGTATTCCAGACTCCAGAGCTAAATAATTTTGTGTGAAAAAAATTCAGCAATTCTTATGTAATTCATCTTACAATCGCTTGAGATATTTGCATTCTGCATATGTTAAAATTAGGCTTCCTTGAAGAAATAATAAAAGTTTAGGGATCATTTAAAATCACAACTATTGTAATTGCATAGGCACGGAATTTAGATACACAGATAATACACAGATAATATATATGTGTATGTGTATGTACTCAAAGTATTGGAATCGTGCCGAAGATCGGAACTCGAATTTTCAAAGGATCTACACGTTTTGGGACTTCTAGAACACGAAAAAACTACTTTTAGGAAGATGTCTGTGTGTGTAAGGGTGTATCTGTGTATGTTTCTGTGTGTCTGTGTGGATATTACATCCACTCTAATTGAAAAACTAATGGACCGAATTTCATACAATTTGGTAGGTATGTTTTTTGTGGGAAATCCTGATGTTCATTAGATTATAGTACGATTCGTAATAAAAGAATCTGCCTTCTTTGCGAAATGGCCGCAGAAATTGCCTTTATCCACTCTAGCTAAAAACTAATGAACCAAATTTAACAAAATTTGGTGTATAATATTTCAATAACCGACAAGTGATTTATATACCAAATTTAACAAAATTTTGTATATAAGTCATTTGTAGGTTATTCTAGTATGATTCGGGAAAAAGGAATGGGCTATTTTTGCGAAATGGCCAGCAAAAATCGTTATATATAAAAAAATAAAAGACTACGTCTGCTCAATTATATCAATTAAATTCCTATTTTATATGTGATTTTTGACAACAAAAAGAATAAGACTAACCCCATTACTCTAGGACTAGCCGTTCTTGAGATATTCTAGTTTTTTCGCGTTTTCGCTACGCCACCTTTGACAATAAGTCCAGCTATCAAATGAGAACCAAATTTAAGTTTAACGTGTAAATTCAATGTCATTTAAAATACTTATGTTGTGCAGATAAACTCAAATTATCATTGAATAAATAAAGAGAACGAATATGAGTCTGCAGGGAAAGACATGTGCTGTCCACATCAGAATTTTTAACAATATTACAACAATGATTTATAGAAGTGAACGGGGATTATTTTCAGGCCATTTCGAAAAAAATGTATGATCTATATTTAAAGATCCATCAAATTTTTGTCGAATAAAATGTTCAACAAATTTAAGCTGTGTACCAAATTTTAGCTCTCTAATACGTAGGGAAGTGCATTTAAAATGCCATCAAATAAATTTATCATGAAGAGTTATATAAAATTTAAAAAAAAGAAAAATTGTTATCTACCAAATTTACTTTAAAATATGAAGCCACTCCCATATGCAAAACGTTTAAACAAATGGAGAGATATTTATTATATAATATCTCTTTCTTTTCTTTCTGGCAGATATCCCAAAGTCAGAATTTAATTGAATTTGTTTTTTTCCCTATATTAAATATTTTTTTTAATTAAAAAACTACTTAACATATTTTACTGAATTTTTTTTTATATATTCTATGGGATAATGTGAATATTTCCTAAAAATTTCGAAGCAATTCGTGAATATTAAATTTACTTAAAAAATGTTTGAAAAATTAGGTCCCATAGGGTTCAATGTATTTCATTTTTTTAACCCGGGTTCAATAAAAAACTAATTGGGTGATATTATTTATTTATATTCCCATAGGTCCTACAGACCGACTGAACAACATACTAAAATTTCATTTTGATAAACTCATTTTTACGGCAGTTATCGTGCTAACGGACAGACAGACAGACAGACAGACAGACAGACAGACAGACAGACAGACAGACAGAATGAACAAAGTCATAAACACTTTTCAACTTTGTTGTAAAGTGTTAATAAACGGTTTGATTGTTCTTTTAGTTATATATATTGCGAACTGCGTACATCACACTTTTATTTATTTTAGCAAAGAGATTTCAAAGCTCATATATTGTGTTTAGCTAATAAACTCATATATTGTGTTTTCCCAATAAATTCATTTAGCCGATTGTTGAAGCAGAAAAAGAGTAGAACGGATGTATGTATCTTCTAATACAATTTTAGTGTTTTCATTTAGTATATATACAGACGGGATATGGATATTTTATTCTTCAGATCTGTAAATTTAGAGCTACGAATTTAGCGGAATATCTCTAAATAACTTGGTAACTTTTCTTAAACTTACCAAATTAGTGGAAATATCTCCAAATTGATAAAAATGACCCAAATCAATGAAATTAAATTTGTTTTTTTAGAATAAAGTACTGAAATGATGTTTCCGTAGCATTTGTCGATCAGTCCATCCATCCTACTTAGTAACACATTTAAGGAAATTTTTAATATCACCAAATTGGTAAAAATATTTCTAAATCCATAAAAATATCATGAAATTGATAAAATCGCGTTTAATAAATGAAATTAATTGTGTTTTGTTAGGGGATAGTATTGTGATGATGTTTCGTCAATTTGTCGCAAAATGGGACTATCAGTTTCTTAAACTTTACCAAATTAGAGGAAATATTTCGAAATTAATAAAAATGACCCAAATCAATGAAATTAAATTTGTTTTTTTAGATTAGAGTACTGAAATGATGTTTCTGTAGCATTTGTCGGTCAGTCCATCCATCCTACTTAGTAACGCATTTAACTAATTTTTTTAATATCACTACATTGATAAAAATATTTGTAAATCCATAAAAATATCATGGAGACGAAAATGTCGCCAAACCTTCCATGAAGATCACATTATTCAGGCGGCATGATTTCCATCAATTTATTTGAAGCAGATGATATCATGCCGCTTAGCAACGGATCCAATGTGTTATGTGTCATACGATTTTTATTAAATCTATATTTTTATATTTGCTTACATAAGGGGTCCAAGATGTTTTATTCTTCAGATATGTCCATGAAGATAATTTTATATAGCGAGAACAGAGATTCTTAAACTTCTTTTTAGGAGCATTATATTAAATATTTTAACAGAATATTTTGATTAAACATGTCATTCAGTATACTATAAGAATTTGGGCATGATTATGAATTTCAAGTTTCTTTATATTATATACTCCGTACGAAGAACGGGTATGCTGCTAGTAATATAATAAAAATAACAGAGAGATAAAGAGAAGGAAGACAGCGTAACGTGCTTACATAATGGCGGTAAGGGGTAGTGAGCTTACACCCCAGTTATCAACATGCATGTTTCAAATGCAGCGGCATTGCACTTCTAGACGCTAGTACTCGTTGTGACAATCATAATTATCACAAGACCAGGCCCAATGGAAAAGACATAATGTAAAATAGATGCTGAAGTATCGAGGAAGTATTAAGGAAATGGCTTTGAAACATTTTCGAAGGATTTGGACGACTTTATATATAAGATGTCCATTAAATTTAGCGTTCCATATTGTACTTTCAACAAATGGCGAGATATGATTTTGTATTACTTTAAATTTTATTATAATATAAACAATTCCTATAGTAATGGATGTAAACTAAACATACAACAACTCAAGAAATTACAGAGCCAATTTATAATTACATACACTGATAAAGTGCCAGGAAACTAGGCATTCATTTGTAAATATCTATACATCAAATCCCTGATAACTAATTATGAAAATAATGCTTTATACCGCATTGTAAAAACCCCAACCACTGTGATTACTAATCGGATTCGAGTCTTATATCTTAAAGCCGGAGTCAAGTACATGGGAAGAATCAAGTATCCGTATTTAATAAATATTCCAAAACTTCATAAAACACCTATACGCTTCTGACCTGTAACGGTGAGTTTAATTACTTACCTAACCAAAACTAACTCAATACTCCTTAAAATTCTGAAACCAATTATGAAGAAAATTAAAAATAGAGAACCTTACATTAACACGTTACTCAATAAGCCTCCGGTCTGACACATATATGGCAACACTGTTGACAGACCCATAGGATTTCTGGATTGTACCAACCTTCAAACGACACGTGTCAAAATTTCATGACATTCTGACAATTAGTTTATAGGTTACAGTGGTTTTAGTGACCCCGGTTTTGTAATTTTCAAAACAATGGATAAAATAGAATTTCGTGTGTTGATTAAACATTGTTTTTTTATGGGAAAAAATACTGTTGAAGCCGAACAGTGACTTGATAAGCATTATGGAGACTCTGCAGCAGGGAAATCAACTATTATTGACTGGTATGCTGAATTTAAACGAGGTCGTACAAACACTGATGATGTTGAACGCTCTGGTCGCCCAAAATCGGGAGTTGTTCCGGAAAACATAAAAAAAGTCCACAAAAGAGTTTGAAAGACCGTAAACTGAAGTTGTGTAAGATAGCTGACACCTTAAAGATATCAGAAGGTAGTGTGTTTACAATTTTACACGAAAATTTGAGCATGCTTAAGTTGCTTTCGAGGTGGGTGCCTCGTTTGCTCACACCGGACCAAAAACAACAACGCGTCGAAGAATCAGAGCGCTGTTTGGAGCTGTTCAAGCGACATAAGAAGGATTTCTTGCATTGGTATGTGACAATAGATGGAACATGGATTCATTACTACACACCTGAATCAAAAATATCGTCAGCTGCGTGGACAGCAGCCGGTGAAAGTCGTCCAAAGCGACCAGAAACACAAAAGTCATCTGGCAAGGTTATGGCATCCGTATTTTGGGACGCGCATGATATTTTGTTCATCGACTATCTTGAGAAAGGCAAAACTATCAATAGCGAATATTACGTGGCATTATTGGATCGATTGAGTATAGAAATCAAGAAAATACGGCCTCATATGCAAAAAAAAGTGCTGTTAAATGAAAACAATGCCCCGTGTCAAAAGTTGAAGAAAACGATGGTTAAATTATATGAATTAAGCTTCGAATTGCTTCCTCACCCACCGTTCTCTCCAGATCTGGCCCCAGCGACTACTGGCTTTTTACAGACATCAAAAAAATGCTCCAGGAAAAGAACTTTGGCTCAAATGAAGAAGTGATTGCCGAAACTGAGGCCTATTTTGAGAGCAAAGACAAATGGTTCTACAAAAAAAGCATCTAAAAGTTAGAGGAGCGTTGGAATGAATGTATCACTCTTGAAGGAGAGTATATTGATGAATAAAGTCGAATTTCTAAAAAAAATTGTTTTTCGTAGTTAGACCGGAGACTTATTGAATGGGCCTTGAATCAAGAATAGTAACGATGTAATCGAGATATTAAAAAATTATCCATCAAAACTATACTTCAAAACTTATGACTTCCAGGAATTATTTAAAAATATTGATCTCAAAGATCTATATCACATCTTGAACATGCTATATGAAGAATTTGAAATGAATAAATTTATCGAATTCAACAAATACAGATCTATAATAAAAATTTCTATCAATGAAAACTATATTTTTAATGACTTGACATTTTATCAGCAAATTAAAGGCATCCCATGGGTGGGGGATGCTCATCTATTTTTGCAGATATATACATTAATTATTATGAAAATAAGTCACACATCAATAATGAAATCATATTTTTCCGTTATGTTGACGATTGGATTATTGGTTATGAAAATGAGAACTTTCTAATGAATTTTGCATTTTATCCTTCTAATTTAATCTTGGAAGAAAATCCACAGATTCATGAAAGTGTAGTCAGTGTTTTGGATCTGTATATAGACTTCAACTATCACAATCTCTCAATTTATATTTACGACAAACGAAAAACCTATGACATACCTATTTCAGGTATAATCCACTGGACTTCGAATTTACACAAAAATATATTCAGGAACGTTTACATTGTTAGCAATGACGCAAACGTATTGTTAGCAATGACGTCATCAGATTGAAAACTGATCCAGCATTCATACAAGAGGCTTTTAAACAAAAATTCCCCATCCCTTTCATGAGGAATTATATCATTAATTTCTATGGTAAAAATGATAATTATGGTTCACAATTATGTGCATTTTTGAAAACTTTATGAAGATCAGTCTTTCTGCATGAAGCAAGTGATGGCAACATTACTTTGTACTGTGTATTTGAACCTAGTTGGAGTATTTAAGCAGATGACATAGACGTACGTTATTACAACTTATGATACTTAAGCATCTATTTTACTTTATGTCCTTTTCCATTTGACCTGGTCTTGTGATAATTATGATTGTCACTACGAGGGTAGGCTTCAGTCGGCCAGGAGTGCAATGCCGAGGCATTTGAGACATGCATGTTGATAAATGGGGTGTACCCCTTACTGCCATTACGTAAGCACCTTAGACGGCTTCCTTCTCTTTTTTCCTCTGTTATTTTTATTATAATATTTAATATTTTGTAATTAGTGGTTATTGCTGCATTGCTCATAAATACTTATATGCTATCTTCCTTATAATACAATCTTCTTTAATCCTATATATTTCATTCTTATATATATATATATATATATATATATAATTGATAGCATCGTCTCACATTTTATAGCTAAAGGTTTGATTATATAATGAAGCTAATTAAATATTCTTCTGTAGTAAATACGTATAAAAAATAATATAAATATCTAAGTTAAAATCCTTACGATATGCAAATATTAGATGTTTAATAAATTATTATAACCACATCTGAAGAGTGGCAATTGAATATTCATTGAAGTTTTATTCCCGCGCGTATAAAAAATTCTCTTTTGTTGGAGTCTTCTTTCGTTGGAGTTTATGTTTATCTTGGATTGTGTATTCAGGTAGAAATATTTTATGCATTAAGGATTAGTTTGAGAGCACTTTTCAAAAATAACCACTGATGTAATACGCTTATTATATTTATTTAAACTTTCATAAATTGTATTTATTGAAGTTTAAATAAATGTTCCTTTAAAAAAAAATTCTCGACTGCAACCGCATATTTTGCATTCATAGTTGTGAATGATATGTATGCTTCAGTATTTTATTTTATAAAACAAAATCTATGGTCCCAATTCGCGCACTACACAATACACTGTGCGCCCAACGCTCCCCTCTCTCTCTCTCTTTCTACACACACACACACATATACACACACACACACATATATATATATATATATACATATATATATATATATATATATATATATATATATATATATATATATATATATATGTATATATATATATATATATATATATATGTATATATATATATATATATGTATATATATATATATATGTATATATATATATATATATATGTGTACATATATATATATATATATATATATATATATATATATATATATATATATATATATATATATATATATATATATATATATATATATATATATATATATATATAATAAATACAGGGTGTCTCAAAAACAATGACTTCGGCTTTTATTCCTTAAAGATTGATCTTAGACATATATAATAGATTGCAAATTTGAGTAAAATATCGTACAGGATTTTATGAAATCGATTAAAATTTTCAAGGGAATTAAATTTTAAGAAATACAAATGTAAAATTTTGTACGGGGGGGGGGCGTATAAAAATTTAAATTTTGCATTTCTTCAAATATAATCCCTTGAAAATTTTTATCGAGTTCTTAAAATTCTGTACTTTTTTAATCAAATTTGTAATTTATTATATAGAGTGGCTCAGAAAGTGTTCATACATTTACGAATTTCAATGAAATGCTGCTCTATCTATAAATAAAAATTAATATTTCAGAATGGGAATTTTTTAATAATATTTATAACTTATTCTTAACAAAAATTCATTATTTTTATAATATAGTAAAACCTTTTTTTTGAAAAATTAATAATCATAAAGTAACCAAAAAGTTTCGTCCAAAAGTCTTCGTACCTTTAAAAAAAAGTCTCTACATACGGTAAATATTGTAATATTTCGGTAAATTAGTACTTAGTAGGATATCCTTTAGTATCCACAACAGCTTTTAAACGTATGTGAATAGAGTTTGCTAGTTCTTTTTTGTAATTTCTGCATCAAAGTTCCTCCATTCTTTGATCATTACTGTTTTTAGTTCGCGTTTAATTTAATGCAGTGTTTTCGTACTCTAACCTCCAGTTCTCTCCAAATGTGTTCTATTGGGTTTAAATCCGGCGACTGAGGTGGTGTTTTCAGAACTTGTGGGCAATTATGGAGATACCAGAGGCGAACATTGAGGGCTTTGTACTTAGGATCGCTATCTCGATGAAAAACAAAATTGTTTCCATTACCCAAATTTTGGGATAATTTTAAATTATCTTTTTAAATATTTAAATAAAGAGCATGATTCATTATGGCATCAATAAATACCAAATTATCTGGTTCTGATGCTGACATGCACCCCCATATAAGGACATCTCCACTGCCATGCTTTATTGTTGCAACTAAGTTCTTACGATTAAGTTCCTCATTTTTTCTTCTCCATACAATTATACGCCCATCGTAACCAAAAATGAACTCGCTTTCACCAGCAAATAAGACATGATTCCAATACGTTTCGGGCTTATTTATCATTGATTTTGCGAAGGAAAACCTAAGCTTTCTATTTTTCGCACTTCACAAAAACATTTCTTCGGGCAGAACGCCCATGTAATCCAGCTGATCTGAGCAGTCGTCGAAGAGTTTCAGGTGGAATTGAAGTAGAAAATTTTTTAGTAAATTCTGTAGAAATTTGTACAGCACTCAAACGTGGATTTCTCACAAATTTTCTAACTACAAATATTTGATTACGTTGAGTTAACTTTGCCGGACGATCTTGTCTTACTTTGTTTTCGATCCGATTTTCTTCTTTAAATCGTTTTATTACATACTGCACCGTAGAATTGGATACACTTACTCATTTAGCGATATTACGAACTGATTTACCACTACCATGATGAAAATTAATCAATTTTCGAATGCTGTTCGTTGTTTTCCTACGACTGCGAGCCATTTTTAAGTAACACTAAATATTACGAAGTAAGCAAGTAAAGATTAAATCCAAACGCGTTTTTAAATGCCATCATAATACAAAAATAAAACAAGAAAGATCAATCATGCTTAAAGCATTGATTATGAAACACTTTTCAACTTCAATGCAATTTTATTTAAACATGTCTAAAATGCAATACATTCCTCGGTAATATTTTAAAACTTATCACACATTAATTTATTATATTTGACACCTTAAACCTTCATCGAAAAAAATTAACTTCATTCAAATGACGGCATTAAAGTATAAATTGCCTGGTTTAAACATCTCTAAAATGTGATACATTCTTCGGTAATAATTTTAGAATTATCATAATACTACGATAATTTATTATATTTGAAAACTTCATCAAAAACAACTGAAATTCATTCAAATGACGTCATAAAAAAATAACACGCCTGGCTCTCTCTATAAAAGCAACATTTCATTCATAAATAATTCCCCCATTCATGTCATTCATCACAAAACTATAATAATTTATTTTATTTAAAAATTAAGACCATGGAGCTACAAGTAAGTAAACTCAATGCGTAACTTCATCGAAAAATATCGTCCGTCTCTTTCAAAAATCAATGAATATTTTATTCACATCAGCTAAGCAGACTCCATGGACTAAATGATTTTGTGTTAAAGAATTACAGAGATTCTAATACAACTCATTCTACATATTTTGCTGTTTACATTTTACATAGGTGAAAAATAGGCTTAATAGTAGAAATAATCAAATTTGGAAGAGCATTTAAACTGAAATATATTGTCATTGCGTTGTTTCAGTATGTAGATGCATAGAATTTAGGCAAAAATAAAGTAGTTTTAGGACGGATACAACACTCAATATGAATTAAAAAGAACTTTAAAAATCACGATTTTGACACAAGATGGATGCCATATATCATTTTGAAGTGGGTCATGTGATCGTTTCATATCATGGACACGTGATCGCTTCATATAAGAGGTGTTATTATTATTTTAATTTTTATTTTAAAAACAACTGAATATATTTCGCTGAATTTTTTTTTATATATTTTATGGAACAATTTGAATATTGCCTAAAATTTTCGAAGCAATTTGTGAATTTTAAATCCGCTTAAAAAATGCTTGAAAAATTAGGTCCCATAGGGCTGAATGTATTCCATTTTTTCAACCCGGGTTCAATCCAAAACTAATTGGGTGATATTATTCATTTATATTCCCATAGGTCCTATAGACCGTCTGAACAACATACTAAAATTTCATTTTGATTAAGTCATTTTTACGGCAGTTATCGTGCTAACGGACAGACAGACATACAGACAGACAGACAGACAGACAGACAGAATGAACAAAGTCATAAACACTTTTCAACTTTGTTGTAAAGTGTTAAAAAGCGATAGAGCATAATTTTATTTATGAATTTATCCGAAAATGTTTCTGTGTACCATCACTTATGTGACGTGTTCTTTCTCTGCCTCCTCGAATTTTCATTTTTATAAAAAAATGAATCAATATTTAAACATAAGTATTAGATTTTATTCAGAATCACATGGAAATGATATGAAAAAATATTGAACTTTATATTCGAATTCAATTCGAGGCGACAGCGCTTTTTCTACAAATTTTTATATATATATATATATATATATATATATATATATATATATATATATATAATGAGAGAGAGAGAGAGAGAGAGAGAGAGAGAAATATACACTAAGTGACAGTGAAAATGAGACACCAAGAAGGAGTGGGCAGAGAGTGATGAATATCGGCAAACAGAGAAATACTGCAACGAACAATAAGTGATATTTATTGCAACATGGCACATCTATACACTGAGGAATAACACCGTCTGATCAGTAGGTTGGAGTTGGAAACCCAGACCACACGACAGACCCGAAGGTTTACTGTAGCTAAGTGTGTGGCCGGGAACTTTATTTTTGATTCAAGTAATTACAACACATATTAAAATTGAATCACAACACAATAAGTTACAACAAGACAAGCAAAGATACAAAAAACACAAAAGCATAAAAGAACACATAAGAAAAACAACAGGTTTAAGCAAAAGTAACAGTGAAAATTTAAAGTACAAAGCAATAAGGCAGCACAGGTTTACCAAAGAGACCCTGGAGGGATATTTAAAAATTTTTAAATTTACTTAAAAAAAAAATAAATAAATGAATAAATGGAATTAAAACAACCAGGGGAAGTTACAAAGGGGGGGGGGGACAAAGAGAGAACAGGGCTAAAATCCCAGACCACGCGGCAGACCCTAGGGTTTACAGCAGCGAAAAGTGTGGCCGGGAGCAGATATCCGAAGTTAGCCGAAGCCGACACTCACCGAGAAACCCCGAACTGAGCGTTTATTTAAGACATAAAAAGGGTTACAAATGAAATAACAAAATCACAGGACAGACAGGAAGTCCTGGGTCCAGATCCAATTTACAAAAAGAAACAGCAGGAAAGAAAAACAGCAGGACAAACAGACAACAAAGGCACGCAGACAATACCAGCAAACAACAAAGAAAACGGACAAAGTCTCGCTGCAGTACAAATTGCAGCATACAAATTGATCAGTAGGTTGTAGGACCATCGCCGTCGGCGATACAGACACCAACACGTCTAGGTACAAAGTCAATAAGTGTGAGGATGGCGTCTTGGGGGATGGCTGAACATTTCCTGTCAACCATTTGCCAGAGTTCGTCTTTTAAACGCGGCGGTGGCAGCGTACGCAAGCGACGTCTAATCACGTCCCAGACGTGTTCGATTGGTGAGAGATCAGGGGAGACTCGTGACTAGGGAAGCACTTGGATACCTTATAGGGCATGTTGACTGATGCGAGCTGTGTGTGGTAGGACATTATCCTACTGATAAATGGCATTGGGCACCCTTTGATAGCAAGATAGTGTCACCTGCTGCAGCACGTCATCCGCGTATCATTGGTCTGTCATAGTGCCCTCAATTCGGATCAGAGGTGACCTGCGATAGTAGACGATGGTGCTTCAAACCATGATGCCGTGTTGTAGCGATGTGTGGCGTTCGCACGGTGTGGTCAGATTAGACCTGTCACCACTTCGGCGCCAAACTCATACACGACGACTGTCATTGCTAAGACAGAAGCGGGACTCGATAAGAACACGACCTTGTACCATACCACCATCCACGTGGATTTATCCCGACACCACTGCAAATAAAGGAGTCTGTACTGTTTGGTCAATAGCAGTCTTCTTAACTGGTGCCATGGGTGCAGTTTGCCGGCGACCAATTGGCGGATAATGGTCCTGTTCGATATGGGAGCTTCAATGGTGTCCTGGACATGCTGCAAAAAGACGACGGAAGTGGCCTGCGGGGCCGCCAACGCTTTCCGGCGAATGCGTCGGTCTAAGCGTGCTGATGTCGCTTTGGCAATACCGACACCTCTAAAATGTACCACATTCCCTTGGTCCGACCATCTTTGCCACAGCTGGTCACCGTGACGTGTGTAGGTGGCTGACCGCTGAGATTTAACCTATGGACAAACCTGCCCTTCTGAGTCCGAACGCCATACCCCTCGTGAAACCTTCTGTCTGCTGGAACTACTTCTGTTGGTAGCGGCCTAACATTCTCTGCTGCTACACGTTTCCTTTGAGCGGAAACGTGTAGTAGCAGAGAAAACAATTGCAAAATGATTTCCCTGACAGAAAAAACGGCGCGAGTACTGTCGATTTTGTTCCCCCTTTATACCTCACTCATACATAGCTGCATTTACCCTGCAATTTGCATATTTTTCTTCCCACTCCTTCTTGGTGTCTCATTTTTTTCATTTATATTCAGGTATAAAGGGAGGATATATATATATTTCAAACGCTTAAAACTATTTTAGTAACTTATTCATTTTTTTAATTGTTTTACCAATTAATAAATTAATACTGGGAAGCAGGTTGTAAGTACAAATTCCAAGAATCATAAAAACTCCATGACGTGAAATTTTATATAGACATGTCAACAAATATCCGTCCAAATGTTCAATATTACTGAAATGGTAATTTCCCTCCAATATGTTGCAATTAAAAATAATAAAAATAATTAAATATATACTACAGATTGAAAAAATAAAAATGTGGCAACAATTTATGACTGCACTATCATAACCTGTAGAGGGTGATTCGAAACTATTTGCAGAAACTTTAATGGGAGACATAGAACACTAAAACAAAAATTTTTCCTTTATGGATGTATGTCCGTAGACCTCATTATTACGTGCTTGAAGGTGCTGTTCGGCAGTGTTAAAATTGCCAATTATGTGCTCCGTTATTCATAACGTGGACTTCGTAAATGTTTAATGGAGTTGACCAGGATAGTGCAGTGGGTAAGGCAGAAGTATCACATGGGGTAGTTCATGCAGGTCACCTACTAAAACTATGCCCGTTTGTAAGGATTATTGGCACTATTAATCTGTAAGTCCGAAAGTTCATATTAAATATAAGAGGTTAGAGGAAGGATAGTACAGTCTCTGTTCATGCAACACCCTATGATTTCGATCTTAATTGAGTGCCTCTATCCCGGCCATCCAAATTTATACCCATGGGTAGGTCGAGCGGTCAGGTTAGTAAGGCGAATATGCATCTAGGATATGGGGCTACCAATAGAAGAAAAAAAACTGTTCTATGATCGTGTAGATAATTTTACGACATATGTTCCGTTTCTATTGATAGACCAATATGTTAGCTACATGTCGGCAACCTCAGCATTCGTGAAATTCTGCATTTTGCTCTTATGACGCTCGTTTTATTTATGATGATAAAGAAAAATAGCCCATGGCCGTACAGTTTAAAAGTGCCTTCTAGTCCCAAAGGATGACATCATACATTGAAGGAAAAGGTTTATTTTATTAATCCTTATCTCTCATCAAATTTTGACAGAGAGTTTCAAATTGTTTTGCAGACGTAAATATTTTTAAAACGAAAATTTACTGTATAAAATAGCAGAATTTTCAGACGATTATATCTGTTTAATTTCATAGTCTGCATTTAATTCGCGTGGGTGTTGTTTCCTGTCGTGTAATAAAGTCATCATGTCACTTCAAAGGTGAATAATGAAACTTGCGGCCGTAACATTCAGTGACAGAGATAAATGAATAAACTTTGGATGACAAAGATTGGTATCCAAAACTAAGATACACAGTATAGAAGAACATTAATCAAATACAGTATATCCAACAGCGGGTAGATTTGAAATCGGTGTTAAACTTTTATAACATATTAATTTAAAATTATCATCAATATTAGTGATTTCATTTACAAATAAAAAAATCCGTAGTATTGATTTATTTGTAGTATTGAATAAACAACAGAGTTTTAAAGTGCGCAGCAGAACACGAGCAAGTTTTATTGAAAAATTTCAAGTACAATTTTTACATTAGCCATCAAGTGCATTTTTCAGCCGCTGAAATTCAGAAAGTATAAGGAGTAGAATGTGAATGTTTACATTTTATGGTAGGTAAGCGGAGAAAACGTTAATAATTTGCTTTGTTTTACTGTAGTCAATTTTTTTGTATCAATATGCTAAAGCTAATACATCTTATTTTTATATGAAATTTTAATTTCTGCACATAAACTCTGAAGTCGACAATTAAGTTAGAAATGTATTTAACATTCGTCATGATGAGTACTTTACTACTATTCTTAAGGAAAAATACAGAAATTTATCACTTATCAAAGAGTATATAATGGCAATGATTATTCAAAATTTCATACATGTCAGATTTCTAATAAAAATTCTACAGGATATATGTCTCATATACATAGATAAAATTCCGTATTCTGAGTATTCTGTAACAATCGTTAACAGAAAAATTTGAGAAGTTGAACTCTGCAAATTTTGAAGTTCCCTAATGGTTGATAAATTTGATATTTTCTCAAAATATGTCATTATTCATCAAAATTCCACAGAAACCACTTAAGTTAGACAGTTAAACATTGCTATACTGATATTTATGTAAATTTCGATATAGGAAAAATAGCATAATTTGAAGATTTAAACGTTTGAGATACCCTGATGCCATGTTAAAACCTTTCAAATTAACTTTCTCGAAAGAGAACATCGAAACTAAATACTCTGCAGATCACGAGTTACAACAACAAAAAGTTGGAATTCGATATGTTGAATATCTTGATTGATCCAAGTGTAAAGAAATAAAATAAATCTACAAAAAGGAATGATATCCAATAGAAAACAAGTTTGTAAAAAATAAATAAATTAATTTATTAATTAATATTAAAATTATAAAAAAACAAGTTTTTCTGAATTTTAAAGAAAGTGTTAGCCATAAACATGATTGAGGTAAAGAAGTATTTTCAAATTTATCAACCTTCATGCGTCAAAAGTATGTACAGGAAAAATTTATTAGATGTATTTTATAATTAACTCAAATTTACCTCTTTGATCTAAAGTAGTTTAGTGCTGCAATGGACTTATATGAATTAAAAGGAGTTGTGCTTATAAAAATTAAACTGCGTATATATTGCATCTCTACATATTGCTGTTAGATAATTTTGCCAAAATCAATACGAAATGCGTCCACCAACTTTTCTTTATGTACTTTTCACTCATGAAGTTTAACCTTTTGCTTACGAGTGGGATAGCGTCAATCCCAAACGAAGATCCTCTAAAAATACAGGTAATTGACATATCCTATTCCAAACATTTCGATCCCCCTTTGCGGATATTGACGTCCTTGGACACCAATGTCTGCAAGTGGGATCGAACTGTTTGGGATAGGGTATGTTAAATACCTGTCTTTTTGAGAGGATCTTCGTTTGAAATGGACGCTGTTTCACCTGTAAGCAAAAGGTTAATATACTTGGCAGCTAGCCGAGCAGTTAGCTACACGTTCTGACCCCATTCCCTTGGTTAAGTGGAAGAGATAAATTAAAATACATTTTTAATTGCAGTAATTAATTTTTGTAAAGTACTGTTATTATATTATAATCATATTACTATTATATTAATATATTATTAGCATTAAGAATTTCGTATTTAAATAAAAGAGGGTCATACTAATCTTTTAACGTATCATAAATTAATAATGACAAGTAAATGGCTTTGTAAAACGAATGCATCTTTGACTTTTGTCAAAGCCACCAAAGGAATTAAATAAAAACTGGAGAGAAGGTGAACTTTTTTATATTTTTATATATAAAAGACCTCTATACATTTATTATAAAAAAGTTGGATTTGACATCTGAGGAATATATATTGACAACAGTGGTCTAGACTTTTATTGCTCATGGTTAGGACATATGCAGTATTTTTTCAGTTATTTTTATATTTCTATTTAATTTTTTAATATTTCTGCTTGTAGTCCAAGTAGACAGTGTTTATATCTATCTCTGTCTTCTATCTCTGTCTTCAGAAAAAAGCATTGTTGTTCATTTTGAATAGATACTTAAACTTGAAAAATAATTTGTTCAAAATCAAAATGTACTACTTATTAGGCCTCGTGCTTAGCCCACGAGCTTATCCAGGTGTATAGCCTTATTGAATGGTTATTTTTTGTTTTTCAATTCTCGAATTCTCACTATTGATATTTGTTGAATATATTTAGTTTGATGACTAGATATATGCATTTTATTCTCCTCTTGATTAATGAGTTTCTATTTTATCATTCTTTTTAAGTTGTTGGTATTTTTTAAGTTAGGGTTTAACGAGTTACAACTTCTTTTTATTCTATCATTGGACTTTCATATTATATATGTATATACATATATTTATATATTTATATATTTATGTTTATATTATATATATATATATATATATATATATATATATATATATATATATATATATATATATATATATATATATATATATATATATATATATATATATATATATATAATTGTAAATTGCAAATATAAAATGCAGTTTACCATTAAAACATGTGTTCATTTAATTATATTGACTATCCACGTCTTAATATGGCTTGATAATTTATTCTGTGTGTTACCAAATTCATGATATTATGAACAATTTTTAATATTCTATTATATTTTTAAATGACTGAAATCCCTACGCATAATCTTCTGTTTATGCATAAATCATAATAAAAAGAGACGGATTTTTATTCACGTATAGATATTATTTATCACAAAGACAAAACACTTTTGTCACATATCACAGATTTGATAAAATATAACATATTCATCAGGCATCTTTCCTGCTTTTTGATTTTAAAGTAAAAACAAAATAGTTTATATTTCTGCATTTTCTTCGCTTTTCCTCTATAAAATCCCGTCGAATCAACCACTTTATGCAAACAAGGTGCCGTATCAAGCGCAAATCCAATATTTTGACTTTTTCGAAAAATAAGGCAAAACAGTACTCCTCATAGGGAGCTTCAAATTAAGTTATGAAAATATTTTTCGATAAAACTTACCTTTAAGCTTATATCAAAGAACTATTGGATTATTTTTGTCAACTTTACTGGCGTTGAATATGAATAACAACCGAATGCTTAAATAATATTTGTATCTTTCGTATATGTTGTGAATGTATGGAAAAGGCAAACATTATAATGTAAAGAATATTTTAAAATTTTTTCGGTACCCTAAGGAAGAAAATGCTGCATTTACGTTAATATATAACCAATGTGCAATAAAGCGAGTTGAATAATTTTATGTAAGTACAATAGCTTCAAATTTTGTAACTGGTGATATTTCCAAAATAAACAATATTTACTATTCAAAAATTAAAAAAAAAATACTTTATAGAAGCAAATGTTTTGAGCAGTTTACTGATAAAACTGTGTTATAAATGAAATTCAGATATGGTTATGTTCATAAAGGAGGAATGCCCCTCTTTGGACTACTTTTTAATAAAGATTGAGCTTTTATTTATGGAAATGTTTTATAAGTTACAGACATTAAATGTTCATAGCTTATGTATGCTGAAACTCAATGTCAGAGCCCAGGATTAGCCCGCCACGTGACATATAATTTTCAGTAGTCATCATAGAGAGGGTGTTCAATTTTATTTTTATGCAGACCTCATCCAGAACCACAACTATCCGTGAGTACTCAAGCGAAAACAATAAGACTGAATACGTATAGAAATAAATAGTTTATAAGTGTCAATTTAAACCTGTAACACAATTTTACTTCACAAAAAACATACAAAGTCATGAGTTCTAGTCGACTTACGACTGTATTACATATCTTTACTTATTTAATAAATTAAGTAATTTGACAAAATCATGAAACAATGCGAAAAGCTTAGGATGATAGATCATAATAGAATTGTTGTTATCCATATTTTGACCTTTGTATTATTTTCCTTAATCTTGGAGTTCACGATTTTAATTTCTCCAGAAGGTAAGGTTCTAGGGAGAGTTATTACAACAAGGTTGCAAGTTTTGCTGCACATCTGTTACTAAATACAACCCCCTTCCACACACACACATATTCATACATGCATAGACTGCTTATATCCATAAAGTACTAAATAAAATAAATCAATGCCAAAAATCGCTCAAAAACGTTTAAAAGTTAGATATTTTCAACATTTTTCTATATATAGAATTATATTTAAAAAATGACATTCCTCCGCCGCTGTTTGACAAATTTCATGCTTATCTGAGGTTCCCTGTTTCGTACCTCAAAAACTATAGCATACAGAAATATAAAATTTGGCATATATATAGATAAATTTTAGGGGAATACGCAGAAATAAACTACTTTTTTATTTCAACGTTAGTTTAAGTTACGGGAGATTTAAATAAATATGTCAAATGATGAGTATTTGGGATAAGAATTTGCGTCCTGGATAGACTACTAATAGCTGTATCGCGAATTTTTGGAGGCATGTACCGACATAGTTGAATTTTTGAAAGACCCTTTTCTAAGTGAAGATTCACTTTATGAGTTGTTCTATTTTTATGCACTTATGAAGTAGACATGTTTCTTTAGTATTTCGCTTCTTTCGAGTTTCTCTGTCTCGCACCACAAAAACTGTAGTATACAAAATTATAAAATTTAGTACATTTTTAGGAAAATGTTAGGAAAAATTACTGAAATAAACCAACGCAGAGAACAGTGAGTGGGGAAAATTTCAACAAAATAAGTAAGCCATAATTAATTAGCAAGGCAGCATATAGCTGTTTTCAGGATGCGTGTTGGGTCCTCTTCTACATAGCAAAACAGTCCAACAAACCCAAAGTCAAAGAGACGAAGTTGGTCATTTCATAATTTTGATTTCGGGTGTGTCAAAAAACACAGCATGGTTTATATTGCAAGCTGTGGATTAAAAGTCCAACTGTGAGAGCTAATCAAAAATCAGAGTGAAGTCCATCCATTTCGAAACATGGAACTATAAAACCCAATATTAGAGTGCTCCAAAATACAACAGAAATGTCACAATAAAAAGTAACAAGTCCGAACAATATTAAAAGATCAAACGAGTAGCAAAACTATGAAATTAAGTAAAAACGAAATACAAGAGTCTGAAGTGTTAAACAATAGACAAAAACTGAACAAAAATAGCGAAAAGGTATAATATTACAGGGCACACAGCCAGATCGTGGTTAGTGGCACGATCTCAATTCTATTATGTAATACAATGTTTAGTAAATATGTAGGACAAAGCTTGTCAGTAATATAACATTTAAATAAAAGTATTCAAAACGAAAAAACACTGTCTGTAATAGTATCATTTGTAGGATGATTAACGGTGTTTAATTTCCTTCAGCATATTTAATTTAACATGCGTGTTGTTTCCTGCCGTGTAATAAAGTCACCGTGTCACTTCAAAGGTAAATAATGGATCTTGCGGCTGTAACTTCTAGTGACACAGATAAATGAATATACTTTTAGTGACAACGATTTGTATCAAAACCTAAGATACACAACGCTGAAGAACATTCATCAAACAAATCCAGTAGAGGGTATGTTTGAAATGAGATTTTCAACTGGAAATTTTCTTGGGAATACATTTTCAGCTATCAATATTAGTTATCGTTTATGTAGGCGATGCATATAACAATGTTTTAAGGTCGATATGTAGTTGATTGTTTACACCAGACGAGCTTTGGGGGCATAATAATGTAAAATTAATTCAAATGTTTGATATATTATTTTCCTTATATGCAATAATGTATAAAGAAAGTATTGAATCGAGGTCGAAAATTCGAATTCGAGTTTTTGAGGGGGGTTTTGAACATTTTTGCGGTTATGTCTATGTATGTGTGAGTGTCTGTGTGTGTGCGTGAATATTTTTAAGGTGATGTTTGTGTGTGTATGAAAGTATGTATATGTGCGTGTGTGTGTGAAAGTATGTGTGTCAGTGAATATTTTTAAGGTGATGTCTGTGTGTGCGTGTGTGTGTGAAAGTATGTATATATGTGTGTGTGTGTGAAAGTATGTGTGTCAGTGAGTCTGTGGATACGATAACTGACGCACTAATGGACCGATTCAAACGAAATTTGGTACAGAAATTACAATCCGTGAATACTGGAAGTCTATTGTTTTTATACGCAACCGAATGTTCAGAACCCCCCCCCCCTAAATTTTAGAGCGAAATTTTGAAAAAATCTTTAAAAAATCAAAACCTCTAATAAAGTTACGCAACTAGAAATTTTTTATGTAATTTGTCATTAGAAAACGATTAACATAAATTCTAGAACGCTAGCACGAACCTTTCTTGAGATATAGCACATTTTTCAAAAAACTATCAATGAATTATATAAAATAAAAAAAATATATTTCCTATTACGAAGCATGTTCAATTTTCATATGTAATATCATGCGATAAATTTGGTGACATCATTCTCGTGGATCCTAGCCTATTCCATTCATTAAAAAATATACTTTGAGTAATACTTCTGCATTTGAACGCCAATAGTCATGTATCTGCTATAAGAATAAATTATTTCTCCGTCCATTACGCTTGGCGAGATTTTGGCGACAAATTTGGAAGGCGATTTTTTAAATATTACTAAATCAAAGAAAATCTCGCCAAATGAATAAAAATGACGTTAAATCAATGAAAATAACGACTATTTGACGAAAATTCATTATCTTGGAAAAAATATAAGCATCTACTATAAGAGTAACCTATTTTGTTTCTACTGTAAAAGTACTAAATACATTGCATTATATAAGGAAAGTCATGTGCTGCCCACATCATATTTTTTTTAAATTCTTTTGAGATTTCTTAAAATCGTCCAATGACTTAATCCATGTAATTGTTGAATATACTGTAGATAGTGCTTTGAAAATATATTTTCGAGGAGATAGTGGGATATGGTATAGTAAGCAAAATATGCATGTCATCAATGACAGATTTGGTTGAACATTTTCTGTTCATATCACTTTAAATACACCCAGAAACCTGAAGCCCGAACATCAATTGCTTGGTCCAGTGGAGTAACATAAAATCAAGTGTAATAGCTATTCAAAAATGAAAAATAAAAATAAAGGAAACATAGAAATTAAAAATTACTTTATGAAAAAAAGGGAAAAATATCTGATGTGTGCATATGAGTATCCCTGCATGAAGCAAGTATTTTACTTCTTTCACTGCGAAATAATGTTTTTAACGGTGAAAAGTTCAGTGACATTATTTGACACTTTTATGGATGAAAATATGTAAAATTATTTTGAAGTACTAAATTAACTTATATTTCGGTCAAATAGAACTCATTCCAAGAATAAAATTTATTCGAAAATTTGTGGATATTCCGAACACTTGATCGCGTTTAAAATCAATAGGTGGCCAGTATTCACAGATGGTAATAATAATACCAAATGACGTTAAAAACGCTCTATTTGTTCGTCGTATATCCCATACGCACACACAGAGATAGATAGATAGATAGATAGATAGATAGATAGAGAGAGAGAGAGAGAGAGAGAGAGAGAATTACCTCAAAAACGGTCGATTAGAGTTCAGGAATGCTTGAAGCGTGCTCTTTCGTCAAAAACTTAAATTCAAATCTTCAATCCCGTCACAATAATTTTCTTATACATTATACTATGTATGTAGGAAAAGTTAAAATTGATGTGAGCAGTACATGGCTTTCTCTGCATAATGGCTTTTCTCCACTCACAGAGAAATACTGATGTATAAGATCTGCAGTACAGTGTGTTTGGCATTGAAATATCGTTATGTAAATTTAATCTGGGCACTTCTGGGAACTTAAATGCCCAAACAATGCCTTATTCAAATCGACGTGCAAAATATTTATTAAAATGCATACATTTAAACCAATTGCAAATATTAAAACCAATTGCATGAAATAGATTACTATTGGAATCTTGAGCATCAAAATACGAAACTATCATAAAAATGTTCTTTTTTATTGGATGAAATGATCAAAATTCACGAGAAAGATGTTGCATAATATTACAGATCGAAAGTGAACAAAACATATTTGATGACATTTACTAATTTTTATACCAAATCTTATAATATGTACCAAATCTTATATAATATTTTTGATACATTTATAATATGAATATGTGCAATATTCTGAGATCGTTTTATGCTAGAGTTCTAAAGATTGCATCAATTATTTTTAATTGAATATGATGTATGAAATGATTACTCATTTTGTAGCAGTCAAAGTTGTAATTATTGAATGACTAAATGTATTTGGAAATCGTGCAATATCTCGAGAAAGGTTAGTGCTAGAAGCCTAAAATTTGCATCGTTTGTTTTCTAATGAAAAACTATGTCTGAAATGATATTTTCTCATTAAAGTGTTGGTTTTTTAATGATTTTTTTAATTTCATTCTAACTTTGGAAGAGTCCTCTGAACATTCGATTGCTTTTAAAACCAACAGGGCTTCAGTATAAACTCATAGTTAAAATCGTGCTGAATTACAGTAGAAAAGCTTCAGCCCTTTGTCAAAACACACGCACACACACACACAACCACTAACATGTATACGCACTAACATAATACACGCACTAACACACATGCACATTATCATATATGCACGTACTAACATCATATACCTATATTAGCGTACATATACACACATACATACACAGGCCAACGGCCGTACCGTGCTGAAAACACCGGTTCTCGTTAGATCACCGAAGTCAAGCAGCATCGGGCGCGGTTAGTACCTGGTGGGTGACCACCTCGGAACGCCGCGTGCTGTTGGCCATCTCGGGTGCGGTATCCCCGTGGTTTGCGCGCTAGATTTGCACGCTGCCACAAATGCCGCCGTGTTCATGCGGAGTACGATCACGTTAAACATGTGGGTCCGTAAGTCCTTCCGAGAGGTTGGTGGTAGGGGAAGGAGGGTACGGTCCCTGTGGATGCCTCCCCCACTGGGTTCCGGTCTAAATTGGGTGGCACTTCCCGGCCGTCCATACAGTTACCTTACACCTTTCTGGTAGGTCGGACGGTCTGGGTCTCAACAACAACACATACATACACATTCAAGTCCTCTGGATGAGTCGGACGGCCTGGGTTTTCCACACAGACATACACACACACAAACTAACATGGATGCACATTAACATGAATATACACACAGACACAAGCACATAACGACATACACACACAAACTAACATGCATGCACATTAACATGCATATACACACAGACACAAGCACATAGCCACATACACACACACAAACTAACATGCATGCACATTAACATGTATATACACACAGACACAGGCAAATAGCCACATATACACACACAAACTAACATGCATGCACATTAGCATGAATATACACATAGACACAAGAACATAGCCACATACACACACACATACACAGAGAAAGACATCACCTCAAGAAATACGTTAGATTCGAATAACCGTGATAAAACTTGTTTTTATGTCGAAAACTCAAATTCGAATTTTCGACCCTTTCGTAATAACTGATATTTAAAGCAAAAATATTTCTTTACCGATTGAAAAATCTCGATATTATTGGAAAACAATAAAATACATTTGTTCTTTCTTAAAATCGGATGACTCTGGAAATCAATATGTTTGAAGTTCTCACATATTTGATGCTATATGATGCTTGAGTATTTCGATTCTTTTTAAGTAAACTGCTTAATGATTCAAGAGCGACTTGTGATAACTCAATCAGTGATATACAATAATATCTTTTTTTTTGCTACATGTATTTATGTAGCTTTACTCCTTTGGCAATTGAAAGAACATTCGATTTTTTATATGCTTTTATTTTCAGACGAAATACGTACAATCTCTCATGAACGGCACATATTGACATGATGTACATGAGAAATTACTTTAAATTAAAAATATATATGACAAAGCTACTTTTGTAAAAGTAGTTGTATATTTAATTTTACTATTCCTTCCTAAAAAGATATGGCTGAATATATAATAATTGTCAATCTTGTGTCCCTTGAGCTCAAAATCACACATAATAAAAGAAGATGTTTGCGTGTCAGTGTGTGTTAATCTGTCGTCTATGGCTGAGAATCTAAGCGTAGTATGGCCATGAAATTTGGTACAAATGTAGTGAACAAAAATATTATGAAAGCTCTCCACCTTGACACCATTTGAAAGACTGTATATATATATGTAATACAAACCAAATAAACAGGTTAAAGTCAATAATTTATGAGTCTTAAGATGTTAGTGTGTAATATAATTTGTTTGTTGTAACAAAAAATGAATGCATCTTATAAATGACAATAATCATTATCATAAAACATTTTTTACATTGACAAAATTTATTTGTTAATTAAACTGTCCATGTATGTAAAATTATACACTTCCTATCGCATGATATATATATATATATATATATATATATATATATATATATATATATATATATATATTTATATATAATATTATTATGTATTTACCTTTCGAGTTCGTAGAGCGCATGAGTGTATTGTGTGATATAAATTTATACGTAATATACATTTATAAAAATTCTATTAGTATGCTATCCTATTAGTAATCCTAATTAGTAATCCTATTAGTAATGCTGCTGTTATCCATTATAAATCTTAGAAAACATTTCCAAGAACATATTTCAAACAAAATTTTCTAGAAATTATAAAGTACATACATTTTTTGTAAGTAAATTTTTTGTAAGAATCACCATTCTTGAAATTTTTCAAGTGAATTATCGAAAAGTGCATAAAAAAATGCGCCAGCTATTTTAAAATGAGTTAGTGTTTTATATGTACTTGTAACTAGAAATAAAAATAGACCGTTCTCAAGCTATCTAATGACTCGTTTTTGAATTATTAGACATTTAACTTTTCCATAAAAAGTGCGATAATTTGCATATAATCAAGCGATTTGTATGAAATTCAGTTTGTTAATTCCAATGGGAATAACAAAATATCAATTGATTTTCAAAGATATTGAGTAAGAAGAAAGTGTGCGCTTGGTGAATGATGTTTTATGCCAAGGTTTCTCCGTTCTTTATCAAAACCTACATTTCCATTAAATTAAATCTGGCATTTTGCTGAAGAACTAATAGCAGTTCCGGTACTGTTCACATTTGGCGCCCTGTATAATATCATTTGTGAGTGTCATTCAGAAAAAGCGTCAAGTGGGCGCATAAGAATTAAAACGAATACAGAAAGGCGAAAAATGTAATTTAACCTTAGATCAGATTTTATAATTTCCATAATTTAAAATCTAATTAATGGTAACTGGGGGCGCGGTAGCCCTGTGGTTAGCGCGCGGGAGTTGCACTCGGTGGGCCCGGGTTCGATTCCCGCCGCTGCCCAAACTGCCGTCGTGTTTATGCGGAGTACGATCACGTTAAACATGTGGGTCCGTAAGTCCTTCCGAGAGGTTGGTGGTAAGGGAAGGAGGGTACGGTTCCTGTGGATGCCTCCCCCACTGGATTCCGGTCTAAATTGGGTGGCACTTCCCGGCCGTCCAAACAGATACCTTACACCTTTCTGGTAGGTCGGACGGTCTGGGTCGAGGAAGAAGAATTAATGGTAACTAAATGTGAGGTAATATATTTGCTAATGTGGAAAAAGTAATGTTTTAATCACATGCAAGATTTATTATGCGGTGGTTTATATATCGTGAAATTTAGTAGAAATATCTACCCTACTGAAATAAGCTTACCTGTATGTTACCGATACAATAGTGTCTCTGCTTTTCCTAAAACCCCTCAAAAAGTAGCGCGTTTTATTTTATATTTAAATTAAGTTACGAAAGACACTTTTGATCGAACTCAGGCTGTAGTTTCTTTTAAAGAAATGCTGAATTTTTTATTTAGCAGTCAAATTTATTGTAGCTGTCGTTGAATATAACGTAAAAAATGAAAAATTTATATTATGTTTCTGGTCCTATCCAGCTGGAAACAACTATGCAGGTTTGAAGATATTTCTATTTTGAAGTTACACTTAAAATAATTCGATCAATACCAAAAGCAGAAAACATTATATACACATTTTAAACATTTATTAACCCGTAAGCATACACACTGATTTTCATATTGCTTTTGCATGCATGAGATAGAAATCCACCTCATGAGATAAAAACTATAGAATTATTTTAAAATACCATATATTAATTCCTGTCCTGCCATGTTTGTATTTATCTTGTTTTAGCTACAGATCCACTAATTTGTCTAAAACATTCAAAAATAAAGTTTTCGATATGTCATAATAGAAGCTTAATATTAGCGTTAAGAGATGTTTTCTGTAGATCTTTGCTTGTGGGCGTTACCCTTTACCTCAGCAATTTATGAATGTTTCTCGCTAATAAGTGCACCTTAATAATTGTCTCTTGTTGATTTGTTGATTCTATTATCGGGTTGGACTTCACGCTATATATTGATTACATACTGTGCGCTATATACACAATGAACACTATTATGGGTTCGAACTGTACGCTATTGCTTGAACTATTGCTTGAACTGTCATCGGTTACGGCTATTTCCAGTTTAATGCTTAAACTATCAACGATTCAGGTTGACTGCCGTTTACTGCTTTATTTAACGTTAAAAATAATATTTAGTAGTATTCATTTCATTTCTTACTAAATATATATAATCACTGTAAAATGTGTCTGACATTTCTTTATTGAAAAGAAAAAGTCAGCTGTTTTTGTTTAAAAACGCAAATTGTTAAGAGACCGTGCTAAGAGACCTCAACTCTTTCAGGTACGACATCTTTCATGGAGAATAACCCCTTATTTTCCTTGCACATTAACATAGTTCTTAGGTCAGGTTTAATCTGAGTATTTCGTCTTTTACTTCAAAACGTGAAGACTTGTAATGCATTGCTGCCATCTTGTGATGAGCTTGTGTAGATATAAGCATTGCCATGTCAATGAGATTCTCAGAAAATTCACACTGATTTTCACAAAGTTCACGATTAGGTGGCATAAATTATAAAATATCGTTCTTCAAAGACATTGTAATAGATTATTTAGATTAAGAAAGAGTTTGCAACAGAATTTCCCACAAGCATAGTCAATGGTGCATAGCCAGTGGAGATATTTTGCGAACTGTAGCGGGAAAAATAAGTTTTTATACTTCAGATTCATATGATTTGGGTTAAATCTCAAGTACGGGTGGAGAACACTGGTATACAGATACATTTGTATTAGAATAGAATACACTTTTATCTACATATCTTTCAGTGAACAAAATACCATCAATATAATACAGCTTAGTTTGATCTAAAAACTAAATGTGTATCAACCAAAGGAAATTTTCGTTCTAGATTTTTTATATAATAAGCAAATTTTCTTTTCCTTATAGCTAGCTGGATTTTGAGCTGGATTTCTGTTTACTACAAAACAGCTGAGTTCATATGTTTTATAATAAAATTTTTTATACACAGCTTCGTAGTATATATGAAAACTGTCTGAAATTAAATTTATGCATATTTTTCTCGTTTGTAAATCATATCTGAATGTAAAAATACAAATCTTACAACTCAGGAGATATTATCGACCTGAAGGCAAACTCACCTTTCAACAATTTTGACAAAAATAAATATATTCAGCAAGCAGGCTCTTTTTTACATCTTTGAATTTCAAATGGGAATAAAAAAAATCATTATTATGCATTTCTTATGATTTTCTCTTTAAAAAAATTCGTGAAAACTACACCTTTATTTAAATAAGGTGCTATATCTCAAGTATATTCAATCTTTCCATTTCTCACAAAGTAAACAGACGCAGTTTCAGACATTGGGAACTTTAAATTAAGTTACTGACTATACTTTTTCCTGAAACGTACTCTTAAGCTTATTTAAAAAAGTATTGGAATTTGTATTTGGAATTCCATTTTAGTGATGCCACCAGAAAATATAAACATAAACAAAAGGCTTGAATTATATTGATCTTTACGCATATGCTGCAACAGTCATAAACTGTATACATTGTTAAATACTTATTGTAAATAAAAATAGAATTTTAACAGTTTAATGATAGCATAAATTGGAGTTGAGTTATATTCGATTTATTATAAAAGTGAACCTTCAGTAAAGTATCTATAGTAATATAATATCATGTAAGTATATTAGAGGTCACAATCATTACAGCTGATCCGAAATTAAATGCGATTTGTTATATAAAAATTTTAAAAGCAAACAAATAATAAAACCTCCCTTTTTTAAAATTGCATATGTTTTTCTTTTGTTGCAATCCAATTTTGGGTAAACTAATCCCTATATATGTACAGGGTGGCCATAATTAAAGTAGAAGTATTAGGAGTCCGATAGTGAGAAAGCTGTTTGGTCAAATTCAACCAAATTTACAATAAATACTATTTAGACCATGGGGTTTTGATTTTTAAAAGGGAAAACAAAATAGCTCGGATTTTTGCCACCGCGGGTCAAATGGCGCTGCAAGGTCCATTTTTTGGAGTAAAATATGCATCGGAAGCACAGAAAGTTTATATATTACATGCATTTTAAAAATAACATCACATTTACATTTTTTACGTATTTATTGTATTTTATATTTGCATTTGACTCTTACATTTACATACGTATGATATTAATTTTTATATTGGCATCATTTACATATGTGATTCAATATGTTTTCCTTCATATGTTTCAAAAAGTGCATTCTCTGAACAACATTCTCTACTGCAGACTGCAGCGCATCTCCATTAATTTGCTTGACGTTATTTGCTTGAAGAATTATCGAAAAATTGTCTTTTAAACAAACTATGAATATAATACATACGATTATTAAACGATGTTTTTTGAATCTTAAAATTTATATATATACTTTTCGGGTGTTGTAAACCTCATCGATCTTTATTACGATATATAGAAGTTGACTTGCCATCGATTGTTCATTTTTTTCTCAGAATTTGCCTAATATATCACAGATCACTCCAGAAAAAAATAATTCCATAAACGTATTTGTTGATTAATTATACAATTTTTATCCGAGACATGTCTTTGATTTTTGAGTGAATCAAGCAGGCTGTCGCCCTTCTCCAAGGTCGAAGCTGAGGAACCACTCATTTTGTCGTAGGAGAGTGGATATTTTAGGATGGGCTGAGAGAAGGGTGCATGAAAAAAAACACCTTATCATCTGTGCAGAAATGGTCATTATAATAAACTGTTGATATATTTGCCGGTATCGCTTTTTGCGACGGCTCATAATAGTTGTTTGGGTATCCCGAGGTCGAGGAAATCACCAATGAATAAGAGCCCTTTGGATCTTGATAAAATTCATCTCGTCGTCGGAAATGCATGTTTGTCGAATCAGTGAGTGGGGGGAATTGAATGCCGGGTTTTCAACTAAATCAAATACGGAGCGTGCGATCATGCGATATCTTTATTCTTCGCAACCATTCTGCATTCTACCGTGTTCATATCTCTGGAATGGCGAGATGCATGTAAGTGCTCCTAGTCTCCGCGTCATCTCCTGCACGCCTCGTGAGCTCCTATCAATGCGAGTTCTCTCACAGGTGTCTCGTGTGTCGTATCTCTGGAGTGGAATACTTTCATATATATATATATATATATATATATATATCTATAGACTATACTGGTAATCAGACGACCATAGCATATTCCTTCGAATTTTGTATGAGGATTCAATGACGCATAGACCTCCACGTGAACTCAATTCTTGAAATCTTAGTTCCGGTGGTGAGGAAAATCTTAATAGCTTTGTTTTCGAATATGTGGCTGGGTTACACCTACTAGAAGCTCTATGACTGCACAAGAGACAAAAACATATCTAAAACTATTTTCTGAGATAATTTCCGGGTTTCCCAAGGTCATATTTCGCGTTTACATGAACGAGCGGTTGTGTTGAATTGTGAGCGATTGTGTTGAATTACGATCCGTTGCACGATCAATTGTGTTTCTAACATTTTTGCTGTTGCATAAGTCTGTATTAAGCGTTTCGAGCTGGAGATGTCTTTATCTTAACGCTATACTGTTCATACTCCACACTCCGTCTCTTGGATCAAATCTGGCGACGTCAAACTGGTCTTTTGTGCACACACTTCTGTCTATCTTCGTGCACTTTCCAAATCAGAAAATGTCTTCCTTTGTTTTAGCATATGTAACGGTACAAGAAAAGTCTATGTTGTCCAGTCTTTAGCATAGTTATATGCTATGTTGTGAATTATACCATAACTATTAGTATCAATGAAACAAGACCATACGAGTTTTTATTAAATATAGCATCATTTCCAAATGTAAATGAGATATATATGAAATTTTAACATTTACAATAAGCGAATCTATAAATTATATCTTTTAAAGCATTTCAAATGATATTGAGTAGTACAAAAATACCAATTTGTTTCATTTCTTTCATAAAACACTTGATTTCATATAACTATGTGAATTTCATGATAATATTTTATATGTTTTTCATAATTAACCCCATTCAATATGTATATTTTTTACTTTTAACGTATTTTGAGTATTATAAATAGAAAAATATAAATCTTGAACGTTATGAATATTTTCAAACGGAAAGAAAACGCAATTTAGTCATTTTATTTTTTATATTTTTATCAAAAGGAAATATATTCAGCAGTCTTTATTTCTATGTCTTGAATTTCAAACTGGAAAAGGGAATTTATTATTTTGTATTTTCATGCTTATCTACAAAATTCCGTCAAATTGACTCCTTTTTTTTATATAAGGCGCCATATCAATGGCACATCTAATCTTTATATTTCTTCCAGAAAATAAGTTAAAGTAGTTTATTTTATTGGGAATTTTAAATTGCGTTATAAAGATGAAACTTTTTTCAGCATTTTTCAGAAAAATAAGTATTGAAATTTGGAATCTGAAGTCAAATTTACTTTGATCGTGGGCGGATATGACTGACTATAAACAAATTTTTTATATACACGGTGTTTAAAAAATACTGCAGGATTAAATATCGCTTTAACAATTGATCGAAGTCTGATAGTTTAAGTTTAAGGAAATGCTTAGATGAAGCTGGACGCCACAGTTTTGATCTCGTGAAAAGTTAAGTAAGAAAGTGCAAATTTAATTTTGTGTATGAACTCTCTGCAACGAAAATTCCAATTAATAAGTTATTCTTTATTAGTTTAAAGATATTTGGAAAATAATAGCCGGTTCTTTAATATAAAAATTGCCTAAAACACGATAAATCTTATAGGATTTAAGCCATTTTGGCCGTATCAAAAGATAGAGCATAAGCATATATTTCAAGGACTATACAAAAATTTAATTTCGTTGAAGAAAACCTTGTGAAAAAAAACGACCTAAGATGTATCATATATGTATATGTATAATTGGCCCTGAAATAATAACTAAGACTTAATCCACAATTGCCCAATTAAAAATATATGATGCAGGCAGTACAGAACTTTTTATACATAATGCATTGATTTTGCATCTTTCACACTAAAAACCTGATGCATAAGATTCACGTCACAATGTTCCTAACTGTGGATTATATATTTGACGCTTTTCCAGGTGG